>OX461810.1:43938133-45138133 GCA_949802685.1 Dicyrtomina minuta | reverse complement strand
AGTAAATGGCATACGACTACGACCACAACATACATAAAGCGAGGAGTATGTACCTACTCATATACCAGACCAGACCATCCCAAGGCATGGTATGGTCATGGTTGAAAACATTTTTGAAATTAAATTGTTTTTGTGGAAAAACATACAAGTGTGTAGAATTCAAGTGGAGAGATTGAACTTATTTCCCCGTTTCCGTTTGTCATTGTCACTCATGATTAGTCTGATTTTTTCCCCGTCTTTTTATTTTCTATTCACTATATATATATCAGTGTGCTACCAAAGAAATTCTTATCAGTATCATGGTCTCCAAAGTGGAAAATATAATCAAATGCAACATGTAAAGGAAATAACAAATAAAATCCAACAATCCAACACACACACATTTTTTTATTCTCTCCCGTTTCTCATTTTCACAATACGGACAATCAAAATCAGTTCTTCTCTCGCTCTGTCTGTCTCTCTCTCTCTCTCTGCGTCTTCTGTAAATACTGAGGAAATGGAAGAGGCTGGAGCCGGAGCCGGAGCCCCTGCCTTCATGTTATATACCCTGTAGTCGTGACAAAATTGAGGAAATTTATTTAAAAGTATGTGGATATATACATTGTATTAAATACATTTCAAGACTTGGTCCCGGCGTCGGCTTCCAATTCATTTCCAGATCGGCCATGCAAATAAGCTCCGAAAGCTGAGTGAGCATTTTTCTTAGGTTCCGTTCCTCTCTGTTTTCTGTATCAATCCTGTTACGGAATTTTCAGGAGCAGGATTATGTCTCGTGTCGTATGTCAGAGGCACAAAACTAAAGAATCAAAAAAAAAAGAAAGGGAAAGAAGGGAAGAAATAAAAAAAATACGGCGGATGTGTACAAGGAAGGGAGGACAAAGCAGATTGCGAGTGGAGAAAGAAGGATATAGGGAGAGAAAGACAGTAAGAAAAAAAAGAAATTATAACTGTTAACAGTTTACAGTTTCACACTTGTTCGTGTAGTAGAGATCTAAATAGAAACCATACTGTATACATACACTGAAACATACACATAGCTCACTAAAAATGATGAAATGAGAAAGTGGTGGTAAAGAAAGTATTTCAATAAGCCAACGCCAAGCTAAAAGAAAGGCATATCGTCGGTGAAGAACCAAAATAACCCATATCCAATTTAAGCTGGAGTCAAAATGAGCTATTTCATATAAACACTAAATAAGGAAGATGCGTTGCACACGTTAATTAGGTGATTTTTAAAAGTGTAAAATGTTCTATTTACATGTTTTTGAAAAGTGTAAAATGTTCTATTTACATGTTTTTGAAAAGTGTAAAATGTTCTATTTACATGTTTTTGAAAAGTGTAAAATGTTCTATTTACATGTTTTTGAAAAGTGTAAAATGTTCTATTTACATGTTTTTGAAAAGTGTAAAATGTTCTATTTACATAATTTTGAAAAGTGTAAAATGTTCTATTTACATGTTTTTGAAACGTGTAAAATGTTCTATTTACATGTTTTTGAAACGTGCAAAATGTTCTATTTAAACGCTTTCAAGATAATACAATATTTCAATATTTTTGTAGACAATGGATTTTGTTTTTAACTAAAAATGGATATGGGTCATTTTGGTTCTTCACCGACGATATAGTGCTATATATAGCTATCTGTGTGTAGGTTGTAGGAATAGGAAAGCAGGAACCCCATGGTCATGGCCCTACGCCGTTGTGATGGCTATGACTATATATAGCTATAGGGCGTACACATATTTTACAAAAACGAAGCTAACAAGTGAAATGAGGGATTTTTTTTCCTTCTTTTCTTTCTTTGCCTTCTCATCTGGATTCTATCTTGATCTGGAATTTCGGAGTATCAGAACCAGAACACTTTTACCCATTGTATTTAATGCTTATTTGGACATTTTTGTTTTGTTCATCCTGGATTGTTGGATTGTTATATGTGGAGGATTCATTTTCATTCTCATTGTGGATGTTGTTTGAGAGTGTTTTTTTGAGTGTGATGTGATGGTACTTCAAGTCAACTTTGAAGACGAAGACAAGGATGAGATTGATCTCTTCTCGTGTCTGACATTTCCTTCCGTTTTATCTCAACATATTTTCTATTTGACTTGTTCTTTTTCCCTTCTTGGGCCACTTCCTTTTTTTTCCTCCCCAAAGTGTGTGTGTGTGTGTGTGTGTTCCCTAGATATTTTCCACATCGTCTCCCACTCACCATATATATACCCATGTATACACAGTCAGTATTTTCTATATTCTGCATGATTATACGTTCGTAGACTCGGACATTAGACCTTCACTATTACAAAAATTTGAGATTAACATCCTATATGAGAGACATGTTGTCCGGCTCCGGCTCCGGCAGACATATACACAATCACAACAACACCCACAGTCCATATAGTGTTGCCAACTACTTTGTTTCTTCCGCTCCCAAATTTCAAATTTAAATTGCTGAATTCCATGTCCATTGAAGTCTTGAGCAAAACCAGTGTAAAAGAGTAAGCGAATAAGCAATAAGAATGACTGTAGATAGGGCATTGGGATTAGTCGAGCAAATACTACTCACTCAGTTTCCACTCATCCAGTCAAATCTTAAGCACTGTCCATATGTATGGATTGAAAATGGGACGTCTTCGAGTATTTTGAACAATAAAACTTGCGATTATTAGATTGAAATTTCGATATCAAGATTTTGCAAAATAAAAAGTTGAAAGTCAAAGCTAAGGAGCGAATACTAAAAAAAATTGCTCAAATTACAGACGGCGCTACGTATATCAAGTTTGACTTGGAATATATGACACTTCACTCTGTAGGGATTTGACATGCATCATCCAGCTCCATAATCCGTATAGAATGATCTGACTTTGACTTGTAAGGTATCATATGATGGGAAAATGTGAAATGATGTAAAGTGTGTAGAATTTACAATCTGTAATATAATAATGTAAGATAAATTCGCTCATCTTTTTTTTGTTCGAGCTCAATTATTGCCTCGGTTCAATGCGGACTAGAACTATATGTAGACTACATAGCGTACCATGTTCCAACTACAAGCGGGAGATCACACAAGTTATAATAATAGCATATGAGTACATAGGAACACGGGGGAAAAAATAGGAAGACAGGACAAGAGGAAAAAAAGATGGAGGGAAATGCTGAATGTTTCCGTTCTACTTGGCGGCGTCATAAATACAATGCATCCAATGAATTTTTATTATGGAGAACACGTAGGCATGCATGAATGTTTTAAAATTCATAAAAGAATAAATTCAATCTGAGTGCACACGGCGGAAGTGTACGTGTAGATAGGTAGGTAGGTAGGGAGTCGAGGAGTAGAAGAGGTAGTAGTAGTAGTAGTATCTATCCTCAAAGTTTATGCTCAAGCTGTCTCTGCGTCTCTACCTACCAACGACAACGACCAACCTTACCTACCTCCTCACGTAAGAGCTAAACATGCTCAGTCTCAGAGTACAGAGCGCTACATACATTTTGAGAGATGTAAGTGGAGACACTCATGAAGATGAGGCTGAGGAGATTCAAAGGAGAGGGTTGTAGGAATGAGGAAGTGTAACGTAACGCCGACGTAACTTTAAGTAACGTAAACTGAGCCGTTTTTTCCCCTTATTACATAGGTTCCCGCTCTCCTTGTCTTCCCTCCTCGTCGTAGTTGTCGTTATGAAAGTACGGACGGAGAAAATCATGAGATAGACTACTTGATAGGATAAGGATAGATTGTACAGATACAGAGTGTCCTGGTCCTGGTCCTGCTTCAGGATAATGTATGCGGAAAAGACAGTGAAAGGAAAAGTGTCATAAATTTGTTCAAGGAACTCTTCCAGTTCCAGCTCCAGTCCCATCCCCGTGCCACTGAGTGAGAAAGAAAGTGGAGATGTGTGCGGAAATTCTACGGGGAAAATACACACATGTATCATATGAACATGAAGCGCCCACACATCCCCGCACCAGAGCCAGTGCCAGACATGGACTATTATCAATTTCAACCAAGCTTTCTTCCCGTAATATATCCTACTACTACTACTACTGGGACTGGGACTGGGAACCTACACGTCTGATATATTATCTTAGCTGGAAATACTGATACAGTTATCAGGACAAATAATACAGGGAAATGCATTGCACACAGGATGGAAATGGAGACAATTGAACAGTTCGTCTATCTACTCGTATCTACGTATCTACACTACATCTTAACTCACTAGTCAGAATAAGAAGCTAAAGGAGTAAGACCAAGACGCAGGAGAGGCAGGCAGGAAAAATTCTCTGTTTCTTTCAAATTTACATGGGAAGCTAATATAAAAGTAAACGTACCGTAGGCGTTTCCTACTCTGTGTATATAGCATGTAGAAAATAATTCTATAATGTAATTGTATAAGCTAAGGGTGACAGAGCCTCCTTCTCCTCCCTGTACGTACCTCACACACATAGGCATACACACAATTGGAAGGTTGAGCACTAGTCTCTTGTAGTAAACTGTAACTAAAAAAAGAAACTACTTTATTTCACGTTCACATTCACATTTAGTAAATGCAATGAATCTACGGCTACAGCTACGGCTACGGCAGAGTGAAAAAAAAAGAAGTAGAATATATTGCCCTGGTAATAGTCATAATGTGATCTACGTATATAATGTAATAATGGGCGACGGGATGGGATGAGTAAAAGGAAAGGAGCAGACAGAAAGAACCTGAGTTACCCTTCCCATTCTATATTTCTCCGTGTACAATGGGATGGAGTCGGAGTGGGAGTCGGAGTGGCAGTGGCATAGTGGGAATGGCATGGGGTTCCTATGTATTTAAGAGCTCACCATTAGTACACAGATAGTCCTATTTTATCCTCATATACTTAAATAGAGACTGTAGAATGAGAAGAAATGCAGAGAAGCTTTTCAGAAATGAACATCAGTGCTTTTGGTTGGACTCAATAAATTACTCGTGAATGTAATCTGTATTATTACCACACACACTCTCTCTCCTCTCTCTCGCTCTTTCTCCTGTACATCAGCGAGCCAATGCCAAGCAATAGAAGTAGAAGTAGAAGTAAAAGTAGCGTAGAAAGAATACGTCCCACTCACGGCCACCTTAATGTAGATGCTACATATATCTGAAGAGTCTATAGCCGGGAGAGACAGGCAGAGAACACCCACAAAATATAAGGGCTTTCCAATGAAAGTCACTCGGCTTGACTGTCTGTATACACGTGCTATTTTATAGCCTCACGCCAATTCTAACTTTTGGGTTGAGAGGAAATTATGTGTTATAGCACACACGCACTTATTGAGCTTCATCCCCGTACCAAGTCAGAGCCCAAAGTAAAAGTAAATATCTTGGTGGAAAAAACAATGAGAGAGAGAGTGGGGATACAAGTTATTACAATGTATGTACCTTGCCGCATTATTATAAGTGCGTAAAAGAAGGAAATGAAGAGCACACATGGTCGACATGGTCATGGTTTCCGTGCGTAATCAGACTTGGAAAAAGTAGTGTACATACGGACGAACGGTACGGTACGGTGACAACTCTTGTGTGACTCTCTGGATCTGGAAGGGACTCAAAGTAAAAACTACCAACTGCATGTTACATGTGTAGTCAAGTGGTTTCTTTAGCATTGGCAAGCGACACGAGTGTAAGAAAAAAAACAACAAAAACAAATATGTGAGACTGGGAGTAAGCAAATGCGCGAGTCAGGATATAGGAAAAGAAATATGTAGGGAAGGGAGAACATTTCTGTAGTATGCAGTATAGTACACAGTAAGTGTGGGACACTTCTATGTGTAGCTAGGTGCTTACATAATACTGGTTTTGGTTTTGGTTTTGGGTTTTAGTCGCGGGCGGCAAGTTTAGGAGAAGAGAGAGAGAGAGAGAAAGTCACATGAAAATATTAGATTTTCAGAGTTGATAAGTGGAAAGAAATTGAGAGCGAAAGGCACAACAAGAGACTACAATATGGTTCATGAGTTCTTATATTCTCCCAGCCAAAAAGATGTGCTTCGGCCAACACTTTTTGAGTGGCCCGACTTGACTTGACTCGACACGACTTGACTTTCTCTACCGTGTCCCTAATACTTGACTTTGACTATCGAGCTCTTTTTTTTATTTTCTCTATATATCTATAGGTATATTTCCTTCTACGTGGCTACTTTTATACTATGTACATATATCCTATGCACTGAGAACGATCATAACAGAATAATAAAAATAAATACATAGACACATATCCTGTGTAGGACTTATATTTCTGAATTTTCTCGGGTATTCGGATTCGCATTATATTTTCTATTTGGATTTTTAGTTCCAGGCAAAAGAAAAGGGAAAAATTCATTGTTATTGTTTCTCTTACGTGGATTATTTGAGTCTGATATAATAGTCAAAATGAAAGGGGGATGATACACATATTATTTTCCGCCTGTCCTATGTTTATATTGGACATTTAACAACACATGTCCTATGCTTTCATTCCACGAGGACTAATAATAATAATAGTAATAATGCTACACAGTGATACTAACGAGATGTGGTCCTTGTTAGCAGATTAAATTAAAGACATCTCCCTGCCACTGCCACCTTTTCTTATTCCCTGTGCAGTAATAGTGTCAGTCTTACTGGCCTTAGATTTTTTCCTTGTAAATTTCGATTTCCATTTCGATTTTCATGATACGATAATATATTGTATGGGGATCAGAAATAATGGGGAAATGAGAAAGACGCACACTTTCAGCTAATGAACATGAGAGGATTGAAACTGGGGTCTCGTCTTATTATCTCGTGATATCTTCTGGTTATTTGTATTTCCTTCGGACCTGGATCTGGATCCATACGGGATATCAACATGATAAAAACTAAATAAAGCTCAAAAAAATTAATAGTAACTGCCTATGTTGTCAGCTGAATCCTCCAGCTTCGTCGTTGAGTCTTTGAGAGATGTTCTTGATAAGAAAATTTAATTTATCAGGAGACATATTTCTTGTTTATTTACACGGAAGAATGACCTGTGAAATGTGTCTGACAATTGACATTAAGCAAGTGTATATATATATGAAGGTTGTACAAAAGGCTGATACATTGACTGAATTGATATAATATTACTTACTTTTGTGGACTTTTCCTACTGTTCACTACTCACAATGTATACTAAGGAAATACACTACAGCGAATAGATGTGTCCTCTACTCTCATGTTCTACATTTTGTCTTCTTTTCTTCTTGGTTTGTGACATTTTAGTTGAAGTGGAGGATGCGTCAGAGGAATTGGTGATGGACGAAGAAGCTGAGCTGGAGCCGTCGGATGACTCCAACGACTCGCCCACGACCATGAGTCCCTGTCCACGTCCAGAGTCAAATAATGGAGCTGCTGTCGACGACTCGCCCAGGTCTGACAAGTTGACAATCGATGAAGGTAAGATTGAATCTCTGAAAACTCTTTTCTATTTGGATAATATCTAGTTATCTCAGCACATGGGAGCATCCGCATATCAACATCATTGACTGTGGCAATCTTTGTAGGTATACCTAGACGTCGTACATCTACAGTCAGTGGCATATACATATCATACCTTATATCATATATAGCATCACGGAGCATCTCATATCTTCTTTGCAAAGCGCTTTTACTGATATCAGTTCACTCTCTACTGTCTACAGAGGCATACAAAACCTTGTTTAACTTCCAAAGTCTTCGAGTCCCTGAGTCTTGGCAGTGGCAGTATACTTTGACGTGACGTGGGAAAAGTTAACCTGAGAATGTGGATGTCGAATGACATACTGCTGAGAGGGAGCCGAGTGAGGAGCGAGCGGCTCAGCTCGTAACTGTGAGAGTTGCTGAAGAAATTGAGTGAAATTTATTTGATTTCCATATAAACTTGAGTTGGAAACCAGAAACCAGACGGATGGACCGACAAGGAGTTGACGTGATTAGAGATTGGTTCAAAGTATTAACGCTCTCAGGGAAACTAGGTACGTACCTACCTACAAACCCCTGCCCTCAATGCCTGTTGTATAGTCGTACATATCGTCTGTGAAGAACCAAAATGACCCATATCCAATTTAAGCTGCAATCAAATTGAGCTATTTCATAAAAACAAAATGAGAACCATGCGTAAAATGTTAATTAGGACTTTTTGAAGAACGTCAAATGTCCTATTTACATGTTTTTGAAAAGGTGCAAAATGTTCTAATTTGTTTTTGAAAAGGTGCAAAATGGTCTAATTATATGTTTTTGAAAAGTGTAAAATGTTCTAATTCCATGTTTTTGAAAAGTTGCAAAATGTTCTAATTCCATGCTTTTTGAAAAGGTGCAAAATGTTCTAATTCCATGTTTTTGAAAAATGCAAAATGTTCTAATTTCATGTGTTTGAAAAGGGTAAAATGTTTTATTTACATATTTTTGAAAAATGCTCAATGTTCTATTTAAATCCTCTAAAGAAGTATTAGAATATTTTTATAGATAGTTGATATTGTTTTTAGCTAAAGATGGATATGGGCCATTTTGGTTCTTCACAGACGATATAACTATATCTATAATATACAAATCTCCTCGTCTGCATGTAGCCCATGTCTGCAGAAATGAAAGGGATGACGTCCTATCCCATATATCCCATCAGTCCATCACATGGGAGATAGGTAGATAGGTTATAGGTTAAAGTAAGAAGAAAGTACCTACCTACCTACATTTCGTGGTATCCGCCGCAGTTTGGTTTTCATCCTCAATCGAAGAAGGAATAAGTGACTCGAGTATCAGATTCACATTCAAATTCAAACCAAACCACGAACTGTTATTGTCAGGGGTGGAAAGGATGAAATTCCCATGGTTGGTTGAGGACGATTTTGGAAATTCGGTTTCTTTTTTTTTAGGATGGATATGGAATACCGTAAGGATATATGCTCACCTATTTTGGGTGGGTTAAATTTTAGGTTAGCTACCTTCAACATCAACACTCACAATCAGTCAGTCACAGTCAGCATCTTCTTCCCTTTCCCTATGGTGTCTGTACAAATACAAATGCCATACAAATGCATTCTACTGTCATTCCATTCAGTTTGTGTTACAAGTCAGGTCTCTAGTTTCGGTTTTGGGGAAGGAAAATGAAGTAAAAATATCTACTTTTGATGTTTGAAAGACTAGCACTACCACACACGAGGGCTGGGGCTGGTGAATGGTGAATAAAACGGTGTGGATTGAAGCCTAAACCTGAGCGCCTTGGATCTTGAATCTTGGCCTTGGGTGTCTTTCTTTCTTTTTGGGGGTAAATTTGCTTTGAGTTTTTGAGTTTAAGGGTCTACAAATAAATCGGATTCGGATTTGAAATGATGCGATATGCTACAGAAATAAATCGGAGTTGGTGGAAAAGATAAAAGGAAAAACGTATAGACTCGTTTTCTTACTTTCCTATGGGTGCCGAGTGTGTAGGTAGGTAGGTACTTAAAGATTTTGAGTGTTGAGTCTCCGTGACCGTCGTCAACCGTTACCGTTACTATGCTCTCGTCCCGGTTACCGGTCCCGGTCCCGGTAACGGTCCTGTTGCAGATATCTCTTGAGAGCAGAAGAGACATATCTTCTACTATCACCATATTTATCCGTGGTATACCTTTCTCCTTGGAAAAGTGCGGATGCGGAAAGAGAAAAAGTTTGGGTGGCGTTTACCATTAAAGAGATGTGATCTTGGTTGTGATTCCTATCTGCGGGTATGTATATGGAGCATGAAGACAAAGTTGGAAGTTTTTGGAAAGGTAACATTCCATGGATGAAATTACAAGGAAAATTGAGTCAGTGGCAAGATTCAAACCACATTGTTAAACATTGTTCAAGCCTAGTATCAATTTCCTAGGCCATTTTTCTCATGTCTCAAAACTATTTTCACTCAAATCCTCATTCTCTGGCTGTGTGAGAGAATCTTGAATTCATCTCGAGAAAAGCTCTTTCACTCCTTTTCCCTTCGTACTTCTCTCTCTCTCTCTCTCTCTCTCTCTCCTTAGTTTGGCTATTTACAGTTAAGCACACACAAAAATGGGGCGCTACTCAGAATCAGAATCAAAATCAGAAACTGTACTATGTATATAGAAGAGAAATACAGAAAGATTTTAGTTTGTATTTTAGTTTGTTTTTTTCATTTTATTTTTATTTTCTGTTTTGTGAATTTCGATAGAATACACTAGGTACTTTGGTTTGAGATTGGTTGCAACTTTGGTGGCCACTTGAGTTCAGTGCAATTTTTTTTCCCCTTGCTATTTTGTCGACTAGAAAATGTAGAAATAATTGAGGAAGCCTTCGGCTACGGTTGACTTAAGATGCTCTGATTTAATTTGACTATATATAAAGGCTCTGTTTTGGTAATTATTATTTCCAAGAGTTGGAATTGAACGTCGTCTAATTTGAATTAGAATTCTTGGAGGAGGTACCTCATGAATTTTTTCCAGTTTCTTTTTCTTGTCAATTCCCCATTTCCATCTTTTCCCTTTCTCTCTCTCTCTCTCCCACAGTCTATGATTGTAAATGGATGGGAATGTAAATTCTCAAGTGGGTGTTCATGTTGAGCCCGTAATCGTTATCATAATGGTAATGTTTACTTTTTCAGGTTCTTATTATTGCCTTGTCTTGACTTGGAATTGGAATAATAGTCCCTCACTCTCGTCTACATAGTCTCTCTACGCAATTCTACACAGTTTCATTTTATACGGAGATACTCTTTAGCCATATAGTTTTATAGTCCTTAAATATATACATATATATTATGTAGTCGTCAATTCGTGTGTATAACTTGAAGAATGTTGAATGTCATTTTGATTCTCAAATAAGTGGTGGTCCCATATATACATGTTGTACAAGACTCTGTAATTTGTAAGCTAATTTTTTCCCTCATTCACCCTTCACAATTCCCTGGCTGGAAATGTCTCGAGTCTATATAGTAATAGTATCATGACGGTGACGTCCAATGCATAGACTGTGTAGAGTGTAGACATGACGCTATAAAATATCTATAAAAAGAACCCCTCCTTTTTTTAAGTACCAACTTGGATCTATAATATTATATAGTTGTATAGTGAAATGCGTGTGGAATGGAAAGACAAAGTCATACATCATCTAAATAGCTACCTAGCTCACAATTTGAGATTGAGTTGATGAACTCTTGAGTGGCAAGGCAGGAGTGTTATGGAGGGACATGGAAAAGAAATCAGAATGAGCAAGCTAAAGCAAATGAAGCCTGGCATTGTTTTATGAAAGGAAGCCTTAATAATTTATATGTAGAGAGAGAGAGAGAGAGAGAGACAGGGAGCGGGAGAGGGAAGGGAAAGAGCGGTCTGTGTAGTCTGAATTCATCTGTAGTCTGTAGTATGTATAGTATGTGCATACCTTTAGATGGGAAAGGTTGCTATGTGCTCTGCTGGTGCTGGTCTGGTCCTATGGTCCTGGGCTCTGTGAAATGAAAATGAGTGGCGACGAAGTCTTAAGTGTGACTGAGTGACTAATTTACCATCGTTTGTTTCTTTCATTTCCTCAACTCACTTTTCTTTTCCACTTGACTCGAACTGGAGAATGTTGTCGTCGTCGTCGTCGTCGTCGTCGCTCTGGTTCTGGTTTCTTTTCTCTTTTTCCGTGCTGGGTTTTCGTGCAAGATGGAAGGGAAGGGAAGGATGCTATGGTACTGGTACCGGTACTGGTGCTGGATTCTGGATGGGTGTGCACGGCGTGAGAGTCATTCTATGACTAATTTTTTAATCAGGAACCTATTTTTCTGGCACGAATCCTATAATGGGATTTAATTAAAAGCTCCATTCCTCACTCTCGGGAGGGAAAAAAAATTATCCTCATAATTAATTTGCCAACCTTTCATCATCGTCAGGGACGTTGGATGGTTGCCTATAGTTGCCCTATGATCTATATGGTATGGCTTTTAGCAAAGGGTTTTGCTTGGAATAAGCTTGGGTAGGACTGCCACTACCACTCCTGGTCCTGGTACTGGTCCTGGTACTGCTGCTCCACTTCTTACTTTTGGACTATCTACACACTGTTTACAGCTGACTAGTAGTGAGTTGAGGAGATGAAGATGAAGCAAAAAGACAAAAAGAAAACAAAGAGGGCCGGAGAGAGAGAGAGGGACAAGGACATCTTACAACTACAAAACTACAAGTTCTTTCTTTTTTTCCCTTTTCGTTTTTTGACTTTGACTGTTCTCAAAAGTGAGTGTAGGAACACGAAGAAGGAATCCCAAATGCTCGCGTCTTATCTGACTGAGTACAGATAGTAACGTGGAGACAGTCGCCTTTTGTTTCAGTCCTCACTCTGCTGCACACAAATGAGTTATAGGACTCACGTAGAAAGGGACTTGCTCATACCTATACAAACTGTTGAAGGGAGAGGAAAATGCTAGATTTGCTAAAAATTAAAATCAACCATCTAACGCTAAGTTGAGGGTTTAATGAAAAGCTTTTACCAGGACAATTTCAGTACTTTTCCATAAATGTTTTCAAATAGTAGTAGCTCTTTTTTGAAAGTGTAAAATATTTTGTAAAGGTTTGTTTTTGAAAGTACAAAATTGTAGGATAATCTCCTTTTTTTAAAGTTCAAAATATTTTAATTGCCTTTTTTTGACATCCCAAAATGTTCTATTTACTGTTTTTTGAAACTGTAAAACACAATATTTATACCTGTTTTAAAAAGAGTAGAATACTAATTTTACGACATTTAAAAAAATCAGTGGCAGTTATGAAGAAACTAATTTAAGAGAATAAATATCAGATATTTCTTTTCGATTTTAAAAACAATAACGTTCACTTGGTTTTAATTCTTCAGTAAGGATATGTAGATGAATAGGTTGAAAGTATATTATAACATACCTATAGTGTATGCACGATGGGGTTGCATAATTTAATAGTAGCAATGTTTAATATGAAATGCATAGAGCATATAAATTCTGTAGAAGGAGAGACTAAAACGAGAACGAGGTGTATTTCTATTTACCTATAATTTAAATGTCCCTACTTCTAACACTTCACTTCTTTTGTCTTTCTTTCCATTTCTGGGGTTTCGGCTTTTGGTTTTGGTTTGAGTCTCTATAGGTTTTCTATTTCAACTTCTCACAGAATTCATCCCCTCGCATTCCTTTATTCCTGTGTATCAGAGACACATATGTATAATTATCGCAACGTCCCAAACTAAAACTACCAAATCCAACAAATTCTTTAACACTTTCATAATATACTCTGTGCCTATGGACTATATACTACATTTTAAAATGTATACTAATGCATATACTCGGATACCTTTTCACTGTGAAAGAACTGACTTTTGAATTTATTGTGCGAGACGACGAAGTGAAGAATCCCAGTTCCCAAGTTGTAATATTAAGACTGAAAAGAAAGGTGCGTATCTGGAGTCTATCTGTAAGTGTATTAGTGTTTCTATGGGGAATTCGGATTGGGCGTTGGAGCTTAAAATGATAGGAAGATGAAGTTGTTCTCCTTCCTCTTGAACAGTACACCCTACAGTTTCCACCACACTTATCTCCCTTGCTATTCCAGATCCAATTCAAAACCTACATACATACAGTGTATGTTCATTATATTTGCGGGACTGAAAGTGTGAGGAGTGGTGTACTCAAGGCTCAAGGATGTGAATGACTTAATTCAAATGAAAATGAGAATTAGAAATTCATAAAGTATTTGGGAAGTATAGTGAAAGAAAGAAAGAGACGCTTGGTCTTTCTCTTATGGTTTACTCAAAAAAGGTGGGATTCACAATTTGAAATTTTCTCACACAAAACTATACAGATTATAAATATATGTAGGTAAGGTACTCTGCATAATGTATGTATTTCTGGTCCGGGCAGATTAGTGTTTTAGGAGTACAGAAATGTGCACGGCGCCACATAAAGCAGAAACAAAATGAAATAATACTATATACATATCTGTAAAGGGAAAAGCAAGTCTGGATTTCTGGATAGAGTTGATTAAGATTAAAGAATTCCAATTGGAATAAAAGCCTTTAGATTTTATTCACAAAAGACTTTAAGAGAGCGCTATAAGGTATGTACTCTACAGTAATGGAAATGTGCGGTGTGATCGTCCTGGTTCTGGACTGCTCCAGTTCTACCTAGCTAGATTTTCTACTACAACAACAGTATACAGTACCAGTACCAGGGCCAGACATTCCTGTGTAAACTAAATACTTTGTGAATTGCTATTATTTTATGAGAAGATTCTACTCTTATTCCTCCTCGGCCCACTCTTTGCCTTCAAGATCTCGCTCGAATTCAAGTATTGAAAATTAGAAAGATTTAGAAGAAGAAGAGGAGGACGGCGGACGAGTGGCTTTTTATTTACTTCTCCGTATTTTCCTATATCTTGGAATAGCACAGGGCCGGACGAAGGAATTGCTTTTAGGCAGCAATTTGTTTCCATACAAAAACCACTGTTTTGATTTTATTGATGGTTTTCTTTGATAAAGCAAAATGTTGTATTTGCATGTTTTTGAAAAGTGCAAAATGTTCGTTTTACTTGGTTATGAAAAGTGCAAAATGTTCTGTTTACATGTTTTGAGAAAAGTGGAAAATATTTTATTTCCATGTTTTTGAAATGCACAAAAAATTGTATTTGCCTGTTTTTGAAAAGTCAAATTATTCTATTTAGGTACATGTTTTTGAAAATTCAGGCAGCGGGGGCTGCCTGCGCTGGCCGCAGTATCCGGCCCTAGAATAGCACAACAACCGTGTGTAGCGTATAGGTATTTTCAACGTATCTGTATAGTATTTACTGAAAAGCCAAGTACCAAATTGAGATAGGGTGTGTATTAGCATATGGGATAAATAGAGTAAATGAAATAATCATTTGGAAGTGACTGTGTTTAGAGTCGTAGACACTTGAGAGAGTCGTGTCGTACCTATATGGTAGTAGGTACTATGAACATACATACACATGAGCATGTGGATCATCGGGACTCTTGAGCCTTGGATCTTGAGAGTTGAAAGGAACAGGAGGAATTCTTGGGTTTTGGTTTGAGCTGAGTCCAGTACTGTGCGAGGGAACGGGATGGTGTACTGTTGAAACTATTGCATTTGCTATATAGAAAGGCTATATAGGCGATGTGGGACGATCTCGATCTCGGGTGCTGGTGTTGGTCCTGGCTCTGGGAAGGGAACAAGGAACTGCCAACCAACGACAACGACTGTCTTCTGTCTCTTAGGGCCCATGATGATGATTATTATTCAATGAAAAGGCATTGAGACACAACAAGAAGGAAACAAGCCTAGCCAGGCTATATTTAATTAGAAAAGCTTTAAACTTCTCAACTTGCTTCATTTTAATTTGGTTGGTCTTGGGTTCTTTGGTTGTGTGGTGGTGGTGGTGATGGTAGTGGTGGTGACTCTGTTCTGTATCCAGTAACTTCTTTATCATGTCCTATGGTCCTGTTCTCTCGGAGTCAAATTGGGATTTCCTACTTCTTTCCTTTTACTCTGATATACTTAAGCATATAGCTATATACGTACCCATACAATATTTAGATTTCCCATTTCCACAAGCACTACTGTACTGTACATTAGAGATCGTTTTCGTTTTCATTTTCTATTTTATTTTAAAATTGCACTACACTTTAGGACTTTAGCCACACCAACTCAAAACTCCAACTTAAACAGCGTACCATAGGCGAGCGAGCAACTTAGTGAAACTCAAGAGATGAGAGAGAGAGAGAGAGAGAATTCGATCTGTAGATTTCCTCATGTTACGAATTAGACAACCCTTCCCTCCAAAAATCCGAAACTTGTTTTGAGCCTTTTAGAATTCAAAATAGGGAACAGTTCTGTAGTCTGTAGATTTCTATATAGGTACATATGGTATATGTACCTTGAATACAATGTACGCTATGGGAATGAGATCAGTAATGATATCTATTTGTTGTGGGATGGGAGTTTAGTTTGGCTTAGGATTTTACTAGAAGGAGAAAGGGAAATCCTGTCGGGAGTAAAAGTAAAAGTGAAATGGTTCAAGTAGATAATTAAAACAATTGAGAAATAAAAGTTTAGTGTTTTGGGAAACCAAAATCTAAAGCGGCCCAGTTGCTCTGGGATGGGCTTTGGGACGACGACCAAACAAAACTCTCTGTCGTTCTGTAGACTTTTGTACAGACACAGACCCTGGACCGGCGTGTAGACAGACCGGTACCGGTTACTTTTACTTTTTGAAATCTCAATTTTAACTTGGAAGAAGAAGACGACGACGACTAAGAAGAAGAACACGGAGGGATTATCTACGGAATTTAGTCTACTAATGCTCCCTCGCAAATTACCTATGCATAGCTACACATAGCTATGGGTAGTTAAAATATGCATATGTCCACCTATATACCTACAAATACGAAGGCTTGTCTCCCACTGTCTCTGTCCTTGTGTATTAATATTGAGTACCCGCTACTCTGTATAGGTATGCTTACATGGTGTATACTTTTCTAAGGGGAACGGGGAAAGGCCATAGCAACTCGTCGTGATGATTTCTTTGAAAAGTAAAATTATTGTAGACAGTATTTAGAATTAAGAGAAATGGGAACTACATAAAACAGCACAAGTTTGTCAAACATCAAAGACGGAGATGGAGACGTGGGTAGAGATGAGGGATAGAGAAAAGAGCCAGGGAGAGTAGTATTAGAGACAGATATCCCTCTGTTTAGATTTAGACCGTAGAGATAGGGAATGGAGAGCCGGAGCGGGAGCGGGCGGGTAGGAGAAAGTGAGGGAGAACGGGAGTTAAAATTGTCTTGGGAATGATGACGACAATGGCAAAGACTGCCATGAGAGAAAAGATGGTCTCAGAGTAAAAGGTAAATCTTGAGGGCAAAGTTGAATTTGAGTTGGAAGACTTTTCACGGCCCATAAAATCCTTGAAATGACTACCTTGGTTTGTACAAACAAGACTCTTGAAATGTTATCTTATGTTACTTTATATGCTACCTTGTTCAGCCTTGATGGGATTATTATCTGCGTCCTCCCTTCACACAGATTGATATGGTTATGACCGTCAAGGAAAGATAAAATTGTTGTCAAGGAGAAGGGTGGAGGAGGCTCAAGTTTTTCAAACACCAAAAGCCAAAAACCAAAAGTAAACTATACACGGGTCTGGGTCCGGGCCCGGCTCCATGCCAGTCAACATCTCAAGACATCCTTGTGTCCTTATCTACGGTTACGGTGTATTATGGTCCTACCTAGTAGGTAGTTGTATTGTTATGTCCTCGTTCTACTTGTCATACTCTTTGTAGGAGGTGGATGCCAGGATGCCTATATGTGTGTACACTAAGTACTTAGACTACAGTGGCTGAGCAGGGATTGTTTACCCTCTCAGATTTTCACCACAGTCGTGTACATTCCATACTCCGGGTACTTGTGAAACGTTAAAGTTAACGTCCCACGAGGATATGATATTCTCTCATATGATTGACTCAATGTAATTTTCCTTGCTCTATCTCGCGCTCCGGTCGGCGTCGGTGGGCTTCTCTTTGTCAAAGGAAGATCTGTTCTGTAACCAAAAGAGAGAGAGAGAGAGAGATTAGAGATTTTTATATTTCCTCCCACTTTTCTTTCCCGTTGCTTTCTTTCACGGCTCTCGCTTTGGCATTGGCTTTGGCTTTGGATTTTACTTTCACTTTGGTCCTAGTGTTGGTAATATGGCTTTTCATTTCCCCATATTTCCAATCATAGAACGTGAACGTGAACGTACCTCACTTTCACTCTCTCCCTATTTATTATTGCATTATGGTTATACAAAAGGTTGTTGTGCGGTGGACGGGGAAACGGTAGTCATAAGTTAAGTGTGGAGCATCTTCTTTTTTTTATAAAATAAATACAAACAAGAAACTTATGAAGGAACAGTGCAGAGGGATTTTCTATATATCTGTAGCCTCCCCGTAGAAGGAGCATTCTACAGTTCCACACTCTACATAGTGGAGATTTTGAACTGTAGAATTTAATAGTATGAGCTATATGTGGTAGGTAGGTAGGTTTTGTACACATATATAGGCTGAGCTGTATATCATGAGAGAGCGAAGAACTAGAGCAGAGCGGATTGTGAGTGTGAGATGATATGAGAAGTGGAAAAGGAAAAGCAAACCACGGTAGGACGGTAGCAATGTCTATCCATAAGGCATTGAGGCTTGAAGCCAATAAAGCGTGTATTTGACAGCGATAAGATGTCGGCAATCCGGCCTTTCACAGATTCAATGGTTTAAAAATGATTCAATAACTTTTAGTTTTCTTCCTCCGTAAGCCCTTTGTGTTCCAATGACTCTCTCCTCACATCATATCCATCCACCTTCCTCTGTACTATACATATGGGACGTATCTCCTCATACATACTCCCTGCATCTCATGTGTGCACTTTCTCTTGGATGAGTAGACTATCTGGGCAGCTCCTCTCTCTATCCCTCACACACACAAACAAACTGAGAAGACATGAATGTGCATCTGTATTTCAACTCAAGGGTGTTATGCATGCTAGTTTGGTTGGTTCAACGATGCGGTTTGGGGATGTCGGTTTTTGATTTTTCTACTTGTCTCTCGCTTTCTCCAGAATCAAGAACTTTAGACTCTATAGCTACTTATCTCCGCCTGAGTTATCTTACAAGTAACTATCACAATGTGTATGGAATACTCACTCCCACGTCAAGCTCGAACCCTACCAAACTAAACTAAAAACCAGAACCATGAGGAAGGCATTCATTCTCGCACTCAATTGTTTTCTGGGTTTTTTTCACTTTCTATACCGTAGTATAGGTATGCTTCCAGTTTTTGTATCTTTCATATGTGACGCATGATATTGCTTTGAATAAGCGTAGGACTAAAATATAAAAATCCAACGTTTACTTTTTTTTTAAATGGGTGTTTCTAGGGTATGGTACAGTATAAGGAATGGTCTGTCGTCTGATCATGTGTTCTGCTGCGTAGGTGTAATAAGTAGTGCGGCACTGGGACTGGTACTGGGACTGGGACTGAACTATGCATTGTATGTGTCTCTTTGTGTGTGTGTGTGTGTGTGTGTATTTTTTTCTTGGATTTGGATTTTGGATTTTGAATTGGAAGCTATGGGCTGGAGGCAGGGATGGTGAAATAAATGTATGTCTTGTCTCAATCTCAATCACAAGACAGGTTTGGCTTGGTGATGAACGGATTTTTGTTGTTCCGCTGGGCCGGCCGCCGTCTCATGGATGGATAGATGGGAGGCAATAAATCCCACCTTTGTTCAACTCAACTCATCTGAACTGTTGGCTCTTCCTCCCGTTATTTTATTTTTTTATCCTCCTCTTCGTCTTCCAGTTTTCACTGTACACTATTTTTCCCTTCTCTGTCTCTCGCCCTCTCCTCCTGTCTATGTGTGCCATGAGAACCTCTGTGTGACTCGACGTCGACGTCGGCTTTTGGTTTGGTTTGGGTTGGGATCGGCTCGGGCTTTCTCTCCTTTTATTCTTCTTTCACTTCAAGTTCACTTCAATATAAAATGCTGTCAATCGATTTACTCCTCTGACGTACTCCTATTCCACTCTCTACATACTTGCTCTTCCCTCCTCCTCCTTCTCCTCCACTCGGCTTTCTTTCTTCTTTCTTTACTTCCTATTGTCGTCCTCTCGGATTCTAAGGAAGCTCCTGCCTCAAAACACAAACTTGAAACTATCAACATCAAACTCACAGTACTTACTTACCTATACGTTACGTTACGTAAACAGATCCGTCCCTGTCCTGAATTATTTATATCCCTCTACGTATTTTTTTTCTCTCCCTATATTCCGATTTTCCCTACTTATCTTTATAGATTTTTAAGTGTCATGAGTCTTTTAGAAGATACCTTCCTGGTTCGTTTTTTTTACCTTCGTTTTCCTTTAGAGATATTGGAGAGACAGATTGTACGGGCATACCTATACACAGAGAAGAACCATTTACCAGTATATAAAACTTAAGCCTTTAAGAATTTGATTTTGCTTACTCACGAACGATCATCTCAGATTCTGGAAAGACTTTATAGTGCCATAGAGTTGAAATGAAGGACATGTAGGTAGGGAGGTAGGTAGGTAGCGTGTATTGCGTTCCCCTTTATCCGTCAGCAGAATATATATATACAACATACAGATATTCTGTGTTTTTGCTAGATCTTTTGGATCTGGATCTGAATGGGTAGGTGGAAGAGTACGGGATATGGCAGGGAGAGAGAGAGAGGACCCAACCATCATGACATATTTCACGCACGATTTCATTCCAATTTATATGCATGTGTCATTTCCAGGATTTTATTATTTCTTTCGCATTTTAAACACGGGCCACATGCATGATCATGGGGTGGAGGGGTTTCCTTCTCAACTAAACGCAGCTCAACGAGTTAGATACCTACCTACGTTAACTATGCACACTTCCCGTGGCGGAGGTATCTTTCTATTTGAGTATACTAACGATAAGAAAATGAGTGGTAGTTTTTTTAAAGTAGTATGTAATTATATGTAGGTAGCTACCTAATGCGAGGTGGACGTACATTTTAGTCTCCGTGCGTGTTTCGCTTGGGCATTAGGGTGGGTATGTGTACATGTAGACATAACTTCTAAATACATTTTGCATTTTAGTCAAGGTCTGTTGACTAATCCTAATCGTAAGCCTATACCCCAGTCCGAGTCCCAGTGCGAGAGTATATGCGAATGGAAGCATGAACATTGGCTTTTTAATACATTAATGATAGCATTAAATGTAGGTAGGTACATAGAAGGTAATTCAAAATTGTAATTCTACATTGGCAACTCATCATCAGAAACCAAAAGGAAAGGCTATGAGCAGCCAACACGAATGATTAGGCTGGAGGATGTCTGGCTCTATATAGTTTTACAAAACAAATACAAATGTGTATGCATAAAGTAGAAATATAGTATTTCCAATTGTGGAGACATTGGATATGGAAAATGCATTAAATCCACATTGTTACAGATATGAGACGAAGGCTCACTTCACAGTCACAGTCACAGTCAGAGCCAGAGCCACCCTTCCCTTGCCATTCCATGAGCATTGTCGGCCCTTTCCCGTCGCTTTCGGTGTCGGTCCTGGTCTCGCTCTCTGTAATTTTTTCTCCTTGTCCTTTCCTGCCACACGGCAAACTTGTCAGATTTCCCTCCCATCAACATGTCTGCACTTGAAATGGAGGATTGGATGTGAATTTATTTTCTTGGTTGTTCATTCTCATTTTCGTAACAAAATGCAGGAGCTGGAAAGTTTCTTATTATGCACGTACCTACTTCACGTACGTCCCCCATACCCATACCTCCCTACATTTTAATGTAAGGTTTCTATTGTATTTATGTTGGCGTTATATGAAAATGTCCACTCAATTATAGGTTGGTATATCATCCAACTATTATTGCACAGGCTATTGACTCGAGTGTGAACTCACAAAGTAAGTAGGTGCGTGTAGACTGTAGGCTGTAGACGAAGGAAAAACTAATTTATGGCAGCGCTCAAAATCAGTATGAGAAAAGGTAACTAATTTGAAAATAATGATTAGAAAATTAAAATAGTGAGCGTGGACTACTTTCCACTCTATGCTGAATACGAAATGAACAGTAAGGGCAATAGGCATGAAATGAAGAGAGAGCGAGAGCGAGAAGAAAAAATGAGAGGCCACGGCCTATAAATAAAAATGTGGGGAAAGGTATAAAACGTTAACTTGGACTCAATTTCTGTAGCGTGGTGAGTATATGCTGTGTACTGTGTACTGTGTTCGCTACTGCTCTATAGTAGAACTCTGTAGAACAGTGGATGGAGAATCCCCTCTTTTTTAATCCTATTTATCTCAGCCGACTATTGCACCGGAATAGGCTTACCATCGTCAAATTCAGTGGAACCCATCATTAATCAAGTGATTGTACTCATCATCCGCACTTGCTTCACTTCAATCAATATAGCCTCTCGCCTTTTCCCATACCTATATGTATTCCCGCAGCCACCAATACCAACACACTCCGTTTTCTGATACATATAATAGTCACACACACACACACACACACACTCAACCTGACTTCCAAACTGAAACTGACTCATGCACTCTCTCCATGTTTCAACTTCCATCTCGCCTACTTGAGTATACCTTCCGGTCTATCCACACCATTCTACTTTCTATTGGAGACTCTATTGTGGATACGCTACTATCCAGTCAGCTTGAGCTTCATTTGACGAGAAACGCTCGTAGTACATGATGATATCCCAAGCATAAAATATACCAAACACAAGACAGTACATTATGCACAATAGGGTGGGCATATAATATGGGGCTATATGGGCTCGGCGTCTACTGTCTACTGTCTGTCTACTTATTATGAGTATCTGTGGGACACAACGGGCGTTCATATTATAGTTCATTTCATTGTTATTAATCCTCCTTGCACCCATTCTATATCTTTCCTTCCCCGTGTCTACTTCCATCCATTATCCTCTCAGCTCCCACATTATATTGTCCTCTATTTTATTATAAACAAATACAAATACTACATACTAGGCTGTAGGTCGTAGGTAGCCCTCCATACTATATAGCTCTACCATTGATAATCATAATGGCAATTTCACATTATGTAATAAAACAGCTTCCCCCAGTCCTTCTCCTTTTTATTTTCTATAATATGTACCTACTACCTATGGCGTATATGACTTGTGTATATTTTCCATGTGTGTGCATACATCATTGCTAAGCTTGTAAAATTCCCTACATTATTAGGGTGTCAATGACAATGACATGGAAAATATCAAAAGAACCATACTATATAGCTAATACGTTTTAGATGGAAAAAAAAATTAAATAGATCCAATATTTTAATCACTAATGGCCAAATGGGATTTCGCCTTTCACTCTCAGATGTTGTATATATAGACATAAGGTACCTAGGTAGATTACGTTTAAAAGTCATACTCAATATTTTGTAAGAATATATAGTAGGTACCATATATCTAAAAGCATAATTATACTTTCGAATGTAATGCATATAGAGATTTTAAATATAGAGTTACATTGTGTAGATATATATTGTTTCAGGTTGTGACATTATGAGGGATGAGGATTAGGCGTAATTGACGATTTAAATGACATTAAGTGGAAATGTAGCTCTAGCTACGCGGTACGGTATATAAATGTGCAGTGTAAGGAATCCACATTAAGGCTAAAATCCAACATCCTACTAATAGAAATCCTCAGAGTAATGTCCGTTGTAAAACATAATCTTGGGGATGAGAAAATAAGGTGGAGTTTTTGTTTGAGTGTATAGCATCGTGTGACAGACCCAGACTCTACCTACCTAAGGTACCTTCAAATATGTATAGTGAACTATATATACATGCATAGGTACATCTATATAGGCATATACTTTGGAGTGGTTTTCTTGATAATAGCTGTATAGCCTGAGTGATGGGATGAGGTGTTGGACGTTCTATGTTATGGTAGAGCGTGTCTCTTTCTGTCTGTCTACAGTTGTGTCTGACAGTATGAGAGTGTGTCTGTGTGGAGTGTAGAGATACTGATAGTAGTTGGGAGGAGGCTAAAGCTGGAGAAGGAGACGTACAAGTATGTGGAAGGAGCATTATAAAATGTGAAAAATGTGTAGAGTGGGAGAAGTGAAGGAAGAAATGGGCATGGCAGAGGACGACAGAACGTTTCAGGAGATAAATGGAAGGGTAACAGATTGCCCAGGTAGAGACCGGACATGGAATGACTATCATTTTTCTCCATCTAAACTCTAACTCTCTGCCAGTGTATCCTCTCCACAGATTTTTTTCTTTCTTTCTTTCTCTCTTCCCCTTCTTCATCCCTCCCTTTCTCTCTCTCTCTCTCTCTATTTTTGCGACTTTCTCTATTTTTTTTTACAAAAAGACTTTTTCCCTGGCGTTGGCCTTCTGTCTTCCCCATGTTCTAAACCTGTATCTTTGGCTTAGATTTTGCTAGGTGTATGTTGGATTGGATACATAGATAGGATGAATTGTGTCCGCGTTTGTACTTGTATGGTATGTCCATGGCCCTGGGTTGGAGCTGGAGACGGAGCTGGAGACGGAGACGGAGACGGAGATGTTGGTTGGATTGGATGGCGGAGCGGAGAGGCTGTTGGCTGTTTTGGGATGAGGTGAAAGACGGACGATGTACGAGGAAGGTATCTGGAGACGAAGTGCACTGAAGTCGGTCCATCCTCTTTGTTTTTGTCTTGACGTGAGATAGTGTCGTTTCGGCTTGCTGTTCACGTGGGACAGTTTAGTCGGTTCAGTGAAATGAGAACATATTGCTTCACATGGAATGGATGGTTTGCTCAATCCAAAGCTTCTCTTCTCCAGATTCCTTTCCTCTGACTTGACTTTCCTCCTGCCGCCTCTCTATATGTATTTTCTACTCTTACTCTACTCTTCTTCGTCGGTTTCGGTGTCGGCGTCGGTGTGGTCTGGTCTATGAGGAAAGAAAGTAAGCGGTAGAGACAGACAGCCAAGCCAAGAGAGACAGTATTTTGCTCTGTGTATCTGTTCAGCCCATACCTAAGGTTGATATACTTTTTCTTATGTGAGGCATGCCTTTCCCTTCCATGGAGAAGAGTGAAAGTACAACCTGGTGGTGTCTCTCCCAGTTTTCAGTTTCCTTCTCTCCGTCCTCCCTTCTTTTTCCTCACGAAATTTCTCCAACTCCATTTCTTTCCATTCCCCTGTATACTTTCTCTTCTTTTCTCTCTCTCTCTCTACTTGACTCCCTAAAGTGGGAATCCCTTCGTCGTTACTCGTTTTGATTCTCCTATTTTGCCGATTTGACAAAATAATTGCCTATTTATCCTCCAACTTACGCTCCTATTGTACTTTAGGGAATGGTCTGTCCTTCTTTCTTCTCTCCGCTACTTTACCTATCCTCGTACCTTCTCCTCCTCCACCTCCACCTCCTTCTCCTATCTAGCACGAGACATGCAGTTATTTTCATGGAACACCTACAAACGTATGTGTGTGTGTCTTTCTTGTGTACACAGTCTACACCGCACAAGGCCACTACTCCATGTCCTTTTATTTTTTGTTGCCCAACCAAGCAATACAGTAGAAAGTAGAAATATACACAGATGGGATAAATACCTCAATGGTTGGTGGTGGTGGTGGTGGTGGCGGCGGGTCTTATAGCTTGAATTCCGGTTCTTGATGCTGCTGCTGCTTCAAGTTGAACCGATATCAATGCACTTTTAGCCTATAGTATGTGTACAGTAGTGAGGAGTGTGGATACGAACGAGAGGGTTTGGAGTGTACAAATACCTAAATAGTTTAGTGGGGAGTGAAAGGGAAATCTTGTTGGATCTTCCCTTGTTCTCCTTTTTCTCCTTTGTGTGTCTTCTTTTTACTGGGTGGATATGGTTAACTTTATTTCTATGTTTCTATGTACTGTTCTGGTCCTGGTCTGGTCTGTGTGTAGGCTGGATTCTACTCATTGACTCCCGCTCAGACTTTCAGCAGAGAAAAGGAGAATTAGAGAATCAGAAAAGAGAAAAGGTCTCTCTCTCCTTATCTTCACAGTTCCCTGAACCCCATAAAACTTGTGTGAGCAATCTAAAACCTTGGCTGAGTATTCATTACCTGGCTGTCTTAATGAGCCTGTAATTTTATGTCTCGCTCAGCCCTTCCCTAACCCTCATCATTCATTTTTGAGGAAATTCACCGAGTGAATTATGGGAATTGCCTTTACTTTACTTTCTCTCACAGTTTGTCTAGATTCCACTATGTAGCTTTCCTCGTACTGTCTACTGTGAACGCGCTAAGTAACATACATAAAATGAAATGAACATATAAAGTAAAGGCTTCGCTCTGGGGCTGGGGCTAGACAGAGAGACAGAAAAACATTTGGAGGAGAAAGCAGACATATAATATCATTTCCCCCCATGTTTTCCTTATATACTGTATAAATGGGGAAAGTGTAAACTAGAACGTAGGACTAGCGAGAGAGATATATGTAGATTAGAGGATGGCTATGGAGTGGAGGTCATCATGTGAAAAGAAATGATCAGATTTAAGTTTAAGATTAAGTCAACCTCACTGAATTTAAGTTCCCAGTTAACTTTATATATAAAGCATGAGATGGAAGATTGTCCCTATGGATTGGAGTGAGATGGGAGAGCGTAGTTGGTGTACTATTGCATTATGTACCTATACCTATACCTCCCACCTCTACGTATTTACAAGGTAGCATTTCCAACGTCTGGATCTTCTCCATGTCCATTATAGACATGACTCTGGTCACAAGTGGCACGTGTGTTCCGTTTATTCAGAGTCAGAATCAGAGCCGTCGTAGTCGTAGTCGTCGACGTCGTCCTCCTCATCTTACGTACAGTTGAGTTCAGTCCACCACACTTGCCAAATGGAAATGGATATTTGTTATTTTGAGAGCCATTTGCTGGATTTGATGTTATTATTGCGGGCAAATTTCCCCCCGTAGTTACTCCTACTACAGATGGAAAGGGCGTCGCACATACCACCACCACTACTACTACTACTACTTCTAATACAGATACACTGCATCTATCTGTTTCTGTAGTAGGACGGGGGACAGGGACGGTCGGTGCCATAAAGGCCGTAGAATTTCAACGAGCTTACTGCAATATCTCCAGTTATAACACGACTACAGCTCACCCATCCTACTTCCCTGCACTCTGACAAGTGATTTAATTTTATGACCAGTTAATACAAGTAGGTAGCAAATAGAATGAAATCAAGAGAAAAATGAGATACCTCCTCCTATGTATACACAAAGTGAGAGAGAGAGAGAAGGGATCCAAGTACTTAAAACCCTCAGCCAATGCCAAAGCCAATGCCAAACTCAAAACGTATAGTCAACTGTAGGAGCGGATAATAATGTAATCCTCCACGTAATTTATAGATAGACGTGGGAAGAGGCTGCTGCGTGGAAATGGAGGTGAAACTTTATCACTCAGCTCACTACATTAGAATTACGATTTTTTTTTCTTCTTCTTTTTAAATAAAATAAAATGTGGCTCTTTTTTTACACGTTCCAATTTATCTTAAAACACTTTCATGTCGGCTATATAGTGCAAAATTTGTACTATAATCAAGACTGGATTCTCGTCTTCCCGTCCTGTGCTATATTATTATGGTAATAAAGTCTGCAAATTGAATTGCATCCGTATTAAATTCACCTCATCGTTGCATAACTAAAAAAACATGATCTATTTCGCGGGCATAAATGAACAGGTTCTTGTAGTACTTATGATTCTTCTACGCGTAAAAGGTATCCTTGTGATTTTGATTATCTTCAGAGCCACGGTAATATTTCCATTTTTTTTCTTGTGTGGGAAGATTGAAGAGAATTATTCATACATAGTAGTAGTATATATAAGCCTAATGATAACGATTGTTTGAGGAGATGAGGGGAAAAAATGAGTGGAGGGTACGACTACGAAGAGGGGATATATTGTAGGTAGGTGTGTATGTATGTGTGTGAGTTTGATGAAATTTGACTATATGATAAGGAGGTAGGGAGGGAGGGAGGGAGTTTTTGTGGTAGAGCGTATAGGGGCTATACATATACACAGAGTGGAAGGAATGAGCTTTAAATATGTAAATGAGAAGACCAGGGAATTTATTAGGAGAAAATGAAAAAAAAGGAGGCGGTGAATTGAGTAAGGGCCATAAAGCACTTTGGTGAATTAGAGATGAATACTGTTACAGTTACGCAGTTAAGACTTGGTGAAGTGTGTTTATGAATTCTGAATCACCGAATAGAGCTAATGTATCTCTATCTGTATCATACATATACACACTGTCTACAATAGGTAGGTACATAATTACATCTCCTTGTTTGAGACTACTACACTGTACTATATACGCTCACGGTTTCACATCTGAAGGAAATTTAAATTTCTGCTCGACGGGCATATTACCTTCTAGATTTTCTATAATTACAAGTTCTATACAAGTATATCAATTTAATACCACCACCACCACCATGGAATTCAATGTATGTACGTCCCCATGGTAGTTACAACTTTCCCATGTTCCCATATCACAAAGCTTAGAATTCACCCGGATAATAATAATTTTATGTAAACCATGCATGTAGATCTATATAGATTGTAAGATGATGATGTGATAACCCCCTCGTGCGAACCCATTTACCCAATTAATAATATTAGAGATTGCTCATACTTTTCATTAAGGGAGATCCCGTATTGTATCATCATCCATCTCTGCTATCCTTTTCTTCCTTTATCGGTTTAGTATGTACCTTGTACTACAGGCCTGCCTTTCCCCTTTGCCTCCATCATCCGACGAGAGCCCATTCACTTTATTCCCGTCTTCCCCTTGAATATATTGGGGTACCTTCAACTACCACTCTGACTCTATATTAGAGCGGTACAACACAATAGAGTCTGGATGATTGCTGATATGATAGCCCTTGCTTAGGCCAGCATTATTACTATATATCGTAACTGACAAAAGAACATCGAGGCAGTGAGCAAACGAAAACTATACAAGTAACAATAATACAATAAAAGATCCCAATGAACATTTTTAGAGTCATTAAACTTATGACAAAATATCATCAATGTGTCTCCTCACTCTGACTCTGTCCCTTCCCTCTCAATAGTAAAACCCGGTATGTACGTAGCCATGTGAATGCATAGGTATTAGTTTCTACAGATAGTGGCTATTGCCATTACCATTGCATGACATGCCATCCCATGGAATGACGCAATGGTTTAGCAATGGTTGGGGAAAATAGAAATATCTGTATAGGAGAAGGAGAAAAAAAACTAATTATCATTTCCTTGTATTTTTCATTTGAAATGAGGTGAAGGAAGTCGTTCAACTTGACACAGGGTTTCCTCTTCAAAGAAATATAATATAATTGTCAATATTGCCTGCGGTAGGGAATAAGGCTGTCGCTTTCTCCTTTTCCCTTTTGTTGCCTCTTCTTTTTTTTCTTTTTTTCGCTCTCCTTCCTTTTCTATTGCCTTGTTGGTTCTCGATGTGGATGTGGATGTGGAAATGGAATGTAATAATAGTTTCAAAGCTTCGACTTTAATTTGACAGTCTAAAATCTAATGTTAATGTATTCTCACATGGACATGGGCTATGGTCTTTGGTTAGTCTTACAGTGTAGTGTCTTAGCAACTTTTCTGTATTTTTTCCCATTTTTATTTTGACTGTGAGTTCGGGTTCGGGGCTCTTTTTTTCAGTTCCAGAAATTAGGCATAGGTACGACCCTATGTAGGTAGGTACATACTGATGTAGCTTTTTTACACAACGCATTTTAACTATGTATATAGTTCTTTCCTTTTTCCTTCTGCTGGTGCTGTTGTTATTGTTGTTGTAAATGTTGCATGGTGTTTGTGTGGTCGCAGGGTCCTGGTGAAAGTTGAAGTTGAATTTTTGTGGAAGATTTTGAGATAATATTTTGTTACGTTTTTTGTCTTTTTGTAGTATGTAGTAGTACTCCATTCTTCTATCTGACTGTATGGTATATATCTTGAGCTCTTGGTTTCTCCTTGGATGTATTTTTATGTGTATTGTAAATGAGATGAAATTTATTGTGAAAAAGTCGCCAGATTTCTGACATTTCGACGGCGGAATGTGAGTACAATAGGTCTTGTCTCAGTTCCGATTTCTCCACCAGCTCACCACGTTTTATTTCTATTAGAGTTTTGTCTTCTTTATTTCTGTCTGAGAGGGAGAGACAGAGTCAGCCTGACTGTGTAGTGTGTGGACAACCGAGAGAGAGTGGAGAGGGAAGGGGCATGGAGTATGGAGTATAGAGTAGTAGGAGTGGGAGAATGACTTGAGCGAAATGAAATGGAGAGGACTAAGAGGAAGTATCTGGCTGTAATGTAATAATAATGGCTCGAGGTTTACGGAGTGATGTGATATTTAGGTAGGTTATGTTATTATGGGAGATATTCTGCTGTATTATGGGACGTTATGTTATGTTGTTGTTCTTATGTAATAGCCACATGACAACTTCAAATGGCCAACGGGAGCACGGAGCGGAGTACGCGGCTACAGTATGCAATTGAGGTCTTGCCAGTGCCAGACCAGGGATACATCTGTGTAATATTTGTAGTAGAGGGAACACCGTGTATATAGGAGAGCCTACTCCACAGAAATGGAAAATGGTAACGTTAACATTCGAGAATGGCCCATGGAAGTTAAGTTAACTTGAGAGCTGTACTCGTATTCGTAGTCGTAGTAGAAGTCGTAGTCGTAATTGTAGAGTCCGGAATTTCCTTCTTCTGTGTACAGTTGCAGTTATATTGTAGAGTCTCATCGTGAGAGTCATGGCTCATGGTAGTTAGTGGATTGTGCATTGTCGGGGATATATGAGCGCGGATGTTGAGAGAGGTTCTTGGCTTTCCTTGTAAGTTGTAAGTAGTAGTGTAATTGCTTCAAGTGGAGTCAAAATGTTGGTGAAATGTTCGGGTGTATGAAGTGGAGTTGATGTTATCTGGGATAATCGGAAGAGAGGAATGAGTTGGCGTTCCACTGCTCTCGCTCCTCTCTCCAATCCCAATAGTCCAGCCCAATAGAATAGAATGGTCCACATAACATTACATCCCATTAGGGATACACACATCCTGCATAACTCTCTATATATACATACACACTCACGTTCAAATCCAGAGATTCGGATTCCACAGGATGTGAATTCTTTCGGATCCGATTTTCCATTTGCCATGTAGCGCGTCTACAGTCTACACAAACTGTAGAGACTGATCTGATTCTGAACTTTGTACTGGTACTGGTTCTATATTATGGTGTAGTGGTGGGGCTAGTTCATCGGCCAGTTCTTTGTTTGTGTATCTCCTCCACATCTCCGACTCCGACTACTTGCGGGCTACGTCCCCATCGAAATCGAAACGAGTCCTGATATCTGTAGGTAGATTGTGAGGAGTAAATAGGAAAGGAAACTGAAGGAAAGAAGGGACGATGGAGACAATGATTTGATGATGGTTGAAGGACAATACAGTTTGTAGTAGGAATGACTCTGACTTCAATTTTAGTGCAGAAACTGAATCCCGGTACCGGTGCCGAAGCGGTACCGATATTTGCTCTTTATCAGTGGAGTATTTGTTCGACTATATGGTTTTGGGATGTGAGGGCAATTGAGGGGTTGCGTAGTTGGGTCGTCGTTGGATGTGGAAGTCAGTTTGTGAGAGAGAAGATAGTCGATGAAAGACTGAGAACATGAAAATGTCACCGGGACTTACATTGAAGACAATAATGTAGAACAAAACGCTCCCTTGTGAACCATCAATGCTCCATTTCTGTAACCAAATCTCTACTCATATCACATACATACATACACACACATAGGCACTTTTCTTTACCACATATACAGCAGGCAGAGAGACATATCATTCCACCATATGTATACTAGTATTATGTCTGTATATGGTCATGTCCCTGTCACTCCAAAAGCTAGTTAACTTTAAGTAATCGGAATATACATATAGTTCTACACTGCACTCATACAATTCAGAATTTCCTATTGTAATCCAAACATATCAAAAACTTTCCTTACCAAAAAATTCTATAGTGTGATTTTTTTTTAAGTTTTCACTAACTAACAATTCTATACATAAATTACAATGTTATTGGCAGGGCCGGATAATGTGGCAAGCGCAGGCAGCCCCCGCTGCCTGAATTTTCAAAAAACATGTAAATAGAATATTTTGACGTTTCAAAAACTTGCAAATAATTGTTTTTACACATTTCAAAAACATGCAAATAAAACTTGTAACACTTTTATAAAAACATATAAATAGAACAATTTCCACTTTTCAGAATCAACAGTAAAAGAATATTTAAAATTTTTCTAAAACATATTGTAAAGACAACATTTTGCTTTGTCAAAGAAAACCATCAATAAAATCAAAGTCGTTTTTGATTTTGTATGGAAACAAATTGCTGCCTAAAAGCAATTCCTTCGTCCGGCCCTGATTATTGGTATACGACATTTTGAACTTAATTTAATTACTAAGAAATTCAAAAAAAATTACCAACTTTTAGACTATCAGTAATATTCAGATAACTATTACGCTATCCGTATGTGTGTGTGTGAGTGCTATGCTATAGGTGTAGGAAGTAGAATCGAGCCAGGGGATGTTCCATGGCTGTGAAAGAGGTGAAGTCAAATGTAAACGGAGAGGAGGGAAGAATAGAATTACCTATGTTCACATTATGCATGACATTGTCATGCCATTACCTAAATCTCATGGAAAATTCATGCAAAATTGTTGACTCAACTTCCCTCTCTTCCTCAGCTTTCGAGTCAATCCGTTTTTGTGAGACTATCAAGTCCTTTGGAGTGAATCGAAGCTGCTCGGAATCTGGTTCTGGCTTTGGCTCTTGGTCTTTGGTCTTTGGTGGAAATGTCCTTGTGTAAGCCATTGTCAGTACTCAGTACATACTGTACTGTGTCCTAGGTACATTTCTCGGGCAGTTATCGTCGTCATCATACAAATGTTATGATCATCATGATCAGTTTAAACTTGAAGACAAAAGGATTGTACAATTGTAATATCAACAGTATAGGTTTTTCTCCGTCTTTCTTTAGAAGCGAACGTACACACACGTTTGGAAAGCACCTCGTACCGAAACATTTCCCTCTCCCTCTTCTTTCTTTGACTTCCCCGTCACCGCACCGTCTCGAATCCCAAGTCCCAAGTAGAGAGAACAAGTACAACGGAGTAAAAGTCTGTGTAGATATCTGTCTTTGAGGAAGTAAACGGCTTTCGGCTTCGGTTTCGGCTTTGGCCCAGGCTCTGCCCCATATACATACATATATAATAGTGGAGGATTTTGATTGTGTACTCAGTGGCCATTTGCCATTTGCCAAGAAACGGGAGTTTTAGTTTATGCTTTGATAAATGCTCAAAGTTGATCCTTGGAGGCATGACTGGAGAGTTATATTATTATCCTTCACTCCACTTCACCTTTTCCCTTTCCTTCCTTTCTTCGCGGGAGCGGGAGTCTGTCTGTGTGTTCTTCTTCGGAGTCTCTCTCTCTCCCTCTCGCTACCTTCCTACTTTTCCTGTCTACAAAATTTACCTAACCTTACCTATACTCTCCACATCCATTATCTGCACTGTACCCTCCACGACTTATCTCCCAACATTCTACAACTTGTCTGGATGGAAGAACTTCTATACTTCTTATGCTTGTTTCTACAGTTTTTGGCGGTCCTCCTTTTCGCCGCCATGTGTGCCTTACCCCCTACAATCTCCATGTATCTCTTCCCTTCCACGGGCCCGTCTTCCAAAAACATCATTTTCTCTGTCTGTAGGGCGCTTCAGGTCCGCCAAAGACCCAGACCAAAGAACACACCGGCTCTCAATTTTCTAGGTACTTCCTCCTACCATCCGCCTCGCTGTACAAAATGGTCCCGTACAAATATATTATGTGATGTGTAATACAGCCCATGTAATAAGTATGTGCCCCCGCATTATATTATATGGCTATTGTCTTTTCTTGTATCAGTAGGTAGGTTTGTAGTTTATTTGAATTTGAATTCAAATGTACATATAATTTAGGTTTCTAGTGGATGGTACTTTCAGCAAGAGTATATAGAAAAGCGTAAGCGGGACCGTTGACTGCTGCCGCTGCCCTCGTTCTCGTTCCCGTTCTCGTCCACGTTGAAGCTTTATCAGTTGTTGGGAGAAGGGACTGTGGGAGAGAGTACTGTCTCGAGAAGGGATTGCTCATAGTCTAGAAGAGAGAAATCTGAGGGTTTTGTAGCAATAAAATTACACTTTATTATAGCCTCAAGTTGTGGAGGTGCTTTCATAAAGTTGGATTTGGCTTCCCTCCGTCTTCTCTCTGGTCTCTCCCTCTTTTCTTGTACTACAGATATAGGATATGCCCTTCCCCATGTACACTGTACGCTATATATACGGACAGACTTTCCCAACTTGTGGACTAGAAGTAAAGCTCCCAAGATTTGCCTAGTGCATTAAGAGCTAGTAAATCACCGTGTATTTTTCATCCACCAACTAGTAATGGGATGTAGGCAGGAGGCAGGTTGGTTGGTGGGTCTTCTTCTTCTACTTTCTCCAGCATCTAGTTTCTAGAATCTTCTCTCGTGTCAAATCTAAAACCACGTAACTTTGGGCTTTCACTTACAACTTTTGTCGTACACTGTTCCGTTTGGACTCAACCGAAATCTTCATGACATACATAATTATAGACACAGACGCGAAGGTGGTTGGTTTATTATTGTCATATATGAAAGGTAGCTTACCTTGACTTTGGGTTAGTTAGTGTGTCTTATTACTCTCTCGAACAATTCCCACGACAAACGCCAACCGCCTACAGTAGCTAATAGAATCCAAACTTGTTTGCAAAACTTTGTGAACGGATCTATATTATGGCTCTGGATCTATTTGTGTAAGGTAGTTTTTAGTAAAGTATACAAAGTCTTACCTGATTAAATTCATGCGCTTGTTCTTCTCGGCCTCTCGCTAAAAAGTGTATAGATACTGACGTGAGTTTGAATTTGAGTGAAAGGAGATGAATGTATCTTTAATATTCTTGATCTTGATGGTGTGGTTTTGTTATTATGGCTGTGGTGGTGGTGGTGGAAAGGATCCTCATAATATGCCGTATATACCTGAGCGCCTCTGGTTATGTTTTTATAGAGCTTATATATATTTTTTTTTTATAAAGTTTTGATAGTGTGTGGAAGGATAAAGTGAGAGTGAATAGAACCATTATGGATCGATCGTTCCGGATTCCGGACGGGAAATGAATGAGTGGGTATATCTCGTCTTATTGGGTGATGATGGAAGACTTGGCCTTTATATTATTTTCACACTCACACACTCTCACACTACAGGGGCATCCATGACGAAAGTACCTACTACCTAGAAAATATAGTGGTCAGAGAGAAAATTACACGTGGCTTTTATTGTGTGTCGGTGTGTGTGTTCTGTCCTGGCACTTCTGCGGTTGAGTCTCTCTTCTTGTGTTGCATGGTGTTGTCAGGATGGAAAACTAAAACCTCATAACCTCCCATTAACTATTGCTATCTGTCTTGTACTCTGTTATTCTTTGAACTACTAAACTGTAAAGACTATGTGTCTATATATAGGAAAAATAAAACGCTGAAATTGTAGGTGTTTTGATATCGATGTCGAATGTCGATATTGTGCTTGTAAAAAAGTCTGCACATAATAATAAAATAATATAAAGGTAAAAAACACTATGCCGTGTTTTCCTTTCTCTACCGGCCCACACCTGGCGCTAACAAGGTTTAAGGATACAAATATTATAGTACCGTCAACGTCAACTGTTATAGATATATCCTATGTGCCTTTGTCTTTTAGTGTATATTTTTGTAATTTTGAAGATGGATTTTTGTAGGATGTATAGTGCGGAGACGGAGACGGTAGTTGGCTAGGGGAAAAGTAAATACTGTTCAGTGGAATGGGTAGGTAGGGAGTACCTTGGTTACAAGTAGGAGTACAATTGAATGAGATACATACAAAGGTAGTAGGACAGAGTAGGTAGGAGGGAGGTTCATAATGTGGAGAGACGGAGTGGGATCAGATAAAATAGATGAGTTATTCGGTACACACACGGCGTATTATCACACAGACCATTTAAGCTAAGATTTATTCCTGGATGATATCAATTTTTTGCCCGCTCTTTTCATTCATCCAACCATCCAAGTGTGCAGGGAACCAAACTCGTATTCCTATACTCCTCCTCGCTACCCTCCTCTCCTTTCCTTCTATATACAATATATTTCTTTCCCTTTTTCCTTCCCTACGCTTTTGCTACAGTAACCAAGATAGACCCTGTGCCTGTGCAGTATAGGGATACTCCTTGTAGAGGTATAGTCAGCAGCCGTATACTTACATAGATGGAAACCTGCTGCTACGGTGACGGTGACGGTCGGCATCTCTCCATAAAGATTTACCAATGCATAGGTTTTTGGTTTTAGTTTTAGGTAGAGCTTTCCCTTTTCTCTATTCTTTTACACTGCTCAGACTTCCCTTCCGTCTTGCCCTACATTTCCCATTTACACTCCTTCACTTAGTTTCTCCGTCTCTCTATAGACAGTCTTGTAGGTATCTGGAATATATCTATGTTTTTATAATGATAATGATAATCTATCTGTATCCTGCTCTGCATGGTTACGGCTACGGTTGTGGATCTCGCTCACTCACAGAAAATAAACTTGTTGTTTCCAAAAGCTTCAGTAATGCAGAGACTAACTGCGTGTATGTTTGATGCGTTTTCAACTCTTACTTTTCATCATTGTTAGCTTTCTCTAGTTGGATGGCGGGATGGATGGATGAAGATGATGTTGCTGTGTACTGTTGTGTGAAGCACGGGAGTTCCTCCCCTTTTCTTTCCTCAACTCACTTTTTCTCACCACCACCACCACCACTACTACTACTACTACTGCTACTACTATTTTCCCCGCACTGCCTTCCAGTCGTAATCATAATCATAATCACAATCACAATCATGTGAAAGCTAAAATGAAGAAAAGCCAGCGTTGTTCCTAGTCATTCAGATGTAAGTGCATAGAAAGTGTAGGGAGCTATAGGGAGATGAGTAAGGATCAGTTTCGGATTTGGAATCATATTATGAGCATGAGTTTGAGTTTGAGGATAGACATTTGAAGGGAAGACGCGGGAGGAGTGAGAAAGGAAAAGGAAGGAGAGAGAGAGAGAGAGAAAATATACAGAAGAAAGTCTTTGGTTTTGAGAGTGGAACGTAAAATGGTAAAATGGAGGAGGCTGAGCTTAGTGAAGAGAAAGAGAAACTAGTCATCTCCTGCTGTGAAGATACGAATTACTCGTTGAGCTGTAATGAGCGAAAGTGTTGGCGAGTCATGGTGCAATTGCCCTCTGCCGTCGAAGACTCCTGCGGGTTCTCTCATTAATGCACTCCTGGAATCCTCGGGAAAAAAAAGAATTATTCCACATCCTCTACAACTGTACAGACTCCAGACTACAGAATACAGACTACCGACTCTCACAAGGACGAGAAGTACCTACCTACCTACCTACCTATAATATATAGTGAGACTCACATCTAGAATTTAATTCTATGCATGCATGTCTCTGCTCCTTCCCCTATTACTCTTGCACAGGATCCACAGATATGGATCAACTTTCCCTATAGGAATTCTACATACCTTTCCTATATATATCTCCCCAGATAATCTACTACATTTCTTCTACACTCTCGAAAAGCTAAAGTTGTGAGTGCGATGCCCACTTTGACATTCGCGTTGACTTGGCGGGCTTCGGCATTGGCCGCGGCTTTTACTTTTTTTTATACTTCTAGCTCCTCATATCGGAAGGAGTCGTGTTTCCTGAGTCTGACTATATACTACTGTGTGTATATGGAGAATCTATGGACTGAAATGTATATATTTAATATTGGTCTATAGTCCACACTCAGAGTACGGAGATACATGAAGGTTTTGAATTTGAAAGATAATCTTGTGAAATTGTGAGCACGTTGTTGAGGGTGGGAGTGGGAGTGGGAAATAGGAGAGAAGTCGCTTAGGTAGGTAGGTAAGCTTCAAGTGTATCTAGATCTGTACAGATATACGATATAAAATTTAGAAGCACCTATACAGCAAAAAGTATGCCTTTAATTATATTTCTCCCCGCTTAGATTTTTAGCCTTAGCATAGACATGATTATTTCTACATTTTTATTTCATCTCCTTCGTTTTCTTAAAATAGGAAGAGCAAAGACAATGCAATGGAGCAGATGAGTGTAGCTCAGCTGTAGAATGATAATGAATGTGGAAGCACTAAGCAGAGCAGAGCGGAGCGCACCTTCACATACGAAATTCAATTCTCAGTCAGACTTTTACCATTAGTGAGACACATACAGTCTTGGCGAGAAATTAAAAATAAGGATGAGGCTCTCCGTCTCTCCTCTCGTCCTCCATAATAAAAACATGTGACTACGAATGTGCAATTTCCAAAACGGTGTGATCCTCTCTAAAATTAGAGAATTAGACGTGAAAGCTCTGTACTTGGTTCGTTCAAATGATATGACAATAGCATCTCACCACCACCTCTTTCTCAGCCTTAATATTAATTGAGTGAACAAGTAAAAAAAAGAAGAAGGGAATATAATAGGAAAGGGAAAAAGAACTATTCTCGACGTCGACGCTCACATCGTCATCGTCATCATTATCATTACTGTTGATTCACTCTGCATGCAAGAATTTCCCGTAATTTGTAATTACAAGACATAGGGACGGGAATGGAGATGGAGGGAAGGGATCCTCTTCCTCTTCAATCTTACACACTCCTACGTTCCCCATAAATTGAATCTACTATAGAATTTAAGTAATTGCATGAAAATGATTATGGATTTCTATTTTGAGTCGAGACATCCACGGGGCAGAGTGTGTGTGTGTGTGAAATTATGGAAGCTACCTACGTAGATACTATAGCATTGTCCCATGTATATGCACCTATACACACCTATGGGAAATGGGAAGGCGTGCCTACATATATATAGGTGTAGGTGATGGTGGTAGTGGTGGTGGGAAGAAAAACTTTCCTTGCGTATGTATAGTTTAGGTAGAGTAGAGAGGGAGGGAGGGAGGTGCATATAATTCTTCTTGTGGAATTGCTCTAGCTCTGGCACTAGCTCCGGCTCCGGCCCCGACTCCGGCCCGGCCCAGCTCTGGGCAAAGTGGGGAGACGAGATGTTTTAAAAGAAATTGTCGCTCGCCATAAGTATGTCGATGTGGAAGCTGTACAAGATTAGACGCTATGTACACCATGCTATGCCCTCCTACTATAGATTTACTTTAGGAGTGGAGGGGGGAAAAAACGTGGAAATATACATTCCCTATATATTATTATTATGTTGACGGGATGAAAGAAGTTTTTCTCGATAGTGTCGTAAAATGAAAGGATATTGAAGTGAAAAGTTTGAGGTGAGAAAGTAGAAGAAAGTGAACTATGAGTTGAGGAAAGTATCCATTTGTATGATAAAAAAAAATATTGTAGGTACTCATATTTATCCTATACAGATACAGACACTTACTTACCTATACTTATCAGTATAATTTATAGTTAGTTCAGACATCATATCTTTTTCTCTATCTCTATATAGTACTTACGGTAGTACATATTATGCACACACACACACTTCTCAGCTTTAGATTTTTTTCAAAGTATATCAGTACCTAGGTGTAGCCAAAAGCAGTATATAGTATATAGACTACTGACATTTGAGTATTACTATCGCCCAACTAAACTAAAAACTCAAACCTTTCCTGGACTTTTACGGTAGGTAGGTAGGTAGGTAGGTAGGTAGGGACTACTACTGATATGTCCTTTGACGCATGGCTACGGCTCGGGATGTAAAATAGGTTGACTTCCACTTTGACTGTCCAACTTACTGCTTACTATTACTGTTGCTATAGAAATACTGATAGGACAGGAGGCACTTATTGTGAGGCATAAATACACATATCGTCTGTGAAGAACCAAAATGACCCATATCCATTTGTAGCTAAAAACAATATCCATTATCTACACAAATATTGAAGCATGTCTTGAAAGCATTTAAATAAAATATTTTGCACGTTTCAAAAACATGTAAATAGAACAATTTATACTTTTCAAAAACATGTAAATAGAACAATTTACACTTTTCAAAAACTCTTAATTAACATTTTACGCATGTTTCTCATTTTGTTTTTATGACATAGCCCATTTCGATTCTAGATTAAATTGGATATGGGTCATTTTGGTTCTTCACAGACGATATGTATAGCGGTAGAAGGTACATATTAGTATAAAGATGGAGGTAAGTAGACTTGAAAGTAAATGGAGGCCAGAGGACAGGGACAGGGGGACAGGGACAGGGAACAAGGACAGCGACTGAGAGAGAAGGTAGAATATGAGACGGAGACATTCAAGTCGTTTTGGTTATAAAATATATTGGATGGATTCACTCATGATTTATTAATGGAAGGGTCTCCCATACTTTTGTCACGGAAATCTGATAACAATACCTCTCAGTGCTTTCACAAGTCTCCTCGTCGTCGTCCTTCTCCTCCTCCTTCTCCTTTCCTCTCATGCTCTGTCCATGATCATGATCATGAGTCACATCCTATTTCGTTTCAATGTCACACCGGGACCAAAACTGAACAACTATAAACTCCACGCACTGTACACTCCTGTCTCTGCCTCTGTTCTCTCCCTTCCCAGATCCTGATATCCACCTCGACCAGTGTGCATATATACACAGTATTATTAGTATTAGTGCCTATATCGTAAGTTGTAGTTGACCATGTACACTTTATTATTATTATGCACCTTCCTCCGGTCGAGGATGGAACGGAACCCGACACTGAATTTCCGCGTGCGTATGTCCCACACAGATAGTCGCACACGCTCTTCCTCGATGTGTCTGTATTCTGTATCTTCCTTCACCGCTCGCTCATTCGCCCGGATTTTCTCAATAGGACAAAAGCTCAGGCCCTGACTGAGAGTGTAGTTTTAGTTCTTTTCCGTGAGCTAGGGTTACGTTTTGCGTTTTATTGTTAGGATAAATTCAAGTTCAACTACTACTACTGCCACCCTAATTTTAGTTTTTTCGATAGGTATATACTACGCCACCGTCACCCTGCTCCGTCGATGTTGAGAGGGATAGACCAATGGGAGTAGTTGTGGGGTAAACATAATTTGGTGAATTGGTTAATAGCTCTGAACATTTGCATCTACTATCTCATCAACCATGTAAAATTTTTATACTGCAGTATCCATTAACAAATATTCGTATGCTTGCTTTTTTAAGTATTACAGATAGAGATCGCACTCATAGACAATTTACTGTCTTATTAATGATTATTCTTAACTGTTAAATATATTGTATAATTTTCCATTCATGGATGAAAGCGAATGTGGCGGGTGAATTCAAGTTAAAATATTTTTTTCATACTGTTTTCCTCCTTTTTGTAGTGTCATATTTTTATACTTGGGTTCTTCACAGATTCAGATTCATAGTGGTATGGTGGAACGTCAGCTTAGTCACTCCATTTCGGACGTCTACTGTTTTCCGTATCTATGTACCTTGGTAGTATGTACGTCTGGGGCTGTGGGGCTGAGCTGGTGTCACTGGGCTCAAGTTGGAGCTTGAGGAGAGTGGAAGTCAAAGTCGAAGTCAGGAAAGTTACATAGGAGTGAGAGAGTGTGTATGAGTTTGCCGTTTATGAGGATATTTATGTTGTAGTACTGCAAGGCTGACTGGAGCGATAGAATAGAAGGTAGGGGTTTAGAGTCAAGATTTTTCAGGTTGGCTGCTCCTCACTCACATCGCATCACGACCCAGCATGAGTACATGAAATTAATCATGAATTGATCCTCCAACGAGCAGAGCAACCTACAGCCGAGCTGAACCGAAGTCAGCGAACTGTTCCGTACAGAAAACAGAGCAACAGCGACAGCACACACACAACCTCAATCCAGAATCAAAACCCACCCAAGGAGTGTAATATAATAAACAATCTAGCTATGTAGGTAGAACCAGGACCTTCTACGTTCTGATGCAGTCAGCAAGCCTACAGTTGCAGTACCTACATATTTACATTGGAACATTGGACTGGATTGAGATTGGGATGCATACATTAATCTGATCTGATGAATTATCGTTTTCGCTTTCATTTTTCCCCGGCTCTCAAAAACTGAAATCAAAATCAGGAGAGGGAGGGAAGGGAAGTCAATGTGAGAGCATTAAGCAAGTGTAGAGGAAAGGAAATAGGGTCCAGGATAATTTCATAACAAGAGTAACATTATCTGTGGCACTTTACGACGATGACGGTATACATACCTAGGTGTGGCTCGCTTGGTTGGCTCGTTTTTGTTGTTTTAGAAATTATCCCTGTTATGTGGAGTGCCTGTAGTGAGGCGACGAAGGACGAGTTGCGAGTCAAATTTAAAATCAAATATTTCATGTGTGTAAATTCTCATTTAATTGGGACTTGATTTAATTGCATCTGTTGACGAATTTCTTGGTCGACTGGTCAGTGCTATTGCTGTGGCAGTGGGGACAGAGCGGGAAGCGGCAGTTGGCTTTGGCATTGACTTTGGCTTTAGTTTTGGCCTCCCCTATAAGAAAATGTACTGGCACTGGCTATGAATATACTGTAACTATATAACCGTAATACTCAACCAATCAAGGGTATAGGTACATACCTACTGTACTTTGGCTATACAGGACCGGACGAAGGAATTGTTTTTAGGCAGCAATTTGTTTCCAAACCAAAACCATTATTTTGAATTTATTCAAGGTTTTCTTTGGTAAACAAAATTGTTGTATTTACATGTTTTAGAAAAGTGCAAAATATTCTATTTAATTGATTTTGAAATTTGTAAAATGTTCTATGTTTTTTGAAAAGTGTTAAATATTTTATTTGCATGTTTTTGAAATGTGCAAAAGCATTTATTTGCATGGTTTTGAAATGTGCAAAAACATTCATTTGCTTGTTTTTTAAATGTGCAAAAGCATTTATTTGCAAGTTTTTGAATGGTTGAAATGTTCTATTTACATATTTAAAAATAATTTAAATGGACATTTACACATTTTTTATTAAATTCAGGCAGCGAGGGCTGCCTTCGCTAGCCGCTTTATCCGGCCCTGTGGCTATACAGCTAAATGTCCTAGCTTCCATATATAATACAAGTATACATAATATTGTTATAATCACATTATTTTTACATTGTTAAATAATGTGAATTATATCGTATTTTAATTCCTTTAACATTACTCCCAACTCCTGCTTATTGCTTTATCGTGCGTTACTCTGTTTTTGTACTTGTGTTATATAGTGTCATTCGAAAAAATAGTGTTAGTACATATAACGGGGGAATTTTGTAATGGTGGCTAGTATTTTTTTAGTTTTGAGGCCAGTGATATCTGTCTGTACTTCTTCCCCCCGGTGTGTTTCCCAGAGAGAGAGAGAGAGAATATCTGTCCAAATATATGGAAGGTACTAGGAGCAGGCAGGAGAGAGTGAATAAGAAGTCCAAGTATCTGTATCTGAAAGTGACCTCTGTATAAGTGCGACGAGTTAGCTACGTAGGTAGCTAAGTGCATCATAGGTAGTGGTGCAGATAGGAGAGTGAGAGAGGATAATCCATATTGCGTCTCATCATTGGATTGGATACATTGAGTAATGGGTGGATCTACTTTCCGCTCTTTATCTGTGTTACACAAGTTCCCTGGTCCTGCTCTCCGCTCAGGACTCAATACTCCAGACTCCTCACAGCGGTTGTAGTTAGTTGTACTTTCACTGTATCGAAATAGGAAGGTAGACGCGCGATTGGGCTTCTAGTTTCTCTTTTAGTATTAAACTATAGGACAAAAAAATATTGGAAGTAGAACAGTGGAACGTGGAACGTGAGTGTGTGTACCGGCACCGGTACCGGGACCAGTTGGAGCTAAAATTCGAGATACACTGATACATTACTCTCGCACAGGAAACACTGTATGTTGCATTAGTCCTCCTTGTATTTCTATAGGATGTATGTTGAGGGATGTGTAGCATGGTCCTGTTTTTCTATAGACTTCTTGTATTCGTATATTTTTATTTCGGATTCGTATTCGGATTGAGAAGACATGGAGCGGTGAGTGGGGAGAAGCGTATGGAAGAGCGAACAAGTTACTGACTAGTGAGGACGGTACGGGGTAGTGGTAGTAGTAGTAGTAGTAGTAGTAGTAGTAGTAGTAGTAGTAGTAGTAGTAGTAGTAGTAGTAGTAGTAGTGATAGTGGTGAGTCTCGCTCCATGCATGTGGAACTGGGGAAGGGAGAGAGGAGATAGGAAAAGTAGAGATGTAGATAGATGATACCTTGCAATAAAAATGTTTCCTGAATGTGAGTCTTTAGTGTAGGCATGCATCATTGCTTCTGTAGGGAAACATCCTCACTCTCTCTCTCTCCCACTCATCATCATTCTTTTATTTTCTCCCCGTGTTTCTCTCTCTTCACATCCTCGACGCTCCGTTCCTTTCTTCATCCTCATCCTCTGTCTCCCTGTTGTGTGAGTCTCTTGAGTGAGTGAGTGCATATAAAAGAGCGGCGGCGGAAAAATCGGACGCTGTGAAGATTCCTGCCGTGCTGCATTCTCTACCTTCCGGACATTAATTTCTTTCTACCCGGTTATTTTTTTCACATCCTCCTATCTACACACAGTCGGATCTGGATTTTCGAGTCGCCCTCCTTCTCCATCTCCCTCGCCTTCGCCTTTCCCTTCCCTACTTCCTCACACAAGCAGTCCAACAGATAGACATAACCATCATGTTCATGTAAAATCCAACAACTACATTATGACTCCAATCCACACACTTTCCCGACTAGAAACACGTCATAATAGAAGGAACATTAGTGATGTCTGAATTATATAAAATTCGTACATGTTTCACAAAAGTACCTAGATGCATTATTTTATAAAGGTAAAAAAAATAGTAAACTTTGGGTATTTTTCAGATGCAATTTTTTCTAGCTTTCTAACTGTAGTTTTCGTGCCGGATATGTTTTTTTTTTGCATTATGCCTCTCTATTGGATGTTGGGCTGTCATATGACTGTTCCCCGTAGCAAATGACGTGTGCACGCTTATTTATGATTAATATTTGTGTATTGTTATGAAAACTCAAAATAAGAGTGTTTTTCCGCACTCATCCTCAAACAAAATATAGAATGAGATAAAAATAGGGAATACAAGGATTAAAATGGAAATCAAGATCGACAAGCGTACTATATGCGTATAGCCTCTAGCCTCCCTTCAAAAACTGATACCTTAAACCTGCACTCAACGCCGACGCCGACTGCCGACGTCACAGTCAATGTCAATGTCAACAAAAAATTCTGTGGAATGTTTCACATTGGATTTTTCTAGCACCCTTTAGCCGCACCTAGACATGTGCATCCAATAGTTTTTCTGCATACAAAAAAAAAAAGAAATCAAATATCGAGAATCCCGATCCAGATCCGTATCATGACTGTGCTTTGAAGAAGGGACTACAACAAGGGACAGATATACTACTGTCTACTGTGTCGGTCGGCAATGGATTTGGATGTTCAGTAGATTCAAGGCTGGGAAACTGGCTAAAGGGGTAAGTTTTCCACCGACAACGACAACGACTATTGCTTCAAAACGAAGGGTTGTGTGTCGTCTCCTCCGTCTTGAGTCTGTACACTTTGGAGGAATCGGAATGGAATCTGTGGGTGCGGGAGGTTTGGATTCCTTTTACATTTGAAAAGCATAGCGAGGGACTCTCCTTCAGATAAGGTATCTGTGGTGATGGGGAAAAAAGTGGCAGGATTTGGTGGGTGCTGCCTTTGCTGGCCTTTGCTGCTTCACTTTTACTTTGAATTTTTGACTCTGTCGTTTGACTCCTTCTCTCTCATCCGATCCGATGATGTTGAATGTGTCCTGCCCTATCCTGTCCCTGTCCTGTCGGCTATGGGCTCACGACCCCAACTCAATAAAAAGCAACTTATCAAAATCAAACTGACTCTGACTTCTTACGGATGTGTACGTATACGTACATTTTTATTTACATTTGCATACTCGGCTGGAGCTGGAAGAGAGACTGTCTACGTTCCGGGGGTACGTGTACCTTCCTACAATATGGGATGGGAATTGCACTGACGTACCTATTCCCTACATTCCTCGGCCCCTGTGTCTGTAGTGGGTAGAGACTTGTGATGTTAGATTGCATGTATAAAGTATGAGGTATGCACAAGTATAGGTATTGGTATAGGTATTCGCATAAAAGATTAGAATTTTGGATGAGAGAGAAAATCTAAAAGGGCATTATATGTGCATAATAATACGGATAGATTCCATAACGATTTGATTGGAGGACGGGCGAGGACTGAATGTAGACTGTTGCTGGAGCTGAAAGTGGGAGTTGCAAAACTGAAATAACTCTCTACCTAATAATATGAAAAAGGCCTCGTTGAGAAGATCTTATTGGAATTCGACGGCTTGTTCCCGTAATTGAATACTTTTGGAGTTGCTTCCATACTTCCATAATTCCCTTTCTCTCTCTCTCTCTCTCCGGAACAGGGCCGAATGAAGAAATTATTTTTAGGCAGCAATTTGTTTCCATACAGAAATCACCATTTTGATTTTATTGATGGTTTTCTTTGGTAAAGCAAAATGCTGTATTTACATGTTTTTAGAAAAGTGCAAAATTTTCTTTTTACTTGATTCAGAAAAGTGCTCAATGTTCTATTTACATGTTTTGAGAAAAGTGGAAAATTTTTTATTTCCATCTTTTTGAAACGTATAAAAAAAATTTATTTGCATGTTTTTGAAAAGCCAAAATATTCTTTTTACATATTTTTGAAAAGTGCAAAATGTTCCATTTACATGTTTTGAGAAAATTCAAGCAGCGGGGGCTGCCTATGCGCTGGCCGCATTATCCTGCCCTGCTCCGGACTTTGACTTCTCTTTACTTTTTTTTCCTCTCTGTTTTAGATATACATATTATAAAAAGTCTTTTTCCTTTTTCGATCGTATTATATAGTATTGGATATTGACATTAGAATTATGTTGATACAAGGAGATGCATAGGGCTCAATTCGGCTTCGGTTTCGGGTGCAGGCCCTAGATACATATTTTGTTCCTCATATATTTGCATTGATTGAAAAGGGATTTAAATTCTTTCCGTGTGCTCCGCATTATTACTGCTCTGTCTCTAAAAGTCTAAGCTCATCTCGTGTCTCTCTACTGTGAGTAGTCTACCAATAGTGACGTGGCATTTTCTTCTTTCAACTATTCGAATTCGAATTCGAATTTCCAATGAAATTCAACGCTATACGCTATCCGTACAATGTAGGTACATAATATCTCGCATCCAAACATCAAGGCTACAAAATACAATTGAACTAGAAAACATATACAGTATAGTACTTGAGATAATAATATCTCGCGTCTTCTACGTGTAAACTTCGTTTACGTCTTCCCAATTAGTTTAGACTAGAACTAACGGGGTACTAGCGAGGGCGATATATATTTATATTTTTGTCCAGGTTTTGCATTTCATTATCAGTATCCGTGTGTATCGTAGGTGCGTCGCATCTCTTTGGTATTGGTAGACAAAGGAAAGAGGGAAACCTTGTAACCCTTATAGGAATTGTATGGTTATTGTTTTTACTTGAGCAATACCTTTGTCGCTTTAGTTGGTTTTCTTTTCATGAGATCATCAAATAAAGAGCTCTTCTTCCTTTTTTTCTTCGTTCCCTCCGATTCTGACGTAACTCGCATTCAGAACCAGAACCAGGATCTGGAGGGACTTTGTGTCTTGTCGTCTCATTCTGTTGATCATGATCATGAGGAGGATGAGGACGAGGACGATCGTCAGGAATGATGAGAGGGTCTGAATTCTGAAAGAATGCAGGAGTGTACAGTTATTGCGTCTCCCTGTGCTACCCACCTCCACAGAGATAGAGACGGAGAAACGTGGAGCGGGAATGGGAATGGGAGAAGGAGAGCCGAGTGTTACGTTTGTGATTAGATTATCTTGTCTGATCAATATGCAAAGTGCAGAGTGGAGAATTTATTGAAGCCCTTACTTATCGTTAGTGTTCTTTTACTCCACTCTCCTAGGTACGTCTTCTCCTTCCCTTCGTCTCCTATACGATTATCCTTAGTACCTTACGTATTACTGTATGTATGTACACATTCTCTAGTAAAAAGTTAAAGTAGGTAGATAGGTACTTCCACTGCACCCTTCTTCTGCTTTTTCTACAATATTTTACAGACTATGGAAAAACTATACAGTTTTATACGAGTCCAGCTGGAAGCCAGAAACGCTTGAGTACATATGCCCCTTTGCATCTTCATCTTCCCTACCTTGCATTTTGAGGATAGAGTATTTATAGCACAGCACCGGAGAAATGCTCAGTATTTTTTTGGGGGTAGTTATTGGCATTGGTAATTTAAGCGATACAGCTACTATTAAAGGCTCAACTTGTCTCGCCTCTTGGGGAAATTCTGTACATAAATGCCTATATAGTATAGGCTCTTCTAAATCTAAAATAATATAAAAATACTTAAAAACTACCTATCCATATTTTTATCCATCTTTAATCTAGGACGAAAAATATACTATGGTTATAGGATACTGGTACTGTACAGGATCAGGAGGGTGGTCCACAAAAATGAGCTACATAATAATTTTTTCGCCTATCACATGAGTTAGAGCGGCAGGATGAAGACAAGGAGCATGTTGGTCTGGTCCTATGTACAGTGAATGGGAGTTTGGAAGTTTTCGGATTTGGATTCGGAATTCAGATGAGAGGAGAGAGGCGAGCGCGTCCTGAGTTTAAGTGGGAATTGGAGGTCGACTGTGGCGATAGAAATGGAAATAGGAAATGGAGATGAGTGGAGTTAAATGTGCTCCGTATGATCATGATCGTGATGGTGTGTGTGTGTATTTTGTAGGTAGTCGCTACACTTGTATATGCTATACTATAGGACTATAGGACTGGAAATAATCGTAATGGTTCGTGAGTGAGTGTGTGTTCGGGAAGGTAAATCGAGGACAGGGATCATTTTATTGCTCATCATGAGTAATCAGACTGGGGAATGAAGATGAGGATGGGAGAGGGAACGTAGGCGGTCTATGAAGCGTGGAGGAGAGAGAGAGCGCGAGTGAGCGGAGGGGAGGTCGACGAGGAAGTGGAGGAACCCAGGGGTAAAAGTGGGTGACTGACTCTCAAGTGAAATGAGCTGAGCTGATCTGTGTGCAGAGTTGAGCTCTGATGGCGATGACGATGACGACTACGATGTTGATGATGATGATGAGGAGGACGACGGTGTCTGGATCATCTCTTTTGGTTCGTGTAGCGTGTCGTATCGTGTCGCACAGTCTTTTCTGTTCCCCTTCGCCTTCTAACTTCTAGTCTCCTTCCCTCTCCATGTAGGTTGCTTAGGTGACTGGGACTACATATTATATGTCTATATGGTTTAAATTATACACAAAAGCGAGGGATATATACCTATAGAGTTATTGTATACCTCCACGAAGGGACTCCGACTCCGATTCCGACTCCGACGACGGCAACTGGCTTGACGGTAGACGGGAGACGGTAGACTCGAACCAACTGGAATATGAGAGCATTTTAATGAAAAGCCACGAGGCAATAATTTCGCACGTACGTTTTCAAAAGGTACGTGTATTAATCCCCTTCGGGGTTGCATATGACACGCTGACGCTCACTGATATTAATCTACTCGCTCCTCTCTCTCTCTCTCCTCCCTCTCCTTGTCTCACTCCATGGCCTGATGCTACAGCAGTATGAGGATGTTGGACGTGTGGATGAAGATGAGGAGAGGAGGACTGAGCCTCACGATAAGTTGGACGAGGTGTAGTTGCTGCGGTGTGGTGTGCTCTCTACTCCCAGCTTTGTATCCGACTCGGCCTCATAGTTGAGACCCACACAACACAACTCACACGTTTCTCCATCCACATTTACTCTCCACTGTCACGTTGATTTTGATTATGTTGCTCTCTCTCTCTCACACATAGATATATATAATTTCAATTTGGGTGAGGTAAGGAGACAAAAGCGAAAATAACGACGTAGCACCCACTGTTGATAAGTTGACATTATATTACGGAGCTATGGAGCCCTATCAGTATTTCTATTTGTATTTTGTATAAGTAGTACAGTAGTATAGCTCCACTCCTCTGATTTTACAACGTCGTGTATTAATGTGGAGGTGTCGGAATGGGAAAGTCTGCCCCTGCATCTGCTTCAAAGTTCCAAGTCAAAGTCGAATTCGAATTTTCTCGAATCCCAATTCGACGGCGAGAAAGTCTTTCTCTCCTGTGTACAACTGGACTGTATGAGGTTGTGAGGGAGATGAATACGAATACGAATACCGAAACCGATGCCGAAACGAGTCCTAGTTTTTTATGTGTGTGTATGTGTATGTAGTCAATACATGTTGTTAGTAGTTCAAATTCAACTGCCAAGTGGGCGATGAGGAAACACGTATATCTCTCCAACTCCAGCAGTTTGAGACTCACCGTACAGTCCACCGTCTCTCTCTCTCTCTCTCACTTTCTCTCGCCCTGCCTTTTGTATGATTTATGAGACGAAATAAATGCAATGCATCAGCTGAGGGAGTGTTGTTGGATTTCATATGTATCTCCCCATTTCACTCTCCCACCACTTTTCTCCTACCTTCTCCTCTCATCGTCAGTTCATATTTCTATGGTCATGACCAAGGCACTGGGACTGGAACTGGAACTGGCGCTGGATATAGGAAAGGATTCGAAACCAAAACCAAACCAAACCACTTGTCCATGTTTTCCTCCCGTTCTGGTCTACCTCCATCTACGAATCTACTCTTGCGATCTCCTTGTATATATTTGTGTAGGTAGGGACGTCTACAAAGTACTGGTATAGGGAATGGATCCGGATCTCCCTGCTTCCTTCGGTCTCGGTCTCTACAAGCAATAAGCTTGAGACAGCAAGACAGCGACAGCGGAGAGCAGAGTGAATTCACGGGAGGAAAGGAGTGAGAGCAGGAAATCAAGCCTTAGCTACCTACTACGTGTTTTATGGACTTTGCAACTCATAGATACCGGGATGTAGAATGTAGAAAGTAGAATGTATTATGGATATTATATTATGCGGAGTGGATATATAGGTGGGAAGGAGAGAGTTTGGAAAACGTAGATATGATAGAGATATTATTGGTGGGAGGGAAACACACGGCGACAGAGGATTGCCCCAGGTGGCTCCGTGTACAATGGACAGAGTCTAACTCCGAGGACACTTGACACTTTGCATGATGAATGGCTTTCCCTAAGAGATTTATAAGTCCCTTTCCGTTTCAGCTCGATTCCCTCCGAATTCACGGATATGTTGTCCCCACTATTTCCCCCCGCTTTCACTACTCCTGCACGGCCAAAAGAACCCCTCACTGTAATATGTACAAAGTCAGTTGGTCATACTTACGTGTCTACGTTATGTACCTACAAAATTTCACTCCAGCCTAAACTCACCTAGATACCTATTTATACTATGGGAGGAAGGGGAGGAGGTAGATATATTTTACTATTCATATTTAGATACTTCCATGTTTTTCTCGAGTCGGTTTTCTGGAGCCTATGTATATAGAGGAGGGGGTATAGTCCACACATCGACACTGACACATGGATCTACACGGGAACGGTGTGGAGCTCTGGAACTCTGGAACTGTGGAACTGTAGAGTTGTACAAGTGCAGAGTATCGGTCTGTCGCTCCTGTCCTGCCTACTCTACATTTTCAACTTCCTTTTCCCCTCTCCTTCCTCATATTTATGATGTGTAGGTAGGTGAGGCGGAGAGAGAGAGAAATGTAGCCATTCTACACTGGATTTCCTTTCCCCTCAACTTTACATCCCTTCTACATGTCTCTAAGGAGCACAAAAGAAAAATAGAAAACCCGACTACAAGTTCCTATACAGTCTACACACAAGCTATACTTTACACTGCAGGGAACATGAACAGAAATGTCCATGTTTACATACACTCAACATGGTAATAATCATAATATGTAGTAATATATAAACCATATACAGACATGAGACACGATACTCGAAAAAAAACCGAGCGCATTCACTACTTGTTCTCACTACAAATAACTAACTGTAACAACTCCGGGAATCCGAATCCAAATCCGAATCCGAAACCGGCAAAAATCACAACTTCCCTCTCACTCTCTCCATCTTTCCTGTCTGTAGAGTCTGTCCATCACTTTGAGCTTATCTTCCCAAGCGAGATTTAGCACCAACACCAGCACCAACAATCGACCTTCAAAACAAAAGGAAATAAGCTAAAACAACAATTTCCCCATTTTGTATTATTTTATCACAGTTATTTCTATTAAAAATAATGAAAAAAAAATAAAAAACCGTAGCCTTACTGTGGAAATGGTGCCGTAGAAAATAATATTTTTAATTGCAATCAAGTAAATAATAGGGGGCCATGAGGCAAAATACAGATTCTTCCCGTGTAAATGGAACCTGTAGGTATAGGAAGGTGGATGTGAAAAGGACTAGAGAGGGTGGAGGCGGAGAGCTGGATGTTGGGTTGGAGAGATAGTATCTAATTGAGTACCTGTTGAGGAGCGAGCGCTGATTGGCGGAGGTGTAGTGGAAAGAGGAAGTAAGAGGCAGGTAGAAAGAGGTGGGCGCGCAGGTGTTTTTTTCTCATCATCCTTTCCTTACCTGCGTCCCGCTCCTTCCCTATCCCGCTCCCTACTCCTGCATCTCCACACGCTCTTCGCTTCTTCATCTCTACCTCTGCCTTTTACATCGCTCGTTGGTCCTGGTCCTACATCCAATCATCCCTTCTTACCTCATGTTCTGCTCCTCACAAGCGAGTGGGTTAGAATAAGGATCCTCATCCTGGGCCCACCTCCGTATTGATTCCTTCTCCTATAAATGCTACATTTGTTTCCATGCACTCGTCCTACCGCGGACCGGGTTAAGGTTTACCGGTACCAGTGCCGGGACCGGTGCCGGAGACTGTAAAGTGAATATACGGCATGAAAATGTAGCTATTGAATATGTACGTGCGGGGGAATTGGGAATGCGGATTGGCTCATCGTACTCATCACTCTTAAGAATGGACGGACGGAGCTTAGGTAGGGTCTCTACTGAACTGAATCGTTCCTTCCATTCACTCCCATCTGTCTAGATCTCCTACATAACTTCCACACACACAATAGTAGGTACCTACATGTTCGTCTTCCTTTTACACAACGTACCTACCACCTATAAATAGGCTGGACTTTGCTTTCCTCCTAAAGTCCCGCTGACTTTGGCCTTGGCACATTTAGTTTCTTCGAGTGTGCATACATTGAATTTGAATTTGAATCCCGCCGCTGTCTACGGCTGTCTCTGTCTAACCGTGAGTCTGTCATGAGATTTCTTGAGCTGCTGGAGAGAATCAGGTTGAATGTTGAATGAGACTATGGATCCTGAGCTCTCCATATAGCTTTCACTTGGGACTTCTTAGTTTCTTCTCCCAATCACAGAAAGTTTACAGTCTAGAGTCTACCTACAAATACAAATAGGAGTAAACTCAGAATGGTTGTGGCATATTATGCATAATAAGTAGGTATAGACGAAGCAGTATAGGAATGGTGTTGTGAGCTAGCTTCTAGAATTCAGTGAATTACAAGTAGGTAGGTAGGTAGGACAAATTGCTTGAGTTTATACGGGAAACTTTCAAAATTATTATATAGGTAAAAGTATGCATATCTACATAATATAGGTAGGTACGTTGGTTCGTCATGTGGCGCGGGGATGATTTCAATGAAGATACTTATGTAGGTACCTACTGTACTATGTAGAGTGTTTGTTTTTGTTGTTTTCTTGTAGATTGTAGACTGTATAGCGTAAGAGCGTAGGAATGCATTGGGATGCCTTATTTGGCTGAGCTTTCCCCATAGCTTTCAAGGAGAGGCTCTTGTGGGGAGGGTGATGTTGGGAGAGGGAGACAGAAGACGAGATGTGTGAGTGGAAGGAGCGGCGGAAAGAACATGTCAAAAACGTGTTGCGATTGTGAACATAAAATATAAACACGTCGAGAAGATCCTTGATCATTATTCGGATGCATGCCTCTGTATGCAAAATCCTCCTCTCCACCAACAGTAAAGCTTCTCCCCGCATCCTTCTCGGTGCTCTGTACTCTCTTGGTCCTTGGTCTTGTTGGTCTATGCAATGTACCTACCTACCTACTGGTGTACAATGTCTCGTCTTCTAGTAGTCTGGTCTGGCTCTTGTTGAGCGTTTGGCATGGTGTTAAAAGTACAAGTGAATTCCTTTCATCTTCATGTATCACGACCAGTTATAATAGTAAATAATGTGTAGTTCACATGTACAAGTGCAATAATGCTCTCCGTTAAAGTTTCTTCTTGTGGCATCCTTTTGGTTTTGGTTTGGTCTGACTGAGTTGCTATCGTTCATTGGTCTGGTTGGTCTGGTTCTATATGGTGGTTAGTGTTGTCTGTAGGATTTTGTGAGGTTTGTTCTTGTTGTGTGAGATGCTCTGAGGCATTTTGGCTGTTGGATGTGTGTGTGTGTGTGTGTGTGTGTGTGTGTGTGTGTGTGTGTGATGTTGATGCTCAATTTCAGTTGGGCCATAAAATCGGGCCACTTGTTCTTCTTTTCTTTTCTTTCATTCTCTCCCCGGCCCGGTTGTCTACTTTCCCCCCACTCCTTCATCTTCCTTTGCCTCCAGATTACGTGTATTATTTTGAATTATTGTGTGTACTTTTAGAGTAGAGATATTTCTCCGTGTCCATAATGGAGAGAGAAAGTTCCATGAGGAAGAGTGCTGTCTGTGTGTGTGTGTAGGTATAATTCCCATAAGAATAAAAGAATCCTTCCTTCTTTTTACTCTTTCTTTAGTGGCTACATCATCATTTGTACAAGTACCCAAGCTCATATCATATCACATCATACTTTCCTCGTCTCAACAGCGCTTTAGTTTTTACAAAAACAAGTAGAGGAACAGAGTAACCAGAACCAGAACCAGGGATGACTATGAATCTTGAATCCTTCCCTTTACTTTATCCTGTTGGTCTCGGTTTTGGTCTTGGTCTTGACTTACCGTTCTCCCCCCTCACATGATAACACTTACACTAACTTTTGGTAAGTACCATGTGCTCTGTACCTAGGCCATTGTGAGCCATATGTACGTTTCATTGAGATGAGATGAGATAATACTTTTGAATACAGATGCTCGGTCCTAGTGGTGTAAATGGTGAGGCAATAATAATCATCTTCTTCTTCTTTTGGAATCGGGATCTGTCTATATGTTCAGTGAGTGTCTATTGTGTGGATGAGGGTGGTGGTGGTGGTGGTGGCGGCGGCGGTGCGGCGGTGGGTTTGGGGAGATTAGGAATTGGAAATGGTGGAGGTGCCAATTTGGATAAAAGGATTGACTGTGAAAGCCATAGTCATTGAAGTCATAGGGAATGTTAGTGTGAGTGTGTGTGGGTGAAACCTGGTTTTCACATGCACAAAAAATTCCAAAGCGTCATAATGGCTATAAGGAGAATCGTTACCGTTTCCTTGTCGTGTCTATCCTTCTACACAGGGACACAAGGTAGGCCAGGCAAAAAGTGTATAGTCATCTATGACTATTACTATCACTAATGCCATTACTATTGCTTTCTATGACCATGGACGGGCTATTAGTATTACCTATACGGATAAATTCCCACTACGTGTACATGTCTGTCTGCTACCTATGTATTCCATGAGGACATTTAAATTTGAATTCGAATTTGAATTCGGCTATACAACTGTAATAGCTTCTTACTCGGAAAAAGTAGAACTAGAATCCAAATCCAAATCCATGCAGTCATCTCTTCTCCTTTCTCTGTGTACATTACATTATAGAATTGGAAAGGCAATCGAAAAGGAAAGTCAAGAGACGAAAAGGGAGTTCCTCTCTTGGTTTTGGATTTTAGTCTTGGACTTGGACTTGTGTGTGTGTCTTTGAAGAGAAATAGAAACAGAACAATTTTTGTATTCAAATGGGCAAATGTGATGGAGATTGAAGAGGCAATCAGAAGTGGAGAGAGAGAGCGTCTATAGCGATTTGTATGTACAGTCTGAAAAAAATGTTTGCCAAGAAAGTCCTCCGTAAGAAAGAACCGTATGAATGAAAGGATGCTATATAGTTTTCAGTTTGGTTTGGTCTCTCTATAGCTTCTTTCGTATTTTGTTTTTTACTTCTTGGTGTTTGTGACTTAAGTTTACTCACATTTAGATAGGAACGAGATACGTATGCCACTTTAAGGCTCCACTTTTCTACGTGTACACACACTTCCCCGTCTACTCTGTAGAACTGTTACTTCATAGTGTAGAGGTACCTTTTAGTTTGCCTACTTTGTAAGACAGTAGTAATACTTTTTCTTCCTTTGACTTTGACTTGATAATATCATCTCAAGTCTCAAGATATCTAACTCGTGTACAAATAGCTTCCTTCCTTCTTTCTTGCTTGCTTATTTTTTTGTATCCCTTTCCAATTCCAGATTTCTCTCCAGCTTCTTATTATGTGATGGGATGTTTTTGCTCTTCAATTTAAATAGGTAAAGATAGCATTCTCATTTCCCCTGTATGTAGTTTCTGCATATTCAATTCAGAATTGTATTTTGATTTTTGAGCGCTGAATTTCTATACATATGGGGGTGGGATATGGGAGGGGGTAGAAGATATGGAAAATGAACGGACTTAAATGGGACTAGTGGCAGTGGTAGTGGTAGTAGTGGGGGTAGGTTGTCTTTCTCTTAGAAATGGAAAAATGGTTCGGGCTTCTACCGTGTGTCCATATATAGAGTAGAGGTGGATAGGTAGAGGGTGGTGGCTGTATTAGAGTTCATGCGGTGTGCTCGTACAAATAGGTTACATGTTATCTTATTTCAAATTATATTAAAGCGGCATGGTTGAGCTTGGTTTGGCTTGGTTTGGTTTGAAGAGATGGGAGAACAAAAGCCTATAGGAGTATACAGTACGGGAACGGGAGCGGCAACGGCCTGGGTTTGAATTGTTGTTGGGGACACGAAAACGATATCCGTCTGTCGTATGCAAATATCCTGTGATTACCCTCATACTCAACTTTCGCTACACTAACAAGGCATTATTATGTAAATTTGAATAGTTTACGCCACGTAAAAGATAGTGTTTGGCCATTTCCTTTTCATTCTATCTGTAGCACCACTCCATTTTTTCCCGTCTCTCTCTCTCTCTCTCTCTCTCTCTCTCTCTCTCTCTCTCTCTCTGCCTTCCTCTTACTTACTCCATTCTACACTACTGTCCCTAAAATGAGCACAGTACAGTGCAGTGTGTAGTGTGAGGATTCTTCGGGAAAATCTTGTTATGCTTTTTAACTTCCCTTCTGGATGCTTTTAATTCCCCAACTTCATGTTCTACTTCAAGTACTCTTCCTTTTTTTTCTTCTTCTCCTTCTTCTATTCTTTCTACTTGGGTGCGAATGCAAATGCAAATGGGTAGAAAATAAAAACCGATCTCATGCCCTGACTTCCACTCATTTCCGGCCTCTCGCCATCATCCCCATTCCCATCGCCAAAGTCAAACTCAAAGGGAAAACCAATCCAATACATACACGTATACTATTACGGCAAAGTCAAATTTAGTTTTTTCTTAGAGAAAATTTTCTTCATAGCGGAGTGGATATAGCTACCTAACGTTCATTTACGTACAGACAGTAGTAGTAGTAGTAGTGTAAAAAATTAGGTAAAACTCGACGTTATACCGATGCCGTTTCCGCTTCCATTGGCTCGGTTTCGGTTTTTAGACGGGATGAGTAATAGTGTAAGGGCGTAATTATATTATTGTGTGTGTGGTGTGTATGAGGGTGTGTACGGCGGTGTGGTGGAATTTACTTTCTCTGTTGGAATTTGCATTCATTACTCAAGGCTGAGAGTATGAGGAGTGTATGCCCGAGCCCGTCTTGATCTTGTATTCAGTATTCACATTAAATAGACGCTCCTCTTTGGCTTTGGTGGTCGCTCATCTCATATGAACCAAAAGTTAGTCTCATTCCCGCACTTAATTCCCCACTATGAACATGCCATAATGGAGACCTATGTAAAGTGGGGAAACTGAGGAATGATGAGGAACACATGACTAATTCAAAGTAAATTCAAAATCATCTATATACACAGACAGACAGACACACACACCATCCTTGATACAATTCATACTTAATACATCTCACATGTTTCATGAGCAAGGAGCTAACTAGATTCATCATATCATAAAGACTTTTCCTAAAATTTACTCCATATTCCCAGACGGAGGGAAAGCAAAGACCGGGACCGGGACCGGGCTCCTTATTCTTTTCGTACAATTAGTAGCTTAGATCATAGGAAACGTAATGTGAAGCAAAGGGAAAGTATAACTATGTGTGTGTGTGTGTGTGTAGTTTTGAGAAGTAATTCATCCCATGATAAGGGCTTTCATCACGGTTCATGCCCTCAACTTTCTGTTTCTTCCTAAAACACTTGAAGAAGCAAGACCAACTTTTTCTCTCCTATTATATTGTATAGTGTGTGCATACAGTTTGGCCCTATGTTGTTGATATATTTCTAGAGATATAATTACGACAGCGCCAAATTCGACTATATGCAGTTGAGGATATACATAGATGTAGAAAGCAACACTTTTGTTCTCTTTTTTTTACAACCCTGTGGTTGGTTTTTGTGATCGTATCTGTATTTAGTGGTTTCACTTTAATTTTCATTTCCATTTTATTCACTCCTCGCTTCTCCCGTCTTTCTTTCTTTTTTGTATCTAATGTATCCAAAGAGTGGAGAGTGAGAGTGAGAGGGCTCCATTTTCACAGAGGTACGGGCTACGTTTAATATAGAAAGATGCATTATATAAATGTATTTTGATTACATTACTCTACTCGAAATTCTTACTCGCTCATAAATGTAATAACTGTACATGCTGTATATATTGCTTACATACATGTAGCACGTCTCAAAGTTTCTCATTTCCCATACTACTGCTACCACTACCACTACTGCTACCACCATCACCACAATTTAAGAGTTAGAAAATAAACGGAATTAGTTCTCTCAACATGTAGGCATACGTACGCCTATATGATCGTCCCACACAGTACTTATTTTATAGTCTGTGAAGTAAACATTGTCACGCTGAGTTGGACGTTGTGTTCTTGGAAATCAACAAATTCATCAGCAAAGAAAACCAGCAAAGGAACGACATCCACCACAAACTAAAACAGCTCAGAGAATACAAAAAACAAATGATTATATATACTGTAAATCCTATTACTTTCTGAGCTTATTACGTAGCGTAGTAGGAATCTGGATGTAGATACCTATATAGAATTTAAGATTATAGCATTCTTGTTTTATTTGGAATTTATTTGTTCAGTATATTTCATTATATTTAAAGTTTGTGAAATTTCGGTTGTAATTTAAAACCTCATTTATTTACTTTAGTTTTTGTCACACTATGTATGTTCTGTACGGTGTACGGTACATACATGGTGAGAGTCGGTGATTATAAATTAGGCCAGTATTTCTCATGGCTCTGCAGAATATCAGTACGGCGTTAAATATCTTTGACAATTTCATAGTTTCTTTTAGAATTTTGAATCTTGGTATGATTCATATTTATGGCTAAAGATGGATAGTATATCAGAGGTGGAATTATTGTAGGCCATGATACTATGATGGTGAACGGACTGCATCATGTAAAGGGTTGTGGGTGTGACATGTTGTCTGTGAATGGGAGGACTATATAGGAATAGAAGGCCGCTCACTACACTACACTGCTCCAGTCCCATAGTCTACTTCTGTTTGAATAATAGATAAAGTTGTGGCTTGTACACTTTGTGGTGTCGTTGAGTCGGTTCAGTGCGGAGCACAAATGGTCTGTGACGGAATACAAACAGGGACAATAGGTAAGGAAAAGATGTCATTCAAAAAAATGTAAAGGGGAGAGCAGGAGGGAGAGAGTGAGAGAGAGATGAATACACCGAGTCTTTTAGTGGGAAGGAGTTGACAAAAAGGTAAAGGTTTCATTTCTTCCTTCTTTTGCGATGGATGACTGCTTGAAGGACTGATATCTGTTCAGACGAGAAGATAGATGCGTTTCTCGTCCTTGTACTGTCTACAGTATAGGTATCTTACGTCTATATAAATTCCTACCCGCTACATGCACCTCTTTGGATGAGTATGTATCTCCAGTTCCAGCCAGGGAGCCAGGGACGGATGTCACGGAAGAGTTCAGCCAGAGTTGCGTCCGGATGACATTTTTGATGGGATATCAATGTGTGTGTGTGTGTGTGTGTGTGTCTTTCTGTCTGTCTGTAGAAGATGTGAGTGAGTAAATTTCCTGCCAAGCTCACTTTTGACAAATCATATTCATATGAAACCGTGAAAGATCCGATTCCGATCCCAAGCCTCTCACTCACTATACACTGAACACTGAACACTGAACACACACACACTCACTCCACTCACACTACATTGCATTCCGTTTGGTTTGGTTTTGGCTCACAGTTTACGTTTAGCTTTGTGGACGGGAAGACGGGAACGGGGAAAAGGAAAGGGAGCTGAATACTGAAGGGGACGTGAGCATTAGGGAAGACGTAGGAGTGAAAAGAAAGTGTTTTCCAAGTGGGATGCTCCTCGCCTCTTGTCGTTTTCTTTCTCGTTCTCTGTCTCTTTCTGTTACTGCCACCGTATCAGTATCACGTATTAATACAATATAAAAATAAATATGTACAAATAAACAAATACCTTTAGCACACACGCCTTCACTTCCCTTCTCCCTCGTCGTCGTCCTCGTTCTCGTCCTCGTCCTCATCCTGGGTCTCTGGGAAGAAGGACTGAAATTTAGCCAAACATACAATTTAGAATAAAACGCTCCGATTCACATCCAGTCACTTTTCAAATCCTAAGAAAGAGCGTTCGTTCAAACATGGATGAGTCGGGAGGATTCTTGTCCATACATATGGACGCTATGCATAGTGAATGTAAATTTGAGTACTCTTATAAGAATGGGACGGAAGGCCTTTTGTACAGGCGGAGGAAGGGAGTTCCAAGAGGAAAAAGAAATTCAAAAATCGACATGAAAAAAAAGGGTGACGTTCACCATCATCATCGAGTGAGGAGAAAGGAGAGGAGATAGAAAGCATTAGTAATGTACTGTGTAAAGGATATGGAAATGATGAAACCTTTCTGTCACGGTACACTCTCTCTCTCTCTCAAGTCAAAAGTCCAAATTTCCTATCAGTATAACCAAACATATGTATGTATATATAATTATACATAAATTCCAAATTCAAAAATCAACTTTTGCATAACTATATATACAGCATACATGGAGGCTGGAGACTGGAGAGTTGGAGAGGGGTTAAACATATTATATTTTGCATCCAAAGTCCCACAAATCTATAACATCAACGGGAATATGGAACTGGCTTCTTTACAGATTTTTTTTCGAGTCTCTATTTGGATTTTTAAGGAGCGGCGGTTTTGTGGCAGTTTGTGTTCTGTATGTTATGTTTTTTTGAAATTTATATAGAGATGCAACATATATTAGAAACCTAAATTCAAATTCAAGGTTGTCATGCACATATCTAAAAAATAAAAAAGTAAAACTGAAATGATATTATACAAGTCTATAAGTTATATCTATGCACCTTGAAATAACAACACTGACTTCCAAGGAGGAAAATAAACAGGAAAAAATAATATTTGACGATGGACTGTCAACGTCAGTCTGGGACTTGCCATTTCTTACAATAAAATACAGAATACTTACTGACCTCGGTCTCCATTTAAATCAGTTACCAAATGCGTCTTAACTGGTAAATGTATTTTAACTTTTTACCTGTTATGATGAGTAGGTACTATAGCGCAGATATCAAACATTTTAGCTACTTTTATAATGTGCATTAGAATTTCGGGTGGTAAATTCAAATTATTAGTAGGCCGATTTTGAGAAACTTACTTTAGTAAAACTTTACGGATGACTGCCATCGTGATACAATGCCATTTTCCCGTAGCATAGGGCAGTGTGAGTGGAAAGAATGAGACCTCGGAGAGTGACGTCTGACAATGGGAAAATGGATTGATGGACTCTGAATCACCCTTGAGAGTTCCGGAGTTGGACAAATGATCCGTGGACCCTGTTCGCGGGGATGGACCAGACAAACTCTTGTCATCGTCCTCATAGTGCTTCATTCATCCATGCGGATAATATATTGATGTGGGCCCTTCTCAGAATAGAATAGATTAATAATCTCTAAAAATAAAAATAAAACTTTTAGTTGGCTTGAGTTGGGGCCGGATGATACGGACGAGAGATATAGAAATCCCTTTCCAATTCCAGATTGTATACAAAAAATATCAATATTATGATAAATAATTAAAATCTTTACCCAATAATTTCGGCTGCTCCCCACAACATTTTGGAAATACACAATACATTTAAATGATTTTTCTTACTATACTTTTCTCATGCGTCATCCTTATCTTGGCTGAAAATTTTTCTACAATAAATGCGCAATAATATTCTACAGTGCAATTTAAATATTTTTGAGATATACATTTTTGAGATTATCTATATTTGTTTAAGGAATGTTGCTCAAGATAAGAATGAGAAAATGCGAGTGGTGATGGTGAGCGTGGTTGGTGTTGGTGTTGGTGGGATGTTTCTCTGGAAGTTGTATGGCTTTGGCATATTTTTAAGGATGTTTCATCTGTTTAACTGTCCGTGGCTAAACGACATGTAGTTCCGTTTTCATAGTTTGTCTGCTCTTTATTAGCGTTTTTATCTCGTTTTTCTTACGAGAATCAGAACGCATTTAATGCGGGAGTCAAAGTATGTCTGGTTTGGCTCGGATTGGTAGTTTTGTGTGAGCTTGTGTGTGAGGTATTTGGGAGTAAAGTGCGAAGTTTATACCTTCCCATATAATATACCTCATGCCTTATGCCTTATGTATAGGGGTTTGTTATTACTGAAATATGGAATATGGAATACAGATAATCCCATTTGCCCTTGCTAAAGCTTATGTTTATAATATTCGTCTATTCGTATAGATAGGTAGGTAGGTAGGTACATGGGACCGGGACGTTACATGTGTTCACGTGCATTCGCAAAATACAGAGATGGAGGAGATGCAATGTGTATTTGTGTTTTGAAAGGTTTATCAACGAGGAAAACGGTCATTTCCGTCACCATTCAAAGCTCATAATAATAATAATATCTGTAATGTCTTTGGAACGAGCGTGGAGCCGTTGCCAGAGTCGACCAAGTGAGCACACACCACACTTCTTGTTTCTTGTCATAATAATGGTATCCGCTGTCTGCATCTGCATTTATACGCGACCCTACCTAGGCTCCGTCTATATGACTACGTACAGATGATACACCCTGACAGCACATAATAGTAATAGAGGTAGAAGAGGAGAAATACGCTCGGAGAATGTGGTAGTAATAAGATTAGATTTTGGGTGGAGATGGTATTTATGTGTGCGGCTGTATCTGTGTGTAGGGTGGATCTGGCTCTGGCGTTGGTGCTGGTGAAGGAGGAGGTATGAATACATTAAAGGAAATAAGGTTGTAAAATAGTGGTGTAGATGGTTAGGAGGAGAGGAAAACCAAAATATCATTAATATGCCGCATACCTACCTCTCCTGCCCCTCATCTCTCTAATCCACATAGTTTGCATTCGCTCAGCTCACTCCCCAGTCGTCCCAGTTGAGGGCTAAACGGAAGCTGGAGGATGAGGAGGGAAAGGTGCTCGTTGAGTCTTGAGTGAAGCTATGCGGTGTTGGTGCTGGGTCTGGTGCTGGGGCATGAAATGAATAGGTGAGACTCCAGATGATCTCCGTGATAATGATGATGATGATGCGCTGATGATCCACACCGTGTTCCACTCCAGATATATGTAGGTGTATAACCGTGTATATCCCCTCATATACTAATTGCATTATACCCAATCCCTGTGTGTACACAGATGTACATAGACGGAGACGGAGACGGAGGAGGAGAGTGGCGGTAGCGGTGGGGAATGAGAACAAGCTATTTTTCCGCTTCTTATTTTACACAAGAAATATTTCCATGGCTCAGAGCCAAGGAGCATATAATATGAAGGACCAGGACGGGGACCAGAGCCGCTATGAGCCTTAAAGCCGAATACCTACTTTTTTCCTTGCTACTAATGTGTACATAATATTTGTGTACATAGTACATGTCCGGGTCCGGACCCTCCCCTGTTTTGTTTATAACTAGGAGGGAAATGGAAGACGCGAGAGACCAGGTGCACTGACAGGTAGTACTGCCAAGTTATACAAATTTTTGCCTGTGAGACAAATTTTTATTACCTCAACCTCATTCGTAGAGCATAGGATAGAGCGAAGTTTAGCCTGCTTGGGTTGCACCGGCTCCGGCTCCGGCTCCGGCTCCACGACGTACAGTGTGTGCAAACGAGACTCTCGGCTTGTCTTGGATTTTCCACCAAATCCCTTCAAGCTTCCTTTACTTTGGCTTGAATACAAGTTGGAAGTCGTTTTCTTTTCCTTGTCGTATTGTAATCGTCTCCCAGCATCCTTCGTGTACATGTTGCATATGTCTATGTAAACATATAGGCTTAGGCTGCGAGGAAGGAAATATTAATGTTGATGATGAGTTTATCTTGGAGTTTATCTGGACCATTTACCTTTCCGCGCCCATGTTCAGCTTCAGTTTCTACGGCATTTCCTATTTCTATTGCATAATTACGTATATCCTTACAGATAGTATGACTATACATAGTACAGTAGTGCAGACTGTCTATAGGTAAAATGAATATATTCCGCCAAACGCATCACCTAATCTATGCTCAGTTCCTTCCAATTTTTCAGTTTTGGTTTTTGATCTTTAAAATAAAAAACAAGATCTATATGATCCTATAAAACTTTATTGTACTTTAATTTGCGGAGTGACGGAATAACATTGTGGGTAGGTAATTGGTAGGTATCTTCAAGGTTGCTTTATTACGTACAAATTTTAGACAATGTTTTTACCAGGACAAATACACAAATCATTACCTAACGCAGTTGTAGCATGATGGTAACATAATGATTAATTGCATTGCAGGCCTGAAATGCTATGCTGCATGTTAGATAACATGATGAACCCGAGTGTTATTTTCTGGGCTTGTATCTAGGTCTTTCTTCATTCGCTGTAGTAGCTCGGGGATGAACTTAATTTGATTTTCAAAGCATTGAGTGCTACACACTCCAAACAATGCTGTAGCTTCTTCGATCTGTAAATATCATTTAATTCTACATACCATCATTTAATTCCCGCATGTATATTAGTCATCAGTGACTTACAAATTATATGAAAATTAAATAAAAATATTTGAAGTTGTTAATAAAATATTATTTTGGAGAAATATCAATAAAATGCATTGCTTGATCGAATTAAGTTTTACCCATGTGTCGTTTTTCATAATGTATAATATTGTTTTAGGAAAGTTTTTAATAAAGTAAAAATTATTTAGCGGTCAAATATTTGAACTCTAAAAGACTATACTGAACGTGACGATAGGAATACATCATTAGGTATATCAATAAAATTAGAGGAAATAAGATTAATCAAACTTTCACTGGATGACGCAAAAAAATAGTGGGTCGACCGAGCTTCAGTTTTCCAATTGTATGGCATACAATATTTATACAAAATTTACCTCTTTTACAGATGAGTTTAGTCCGACTTTATCTTTAGCTTTAGCATGGCAGTCTAACATACATTTTTGTGCTCTTGCCTGTGAACATATAAATAAATGCACTAAAGTTTTCGACGACTATTTTTACTATGCAATCAATGCATATTCGATACTTTTTAATATTTGTGCACATAACATCCCATCACACCTTCAATAAAATAAATTTCAATTCTTTTTAAAAATTAATATTCTCACATGGAAATTCCTCATTTCTCTCTCAACATAGCGTTGGGCAGCATTAAAAGCTGATGAACACTTTTCAATACATTTCTGATTCTGTTCAAGAGATGCACCTGGATTTCCACAGCATGATACAGCACATATGGACATTTTAAGCTAAAACAAAATTGTTAAAACTGAAATTTTAAAATTACTTGGAGGTCACTAATCACTATTGCATGAAATGCATTTGATTTTGCTTAATAATTACCTGGATTTTTCTGCCTAACTCTTCCAACATTTCTCTCTGTTTTTTATCGTAATTTTCTGCTGCAGCTGAGGCTTCCGTCCAAGCCATATTTAATTTTCGTTTCTTCAGTGTTTAAAAAGCTGTAAGTTCTTTTAATATCAGATCAAATCCGTTCTATTCGTCAGCAGTAAATTGTTACGAATTGTAATTATGGACCAAGGTAGAAATTGTTGGAAAGTAACTGAAAATTATTTATATTAAAGGACGATTCGAACCGTTATTCTTGTAAGAATATCACTATACTATCGCTGATATTTAATAAATCACCATATGCTGTATCCAGTGTTCACAACTGACTACTATACTATATCCTACAATGTAGAAAAACTTTCGGCGTGCTTGTACAGTAATACTACTGTTTTTTTAAATGATGCAATAAATGGGGGAAATCATCCCATCAGTATAGTAGGGTCAATGGGTCTGACTGAATATCGATGACACACTATATCCAAGAGCGTCTGCAACTGCAACTTCGCCGTACAGATCGAGCTCGAGCTGTGTTTTTTTGCTAAATGTATATTGTAAGGTAAAAATATCAGTGTATGAATAAAATTAAAATCGAAACTTGACGAATTGTAATGGTTCTTTCTGTGGATCAACATGTCTAGAAAATTCCAAGTTAAGTGTTGCGGAAGTCACCCACACACCTAAAACAGTGTAGACAGCCATGACTGCCATTCAGACATTCAGAATTCAGAATTTGACGGACGAGGAGTGAGCGGTGTAGTGGTATAGTGTTGTAGTACATCAGAATTTAGAAGGATGAGCCTATCCTTGTTCTTTAAATGGAAATGAATAAGGAAGCTACTCTGGCTCTGGCTCTGGCTCTGGTCCGGGTCCAGAGTGTGAGTAGTTGTATTTGTATTTGTAGGTATTTCCATTTACATCTATGTAGGAGAGTTTCGCCTCATAGTACTTGTAAACTGGCTTCGTTAAACATAAATGATGAGCTCTGACAGTAGCGTTCCTTTCCGCAATCTCCCCTTCCTCACAGACACAGACATGTAGACTTGCACACAGGCGGCGGTTTCTATATTTCTGTAGGTCCTCTTAGGACTATAGTGATAGGTACTACACGTGTCTTTTCTGTGTGCCGTGTAGTTTTCTCTGAAGTTTGAAGTTCAAGCTTGTTGTCTTGTATGATATGATAGGGTGCTTTTGATGAGGTGTAATAATCGAGAGCGTGTTGAAGGCGAGAGAGGAAAGCACTACTGCTACAACTTCACATAGAATGCCTAATGTGGGATCATATATGATGATGGCATTATGATACATAGATTTATTATGTGCAGGACTGTATAGCGTTAGGAATTCAGAATCCAGAATCCAGATGTGTCATCATTACATGGATCAGTGGGAGAGGGCACGGATATGATAAAGGTGTTCCGTTCCGGCTAAGATCAAAAAGTTGAAGTGAAATTTGAAAATCATGAAGGGGTTGAAGGGATTTGGGAATCGTGACTGTACACAAAGGAAGGAACACACAAAGTCTTTCACAATTTCAATTTCCTCATTTAACAAATCATTCTCTTTAGATCTTTCCCTCCAGTGCAGTGTAGTAGTAGTACCCTCTCTCCCATTTTACAACCATTTACCAACACATCTTCCTCCCCACACAGAGTATAAAGTCTACGTCTTTTCCTTTTCCTGTAAAGCGGCCTTTACTGTCTTTACACTTGGTACTCTTTCGCCATTTACGTGAGCATCTCTCCTCCTGACTCCTAGTCTCCGCGACCCATCCACATTTCCACATACATTCCGCTCCTTTCCGCTCCCGTTACCGTTACTCTCTCACTCTTAAGTGACTCCTGATATCTGTAGGTAGCTATATGCTCGAGCTTAGCCGTAACGGGTCACATACACATGTATAATATTTCTCTAAAAGCTTTCTATATTTTCCTCAAACGTTTTAGCATTTCTATTTCTACAAGGGCGAATGGCGTGCTGCTGAATTTGTTGATCCATTTCCATTCCACTTTGCTATTTACTCTGTACTATATTTGTGTCCATTATAATTTTACTGGGAGTACTATACTTCACCATTGCATTGTCTTGACTTTTGGCATTCCTTCCTTCACTTTGGATTTTTCCAAATCCAAATCCAACTTATGAGGGTGGTAATAGGGAGTGGAGGTCCAGTTTTAGTGTTAAGGTACTTGTGCTCAAGTCAATAATGGAGACTGTCTCTTGAAACCTTGAAGAATTTGTGACAACGTACATGTTATTATTATTATGGTAGCACTCTTCGTGGCGTAATCGTAAATTCGGGCTCTGGTTCCGGTTCTGGTCCTGGTCCGGGTCCTGGAGGGGCAATGACGTTAGGAATGGCTTAAGAGGAAAATGGAAGATATCGATAGTTATTGTTACTACTCTGTATGATTTTATGGGAGGGATGATTATGAGAGGTTGGGCGCCCCTGGACTCTTCCTCACTATTTGAATATGGACTGTCGTCCATCATGGGCTGGGTGTGCCGACAAATAGTAATGTTGCATTAGCCACCAGTACCAGGCGAGTTGATGCCACAATGCCAGGGCTAGTGCTAGAACCAGAACCAGGACCAGGGAAAACACGGACCACGGGACCAAAACTACGTACGACTCAAAATGGCTCTCGTGTAATTAAGTTTTTTCTAATGTCTTTGGCCCTGGAATTATGATGATGATGATGTGGATGCCGATGCCGATGCTCAAAGTATTCCACGTATGTACATGGGAGTGGGAGTACTACTACACATGGAGCTTAAAACCCTCTCAGCCAAGCTACTAGTTTGCTTGACTGCACCTCCCGTCCCTATCTGTAGTCATTGGCATGAAGGAGGACGACGTGAATGTGAATGGGAGTTTCACGTATGAATAGATGATATTGAGTGGCAGAGGCAGAAGGAGAAGGAGAAACTTAAAGCACGAGCAAGTCGGTCATACTGTCTGTCAATGTGTGTATGAGTAGACAGATGACTGGATGCTGGAACTGGGACTGGAGTGTGTCTCTCTGTGTGTCTTTCTGTGTGGATGGACAGACTTAAGAGGGAAATATCAGAGTTCCTATATGCCCACACTTTAAGATGGAATATGGAATAGAAATGAGTGGAGCGAGTGTACAAGCTAATATCTGTAGCCGGAGCCGTAGCCTTTTACCATGCATAGTTGTTACCAACATGGAAAAATATCAGAAGTGAGTCTCCTCTGGATATGTACCTAAAGAGGAGAAGAATAGGGCGAAGCGGAGTTTAGTCTCCGCGTGTTGAAACTCAGTAGTCCGTTAATAATGACGGTAGTGGCGAGAAGAAACTTTTTTCTTTCCATATGACAAGACTGGACGATTTTTCTTCGATTCCCTTATCTATTTCTGACAGGTCTTAGGGAAGTGATTGCTTTTCAGTTCCACTTCCACTACATTTTGCGGATGGGTTACAACACTCTCTCCATGACATGTATGTAATGGCCATGGCTTTGGCATTGGCAGCGTCTGTGTACCTACCCATCGCTATTAGCACTACTATTAGTATTAGAATTTTACGGAGGCTATTGGCATGGGAGGGGATGGCATTGGTGCTCACCGTAACGTAACGTAACTGAATGTAACGTGCCGTACCGTGTATCTATCAACTGTTGGACCGGCACCGGGCGGACCACCAACACCACCACCACTCAAGCTTCTTAAATGTGTGTGTGTGTCTGAGTACAAAGTATCCATGTCCAGCATTATTGGAGCAAGCTTGAATTACTCTGCTTTCCTTCCCCCTCCTCCCTCTCCATTCCCCGTATTCTGTACTACGTAGTATGTCCCGTCGCCATGACTTCCTCTTGGTCATAAGACACTTGGACTTTTCGATTGTGTCAGCGCCTTCAACCAAATCATATTCAACATCCTTCTAAGGATTTTTCACTCCTCTGCTCTCCCTTCTTTTAGCTTGGCCTAGACTACTCACTGTATTACTAATACACAATGTAGTAGGAGCTGGCCAACTAGGCTCGTCCAAATATGTATGCCTATGTTAAGTGGTAATGGTGCTCGGAGAGTAAAAAAACATTTACAATGTCTATTTGCATACAAGCACCTATACGTAGGAGTAGGTACCTTTTAAGACTTTAGGGATGTCCACGTCAATGGACTGATAGAAAGTATAATGTAGACAGAAGAAAAGTGTGAGTAAGTAGAGCGCATCATCAACTTAAAATTCACACTCGTAAAAAAAGTGTGGAGTTTTACAACATTAGCATTGTTGTAGGTGTAGCTGTACTTAGTCCATTTCCCCTCTCCCAAAAACGGTGCTATATAGCGTGTCTCTACCAAAAGATATTTGACTCAAATGTATAGATATATAGACTAAATAGTACTTACACACGTCATCCCCTCTATAGTCTCTCCACTCGAGTCTATCGTTTTCATTTTTTCCCTCGTCTTCTTCTTCTTCGTCTTCTCTCTCTCTCTCTTTCATGTCGGTCTTGATTTTGATTTTCCTTGGAGGAACTTTTCCACTTGAGCCATCCAAACTAGGATTTATGATGGTCTCTAACTTTGTATTCAGAGCTGGAAAGTCTTGAGTTTGAAAAGAACTATTTGCATATTGAATTTGACTCTGTCCATCAATGAATTTAGTGTGTGGGCTAGGGTTCGGGTCGGGTTCCATGTATGTTAGTTGTAAGCTTTGAATTTCTACGTACCTCTCAACTCTCTCTGTCTGACTGTTCTCTGTACTTCTTTGATTGTGTTTAAGCAATGATGAAGATTGAATTGGTTCCAATTGCCAATGGTATATAGCGACTATATACATTGATAGTCTATCAGTATATTACTCACTTTCATTTACATTGACTATTGCCTACTCTATAGCTTATTGGCTGACTTGTATATTTATGTATCTCACACACACACACAAAATCCCGTTCACGTTAAGCTTATAAACTTAATAGACATTTTTTCACTGGAGATCTGGAGATTCACTGTGGGAGAAAGATTGAATTGATTTTGTTATTGAATTTACGAATTTAGGAATTTACTCAATTCACACACACACACACATGCTCACTCAGCAGTACTCACAATCGCAATCAAAGTTACAGAGCTATACGGTCATAGGGTCATACTGATAATAGGTCCACAGTGCAGTACGAGACGAGACTTATTAGAATAAAGTCAAAGTCCTCTTATCATCCTTGTCAATCTATAGGTGAGTATATGTAGGCCTATAGAATCTAGAACACAATATGTTATAGGGATATCACGTTTGTTTTGTTGTCCTGTCTGTGTATATGATGTGCTTGGAAATTTCCTACTTCTACCTCCTGAACCCATTGTGTCTTGCTATTTGAGGCAATTAAACTGAAAGGGAAGGAGTTGATAAAAAAATGGAAATGGGACATACACACACACACGTCTGTACACAATACCTAAATTGTAAAAATACTGTGTAGTAAACAGACTTGAGAGTTCAATCCAAACCCAGTGCAAACTATATAGAGTGAATGCTACATATAAATGAGAGGGAGTATCTGTAGAAGGAGAAGGCATGTTTGTTCAATTTCAATTCCCAATATAAAAGTCAAAGTTTTTGAGCTCTCATTGATGTCATTGCATACTAATTGAACGTGGAAGGAGTAAGCATAAGTGAGTGAGTGAGTGAGTGAGTGAGTAAGAAGGGGGGAAGGAAACCATCGAAACGAAATCAAAAATCAAACCAAAGCCTCGTCGTCGTCAGACTCATCACTTAATAGCGACTCGCGAATCGAACGTGGAGGAAGAATGACATAACAATGTAGTGAGAGAAAGACTGATTGTGAGACGTTCGTTTGGTTTTGGTGGAGGTTTTTCTGTATGTGAGACGGCCTTTAAATACAGACCAGCAGGCAGAGAGAGAGAGAGAGAGATGATGTGGATTGGGGAGTGAGGACAATAGATTTGGTGAAGGAAGAAAAGAATGTGTACGAGAGTATGTAGTGTGTGTGTGGGGCATCCAATGGAATGGTTTAGCTTTTGGGTTCTATGCCTCCATATAATTCTAAAAGAATACCCGTGTAAAAATCCCATGGGTATTATTGTCATCCAGTCGGAAGCCATCAACTGATTGCAGGTTCTTCTTCACATCCACCACATTCACCATATAGCTTTCCTTTTTCTATTCCCTATTTCATTGTTGCATGTAGAGTGTGACGGTACTGTAGCTGTAGTGCTATATATCCCTAGTACCTATCACCTAGCTAATAGCAGGAGGCTGTAAATGTGTCATGCAGTGAATGAATAAGCTGATGATGGGAAGACGTCTACGAGAACGAGAATCCCAAGAACCACACAGCTATTAGTAGTACATACTCGAGGCATTACTATTACTATATCTACTAATGCAGAGGCACGAATATTCCTGAGGAAAAAGGAAGATTTGTGTGTGGAAACGGCTTGGGATCCATCTCAATTTATATAGTGTGTTCTTACCTTCTGGATTCTGAGGATGCGGAGCCTTGTGGGGAGAGAGTGAGTGCATGGGGACAAGATAAGAGGATAAACTCCCGTCATTATCACCATCTCTACTCACATATGTACGGACATATGCACCTCCCTCTGTGTTTGGGTGGAAGCTCAAAATGATTCTGTCTCCTTTCGTTACTATTATTATTAGTACAAAGACAGAATGATCAGATCTGATATTGAAAGTATGGGTCTCCCTGTTGTAAGTACCTACCTACTATTGTAGTGTAGAATGTACAAGTATAGAAAAGTTGAAGCAATTGTGTAAGTTATCTGTAGGATTCTAAAGGAATGCAAATCATTCATAGAAATCAAATTGGATATAAAAATTTAAATCAAGGGAATTTTGAATATTGGTCTTAATCTTTGGAATGTGGAATACCTACTCATTTTGAATACGAAATATATTATCTGTACTACCATGAATATCAGTATGAAAATATGAATGTCAATGTAGGGGTTCAAGAATTTATTGAACCTACCTACCTACCTACTTACTTTTATCATCATGCATTATATTTGAGCTCAAAATAAAATTGAAATGGATATTTAATTGAAATTTGAAGGTGCTTCCGCAGCATTACAATTACACCCTAATATGATTAAGATTAGATGGTTACGGTCTTGAAAAATAACTACCTCTACTTATTCCATCGTACATGGAAATAACACAAGTCACCGTACAACTGATAATTGAAATTCTGCTATCGCGGATTTAACTGGCAGATATGCATGTAATCTATACATATTAATTTTATACTGACAATGACATCAGTGGAATTTCTCAGAAAATTAATAAGCACATGAAATGCATTGTCTGCATTGTACATTGTACATTGCATTCCTTTATCATTTGGTTTGATGTGACTTCCTGATTATCTTTAGCTTTAACTGCAAAAAAAAGCAAATGTGTAGTAATAATAATAAGAGAGCGAGTGAGTAGTGAGTCTCTTCAAGTGTAAAACTGACACAAAAACTCGTCAGAGGGAAATTATAGATATAAGTAAGTTGGATTTGAATTTGAAGTTGAGCTGATGGGAATTCAAAGTTAGTCAAGTAGCTTAGACTGGGATAGTGTGAGAAAGATTGTGCATTGTTGAATGTTCAAAGTTTGGTCTGTCTCGATGTCTCGATGTGGTGAGATTTTGCGGGGAGGCCGGAGAGACGAGGACGAGGACGACTCAGGATGAGAGAGAAAATGGTATGAAATGGGAAAGTAGTGGAAGGAGGTGAAACCAGACATATCCGAAGTGGAAATGTGAGCTAATGTTTTTACAAGATAGTGCAGAAACGCAGTCTACTACTATACGGTCTACATTCTACAGCAATGTTTCATGGAGCTGGTTTAGTATCAGTCCCATAGTCCCAATGGCCATGGTAGGCAGTACATAGTATATGCCGTCATACATATCTCCACATAGATATGAAGCGGTCGGTTGGTTTGGTATAGTAAGTAGTGGGTGCGGAGAAATCACTTGGAGGAAATGGAATCCCTCGTTACAATCCCGTACGAGATCCAAAATCCAGATCTAGCCGACTAACTTGAGCTTCGCACATCAATAACTCCACTCGTCTTAAATAGATATCAATATCTCGCTCTGCTACTTACTCCAATGATATTCCATGTTATGTACATATACTTTTAGCCTGGTCTCCACCACTTTCCTCACTCCCAACTCCCAACTTCAGCGGTGGTTAATGCTAAGGCACATAAGACAGTAACGGCGACGGTGGAAAAAGTACTAACACAACAACAAACTGCAGCAGGGAAAAAACTCTCTACACACACTCACATTCTATGTAGTAGTATCACCCACCTACCGATACCGATACCGACCATATCTTGACTAGTGTGTGCATCTCTGGTCAGTTCCTTGGCTTTCATCATTTATGTCCACCCTAATAATATGTTTAAATGTCCGATTATGAAGGAAACTCCATGTAGTTTGGATTTTTCTATATCATCTCTCGTCGTCCGAATCTAAACTGTGAGGAGTGTAGAAAAGATAGGTACCTACTTAAGAAATACGTACACATACACTCGAGCTGAAAATGGCCAGATCCAAAAATAAAAGAGGGAAAAAAATAAATTTTATATTTATACTCATATCCAAACCGAAAGACTTGGTGAGGAAAAATTTACGGGTGCTTTCCAGGATTTTTACTGCTATTGTATTTTCCCTTATGATACCATGCCGATCCGATGGTCATAGTAATGCTCAATGGCTATAAATGGACACGTGAATAATGACAATACACCTTTTTTTAAGGAGAGCATAGTTTTTTAGATTTTTTTTTAGACGTAGGATATACGTGTTCCAGTTGGGTTGACGTCTAAGGATATGGGTATATAAGAAAGTTTTTTTGTAGAATAAGACAGTATATATATGGCTTTTTGGATTTTCTAAAATACTGTATATATATAGTATGTGAGTAGGAAAAGTCGGTCTCCTCCTCGTCATTCCTTTTTATGTTTGCCTAAACTGTTGATTCGGATGACACAAGTTGCTTCAATCCTTTCTTTATTGCCTCCGATTTCCTCCTTGGGGAACTTTTCAGATCATTCATATCGTAAACATTGAGAGCAGATTGCTATTCTCTCTACCAATCCAGTCAAGTACTTGAGCTCATATCCACTTCTTGTTCTTGTGGTTTTCCCACCATTCCAATTCTCTCTCACTACTCAGCGCACTCCCTCCACCACTTTACTGTTCAGTCGCTCTCGTCTATCTGTATTTTCTAGGAGTACTGCTTAGTTGCGGCACGTATTCAATTTTTAGTTCTCTCACTCACAGTCAAAATCATCATTATAAATCTCCCAAAATCTCCATATCAGTATTCATACTACATCATCATTAAATGGTAGTCTACAAAACAATGGGAAAGGTGGAGCTAATAATTTACTTTGTATTTTTGAAATTTTTTGGGTAGTTCTTGTAATTATTTTCAGTTTGTATTGTATAACAATGTTAAACTTGATTGCTTCATATCCCACACAAAACCCCATATATACGCCTCAGCTCGATTTTGAGTTTGACAATGACAGCAATATAAAATAGTGAGCGGACATTATTGAATTATTATGTTTATATGGGCTCATTTTATATTCTGTGCGCGGTAGCCTTTGGGTTTTATGGCAGGGGCCATTATTATAGGAATGCTTCCGTACTTGTGTGATGGGATAATGGGAGGACGAGAGTATAAGGTAGGTATATATAGGTGGCTATTTTCTCCTACTTTATTTAATGACGGAGACTTCCACTTTGTTTCATAGCGTGTGATTCGAAGGAATTATACTGCAGATAACCTCCACTATTCTCTCTCCCTCTCTCTGCTGGTCTCCTATAGGCCACAGGAATATGTTAGCGAATGTAATAATATGACTATCGAAGCCAAAATATGTATCCGGAACCATCCGACATCCCTTGATTGAATCCTATAGATGTCTTTGTCGTTGTCGTTGTTCTCATTGACGTTGTCGCTTCTGACGAGTCAAAGTCGGAGTCGCAGAGTCGAGCAGTACATAATAAATAGTATGGGCCGTGTACTAGAAAATAGAGTATTGTAATTAAAGTTGGTCTGGGAGGGAGGGAGAGAGAGTGTTAGTGCTGCTTGTGGTATTCTTACTCTTGAGCATTTACTCCACAGATGCTTAATTAAGTGTCTCCTTCTCTCATCATGTGTGTAGTGTCTGCAACATAGAATTAGTCCAAAGTGTAAAGTAATGACAATCCAATCCAATATAATGCAGACACGGCTACGCGGCAGAGGGAAATACACAGTGGGCTATGTGTAGCATGTACACAGTTGAAAGGGAATGCAGACTCGAATAATTGGAGAAATACGCGGATAAATGAGAATGATGCAGGGCAATGAATTACAGATAATAAAGTGAGAATAAAATTGAGTTGAAAAATGAGGAGGAGTAGTTTTAGTTGCAGTAGGTCTGCCAAGGAAACGGTTAGTACAGTACAGCAGTGTGGTTCTGGTGCTGGCCCTGGTCTTAGCGGTGGTTGAATTTGAAAAAGGAAAAAATGCGGGTAATTGGGACACACAGTGGTTGTCGTGTCGTGTCCTGTCGTGTCTACAAGTTACACAGACAGAACAGTCCTACCGTTACAACCAAACCAGGCAGGGCTCTGTGTGTAGATTGTAGATGAAAGCCTTGTTGCGTCCCAAGTACCTACCTACTATGTACCAAGGAAATGGAAAGTGAAACCACGACCATAAGAACAAGAACAAGGAAACGCAGTTATGCATGACACAAGTCTCCACAGTTCCATAGTTTTTGAACTGGTTTGAGTTAAGAAATTTAGTTTTCTTTCTCCCATGCAGTACTGTAGTAGAGCCGCCAGAACCAAAGTAATGCAATCCCATGGACTATCACAAGTGATGGATTCCCTGTACGAATTCGAAGGGACTCATTCAGGTTGAGTGAGAACTTTAGTCATACTACTTTAAGTTAGACTTACTTCGTCAGCTGTAGATTGTGTTGTCTTCCATAGATCCAGAGCACAATTTCCAGGACAATGTCTTTGATACGTGAATTTGGGGTTTGGGGATGGAGGGACAGGAAGTGGTATGGTGGTGGTGTGGAGATGCGGGAGCGTGGGTTTCCTTTCGTTTGGTTTTCCATTTTTCCTATATGGTTCGAGCTGGAGTCGGAGTTGGAGATGGGAGCTGTGGTTCTTGGGTGGAAAGCTAATATGTTGTAGAAAATGGGAAAAGAGAGCGTGTGTGTGGATGAAGAGAGAGAGAAAGGGAATGATTGCTTAGACACGAGTGCATGAAGAACAAGTCTTTCCCTTTTTCCTCAAATCATATTTACATAATAGTGGCTTCTTACTCATGCAAATTACGTCTGAGACATTAATTACGACTAATTGAATTGTTACTAATTACACAGACTTTTCTCTCCTCACTTCACCACTTCGACTTCCTCTCTCTCTCTCTCTCTCTCCGTGTCTTTTTACATGCCCTCGCGTCCTCTTCCTTTTTCCCGCTGTCTTCTTCTTCTGCCTGTTGGTATTGGTATTGGCATTCGTACATACTTGCGTATGTATGGTGATAACCCGAATTCGGGTTTGGATTTGGATTTGGAGACATATATACAGCACTTTCACATTCACTTTTCATGGAATTCCAAATCTAAAATTTGAAAACTCCACAACTCTTTTCAACTTCAGCCCTCTGCTCTGCTCTGCTCGGCTTCTTCTGTTCCTTGAGTACAGATCTACAGATGGTCTTGCATAAAATTTACGATTAGAAATTAGATGAGGTAGTTGGACGAATCCTGCATTTGTTGCAGTTTATTATTTCTTGGTCTCTCTCTCTCCATATTTTCCCCATATTTTCCCCTGATAGGTATGTAGGTAGGTATGTCAACAGATTTTGGGTGGGAAGTGAACGTGGAGTAAAATGGTTACTTGAGCATCGATGAGTCTGTACGTGCCTCTCTCTCTCTCTGTGTCTGAACTAACTTTCTCTGTGTATGTGGGTGTGGACGTCAGGCTCAGGAGCAGGAGGAAAGTCGCGTCTTTGTCTTTTTCGACGTTTTTGAGAGAAATCTGAGAGACTTTCCTTGAGAGATTCTGGCTTGGGGATGAGTGTATAGCTGAGATAGAAAATCTGTAGACTGTAGGTAGTAGGTAGTACGTAGGTACTACGTATTTTTACACATGCATGTGTTGTTGGTCGGGCAATCAAAGCCTATATAGCCATGGATCTATCCCCCCTTGTCTTTGTCGTACACACACACACACATTTCTTTACATTCTACATGCTGAGACTTGAGACATTTCTGTAGACTGTAGACTGTAGGTAAGGTGTTTCCTATGCCTTTTTGAAACTACAGTAGAATGTAAAAGAAAGAGTGTATAATATGTAGTATGTGAGATATAGGAAGCTTTTGCGAGAGAGTTCTTTCAGCATTCTCTCCTCCTGCGCCAGCCTGATTACCTATTCTGGGAGAGTTCGACTTGGAAGCCTTTGTGGTTTATTCGGCAAGTGTGCTCATCCCAATCTGTCACAAGACGACTAATTAGTCACACGTCGGTTGACTCTTCCAGTTGTTCTGTTGCCACCTTTACCCCATGGGAATCCCGAGGGAAGAATGCCCACTCATTAAACTTCTGCCTACTATGTCTACACGTCTATGTAGAGTAGAGGGTCTCCAGTCCATAGACAGCGCGGTACGGGGAAGGGTAGATGGCACATTATATACTTACCTATATGTATACCCATCTCACTTGTCGACGTCGACGTCGACGCTGACATTATTCTGTCTGTAGTGTTCTCCTTCCCACAGTCAGAGTCTATGGTCTGGTATGTTACGTCCGGAGCCGGTGCCGGAGCCGGAACGTCAACTGGTAGTGCTATTGTCTCCTGTATCGTCATTGTCATGGATTTATATGTATATTATTGTCATTTTCCACTTGGTTACATTTCCGATTCAAGAATTCAGAACTGAACTCATAATAATACTGATATTGTGTTCAAGTGCGGAGTTGTAGAGAGGCCCATTGCCAGTGTGCTATTGCTATTGCGCTTAAATTGGCTTACAGAACATAAGATAATATGAATGAAGTTTGTGAATAGGTGGATACATTATAGGGGATGGGGGGAGGAGGGGTGTCCTTCCATGTTTTTGGTATTCCTACTCGACTATGTGGCTGTATGTATGTAGGTCCTAGGTAGATATGTGGATTTAAATTTACATAGTAGTAGTAGTAAATGAGATGAGATGAGTTGGAAGTTGGATGGCTTGTTGGGAAGTAGGTTCCTCTGTCTCTCTCTCTCTTCTGTTGTCTTCTGTTATGTTTCTGATGATGATGATGACTTGCCATTCCCGGCTCGTAACCATTCCACGTACCGTTCCGTAATAATAAAAACCCTTTATGGACTTGTGAATGTAAGTTTCGAGTTTTCGAGGTCTCTTTAAACTTTATCTTGGCTCCTGTATATAAATGCGAACACTATGTAGGGATGGATATAGGAAAACGTACACAAGCATTGCTCCATTCACAGCAACATATTGTCGGTGAAGAACCAAAATGACCCATATCCAATTTAAGCTAAAAACAAAATGAGCTATGTCATAAAAACAAAATGAGAAACATGCGTAAAATGTTAATTACGAGTTTTTGAAAAGTGTAAAGTGTTCTATTTACACGTTTTTGAAAATTGTAAAATGTTCTATTTACATGTTTTTGAAAAGTGTAAAATGTTCTATTTACATGTTTTTAAAAATATTAAAATGCTCTATTTACATATTTTTGAAACGTGTAAAATGTTCTAATTAAATGCTTTCAAGACAAATTTGAATATTTTTGTAGATAGTTGATATTGGTTTTAGCTACAAATGGATATGGGTCATTTTGGTTCTTCACAGACGATATATCAGTACAATGTGAGTAGTATCCGTAGCCGTAGTGGTATGGTAGTGGTAGCGCTCCTACTGATATCCCTATATATTACCTACATCCCCATTACACTCACTATAGGTCTATACGTTCCCAATCTCCACTCTCACAGTCACATATTTTCACTTGTCGTTTTGTATCTGTATAGCTGAAATGACGTTGTGTAGTGTTTCATGTCCGGCTCCGACTCCGGCTAGGTACTCTCACTGTTAACCATTTTACGTGTCCACACGATTACAATTACATCTCACATAGAAGAAGCTTGAGCATTTATAGATGTAGCCGTGTAGGTATTTGTATATTTATACATGTATTAGTATGCAAAAGGAGAGGGAGGAGGATGAATATCGAATCCATTAATTAGGAAAAGTTATCGTAGGCTGGGACGTATGAGCGGGGGGAAAGGAGAGAGAGAGAGTCAGTGCATATTTTCCTTCGCCGTGGGTCATCTCATAATTAAGCTGGAGCTGGAAATTGGGAGGAAGATGACCATGGACTACGGACGACGGACGGAGTCCTCTACACAAATATACAGAGCCCTTCCTGACTGCTTATGTAGTTAAATACACATTCAAAGAGAGAGAGAGATAACAGAGAGGAAACGAGAGAGAGAGAGGTATGGTATAGAAATCCTGCTTTACAAAGGCCACGGACTCAACATCCCATAGTCCAGCCTCACCAATTCCGGTATTTTAATCTAGCAAATTCCTATCGCTCCTTTTCCTTTCTCCTTTCCCGGAGATCGGATCTGAAAAAAATAAACAGAGGTAGCGTAGCTAGGACTAGGAGAGCCGGGGTCCATACCGCTAGCCCTACCGGGATCAGGACCAGAGCGGGTTTTTGTAAGTATGTACCTACATATGTGTGGGAATTTCCTGGACGTAAACTAGGATGTATATTCCTATACGCGGACTCTCAAACGACTAGGGAAATATTCAAATATTCGAATTTTGAATGTCCAACATGGCTATAGGTATATATTTATGAACCCGAGTTCATTACCTTTTAGTGAAGAAACATCCTTAAAATTATAACTATATATAGTAGCCACAAATCGTTATACACCTATGATTCGTGTAGGTTAGGTACCTAGTATAGGTAGTAGGAGGTGGGTTTCAATCTCAATGTGTACATTTAATTTACATATTTTATGTTATATGCATCGGGCTTACTTAACTTATGGGTGTACGGACGCACGGACAGAGATATGGGTAATAGAAAGGCCAAAAGGGAGAGAGTGGGAGGGGTGATATCCGAATCGGAATCCAAAGAGTACACATACCTTTCAGCTTAATCAAGTCTGGAGTAGAAATAGGAAATACATACTACGGAACAGAAGAGATGCTCAAACTGTATGCTGGAGCTGAAGCTGGACTGGCGGCTCTGTGAGAGAAAGAAAAAAAAGTAAGAGATGCGGAGGCAGACGAGAGACGAGGAGGAAATTCAGTGCTGTGTGTGTGTGTGTGTGTGTGTGTGTGTGTGTGTGTAAGAGGAAATCCTGATGAGATGAATACCTTTTAGTTAACTTTATGAATATCAACATGGAGTTTAGTTTCAAGTATTACAAAGCTTAGTGCAGACTCGCAGTAAGTTATCAGTTAATACACTGCAGAGTATATCAGTGTAGATCCAGTGAGGTATTATGTATGGAGGAACGTGGTAGGTAGTTGTCCTTTGGTTTTGGTTTATTATGGGAGCCGTGTTTTCACTGAGCTATCGCTATTTGTATTTAATATGTAGTCGAGTCGTGGCCGTTGCCGTTGCAGTTTTCGTTCCCGTAGCCGTAGCCGTAGTGTCTAATAACTCGAACATTAACTCACGTAGACAGAGAGAGAGGGAAAGGGCGGAAAGGAAAGGAAAACAGAGAGCACAAGGTTCGTATTCATTTTATTGAAAGAGTCTCTCATCTGACTGAGTGAGGATAACATCAGAACATTGGCGAGGCCGAGGCAGAGAGGAAGCATAGCATAACAATCCATGACATGACATAATGAGCTTCCCAGAATGAGGGGTCTCTGGATTCTATATAGGATTTTGGATTTTACCTCGGAGCGTTTTTGCAAAAACTTTTCAAATTATTTATTCAACGTCTTGACGGAATGTTCGACTTCGACTTTGGCTTCGGTTTCGGCTTGGAGGTTATACAGCTCCATCTCTTTCCTATACTCTCTGAACAGGTCCCTATCAGTACTCACTGCTCACTAGGCCCAGTCTCTGTATAGGACATACTGTTATCAATAAGTATGTAATTTGAACGCTTTATAAATAAATAGCTATGTGCCTATACCTACCTAATTTTTTTTCCTTATCGTCATGTTTTCCTTATGCATGGAGCATGCAAACCAAATAAAAGTGTTGAATATGTGTAGATGAAAGTTTGAGGTTTTTTTGGAATGTTTTGAGTGATTAGGATCTTTGTGAGTGGAGGTGAAGGATGAGGCTACCTACACTATATTTCGTATATATTGAGTTTTAAAACTCTGCTGTGGTACTTTGTACATAACTATTGAGAAATACAGGACGACAAAGTTTGAAGAGATGTGTACAGCACAGGAATAAGAATGTGTTTTGGGCTGGGCTTATGAGTTTGGTTTTGGTTAGTTCTGTGTAGTTTTGTAGTTTTGTAGTTGTAATCACATCTTAAATAGATTGGTGGTGAGAACCTGGGAGGTGGTTTAGTATAGGAGGATAGTTGTATATGGGCTATATAGGCTGTCACAGGGATTTTATGCAAATGAAATTGTAAAGATGGAATGACGTGGACGTCTGAGACATGCCGTAGTGGGAGTGCATATAGTTTTGGTCTTGGTCTTAGGGAAATAGAAGGAACTCAATTGGCATGCAAATATACCTGGATTCCCTTTCTGACTTGACTCGAGTCTTATGAGTGGAATCAAATTATTAAAACTTCTTCCACTCAAGAAGAAGTCTCAAGACCTTGGAAGAGAGAGAGAGAGAGAGAAAGACGGAGAAAACTATCTGGATTCTGCAAGTTGAAATTTGAAATTTCCTGTATTCTATGCCAACTTTTGCCTTGTCTCTCTACAGTTATTCTCTCATAGTCCCGCAGACCCAGACGAAACGATACAGGAGCTGTGTGGAGACAGGATTAACAGGTTTACTCCCCGGTTAATGTCTACCTTCTATTGTATGTGTATATTATTCCCTATTACTACTTACTACCAATTATACTTTGCATAATGGCAATGTTTAACACTGTAAAAGTACGTGTATTTCTATACACTTTCTATCGCATGGTTATTACTTCCTACCGTTATCTTTCGACTACAGCTCCGATACGACTTCAACTATGGGGATTACTTTACCTAACTTGCTCTTCTTCATCTCCTTAGCCTTCCCAGTACTTAACTGGTCCCAGTTTACAATAGTATGTAGAGTGGTGGTGGTGGTGGGGGCAATGGGCTGGAGTTGGGGATTCTCTACCCACACCTACACCTACAGTTACCTAGGTACATGCAATAATTTGTAATGCGCACCTATTTGGCTATTTCGTGTCCATGTATTTACATATACGTATGTATGATCTGTATTGTGTGCACGCCGGAGTGTGCCATGAATTTGAATCGAAATCGAGCCTCGAACTTTTCCAAACCCAAAACTTTAAGTCGGATGCCAACGTCAACGCGAAAGCCAAAGCCAACACTGAAACCATAGGCTTCAGCAAGGGTTGCAGTATTCCAAAGAAATTCCCCGTGTACATGTAGGCACTTACACTTATTTGGGTTATTTCGCATATAAAAACACTCATTGTTTATGGGAAATATACACGCATGCATATAGCATGGACATGACATACCTACGTAAAACAGAAACACATTTTTGCCTTTTGCTGTGGAAATATGCAGGCATGCCTCTCTCTCTCTCTCTCTCTCTCTCAAATATGTAGGTAGTATGCAAATGTGTGGCTAAATGTTTTGTGTAGTTCCAAATTAGTCTAACAAACAAAGAAAGAAGACGAGAGTAAAGCCTGGACGGATACCTGTGTAGGTATCTTCAGACCCGGCTGCATGACGTCGTGCATAAATTAGGGGACGGCCGCCTGTCGGCGAGGATTAGGGAAGTGAGAGGTAGTGGCGTTGGTGCTGGTGCTGGTGTTGTGGAGGAGCTACAGAAAATGTCCTTACCTACCTACTTAATACTGAAAAAGTGTGGGTCCTGGGTGTTGAAATGTGTAGTGAGCACAAGCCATGATATTATTATGAGTAGCTGTAGCTCCCCTACCTACCTACCTTCCTATGTAGGTAGGGAGGTAATCTGCTCCTAATTATTATTGTGAACATTTTCCTAGAACATTAAATCCCATTAGTAAACTATAAGTACCTGTCTCCCCTTTAATAGCATACGGTGCGCTGGTTTCATTTTTTTTTAGTTACCGCAGTATGTAAAAATCTATACAAAAATAGGACGAGGAATCCCATCAGTATTATATTGGTATCAGCAGCCTGGCCTGAAAAAATTAATCCATGAGAGAAGAACAAGGGCACAGACTGGCCTTAAATGTAAAGCACATAAGACATACCTATACACCTACAACAGCCTACATTACAGAATACCTAATAACGTCTACCTCTACCTATGCATTAGTCTTGGGAATATCATGATTACAGATTTCCACGCACTACGGATATTATATATGCTTAATAATAGACACACTAGACGAGTAGGTAGTAGGTACCACTTAGGTAATGGGATGCATTGAGGCGTGCTGCCTGATGCCTGTTACAGTTTGTTGTTTTTTTTACTTTGGTTGACTGTACCTGGAGAAAATACACAGAGATAAAAAAAACAAAATACGAAAATTCTTTATGGGTGAATGTGACTCTGGATCCTGGATCCTGGAAATAGGGATAATAGAAGATGTGGGAATATATATAGGGGAGAGGGAAAGAGTCCTGCCTGATACTGATATACTGGGGAGTGTGGAAGGGTAATTTGCAACTGTTACCGCACAGGAGAAGATAATTATAGGTAGTTGAATGGTGATTAGTGCATATGAAATGAAGCCATGATGAGTTCCATTTTCCCTCATTCTTGTACAGTCTTACATACATAGGTAGGTAGGCACTTTTATTACTTACCTCATATATATTTTCTTTTTGATAAAAAATATACATAGACATATACAGACTTTTCGAGTCTTGTTGGTCTTGCTTGAGATTGAGAAAAAATCATGGTCGTGAGTAAAAGTAAAAAGTGCTCACTTATCGATTTTAATATTAAGCGTATGTAGACAACATAGATGAAGATGGCGATAGTGAGACTACTGAGAGTGAGTGGGTGAAACATGAGTGCAGAGCAGCAGAGCATCGTCCGGTCCGGGTACTCCCAGCCACCTATTATATATATAATACAGAATATCTGTAATAATAATAGGAGCAGCTCGGGGTGGGATACACAAGTAGGGAGTAGGTACCTTCATGATACAAGATATTCCCTTCCTCACTTGTTATTAGAAACAGCTCATGTATACTCTTCCACCATCCACACGATCTCACCATCATAGTTTCTTCAGTCAGATTTAGTCAAATCGTATTCCACTATTTCATAATGTATATACGTAAGATAGGTATTCTATAAATATAAAATTATTATGTAGTCAAAAATATGGAGTAAAATTCCCTAGGTTTCAATTTCAAACTTGCTCGTATAGGTAGGTTCTACTCTACTAATATCACTACACTCAAACTACCACCTAGAATATGTTTTGAATTTCCCCATGTAATTGGCTCACCATTACTATTAGAAGGCAATAAGAAGGACGCTCAGATTTGGCTATGGGGCAAAAGGGGAATGTGTGGAAGAGGAAAAAGGAGCATTCAAGTTTTCAATCTTGAAAACGGCTCTGGCTCTAGCTACAGTGACTGGGTCTGGGTCTGGGCCCTTTTTGCAGTGTCTACTAATGCAAGCACTAAATACTACGCGTAAATACGCGCCCAGCTCATGTATAGGCACGTACAAAAGCCAGGGTGTGCATTATATGTAGAGTCAGTATATACGTGTAGAATTTTCCAGTTCCAGTTCCAGCTCCAGTTCCAGTCCTAGCCTTTGTTTGGAGATAACTCTTTGGCTTCTGGTCCTATGGTCCTCGTGACTTTGACATGGGCTTGTGTGTGTAGTATTGTGTTGTGACATATTGCGGTGGGAAAAGTAAAGGAGTGTCGTGTCATGTCGCTCTCTTCTCCTCCGACGACGCAAATTATCTCAATCTGTAGAGGCTCTGCCTCACGACGCTTTCTTCCAACTCCAACACATAATTTGAGAGGGAACAAGCCTGAGAGTAACCGGGCCGATGACGATAGGGTATGGTATGGTAATAGTAATGCATGTGTATTGAGTTGTTGTCGTTGTCGTCCTCCTTGTCCTTGTGTGTATGATGATCCGGGTTCGGTTTTGGGTCTTGGGTGGATATGCTATAGCCTCTTGTGACGGATAGAAAACCGAGACCGAAATCAAGAACAATAAATAGTTGGAGGAAGGAGATCATGGTGTGTTAAGGAGGAGACTGTTCGTGGTTCGGAGGAAGACGGGAAGACACAGGATGTGATTTCGTATGTGTAGATTTTCTTTAATGGAACATCAAATTTGCTCAAGTAGTGTGTACAACTATTGGAAAATGATTTTGGCCCGTTTTCTGCAGGTTTGGTAATTTGATGTGGATGGATGTGATGTGAAATGGGGGTTTGCCTCCAACTCGATCTCCATCCTCGTCCCGGTCTCGGTCTCGGTCTCGGTCCTGGTCCCGGTCCCGGTCCTGGTCCTGGTCCTAGTGCGGGGCTACGGAGAGTGAGAGCGAGTGAGACTCACTCACTGGATCAGAGAGAAAGAGGAAAACAGAGACAGGGAGACAGACCGACGAGCGGAGCGACCGAGAGAGTTGACTGGGGTGAAAGAAGGCATGTGTCATAATAGTACGTCGCTACCTATACAGTCAGCAACCAACCCAAGAACCAACTTTCAGTAGGTACCTACCTACCTACCCCCCTCTGTACATATTATGCAGCCTCTCTGTCTCAAATACATTTCATCCCGACCCTCTCTCTCACTTGGTCCTTCGTGTTGTGTACACTGTATCTGTAATTGTGTTGTGGTAGTGGTAGTGAAGGTATCCCCAAGTATGTACCTACGCAGTTAGGTACTCGGATGGAAGTACTACTACAACTACAGTACGAACGACAGCCGATCCCATCTCTCAGATCTCTCGCTCTCTCACACTCTCTCCCCACTGCTTCCCTGTGCTCTGCCCTTGCCTTTCCACATCATCTCAGGTCTCTGAGTGTCTATATGCTCTCCGTAGTATGTACGTCTCTCGGTTGGGGAGATTGAGGAACATCCTTGCGCAACAATTTGGGCTAAACTCGAAAGAAACTTTTGGCTTTTCGCATTTACTTCCCAACCCGTAGTCCTTTGCTACCGGTGACGGCTGACGGAAGTCGAACCCCTTGTCTCCTCGCGCTCTGTCTCTCTAAAACTCTACGCTCAACTCAACTATCTATTAATCTTACTCTGTCTCTACTCTGCACTGTACGTTCTACTCCACCGTTCTAACAACAACAACAAAACCAACGACAGCAACAGAGACAAGAGCTCTCTACAGATATACTTCTAAGGCAAAACAATGAATCCGCATTTACTCCAAAATAATCTTGTGTCAAGTCCAATTGTGGCAATTTCGGCATGTTAATTCAACGCTACTTCTCTAATAAACAAAGTTTCAGTAAATTCTGAAAAAAAAACATTAAAATGTGCAAAATAACCTGAGCTATTACAGCAACAACTACCAAAGAATTATAAAGTAAAATTGGATAAAAAATACGAAATAAACTCAAAATAATTAATACAATTAGTAGGACATTAAGTCAAGGGTGTTTAGAGGGGCAAAGCTTAATCATATACTGACACAGCAGATAGTTTGGTCCAGTACTGACAGTGGATTATACAAGTATAGAATCGAAACCGAAATCGTTATAGTAATCGAAATCAATCCACTACGTACACTACGTTCTCAAAGTGTGAATCTCTCCGTGAAGGAACTTGCGCGAGAAGAGGCTGAACAGGTGGTGAAAGCCGGGTTGTTCCCGTAGACAACACCTGACTCGAACTCTAAGTATAAGCTACTAAAAACTGTGTGCACCATATAGATAACTGCACATAGCTCTCCTTGCCACATGTATTGACACTGAAACTGGTATTTGTTGTAGCGGATAAAACTATATATATATAAATAATTCGAATAAGCGTTCTGGTGGAGCATATAGACAGAAATCTGTGACGTTGGAAAAATCCGTTCTCCGAAATAGTGACAAGGTGTCAAAAAACATTAAAGTTCTCGCCGTGAGACGTTCAAAAAAAACGCACGACGAGATCAACTTGAGTTTTTTGTGTAACTGCTCCTGAAAAATGATATGGTTGTGAGGAACATGTTGAGTTTAGATTGTTACAGTGCTAGTAATGCATTCTCCATGAGACTCTGGAGATTGGCTCATGTGTGGACCGCGTATCGAAGTAAGATTGTAATATAATTTATTTTGAATCTATATATAATTATGCACCAATTTGAATCAGAAAACATACTTTGGCTTTAATACGAGCAAAATGTTGGGAGATTTTCAATACCATACTTCTCTTTTTAATATGCCATGCCATTCATAAATGGTTTGCAATTACGAATATATACATCAGATTAAGGTAATAACATACCAGAAGAAAAATGAATGATAGCTGCAGGTACAGAAAAAACTGGGAAATTTGAATTATGGGTTGCGGGAAGATAGGAAGATCTGAAGATCCTTTTATTAAATGCAAATTCAAGGTTTGAGTTTTAATCCGTTGTTATTAAATTCATTCAATTGTGTGCCACATGACAGGAGGTTTGTACATAATTTCGAAGGGATACTATCATCTATGTTCTGATTTGAGCTTTAGTAGGGTATTGTACATTGTATTTTGCAATTCAGTTGTAGATTTGAGCTGAATTCGTTTTTTCATACTGGTGACTGGGCCCTGTATTGTAACTAAAAAATCCTTATTGTCATTGGAAATTTGACTCTAGAAGTAGTCAAAAGTCGAAAAGTCGAGAGAGCTGTTCATGTCTTCCGGTCTGTCAACTCAGAAATGGGGTCGTTTTTAGTCGGGTTCAATCTCTGATTTTATAGCATAATATCTGTGTACAATGTTGCTGTGTCAGCGGAAACAACTGCTGCGAGCTTCGAGTGTAAGTTTAAGTTACGCTTCTATCTACAGATAGATACATACCAAGGTAGGGTGAACGTTGCATTCGGTTCGAATTTCGAATAGATACAATTGCCACAGATACAATAATAACTAAAGCATAATATGTACAGCTACAGTGCAATTTCTGGGGAAAAAGGAAGACTTTTTTCCAATATCATAGTACAAAAATAATATCATTTCATCAAAAGCATTATATTATATAGTACATAATAATATAGTATGTGTAGAATTTAGACTTAGGTTCCATATTGAATGATATAAAACTAAATTGTTTTGTTTGCATTTTTCTTTGTTATCCTCAATCAGACTCGGTAGTCAATCATGGTTCATCAGAGTCTGGGGTGGAGTTGGGTCTTAGCAGCAAAGATGGTGACCAAATGCCCAGTCCTGGTGGCTCATCGCCTTTCTCCGAATCACTGAGTCTTCTGGCAGGTCAGACGGCTGTAAATGGTGGTGGTGGTGTCGGGGGTGGCAATGGGACCCTACCCTATTCCTGTGAACAATGTGGCCTATCCTTCGCTCAAAGGGAAGAACTGGATAAACATGACTTAACCACGCATCCATCTCCAAATCAGGTGAGATTTATAACATTTTGTATCCTAGTTACTGATTGAATCGTTTTCTTGTAAAATACATTATAGATGTAATTTTATTATCTAATTTTTATTATAAATCAACTTTCATATCAAAGCATTATTTTTCAATTTAAAGAATACTTTGTTTAAAGAATTTAAATGTTTCTTTTCGGATTGGGGTAATGTGTAAAAGATAAGTTTTACTAGGCAGAAAATTATAGAAGAGAGCAATAGGGAAAATTGTATCTAAGTGTATACTTTTAAACAATGTATTATCGTTATCCTGAAATTAATTGATGATTGCTGAAAGTGAAAGTTGTAAAAGTGTAAAAAATAAAAAAAAACATCAAGGAAAGTAAACTTTGTATAGTAGGGGTAGGCATTGGTACTTGGAGTTAGTTTTTAGTGTTAATACTAACGCTAAAAAATTCATGCTTTGAAAGATGCGGTGAAGAAAGGTTGATAAGAAGAAATCATTAGACTCGAGGTTCGAGGAGGGATATTAATTATCTTCAGGATTGAAAGGGGAAAAAAATGGTGTAATTATGCTCTCTCACGTTCACATGCTCATTTCACTATGAGATGATGTTTTTTTTCTGTTCATTTTAACGCTCTTTCTACGTTTACATATTATGATTTCGGAGTAAACTATATCTATAATATGCAGTAGATCGAAACTCTAATGTGCATTGTACGATTGTACCATATAGCCATAATAATAATGATGTAGAGTGTCTTTACAATGCACTGCAACCATTTAATTATCTATTGATTTGATAGCAGTCGTGCAAAATTTGCTTTAAGCAATTTGCGAATGTCTACCGATTACAAAGGCATATGATAAGCCATGACGAAAGTGCTGGTCTGAGGAAATTTAAATGTCCTGACTGCGAAAAAGCCTTCAAGTTTAAGCATCATTTAAAGGTTTTTAAACTAATCATATAAAATTCTATAGTATAATCACCAAGTTACATCATTTTTTACATTTTTTATTTTACTATTCGCTCTTATTTCCTTGCACACGCACTTCTTTTTTTTACGCCAATATTTACATTTTTTGCATTGATTTTTTAAAATATATTTGATTGATTTGGAATGCTGCACGCACGCCTCGGACTATGTTTATAAATGCTATGGATTTTAATTATTTAGATTAGTGTTGATAATATATTATGAAAAATTTGGAAAGTATTTGATTCATTTTGAAAGCTACATTTTAATTAGCTAACTATATATTATACTGTATGCTGTGTAAGTAGTATTGGGTATATGCATAGATTTGAATATTTAATGTTATTTCCACTTCCATATATATTCGAGTTCTTGGTTTTTGCAAAATTTAATTAAAATTATGACGAATTACCTAGAAACTAATGTGGGTACAAAGTTTTGCTATTCTGTGGTCCTTCGATGATGATTGGGAACCTTAATATGGAGCTCATAATGTGGATTCGGAGATACATATGATTAGGAATTTATTGCGTTTACAAGCTTTAGTGCCTATTATATGTAGTTTAGAATTTTAGAAGCGGGTGTGTGGAAGTCATACGGTCATGGCCATATGAGTATAATTTTGGTTGTGTGAAACTGCGAATTGGAAATTTAAAGTCAACACTTTACATATGACCTTTTATATCATCCGGGTCTCTCTAAAGTGTGGAGTTGTGTGAGAAACTGTGAGTTGTAGTGGAATCATAGCTACAGTTGTATAAATGTTCATAGTATGCATCATGAGCATAAACGGGGGTAATCGTAGTCGTAGTCGTAATGGTGTCAATTTTCAATTTCAAATTGTAGAATCTCATGGGACATAATATAAAATACCGAGATATATATAAGTATGCTGGAGGAAGGAGTTGAACTTATAATTATCTATCTATTTAGGAGTACTCCAGTTCTCCAGTAGTAGGTAATTGATAAACTTTTCCAATTACTAGACATTTTCGGTCGCTTGCATGTCAACAAGTCGTGGAAATCGACTGTGGTAATCATGTCAAATATATATGTACTTCTCCTGACATATATTGATTGGCAAAAAGGAGAATTTGTCATTGCATCTAGATCTAAATTCCCTTTTATCTGACAACACAGATTAAGTTGAAAACAAGTTTTAAGTGAAATACTGAGCTATATTTATATAGTGCGTAGAGTACCCTGTACCTACTTTATACAGATATATCTCTTAAACTGATTTTATGTAGTTTTAGGATCCTAACTATGTTATTACACACAGCATTTATGCACTCATAACAAAAGTATAGGTAGGTATGCCTAATAAGTAGAGTAAGTTATTGCTTGGGAATTGACAGGAAATTTAAATCCATTTCGTACACACAACAAGCTTGAAATATTTCCACACAATAATAATCAACCCATGAATTTTGCCGACTTTTCCCTTTTCTGTAATCTGTCTTCATAATGTTTACTTGTATCAGGCAGGATATATTAATGATGGGGCACAGGGCACAGAGTAGCCGTTCTTTACATTGGAGAATTACTTTGGATTTGGAATTAAATCGCATAAGTTTAACCCCTCAAGGCTTCTTTTCTACTTTTCCAAGTTTACCAAAAGTGAGGAAACACTCCACACAGTTCACAGTAAAATTAATATATGGCCTAATGAGTATGATTGTGACTACACAAACGACCCATGACATGTATAAAATACTCTGTAACACCGTAATAAACTATATAGTCTTTTAAAATCAAAGACAAATGAGCCGGATCCCGAAATATCATCAAAATTGTCGAGGGTTTTATTTATCCTTTTCCTTTTGTGAAACCTTAAATGCTTCCAATATACCTTGGCAACACTTTATTACTCTATATTTGATTCTAATTTTGCAAAAATTGTAGAAAATAGCTAATAATATTATAATAGTCAATAGAAAATTAAATATTAAATGCATGCATTATTTTAAGCATTACTTACATGGCAACAATATATTATATTATTTTATTTTGGTTGAAAATGAATGGGGTTGTGGGAGGTACCAATTAAGTGTAAATATGGTAGGAGGTGGGTATGTTGTGCAGGTGCGCATGGAATGACACACCTCGCGCACACCTACCTACTACCTACAATTTCAATTTACTTTACGTACTAGTACTAATCGCAAGCAATGCACTGCAATAGTTTGTAGCATAGAAATAAAACGATAATTTTATGCCATCTGTATTGTCCGCATAAGAATATAAATACTTTCATTTTCAAATCATGACGATTTGCATTTGGAATGGAATTCACAAAAATACTACTTCCTACTAATTTACGCTCAACCGCGTGGTTTGACTCGTTTTGGTTCGGTCGGATCTATTATGGTTGAAAGTTAAAAGCATAAAGTTTCTTTATTTTGAGTTGATATTATAGTGTTTGGTAATTGGTAGTGGTGTTTTGTACTGTGTGATGTGTAGTCAGTAGTAGTTTACTGTCGTTTAGTTGTCGTTTTGCACTCGTGATTGTTTTTAAAACTGTTTTGATTTGAAATGTTATTATTATGATTATTGTAGTTGTTAGCCAGCCTTTTGGCTGGATCTGTTTTTTAAATGTGAATTAAGCACTACATATTGTTATTATGCAAGTTGTTTCCTCGGAATCGGATCATGTGTTAAATTTTAACTGACTGACAAAATGTTTTTGGAATATTAGGAACACGTTCGTATCCACTCAGGGGAAAAACCATTTGAATGTACCAATTGTGGAAAACGATTCTCTCATTCAGGTTCTTACTCCTCACACATGACTTCCAAAAAGTGTCTCATTATGAATCTCAAGGTAAGAATCTGTCATCTGTTTTTTAAACAAATTACTTACCATGTAATGCTATGTATGTCCTAGTGTACTGGTGTAATTAGTGTACAAAGAGCAATTGTTCTTTTCGTTTGTTATAGTGATTTCACAATCACAAACTAGTAAAATTGGATTGTGCACAATCACAATGCAGAACAATCACCCAGGAGGACAAACAAGAACTAACCTGTTTTTCTCAGTCGTCTCTTTGTGTGTTCTAACGTTTTGTGTACAAACACAATCTATAACAATCACAATATTAGCTGTTAACATACGTTGTTAACAACTTACATTGTGGTTGTTTTGTTATTTCAGAAATAACAATCTTTGAAGTTGTTTGTGAACAATTTACAACAGTATCCTAATGTTACAAAAATAAACTAGTTGAAATTCGAATTAGAGTTACGTGCAGAATGCTAATGTTATATAAAATTATTGCATAGCTGTCACTCGAGAAAACAGGAGACAGAGAAGGGGAGAGTGAATGTTCAATTTTTTACGAACTAAAAGCGATTACAGATTAAGGGTTGAATGTTGAATGGCTCATAATTTATATAATGGAGTCAGGTAGTAACAGTCACAGTATTCATATCGTAATTCGTAGGAACCACAAACTAGGATGTAGAAGTAATAGAAGCTCTCGGAAGCTCTTTGATCAGATATAAACTTTGATAAAAACTATTTTCGTTCCTTGTTGTGTATTTCATGTTTTGTTTCTTGAATGGGAATAGTTGGGTCGGGGTCGAAACGTGGATGGAAAAGTATCTTCATCGCATTCTTCACCACATCGGGCATCGCATGGCTCTTCTTCATCTAAACAACACCACCAGCAGCAGTCACGAAGTAGTCTGCTCTCTGAATCCACACCATTCCCTGTACATCCACTCCTCTCGGCCAAGTTAGCCAAAACTCCTATCTCACTCCCCACGGACAATAATAATCTTACCTCTAGTAGCAACCATAACGACTTGCACAACTATCCATCCACTTCACCGCCGTTCCTCCCTCCAGGTAAGGCCAATGACAACTTTCTTTATCTTAAAATTTGAAATGTGTTCTTCGTAGGTAGAAATAACAAAATATAGCACAAGGAACGTATACAACCCCCATAGGGGATGCGAACACATCTCTTGAATTATTGCTAGTAATAATCTTCTTCCCCACGTCCACATTCTGTCTAGACTTTATCTAAACGGCAAAAAACCTACAAGGTAAGTATGAGTAGGGGTAAAGAGAGACAGGGAGTGTTATCTACATTTTTACTCCTGGATAAAACCTCCGTCTGCCTAGAATGTTACTACCCACAGAGCTCCTCAAGGATGGTAGTCTCTTGTAGTCTTGAGTGAGATCAACTCAGTTTCTGCGCTAGTATTCTGTGGAAATGTGTGTGGGTATTTTGTCTTCTCTCCGAAATGTCAAAGCTTAGTTGCCTGTTCTTTTTTTTAGGTCAATTGAACTTCCATCCATCAATCTTTATGACAGCGGCCGGTCTTCCGCCCAGCGTTCACCCTTATGCAATGAATATGACCAACTTCTTTAATTCTCTCCCACACAATTCACCCCTTCGACAGCTTGCTGCGATGGAGAAGGAAGAAAGTTCATCAAAGGGGGATACATTTTTTAATGGTAATAATGGCCCTTCCCGCTCTCGTTCTCCATCACGATCCCCATCTCCATGGTCCGAGGTGGATGTGAAGAAAGGGAGTTGTGCGAGTCCACACTACGAAGACGATGAAGAAATGGAGCACTCAGAGGATGTACGACGGATTCCGAAAGAGGAGTGTGAGAGTAGAGCGACTGTGATAAAGGAGGAAGATGACTCAGACAGAGAAGATAGTGTTGACAATAAAGTTCAACGAATTCTAAATACGGTCAATGCAAGTGTGACTCGTGAGTTCCTTCAGGCATGTCAGAGGAAGAAAGATTTTCATATGAGGGCTGACCCTGAAGAAGCAGATGAACATTCCTCAAGATCTTCTGAGGCTGGCTCACCCATTCATATTCCGAGTAATCGTACTTTGATGGAAGACGAAGAAATGATGGAGGATGATTCCGAAATCCAGAATAACAATAATAACATTAGCATTGTCAAGCTGGAACATTTGACAGAGAATGAAAAGAAACGAAAGAAGGAAGGTATTGAAGGTCTTGCAGCTCGGCTTGAATTGTGCCAACAGCAAAATAAAGCACATGAGCTCCAAAAAGCAACCACAGAAGACATTCTCAATTTAAAACGTATTAAATCCGAACATGTTGATGAAGTGAGTTATCAGGCGACGGCAAAGTTAAGACTGAATGGTTCTGGGAGTCATCGTTCCGAGGAAGATCATCCAGATCCATCCAGTCAAAGCGAGAACGAATCTGGAGACCACAGTAAGTGCCAGTATAATAATATGTGCAGTTTAATTTGTGTTGTCGGATAAAATTCATAAACTTTTCTATTTGGACTTTGCATGCATTTAGTTTCTTATACTGATAGAATGGGGGTTGAAGTTGATGGGGTTTGAGTTTTGGGATTATAATTTTTAAAATGTTTGTAAATTGAAGCGTATCTTTAAAATACCACTTAATACTAAAATTTTTATATTTACTAAAGAAAGATTTTGTTAGCTAAAACGTTTTTGAATGTATAGATGAACATAACGAGTCACATGAAACAGTAGAGGAAGGGCGGAGAGCACGAGTTCGATCCTTATTTTCCGAATCTCAGTTGGCAGTTCTACGGCACCATTATGCCCTCGACCCACGCCCGCGACGTGAACATCTTCTTGGCTTGGCACAGCAACTTGTTCTTCCGCTCCGTGTTGTTCAAGTAAGCATTCAGTTTGAGACCTCAATAGGGAGGAAAAGATCTTTTGGGAAAACTTTAGGATATGTCGGTAAATTAAGAAGCTGTGCCCTGGTATGCTTCTCATTGTCTGAGTCTATCTGAATAGACTTCATCGTGCATGATTAACCATTTCTCTCTTTATTTTCCAGGTTTGGTTCCAAAATAGTAGAGCTCGAGATCGTCGAGAAGGTAGACCTCCGCAATCCTCAATGAATGGCTCACTAAGCTTAAGTAGCACGAAATCAAATGCATCGGTGAATGGTAGTATTGGGGGTGGCTTTCCGAACGCCATCTCTCCCATTTTCAACGGATTCTCACCATCCAGGTTAGGACTCGCCATCTCCAACTGGAATTTAGCTCCTGCTGACACTGCTAAGGATTCTACTTTGAATCTGTCTACTAATAGTAATAATAATCACGTTCATGACAAAAGTACTTCGAAAAGTACGGGAGAGCAACCATTGGATCTTTCCACGAAAAAATCCACACCATCTAATTCCCCAAGACCGTCAACGGCTACCTCTGAGCTCATGACATCAGACTCTGAAGATGCTATCGGAATGTCACTGACGATTAGCAACGGGAATGGAAACCAGCCTTTGAATTTGGTACACTCATTGTTTCTTAATAGGTTAAAGCATAGTGTAAAAAAGAAAGCAGAGGAGAAACGCTTTTTCCTTTCTGTTTATTCTGGTTATGATGATGAGAATATGGAATTATTAATAGTAGGGATGTGACTGGTTTGACTTTTTTACGTACTATTTATTTAGCATTATCTGGGCAGGAAGAGTTCAGGAATCCTCCCACTCTTGATTGTTTTTTCACACTGTCATCTGGTAACTAAAATTCCAAGCTGTATCTTACTTATTGCTCTCCTGAAAGTTTTATTCGTACATTAAAAAGTTATTTGAGCAATAAAAGGGACATGTTCTTTTGTAGCCTTCGTTTGAACTAAATTCACTGCTCCTCATTGTCTGTCGACTCTTCAATATTGCTTCAGTAACACATTATTTTTAGACTTATATTTCACGTTTTTACGATTTTTCTTAACATTTGGCTTATTAAAAGTCCTTCTGCATTGTATACATAAGCAGGCATAGGTACCTACTCATATTTGTGCCTACCTTTCTATCTTCTATCCATGGTAAACCCGAAACATTTAAGTAGGTGCTCTTTTTCTTCAACAGTACAGTAGCAGAGACAACTTTACATGACAGTAACATTAGAGATTAGTATATTAATAGTAATAGTATTAAGGATACTAAGCCATTTGTACAATCATTATTATTCGTTCATTCATTTGTTTTACTGACGTAAAACGAATTTTTATGAGTCGTGTCAGTAATGTTTAATCTTAATATTCATATTTTGCGACGTACAGAAAGCTTCACCTTCTGGAAGTCCAATTGTCAGTCATTCAGCAGCTACTCCAACGCTTTTCAGACTAGTGACTGAGGATACAAATTTCAGTCGTAATAACTCGTCATCTCCAAATGGTAGTAACTTGGCAAGTCATAATTCGAGCTCACGACTAGCCAGGATATTGTCTCAGCCCCCAGCATCTCCATCTCCGATTAACTTTCGCTCTGCTACCTCAAATGGATCCATGTCCCATAATGGTTCCTCGACGTTCGACGCTCGAACTCCATCTCCTGCCGTGTCACTTGGACCCATTATGCCAACCAGTCTCATGTCATCTTTAATTCCAGTCCCGTCCAGCAGTCCACACCATCATCATCATGATGCATTCAACCTCAATGGTTTTAGTGTAAACAACCATCATTTGAATCACCATTCCTCACCTCTCAATCTAATGGCTGGAGGTATTGCTGTTGAGAGTAATAATGATCATCATCCCGTTTTCATGGGCTTGGGAGGGGTTGGTGGAGTTACGGGGGCGCCTGTCGGTGGTAGTGGTAGACCGTCGAAGAAAAGAAAAGCTGCAAAAACAGCAGACCAAAGTGCAAACCATAACAATAACGTGGCCACCTCAACTAATGGACAAATTGGAGAGGAGCAGGGACAGTTCTCTTGTGATCAGTGTGAAAAAACTTTTAATAAGCAAAGTTCACTGGCTCGTCATAAATATGAACATTCAGGTAAATTTTAGTGAAATGATTCATTTACTTCCGAAAATATTATAATCGTACATTATTATCATGGGAGAATTTTATGGATTCGTTGCGGTTTCTTAAACACATGTAACTAATTATTTTGCTTTGGAACATCTTCTGTATGAACAGGTCAGCGCCCATACAAGTGCAATACATGTGACAAGGCCTTTAAGCACAAACATCACTTGACGGAACACTTGAGGTTACATACGGGAGCCAAACCTTTCCAGTGCAACAAATGCGGCAAACGTTTTTCACATTCGGGTTCGTATAGTCAACACATGAATCATCGGTATGCCTACTGCAAACCGAATCCAAACAATCGTAATTGAAGTCAAATATTTTAAAACTACCCTCAACGACCTACCTTCCTGAGGTGTAGAATTTTCATCAGACAGAATTTATATAAACGAAATGCAGAGAAGAAACTCATAGACGGCAAACGTTTTATTATTACAAGATTGAGCCGTTTAGCTCTTTTATATTATTTAGTAGAAAAAAAATCTTCTGTGAATGTGTTTTACAAACGACATTACCAGTTTAACATTTTATTATGTATGACAAAAGATAGTTGCTGTCTATTTAATTCTTGTATTGTCCATTTTGACTCGTATGCTTGAACTGTGCGTTCGATGATCGTAATAAGAATCTTTAATTTCATAAGTAGGTTTTAAGAACTAGGCGTATAATAGAGTCGAGTAGGTATCGTTGCGGGTGGTGCGTAACTAGATAGATTTAAAACTAAATTATGATATGATGTATCCGGGGATGAGTGTGGTATACGTTATAATATGTAAAATCTATTGTGTATTATTCAGTAACGTTTTGTTCTTACTTCTTAATAAGTACGACTGACATGTTACTCTTTCAATGTATAATTTCATAATATTCTAAACATTAATTTCCCCCTCAAAATTCTAATTTTTTCTGCGGTAAAAATCCGCAAAGCGTGTTTTCTGCATAATTCCCTTTCAAATCTGTAATATTTTCAATTGGCTAACAAATTTATATTTGACCATAAATTCCTTATCGCCTAAAACAAAGTCATTTTTTTCCAATCATTCTCAATAAATTCTCGCCATTCAAAGTCCCCCTCCCCTCTCCCACCTCCCTCCAAATCCGTGAAATTTCTCCAAACGTTACTAAATTAGTTTTTTCCAAATATTTCAAAAATCCCAGCAACGATGTCAGTCATATTTAAAAAGGAATGTAATGAGTTAGTTTAGATTAGTGTATTAGATAAAAATGTTGTCCTCACGGACAGGATTATAAAGAGTTACAAAGGCCTACAATTATCCATCCATGTGAATGGACAGGAGGGAAGCTCGACAGAAATGAGTTTTCTTACTTGGTTTCACTCTCACGTCAATCCCCGCACGATCCCCTAGCAAATCAGTAGATTAGTTCTACTCAGTTATTAAGTAAGCATTGAATTATTATTTACTGTAAAAAAAATTTAAATTGGAATTTAAAATATATGATATATAATTATAATTATAGATCTTTATGGGCTCACACCTTCATGTGAGATGTTATTGTGAAGCTTCAACATTTCTAGTGAAAGATATTATTGATAGGATCTGAATATGAAAATGCCTACTACATAAAATTAAGAAATCGTTTATTGGTATGACATAATTTTGGTAATTTTAAGACGCCGAGGATGAGAATATAATAGTAATAAGATCAGCGACGGTCTCTCGTCAATTTTAAAACGCACTGCTTGACTGCAGTGCAATGCCAGGTTTATACACAACGAATTAGTGTGAGTCAGAAAGATCTGCTTGTTCTAGTTACTAACATAGGATAATACTATAGTCTTGTAGTTAAGTGATGGGTAGGTGACTGTACAACTAGGTTTAAATGTGTAGTGTTTTAAAATGCATGATGGTAATAATATTGCTAACAGCTTGTATTGCATGCTATGTTCAGCACTTCATGCTTTATGAATATTATTATCATAGAGCAACGAATTTTAAATGCCATTTTTAATGATTAAATGCAACGAAATAAAAACGAACTTGTATAAAAAAAAGTATATAATTTTAGATTTTAACGTATGATGTCTAGTTTAAAAAAATATAATTACTATAAAAAGAAAATACAAATTATATTGATCTTTTCAGGCATGTAGCCCGTCGTCAATCTAGAATAAATTTAATCCTTCCTGATATAGTCATCCTCACTTCAAAAAAAGTTGGATATTATGTAGATGATTCTCATAATGAAACGAATATTCTCAAACAACAAAAAGAACACAAAATGTTATACAATTACAAAGTTGAAACATTCTATGAGTCCGTACCTAGCATAATCATTATGAGTTTACTTGACAGTACAGAGCAGATGTGTAGTGAGGGAATTGCTGCTGTATTATTATTATTATAGCTTACGCTTCTATAGGAGCTTAGTTAACATAACTACAAAATGCCGAACAAATTAAAGTAATATAGCTACGTATAAAGTTGGTACATTTTAGGGTGAGTGTAATGTCTAATCCATCTGTTTGTATTATTCGAATATTATTATCCTACTGCCATTGTCATTGTTCTTACTTTGAGTGGTTACGTATGGGGTAGAAATAGAGAGAAGACATTTAATTCAAACGTACCTGCATATAATACTCACTGTCTTCGTCAGACTAGAATTTGTGTACTAGTTCCATTTTTCAAATGGGAATAGTAAAAATGATAATGCTGACTCCTGTGAACAAATTACAAATTATTAGTAGTCAGGAATAATTGCATAATAGAATTATTTTATGAAATATCAGTCTTATCAGTTAAAATGAATTCTTCTAATAAGTGCTGACTAATTAGTTGACTAGAAAAGCTACTCGTGCCCAGGGCCGTGACTCTGATATCTTTGTCTTCTTTAAAAATTCGCATAATAATTGAATCCAATTGAACAGGATGAAATATATTTAAAAGAAAATTTGTGCCAAAAGCGAGTGTGCAAATCATGATTAATTTACAGAAAGAAATTGAAATTACTATTGCTCACGTAACATACAAAACAAATGGAACCTAGACACAGTTTGTGCCAAAATTGTACACCAGCCTGTGTAATTATATTATTGGTGATTATGGGTCGCATAATTCGAGATGTATCTATAGATTATGGTTAGATTTTTCAATTATATAATACAAACGAGTCTCATTAGTTTCAGACATACAGACTGTAGACTGGGACTACCCAGACAGGTATTCTCATTCATCAGTTTTGTTTTCAATTTTTGACCACCTTTTTGGAATATACATTTATATATACATATGAAGATAATCCACGTTCCAACGTTTCCTTGATCTTGTACTAGTTTAAACCATTTACAATCAATGCTAGTTTTAATTATACACGAATGATTTAAAAATATTTTATTTGTAAAATGGGAATACTGAAATCGTAATAATGATTGTTCATTTTCACTTGGTGGAAAAACGTTACCATTTAGATCAGGATTAGGTATGTAGAAAAAACATGTAGTTACCCAAGGTCTAGTCAGACTTCAAGATTATTTGCAATCTGCATAATTACACTTTAATTTTAATTTAAACGAATGACAATGCATAACGTAATAGTAAAAGCTGCACTAAGTACATTCAGACACAAATAATTGAAGCGGATTAGCTAACATGATTATTTTATACTTTTGATTTTTGTTACCTGCAACCTGAAATCTAAAAATATGTAAGTTAAATTAATTTTATTTAATCCAAAGGGAACTTTGCATTAATGAGAAGAAGGAGAAATCGTGCAATTTTTTTAACAATCAATTATAATTCTTTGTGTAATTTTAATAATTCACCAATTTACCAAAATATTTAGTTACAATTTATGACAACGGTAAAATATTAGATATTGACTATGGCCAAAGCCTAAATAGCTGAATGTTAATCAGGTTTGTTGACCTGCCTGCTTGCTGGTTTCAAACAAACAAACGAACTTTATCCTAATCGAAACTATATAGTCAGTAAAATAAATAATAATTTCTATTTTTAATTTCCCTCATAAAGTAGTCCTAAAATTAGTTGCTTATGTTTTATTTTAGTCTTACCTGTACGTATAGCTATCTAGTATCTTTTTTTATCAGTGTACGTATCTAGTTAATTGTGTATTATGCATGCCTATATATATACGGACATTTTTTGTCTTAGTGCTGAAGTAGAAAGAGTACATGTGTACATATGAGTTTATACTGATCATAACACTAAATACCACCGCATGTCTAAAAACTATTTAAAATAAAGAAAACGTAGTTGTACGATTAGTTTATCGTACTCTACTGTTGACTGTATGGGAAAAGGAAAACAAAAGGAAATGCAGTTATGTTAGGTAAATCATAAACAGGAGTCTTTAAGTTTCCTTAGTTGGTATTAGACGAGATGCATAGTGAATTTTGGGTGATTGGATGTATTTTAGTAAATGAACTTGAAGAAACTGGAAGCTTATGTTTATTTTAACTTGCAATTAACTACAATAGCCATATATGTATATTGGAAAAGTTCGGAGTTTCCTTTCCTGTGCTGTCCAGTGTTATTGCTAGCTCTATCTAATTGTCTCCGAAATCCCAGTTCAAATTAGAGGTACGAATATGTACATAATTATTGTAAGTCTATCAGTATAGTTACCCTTATGAAGACTTTTACTTATTGTGTAGGTAAATTAAATATTATTATTGACGATACAAAAATAATAAGTAATCATCGTAACGATTGAAATCCGCTTTTTTCTCCATCTTGCTCTTTTTCTCTTCTACTTATCTCTGTGTATGTGTAGGCATGTAGGTAGGGGTAATTAATTATATCGTAGGTATAGGCGATTAATGAAAATAGTAGAAGTAACTATCTACGGAATAATGGAATCGTATCTCTAGTACTGTACTTTCTAGTATCAAGAAGTTCTATGTTTTATTATAGTTTAGATAGTTTAGAGATTTAAATAAAAAATAAAACAAAATATATGGAAAAAAAATATGTACACCAATGAAGAACATGAGACAATATTGTTAATAGTCCTTATGGAATGTGATGCCAGACGTTTTTCACGATATAATGATTACTATATAGTATATTATACTAAGATAAAATTTAAATAATTACTAATATTTTATTCTCACTTTAAAGCTCGATTTTAACTTCTCTAAAGTACTACTACTAAACTAATAACGATACGTGTAATATTATGAATTAGTATAGTATATATATATGTAGTAATTAGTAATATAGTTATTATATACAAATATTATATATAATTATATCTAGATACAATTAGGTGAATACGTCTTAAAATATACTATATTAATTATATGGATGTGGAATCAATAATGTCAAAGATTGAATTTAATAGTATATAATGATGATTAAGAGTTAATAATAGTGTAGGTATAAAGAATCTGTAAATAGAAAAACTATTATTATTAAGGTAATTAATGATTAAGATGTAAGTTAAGACGTAACTGTAATTATATACTCGTGAGAAATTTAAAGAATGTTTGTTCTCGTCTTGTCCTAAAATGTACTAAAATTAACATTAAGAAATTTATCTGGTAATTTCAACGTTGACATAGTGTTATGGACTTTGACTTTATTATATTAATTATTAAAATGACTATTAAGTAGGTACACTACACAATTATATATTATACATTACCGTAACGGTCCGTACTGTAAATACTCCACGTATGCTATTATTTAAGCGGAGAACTTTACAGTTAACAAAGTAAGCAGGGAAATTCGGATTAGATATTATTCGATACGGAGTTACTGATACTGAAATTAACAAAAACGAAAATTTTAAACAATGGCTGAGTTGCTCCAGTTTTCACGTCGAGAGTATGAAATACTGACGAGTTAAAATTATTGAATGATAAATGTATTTAGTAAAATAACAACAAATTAATGGAAATAATTGGACTTCGGCGCGACTTTAGTAAATAGTACAAGTACTAGGTAAATGCTATGTTTATCGAAATCCGTGAAAACTGAAAACACGCTAAAGATTAATTGCAGAATAAGTGAAGAGTTAAGATTACAAATAAAAAACATTTAGTTGTACTTTTACATTTTATTTTAATTTCGATATATTTGAATAATATTTGGTGTTGGATTTATGATACGTATAATATGCGTCGGTCGTCTAAGTGGCATTATTATTGTCCTTGTCTAGCGATCCAATAACTTGTTGCTTACAACAAGTGCTAAAAAATTATTTGACGAAGTTTCTATAAGTTTTAATTTTAAATCACCTTTTATAAATTTTAAATATTCCTGATGATCATGCCTCTCTTTCTCTCTCGCTCTACCTATCGAGTTTCCTAATCGGTGTGATGGTCGGAGTCGGACGTCTCCGTCGTTTTTTTAAAAATATATATTATGATTACATTATCTATATATTAAACTCCATGAATTCATTATTATTTCCTGTTTGCTTCACTAAGTTATTAAAATACTTAATTTTAATATAATTAATAATGGTGTTTACTATAATAATAATTATGTAAGTGTGGTTGAAAATCAGTTTATTTAGTTTTTAGTTTCATTTTGACTTTGATTTTTTAATGGTTTTTGTTTGTGGGCATTCCAAGTTCATAATAAAATGTAAAAATTTTATCTATTTTTTTGAAGCAGCGTCTCCATCTTCATCTGCACCTGCACTCAATGAAAACTACCGAACCGTCTACTACTTACTTACGTAATATGTAGTGCAGCATTATGTGCATTACAATTATGTCATGTCATTATTACCTCGGTGTTGGCCTCATATTTATTAAAGTCGTGTCATTTATATGATGGATTTTGCATATAAGGAAAGATGTTCAGCATTTTGTCTTACAAGATAAGGTAGTTTATGAAGTAGGCATGATATTCATAACAATATTTCAACAAGTAAAGTGGTAGGATTAGGACTTAGTTTTTTTTAGATTGTAGCTGCTAAACCAGTGGATCGGTAGAATTTGCACCTACAATTAATTGCTTTTGTTGCGTGTATCATAATTTATATTAATTATACATGAGACTTGCATTGCTTTTGGAGAAAGGGTGTAAGAAAAATTTATTCAAGTGTAAAATATAGGGAATCTGTCAAAACGACTTCAGATAATGATAATTCTATAACAAAATCCGATCTACGAAATAAAAGAAAAGACTTTTCTAAGGTGAATTCTCGTGCCAAACGAATGTGCTTCCATGCGAATTATTTGCCATATGTACTAATAATTATATAACTAGGTTCATATTTACAGAATGCATGCATACTACTAATACTACATATACTATATTATAGGATTATTCGTACAAAGGTAAATTATGTATATAGGTATGCAGGTAACTAATAAGCTTATGTGCGTTTAGGTGTCTTCACTGTCTTCTAAGGGATTTTTACATATTTTCAAGGTGAATTAATTTAAAACCATAACATAAAGTATGGATGGAAATTACATTTAACACAAACTTCATGCTTTGTTTTTATTCATACAGACATGCCGTCGCTGTCAGTCCAGTTTCATTCTTTGCACATTGTTTTGAATGGAATGGAATAATAGTTTTAAATTAGTTTGTATTTTTCTATAATTTTCATTTCCAATCGAATAAATGGTAACCTTAATATTTTCTATAACTGACCACTACATACTTTACCTATACATAAGTTCATCTGATAGTACATACATACATTTTTTTTAATGCTAATTTGAGGGAGCTGCATAACGTATTATTTTAAAACGATTTACTGCGTTACTTTTATTTTTTTGTATGTATAATAATTATTGATTACAGACACATAGGTCCATCGTGGGTTAACTTATGACACTATCTTAATAAATATTTTAAATTACAACCTTCAATAACATTTAAACTGCTCTTAATCTTATGTATGCATCGATCTATTTACCCTGTTGTTGGTAATAAGTTACACTACGGGTTAACATGCCAGTAAATTCCGTTGAAATACTACGTAGGTACCTATATAACTTAATTTTAACATTGTTTTATAAATGGCATTTTTCTGAAGTAAATCCGAAAATTAGTTTAAATAACTGCTATTTATCACGAACACAAGGTCATATTGAGGTTGACATTTATCACAATTTTTAACAATCAATATTGAGATTTAACTTTTATAATACAATAAATACCTTGTTTAAACATTTTCCAGTCTATTTCAAAACCAGCTCACAACACTCACAGAAACAGTTGCATACAGAAACTATAAGTATGCAGATATTCGTTTTGGAAATATAAACAGGTAATTTATATTGTTTTCTACCTGCACCGACTAGATTATCATTATAGTTAAGAAGGCTATGTACATGTAAATGTATATGTATATGTAAATGTTTCCTATGCCAGGGCATTGACCATGTGGGCAAAGACTGTCCAAGAAAAGAAGACTATCGAAGTGCGTTCCCTACTCCTATAGAAAGCGTAGCCGCTGTACCTACAACTAGTACGCGAATACCTTCTATTACGACTGATAAAAATATTACTGTCCCCATCATTCCTGAAGGCCCTATAACCAGCACAGATAATCCTACGAATACTTTGCCTGTCTTCTCAATACCCAGAACAACTATCAAAAAAAGAAAGAATGCCCTGGCCAACATCGAGAACTTGGACGGATATAGTTCAGCTTCATCAGTTGTATCTATGGGTGAGGAAACTACAGAATACGAAGGGGAGAGCGACGCTAGCACCAAATCTGACAAGAAACAAAAATTTGAACCCAGCCGTAACAAAGATTTACTGATACCACACCAAATGCAGCTAAGAAGTAAGGAGAAATTCAACTGGCACTTCCCTGAATGGCAACGACTAAAACTAATGAATAATGAAGCCCCTATTAGTAACATCCAACTATTGCAATTCCTACAAAAGCTACAAACAGACTCGAAAGGATGTATTGTAGAGTTACCTAAATTAATCTCAGACACAACTGCTGATGAGAAGAAACTAAAGGATATGTTACTAGAACTACATACAGCCATTTCCTCAAAACATAAGAAAACTAAGGACAACTTAAAGAAAATCATTGACGACTTCCCAAAACCAACATGCGGTGAACGTGATATGTTTGTAGATGAAGCCTAAAATTTGAATACATATACTTAATTTTTGATATAATAAATTATTTGAAAACCCAAATTTCGCACATTTAAATCTATATATTATAAATATTAGAAATGTATATTACATAATTTTGTAACAATTAAAAATTATATCCAATTTTTGAATAAATGTGACCATATATCCTAACAGAAAAAAAAGGCTATGTACAACAAATAAATTACATTTTACTTACTATGACCCGTAATGGAATAAGGAATTACAATAATTAGTTCTTCAATGTTTCCAAACATTATGGATTATAATTAACCTTATATTAGTAAATTAAATATAATATTATAAAAGCACGGTAACGGTAAAACTGAACAACTATGTAATTTTATATAATAAAATTAAGGATGTTTATTTTATTCGCTGAATGTCCGTGAAATGTACAATTTACTGAATCCCTAGATATTCAATACTGATATTGTTCAAAGCCTAAAAATGGTTTTGAAATTTTTATTTAGTAACTATATAAATATATTATAAAAAATATAACTCCTTAGGTAAACAAATAAAGGTCGTGTACATAATAAGTAATATATTTGTCGGCATACATATACAACATATATAAATTAATGCAGATGAGTATAGTAAGTATATCAAACAATTTTAAAGTGTAAATATGACAAAATATAACTGAGTTTTTTCCCACAAAATTATTAAGGTAAATACTGTAAAAATAATAACGGCATAAATGACTGTATGAATACAAGTAACCGAATACACATGACATGATAATTAAATAGAGTAAAAATACATATTTATGGCTAGAATAGGCCAAAGATTGTAACACAAAAACTTGAATAAATGCTAAAATTATACTTGACTTTAATGCTCAACTTCTTGTACTGATTGCGTTTATTTCATTCTATTCAATTCTATTACTGGAGATATTCTCGAGAAACGAAGCTTACGTAATGAGATACATAGATGAAATATATTACATATTACAAATTATAACAATATACAACAATATACACCAATTCAAGGATTCAATAAGATAGTACATAATCATTTATATTCAATGCATACTGCATCATCTTAATTTTTTATCTAGTTGGTAAACAGTACTAGTACGCATATTTTATCACAGTTATTTTTGTCTACACACTGCGTTTATGTTTTACTGCATCTGTGTCTGTATGTCAAGTACGATCGTGCCCCAGCGTAAATAAAAGTCTTGCCTTCTCTCTCTCTCTAGTTTCTAAGTAGTATCAGGTAACCAAAATAAAACAACAAATCATGACTGTATTTCACAATTTACTTGAAATATACATATTATGTACATATTTATTGAATTTCCTTCTTTATTCACAATTCATAACCACATAACTAAATGGTTGTAATTACTTAGTTTGCATACGCCAATAAAGTATCAACTATGGAGCTCTAGGCAAGACTCAATACAATACCACAACCAAAACGTAATCAATACATCGAAAACATTTATAAATTTGAACACTTCTTATCAACTAAGTTTTCCAATATATATAACCTACTATGATGACAATGGCAGTGAAAATAAGAAACAATTAAAGGAAGAACTCGAAGGCACTATTTTACAGCTTGGGCTTGTTTTTCGTACCTGGTGGTCGGCCACGACCACGCTTCTTTGGTCGATTACTATCATTAGGGTAATAACTTGCATCTTTTTCTTCGTCGTCGTCTTCTTCAAATTCATCATCAAACTCTTTCTTTAAATTCCTTCGTATTCTTTGAAACTTAGCGTCTGCAATTAGACCACGGCTTCTTGCTGTCTTCTTAGCTCTACTCACAGGAGAGTCCAAAACATTCCCAGTACAAAGGTCAGAAGTCCCTTCTGGGAATCGAAGAGATGTTAGCATTTAATACACCAAATTTTAATTTTAATATATCAGTACATGAAGAAAGTCATAATTGGTAGATCAAAATTAGGAAAATTAGTATGTAATTATTTATGTTTAATTTTTACAATAATTATAATTATTAATGTACATACTTGTTTCCTTCAAAGAAGCACGGGTAGTACGACGTTGAAACTTTTTCCTCAGTTTTGGTGCCGCATCTACAACAATCGGTGGACGACTGGGTGACGGACTAACTTCAATGGAATCAGCCAGTGATTTTACCGCAACGCCCTGGATTAGTTGATAATAGCATAGAGTCAAAGAGTTAACATGCAAATGTGTGTTTATTATTTATAATATTTAAGTACACATCAACGGTAACTGAAGTAAAATTAAAAACCAGCATAAGTATATATTAATCACACAACTTTAGCACATAATTTCTAATGGTCCTCATTTCAAAAGTAAAGTAAGATAAATCGGAAACAAGTAAGATAGGAAGCACTTAATTACACTAAATAATATGGTACATAAAAAATAAACTGATTGCTATTATATTATGCTTGATTGTCAATCATATTCAAGAAATAGATACTGATTTTACAGAGAGGACTGATAAAAGATTTTCACCTGACACTGGCGAGCATATAAGACAAAATCATCGAAGGAAAGAATTTCTACTTTGGACGGTTTTACAGCAGGAAGGGGTTCAAGTATCATTTTCATGTCTGCTGTGGTTCCAATGGTTTTTATGGCAGCTACCAATGGAATTATATAATTGCCTTCATCCTTCTTGGCACCCATTGCATTCCGGACATCTCTTTTTGTGGCAGGATATAAAAGCTGAAAACGAAATAAACAAACTACGAACTAATGAAAGTACCGTATATCTTCTAATACTACACGGGTTTCTATTAGAATGCGGGTCTCAAATAGAACAAGGGGGTAAGCGTCTGATATTTAATACAACGCGGGGAGTTTGCTATGCTTTAACACTACGTACTATAATGCGGGTATCTAATACAGCGCGGGGTATAAATAACCTACTGTGTACTAATAGATTGCGGGTCGTTGTACTAAAAGTAATACGGCGTTAACCAACAAAAAACTTAATTATACCAGAAATTACATACGTGCTTAAGTCCTGCAGGAAGAACACGGAATAGGTAAACATTAGTCCTATCTGGTGGATAAAATACTGCGAACGGTTCTTCACCTTTGGCCATTGCTATGCGGTAGGCTTGATAATTCATTTTGGGAAATAAGAACCCACATCCAAAGGGAGCCTGCAAAAGGCAGGTTTCAAAATAATTGTAGTGGTACAAGGTACAACAAAAAAAGTTCAGCCCTGCGGGAATGTTTTTACTATTATCACATCACTACATACAAAATATGAGCATATTACTAATTTATTTTCTCACCTGAATGTTACCATTAAACAAATCTGAAAGGCGATTCACATCTTCTTCCCCATCTTCCGCATCACTGTGGTTACCATTTCCGCCTCCCTGACCTTGCTCAGTTTCGTCTGGTTCAATTTCTTCCTACAATTGAAAAAAAGAGTTTAGCAATGCACAACTGACGTAACAATAAGGTTCTAGAAACACCTTAATAAAGCTAATATGGCGTCATAATTCCAGATTAACATTGACTTACTACACCAATTATTGAGTGTAATTTTTCCTTGTCTATTGTTGTTATGAGTTTCTCCACACATGGGTCCAACTTTTCACCTTCGATGACCCGGAATCCTTCAGGAATGCGAACTAATTTGACCTTCCGGCTATAAAATTAAACGTATATAATTGGACCCATATTATAAAATACAATGAGAGCGTATTATCAATCATAATGTGGTGTAAATTTTTGTTAAGCATTAATTATTGATAAAGTACCCCTTCTCAGTAAATACAAATTTTATGCCGTGATGTCGCTCCATGTGGTTATTAAGATGTAGTTTCCTAGAAAATCGCTTCTTACATAGAGTACAAGCAAAGGGAAGCTCAGTCGCCTCTTGATCCTGATTTCAAAATTGAAACAAGAAAGACACTTCATTATTTGTTCCAAAGACCCAATGCCCATAGATTATGTTTTTCCTTTAAGTATGAAATCGGAAAAATTACCTCATCTTCTGAAGCAGACTGATTGGGGGACTTTTTGTCATTTACAGGGCCCGCATTGTCCTCTTCCCCTGGAAGCTGAATAATACGACCAGTGGCAGTTTCCAGTTGAATCATTTTTGATGCATTTTTATCGTTCTCATCGCTGACTGCATTAGGGGGAGAAGTAGACTCATCCTGTGAAACAGTATTTCCAGGAATATTTTTTTGATCCTCATCTATTCTTTGTTCTAACTCATTCTGGGGCGATGCACTACCACTATCATGATGGCAGTTCATAACTTCCTCGTTCTGGTGATGAGCTGAATTATTCAAGTTTGGATCCTTGTCCAGTATATCCATGATTTGATGAGCCAAATCATTAAAATCTGATGAAAGAAGCTCGTACTCACTTTTATCGCTGTTCCACACTGCAATTTCAGCAGGTTGATCATTCTCATCACACTGGTCTTGAACGACGAATATACGGCTATCTTGATCCAGTTCTCCAGTGATGCAGTCCTCGGTCATGTCTTCAATTACATGTATCACTTGCCCTTGGGTTTGCTCAAATAATAATTGGTCGTTCCCCTCAACTTTTATAATTCTTGACACTCCATTTTCATGAAGATAGCCGTCTCTTCCCATTTCTATCGACTCCATTCTGCAGGTATTTAACTGCTGCGGCTTTTTGTATTACTGGAAGTGTCAAACGACAACGTAAACTAAAAATCAATTTTCAATGGTTTATTTTACAGCATGTAATAGGTAATAGGTACCACGTTTAAGAATAATTTGTAATTGCTTTGTTAGGAAAATAGTCAAATTCAAGATTTTTTCCTGTTTAAAGCAGTAAAAGTTGAAAACGGTTATCAATGTGATTCCCTTCCTTATTTTTGTAATGTAGATATGCAGGATTGCTTTTAGTATTTCTCGAAAGCACTGAAAACGAATAATTGTATTTATTACCTTGTTTTTAATAAATTGTTGAAATAATTAAAAAAACAACTTAAATCGTACTAATTAGTTTCAAGAGTATTTTTTAAATAAAGACGTCTTTCTGAGCTTTACAACTTTCTAACTCAGCCTCACCTCCTTTAGCAGTATCAGCAGCGAAAGGAAAAAATATAAAATCAACCTGACAAAGTTTTCTATGTTTGGTTTTCTCAATGAAGTAGAAGTACACAGCAGCAATTTATATCCGTCTGATTCATTGACAGTGATGAATGGCTAAATATGTGATTCAATGCGCATGTTCTCAGGTCGTTAGCCAGCTTGTTGTCCTCTCCACGACCACGACCTAAAGGTAACTGACCTAATTCAATCTACGCACGGTTCGGTTGCTGCAATCTTTGTCTAACTTTAAAATACGGGTTTAGTATTGCCATGTAATGTACAGAATGTATTGTAGTTTTGCTAAATCATGCTTGAAAAGAAATAATTGAAGTCATTCGATTGTCTGCCTTGTAATTATAACGTGTGTGAAAACTGCTGTTTTTACCCTACAATAATTGACAATTTTGAAACCGAACTTCGTTTATAAAAGAAATGATTACCGATAAATCGAAATACGATCGAAAAGCATAGACAATAAACAATTTAAATCGCTTAATTCTGCAGGGAAAATATATTAACTACGAAACAATGGTAGTTAAAAGTAGCAGACAGTGTAAATAAATACTCTGTGTTTTACATGATGTAGCGGTAACAGCAATTCTTCAAGCAATTTAGGAAAAACTTACCATGTACAACGCAGCACAGTAATCGCATCCAGGGGCCGCGGAACCGGAAGGGACAGATTCTCATTGCCCCTCTTGAAATTTTCAATTCTTAATGTTAATAAATACTTCATTTTCATATTTTCTCTAATAGTACACCCCGTGTACTAAGCAAACTCGAGGTTCTTATCCCCGCGTATAATTAGAGACCCCGCGCATTAATAGAATGCGGGAGAGCTATGTTAAAGATCCGCGTACTAATCCATCTGAGACATCTACCGCCAGGGAACTATTAGAGACCCGCGTAGTATTCGAGAAAATACGGTAGGTGCATATTTTATTATGTACCTATGATTAACATAGGCCTGTCCCCAGCCATACTTGACCTAAAATTGACCTTCCGCAGCCAATGATCGCATCATTCATTCGCATCTGTGATTGATTGGACATTGCCTTAGGTTTGTTGTATTTATGTAGTTAATGTAAACTGTCGAAAGATAGAATAAATGCATGCGAGTAATATAATCCAATCAATAGACAATTGACAGTACTTAGTATTGTGAGGAGCACATTTTATTAATTACAGACAATTCCTATACTTGTTTCTTCAAAATGTGTTGGAAAAAATGAGTGCCCTTTTTAGAACTATGACAGTGCTCTTTAGAGAAAACTTGCGTCTTGTTTTCAAGAATATGTTAGAATAATTGTATCTTTTCTTTTCGAACTATGACCGTGCAATTGACGCTATTTATTCATTTATTTAAAAGTCATATTTATAACACTCGTTCAGTTAGTGATCGTGATCCAAAACTACCTGTACAATTTTGTACATCTAAATAAATTATAAAATATTTTTTGAGTTGTATCTATTCATATTTTTAATTTAAATACACTTTAAACACATGCACAGTAAAAAGCAACCTACGTTAATAGTTAAAAGTTTCTGGTACTCGTCTGTGATTGAACGTAATAATATAGTATAATAATATTAATCATTAGGTATTGATAACGACAGTTTTTCGTTCTAAATACAGCTATATGCGGCGAACAAACTAAAGGGGACAAACCATTCCCCTTTTTAGAAAATAATTTACAAAATACAAATACGAAAATAATAACTGATTTTTAAATATTTTCTTGCGATAACTTTTTAATCTGACCTGGTTTGGTTCTTAAAGGTAATAATATTGTAGGTAAGAGTATGTGACTGTAATGAACATTTTAGCTAAAAGACAAATTAATTACACCATATCATCTACTTACAAAGTTATGGTAAAATTATTTATAGGATAAACATTCTAATAGTCAGAAATTGCATCAAAAATTTGCTGCGTCAATTTTACAACAGTTTAGGCCAGACATACACAAAAATACATTTTCTTACCGTATAAATTCATTCACACAAAAATTCTTAATCACTCCCCTTCTGCCATTATTAGCATTGTTGCAAGTATTCACTCTAATAATTATTGAAACCCAAGCATTCATTACTCTGCGTAGTAGAAATAACGCCTTTTTAAAACGTTGCACTCAAAATAAATCCTTAAAACGTGATTATTATTATTTCGAGATATAGTACACAACACGACAACAATCATTAATGGCTAGGCAATAGTCCTTTAAGGATGTTTTCTATATGCATGCGCATTCTCCCTTTCGTTCGCATTATGAACTATGTAGTTAATATTGAACACCTTAAATGAAAGATTGGTCTTGATATTTGCACACTACCGCACAATAATTCTACTATAAAAACAACGATTAACGATATACAACTTGAGCCTCGGTTTTAAAGTTATTGTATGAATTATACTACTAGTAGCAGTACATTATTTGTAACGTAGTCTCACTCAAGCTTTATTTCCTTGTTCACTGCTCGAAACACCACTATTCGCAGATCTAATGCCCTCAATTTTCGCACATAATTTAAGTGCCGGCCCAAGTTTCATTCCAATGGCAGACATTAAGTGATCTTCTTTTAGTAATAAAAGTGCTTGGCCATCGATCTCTTGAACTGCGAAGTCTTCAGCATACTCTGAAACTCCTGGCAACGACTTTACAAACTCGACAACTTCGGAAACATTCCACTTTGCAGGATTTATTTTAGGTTCTTCTTCAGTATGATCATCCATGGCCGATAAAGAAGAAGCTTCTCCGACTGAACTGTTTGTTTCATCGGTCAAATCCGCGTCACCGTCCCCCTAAGTTAAAATACATTAGTTATAATCACGTGATAATGACTAAGGCGTATATTGGCGTGGTTGTTTTTTCAACACTAACTGCATTTTAGTAAAAAATATTAATCCTACCCATTTTCGGTTTTTGTGTTTTAATTTATCGTTGCTCACGTTCATGTTGCCGTTAGCCATAGGAGTGTTCATCTGAACCTGTTGTTGCTGGTGTTGTTGTTGTTGTTGCTGATTGACAGCTTTCATACTTTTTGCACACGCTGACGAGCAAAATCGTTTGTTTTTCTTGAATTTAGCCTTCAAATCAAACTTTCCACACATTTCGCATTTCCCCATTTCGCCAGGTGTTGACATAGCAGCTTTCTTTTCTGTAATGGAAGTAAGGCAACCACAAACAAAAATCAGTTTTTGTGAATTATATTCTAAAAAATGCCAAAACCATTGCTAATGACACACAGGTTGCTGTGTTTGCAACTAAATTAAAGTACTTACTTGGAGGTTCATCCAATTCTCCATTCCTAGGCATGGGGAAAGGTTCTGCAGCTTCTTGAATGACAAATCCTTCAATAACATGTGTCAGCACCTGTGGCTTTACCATAGCTTTAGGAAGCTTATTCTGCTTTATCGAAGGATCTTCGAGTTCTTCTGGGGTTGATTTGGTATTTTCTTTTTCTGTTTCACTGTGGGCATAAATAGTATTTAGATTTATTACATCAATTTAAAACGATTCAAATTCACCATATCTGATTCAACATCTGGCCAACTTAACTTATGAACCTCATGCACTGTTGGCCGTAAACTATTATAATTAATGCACGTTTTATGTAATGTATCATCAGTCCCGAAAAATTCCATAATCATATCTAAAGTAAAGATAAATTTCAAAGTTTCAAACAAGGTAAATAATTATTAAATAAAAGAACATATAGAAAATGTGCTTATGATTCATGCGGTACAAAATTGACGGTCTAGTTGCTGAACAATATGATGAGTCATATTTCCAATCACATTATTACTAAAATTAGCAACTAAATAGATACAAAATAAAAATACAGTCATACAGGTTCATGCAAATAAATTATGGAGCGTTTGATGCCCATTTATTAGTATTTTCTATTAGAATGTAAGACTCTAATCATCAACCTTTTTCTTTGTTTTTAACTTTCTTATGCTAGTAATGCTAGTTATAAATGGCTTCCATTACTATATGCTTGTACTATTACCTTTGTACATTATGCAAATATGTTAAGCTAATTGGTTGCCACATGTACATAGAGATAATTTGTAATTTTCCATTCATTATGTATTGCAGCTTGCAATATATAATTATATATTAAACACAAAAACAAATCAATTGGCAACGTTAAATTGCATAAGATATATTGCTTAAAGTTGGATAAGCTGAATCTACTCCTAATTACTAATATACAGCTACATTCGTGATGGTGCCGGTGCGGTGTCGTAAATTGGAAAAGATTGTAGCATAATATATTACTATGACTATGAATGAGTAACAAAAATAGCACTTACCCTTTATTATTGTTTTCCGATGGTAACATTTCAATAGAGTCATCCTTCTTTGCAACAGCTGTAGGTGCCTGTTGATGAGATTGAGGTGGGAGTGCTGGAGTAATTGAGATATTTGGACTAGGCAACTGTGTTGATGCTGCTGGGAAAATCTGAACAGGTTGTGATGTTTGAGTTGGAGCTGATACTGTATGAGCATTTGATTGAGGATTTACGGGTGTGAGTGTAGCATCGGGTAAATTAGGAGGCGAGTGAAGAGCAGACATGTTTATTGTCTTCAAAGGGGTAACTGAAGGTTGTTGAGGAGCCGTCGTAGATCCTTGATTTGGCATTTGTACCTTGGTCAATGTGGCTCCGACAGGTTGTTGGGGAAGCAACGTAGGGGGTTTAGCCTGCGAATAGAGTAGAGTTAACGTCCCATTACTTATCTGCTCAAGCAGAAACGTTAACACAAAACAGAAAATAATTAAAATACAACAGGACAAACGATAACACTATTAAAAACGTAGAAAACTAACGCAAAACATAAAATTGATAAAATGAACTGATAGTTGATAAGAGCAAATTTTTTAATAAGAAAGCTGAAACGAAACAATAAATTACATCACAAATACACACCTGAGTAGGCATCGGTGATATTGACGTAGTCATCTGAACAGATCTAGGAAATACAGCTTTATTATTTTGCTGAGGGGTATTCGGGGACCCTGTAGGATTGCCACGACCCACTGTCTTCTTTACTTTTGGTTTCTGCTGAGAAATTGGAGGAGTACCTACACTATTTAAAGTTGTTGGAACCTGAGTTACTGGAATATTTGCAGTACCTTGAGTAACAATAGTGTAGTTCGGTCGGATAGGCTGAGGTTGTTGATTAGAGGCTTGTTGCTGAACAAGAGAAACTTGAGACTGAATCGAGTGTTGCTGATGCTGCTGAGGCAATATTGTTACCTGGCGTGCTGGTTGAGTTTGAAATTGTTGTTGCCCAGAATTTGCTTGCATTGTAATCGTCTGGTGTGGGGAAGCGGTCATAATTGGCTGAGATAGTGCATTATTTTGAGAAGTTACTGGCTGTGGAATGATTTGCAGCTGATGCTGGGGATGAGTCATTGTCACTTGTTGTATCTGTTGTTGGAGTTGATGTTGATGCTGCAGTTGATGTTGCTGCTGTTGTTGTTGTTGCTGCTGCTGTTGTTGTTGTTGTTGTTGCTGCTGTTGCTGCTGCTGGGTCTGTGTTGGTTGAGGCTGAATTTGAAGGGGTGGTTTAGGCTGTAACGTAGCTGGAGCCTTGCTCAAAACAATGCTTTGAGGCTGAGGCTGAATCGGTTGAGGCGCTAATTGCTGATTCTGCTGCTGTTGAGATACTTGCACAGCGTTTTGCTGTTGTTGCTGATTTGCTGTTTGAATATTATTTGGAGTTGCTGTTGCAATTGAAGTTGGAATTTGATTTGAAGCTTGAATAGCTGTAAAAACATTTCAAGAGAGCAAATGAATCAAAAAATGCTACATCAATTACAAAATTAATAATAATAAGATCTACTGAACTTGTAGGTCTATACAAAAAATACTCACGTTGCATGGAGAAATGCTGATGAGTAGAAGTATTGGTATGCAACGGTTGTTGTTGCTGAATAAACATCTGCTGATCTTGCCCAGACCCTCGAATAAAAATCGGATTAGGGGATGCAAGGAAATGCGGGGAAGCCCATAACCCCTGGGGCAACTGTCCTCCAATTTGCGGAGAAAGAACCTTTGACAATAAAAATTAATATCAGAAAAATTCGAATAATTTAAACATCCCACCAATGTAATTTAAAGACTCCTAAAGACTGAAACTTCCTTGGTCAGAACTCAATGACATATATCTGTATAATATAATAGAATGAACACAAAACAAACCAGTTGAGTAACACTATAACTATAATAGTAAACAAAAAATCAACTACAACAACACACCTTTGGCATTTCGCCAGGTTTTCCAGCTTGCTGATGCTGTTGTATAAGACCACCTTGAGAATTTATCAGCTGACCAATGATATAAGCTTGTTGATTATTTGCCGCAGTCGTGGGAATTGCAGTATAGCTGGCTGTAATGTTTAAATATTACGACGATGTTATAACTACTATGATTATTTTACTTTAACAATTTTTAACTATGATCTTGTCAAGATAATCAGCTTGAATTTAATTATTTTTATCAACACAATTTGTTAATAAATAATTTTCGACGTCTCAGACCTTGTGGGTAACTTTTTAATTTGTGTACCGAACAGATCGGCCATCTAGAAGGACTAACAATTTATGTAACCGAATCAAAATGCCTACTGAAATTCAATTCAAAATATTGATTAATATTGCTGAAACTTAGTGATCACTCTCAACACGTGTGGCCGAACACAAAAAAAATGTTAGTAGCAAATGATGAGATGTTAAAAATGGAAGAATCACATTTGGACAGATTGATACGAAGGAGTCTTATAGAATGTATAGAATAGCAGACGACGAAGAAAAAATGGTTCTTTGAGAACGTGAACCCAGTTGGGTTACAGAAGTTGAAAGAATACCTTTTAAATTTTACATTAGTTTTCTAATTTTCTACGAGGTCTACTCGTGAGCTAGGACTAGAGCACTGCATGGAAAAATTAACACAACTTGGTCATTAGCGCTATACTTATAATAGGAAGAGAAAATTTTATTTTTAAATTATTTAATATTTTAAATTATTTTGTTTAGTTATTATATTAGTTATTAATTATTAGTTTATTTTGATGGAGTCCTTCTAGAAGGCCGACTTTATTCGACCCAAAACGCGACAAATAAGTAAATTCGAAAGTTATCCACAGGCAGGCTTCAAAGTGTTGAAAATTATATAATAATCAGGTTAATCATTCTGTGTGAAACTTGTAGTACTACATACTTTTGTAGCTTAACCTTAAAGTGTATGCTATACTATATATATTTCCACAATTACAAATGTTAGGATGTTAGGAATATATTATAGTCCAGTCAATAGTCTACACTTGCACTTGGAGACTTGGAGTGATAAAAAATGTTGTTAATCTAAATAACTCAATAACTCCTAAGTACTTTATATACTACCTTACATCCGTAAAAACAGAAATTCTTACTGGCAGCTGTGAGCATCTGATGCGCTCCGAGCTGATTTGGTTGAAATGTCTTTCCTGCTGCAATCACCTGTGAAAATAAGCAACAAAAGACAATATTTTAGCTCGCTTATTTGTTAATTCACAATTCAATACACACATAATCATATAAAATTAAGCCACTCTAACCGCACGCAACAGGAGTTCAGGTCAGAAGGACCAAAAATATATTTCTTTATTTGAACTTCGTATTCAAAGACTAACCAGCACAAAGCAAATTATATAAACAATGGTATACACAGTTAACTAAATCATAATACCTGTATCTGAGGTGCAATCTGAGCAGGCTGTAATAAATCGTAAAGTGAGATTTCAATCTACTGTGTGTGCATTAATTATTTGCAGGTCCCATCCTACACTCTAGAGTTATACTAATTATAATTGTACATTACCTATAACCTAATTTCAACGTTTAAGGTATTTCTAAATTCTAATTTATGAAAAAGCTTTCTAAGCATGGTGTTTCAGAAAATATGTTATGTGTTCGTGCAAGTTAAGAGCTGCATGTTGACAGAAAAAAAAAGTGTAGTGTAATTAACTGTGCAGTACGAAGCAGAAATTTTTACTTTAACCTTTACCTGCCTCCCTTTATCTTTACATAAGGAATGAAACATATAGGTACCTGCTTTGGATTATACAAGGGAACAAATGGCAATATTTTGTTCTTTTATATGAAATAATTTTCTGCAATACTGGAGTGTACTTTATAGACAAAAGCCACAGCTGATGTTTGGTCATGTCAGGAGAGGAATTCTTACTAGTTAGTGAATATTTAAGATTAGGGGAGAATGGATGCAAGACTTTGCTGCTGCCCTGCATTTGCGTTCGGTGCTAATGAATGAAACTGCACAACGTAAACCACCGTAAAACTATGAATAATCTGTCAGTGTCCAAATTATGCCTTGCTGGAATAACCTACTCGTTCATTTCGGTTTTAACATAAATTACTCGATGGTGTTGCCATTGCGTGCCATTGCTGTTGGAGTCACTTGCGGCCCTCAATGAGAAAAATATACATGATGGGTGGTAAGTCGTAAGTTGGTTATGGTGCCTTTAAGGGGAAAAATGTAATTGTATGTTGGATTTAGGGCATACTTTGGAACCAAAAAATTCCCAGGGGAGTCAAGGGGTTAAATTTAGAAAAATTTTGTGGGTGGGGGTCTCCATTTTTTCTATACTTGTAATGCTAATCAAAAAATTTCAGGGCGGGTCAGCGCATACTACAGGTTTCGAGGTTTCAGGCTATGCTCTGCACTATTTAGGGTTATAAATGGCCTTCAAGGGCAAGGGGGTAAAATATAAGTTTTGGATGACAGGTTTTTTATGGCCCTCACGAGGACAAAGTATACAGTGTTGTTGTTGGCAGGTTATTTATAACATTTAAGAGGGGGATAAGTTATTTAGAATGTAGTAGGCGTTTGGATGTTGAAGGAACATTTCATTCGAGTTTTTCCCTCGTGCGGTGTTACATATTGTCTATCGCATATGGAATGGGGGTTGCCGCAAATGAACCAGCTACCCCGCTGATGAAGTAATTAGTAATATGACTTCAATTCCTTTGAGAAGGAAACTCTGTGAGAAGGAAACTCAAGATTACCATTCATCAAAGAGAAGTAAGCCTCGAAACCCCTTTCTAGTCCACACACCACCAAATCTAATATCAATTTGTTATATAATGTAGAACCACAGAATCCACATCTAAAAGCGTTGAATTATAGCAGCGTCTTTCACACAGGTATGTGTGCAAGTATTTGCATATGGTAGTTTTACAAGTTGGTGATTACATGCTAAAATCTTTCAAGTGGAAACTATTAAGCATTTGCACTATAGTTAATGCCTATTCCTCAGCTTTGTCCGTACTCCGTTGGTAATTTTTGGTCGCAATTATAAATTCTATATATGCAGACTTAGAGCTAGTTAAGTTAAAAGCAGATGTATTCATTTTTAGGCGATGGGTTTTCACAATTTTATAATTAATGATGGCAATTTTGGCAATACTACGTGGGAAATATTTATTTTATATTTGGATATTATTTCATCCGATCTGATTTAATACGAGTTGATGATTTGCTTATCGGTTTAGGAGCGACTCTTCCGTTCACATCCGATTAATTGCGGTTCCGTTCAAGTTTCGAATCGGATTTGCAGGGTTGTCCGGTCATGTCAAACGAGGACGTGTTTTGGACCATCTAGCAAAACTGGAGGTTTCGGGTTGTGACTATAAGGTAGGCTGATAATTAAAAGTGTTTATCTATACCTATAATCGCAAATGGAGCAGAACTGACAACTAATAAATTTGCACACTATTCAGATGTTCAGCTGATGATCGAAATTGGCTTCAAGAGACGCTATCAGTACAGGTATATTTCATACTTTCAAACGATGTTCTTGGTTTTGCCGCATCGTACAAAACATTCTTATTCTTACAATGTATTTAAATGTAAAGGAAAAAGTGGGTACAACAACAATTGTACCTGTAGATATATGCAAATACGTAAGTATACATATAGGAAACCTTAAGTACACAATATATTATACACCCTTTTCTCTAACTCTTCCTTGTTCAACTGTAGGGAAGATCGTGCGATGGGCTACCAAAACGCTTGAAATGAAGGTCCTCGTACTGTAATATTTGTAGCAAAATTGCAACACGCTTATTTCTTCCCCTTGTTTACCTGGCCATGGACTGACCATTTTGATAATGAGAAATCCAATCGATAAAACGCACTCGTCATCAAATATTTACTTTCACTCGTAGTTTTTCTATTCGTAATAAATCCCTATTTTGTATTTTCCACTGCATTCCGATATCCGTCATACAACTTCCTACAAATTGAATAGTAATTATGTCACTATAATGTGAGTTAAGCATTAACTATTACAGCATGGAATGCACCTTGCACCCACATTCCACCCAATCCAGGGCTCGGAGGTGTTTAACCAAGCCCTTTCTGCTTTTCCCAGAATACACAACCGGCAAGACAAGGGAGAGCCATTTTTTTAATGCAAGTAAACCTGGAGAACAGCAACATTAACTATAGAGGTTACTGAAGTTTAATTTTTGTTGAAACGTTACATATCCTTAATATATTAACATTAAACGTGGGGTGATTAACAAATTCGAAACCATGAGCAATGAGCATTGCGCCGCTGCGCTGGAGCAATATGCACTTATTACTGCTCCAATAAAATCACTATTGCGATTGTTTCAATTATTATTTGTAACTTTGTATACTATTAAAAAATTTGAACCTTGAGAACGAAATGGATCTGACCAACGCATGGTAGCTCCTGCTGTTTTGTGATATTGTTATTGTTAGCAATGTAATGAATTTGTACAAGTTTGATCATGTTCATTTATACCGGTTTTGCCCACTTTTGTTATGATTAAATCTCTGCTAAAATCCCGGACCCTGAATTTCGTTCATATGAATGGCTAGTATCCAATAATAACGCACAATGCAATGTAATGATGCCCAAATACCTCCGTGTCTACTTTCCATAATGCACACTACCTGCAATTGTTAGAATTTCTAGTATTACCTCATCGATTTTTCAATATAGAAATATTACACACGGCAGACGCCCTGCTTGCACAAAAAAAAACTGAACAGACTCTCATTTGCTTTTAGCATGCAAATACAGATAAGAGAGTACGTACATAACATTAAATATATTCATGAAATGTGTGTAGCCCTGCATTGGTGATTGTAAAATAAAAATAATAAAACAAGTAAAAGTTGCTGCTATTGGTACATAAATTTGGAAATTATAATCCGAGTCGTGTAATAACCTGAATTCCAGGGTTGATTCCAGGGTGATGTAGTATATTCCCATTCATTAAAATTTGACCCTGGTTATTGTAAAGTTGTTGTAAGTACTGATTTTGAATCGGTTGCTGGATGACTTGTAGCTGTTGCATAGGATTGGCTGACTGAGCCGAGTGATGGTGCTGTTGTGGAGCTCCATGGATGGCTGTGGTGGTGGTTGCTTGTTGAAGATGAATTTGCTGTTGTTGTTGCTGTTGTTGGGCTTGGGGCTGTTGCTGAGACGCAACAGCGGATCCTTGAGACATTTGTCCAGCTGATGAGACTGACGTCGTAATTTGAACGGAAGTTTGATTCTGATTTGATTGAGATGCTTGTGGATGTACCGTTTGATCACCAGACGACATTCTATTCTTGAAACACCAATTATTATTAAAGGGTTGACCTTTCAGTCACTGTCACTCACACTGCACGCAATCCTAAAAAGGAACAAATAAATACATAGGTACATTATAAATAACTCAATTTGAAATCGAAATTCATAAACATACATTAAACAAGGGGCTTCGCCCCTTGTTCAATGGCAGCATTAACAGTAATATGGGGCCGTAATATGCAGTATTTCGTGTTATTTGCCATTTTCATTTTTTCCCTTCGACGAATCGTGTAGAGCATTATTTATTTGTGTCAATTTACATAATTCGGAACCTTTTTGAAGTACTCGACCGATTTTGGCGAAAATATATATCACTTTAAAAACCTTGAAAATAGAAAAATCTGTTTTCTTTTTTCAATACATATGACATACGACACTTTTTATGACGATTTTTTGAAAAGTAGCCGTTGTTTTTTAAACATTCAAAAATTGTTGTAATATCACTGAGCTTGAACGAAATCAGATTCTGATAAGTGTACCTTAATTAGAACCTAATTTATTACTAATCAAAAATCGTTTCTCCGCTAATAAAAAGCTCAATCTCATCACTGATACCAATTGATAAGCAATGAGGTTACATGTACCTTTTCTCTATTTAAGCTCTTATTTATTACTCATCTTCTTACTATTTAGCAATTTTTTTACTTCCAGCCTATGGAGCACGTTATATAAGGATTTTAAAAAACGATGTTTTAAAATTGTTTTTAAACTATTGACGTATTACGTTGAACTTTAACATAATTAGATTCCGGTGGTCATCCCCGTTGAAGTGGTGTCCAAACTCATGGAGTAGACGGCGGAACACAGAACTCAAAGCTGCACGCTACTGAGAAGTGGAGTGTAGCAAGAGTTTCAAGTTTTCAAGGTATCTTTGAGGTCTGGGTTCGAGCTCCAAAAAATTATAAGATCCAGTGTTCAGGAAATTTTCTGCCCCGGACATTTCCTACCCAAAAATGTTTTTTGTTGTAAAATGCAAACACAGTAGCGGTATTCATGATTCCACTATATCTGTTTTTAAAAACATCTAAAATTGTGAACGCACCAACGCGTACCTAATCTGCTGTAACGTTTGTAATGATTTTGTTGCCATAGGTAACACATACTGCACACATTAAATTCATATATTTGAAAAATTAAATTTCAATGACAGGTTGCAGTCTCCATGGTGATAAATACCAGTCGCTATATTGGGCTTTATCTTGCTTCTTTTGTAACGCTATAGTACGAAAGTGCTACAGTGCCAAAAATAGTTATAGCGAAATCATAAATCATGAATACCGCTAGTATTGCATCTTGGGGTTTTGGAGCATTTCATCATGGGAAACTGAAGAAACTTGGTTTTCCCAAATTAGGGGCCAGGCACCAATGACGCCACTCAACTTTAGCAAGTTTTGGGACCCACCCACCTCCTACGTGACCCTCTTGGGCATCGCTTAAATAGCTATGTTTAACATGTGTTTTTTCAATGTAACCTACCCTTTACATGGTTGGCGTTATTTGTGTCCGGTATCTTAAATAACATTGATAGAATACAATTTGAAGTTCCCGCAAAAATCTTGTCAAAACCGAAAATTTGTTTTTTAGACCGGTCACTCAACGAGTATGGGCTAACATGATACATCATTCGAACGGTAACAATTAGCAAAATATAACTGCGCTCGAGTTCAGCGAGATATTTCAACAGTTTCTGAAATTTCAAGAAAAAGCCAGTATTTTGGGCGAATTTGGGCTTTGTGAAAATTCCTTTTAAAAAGTGTTGTATGCGCCGAAAGTGAAAAATGAAACCCCCAATGTCTCTATTTTTGGACAAATCGGACCAATATTTCAACAATGTAATAAATAATGTGAATAGGTAGTAATAATATAGTAGGTAATAAACACTGCACTGTCTCTGACTTCCACTTTCAATTTTTTTTAATCAAAACTTTCAGTCATATACACCATGTTATTATAATGAAACGGAAACCGTGACCATGTAAAAATTTGAAATAGAAACGTTACCTAGAAGACAGGCTAACTCCCTACACGTCACCAATATCAGTATCGAAGAAGTCATGTAATTTTAATGAGCCTTGCCCAGCTCTATAGTTTTGGTTTAACTAAGCATGTGTACATATTATGCACAACATAGCTTAGGTATTAACATAAATTGAATTTAATTTATGACGAATCCTGATATTTTCATTGTCAAGCAAATGTAGATACCAAAACCAAAACTGACTTCATAAAGAAAATTTATTCAATAATGGAATATCTCATTACAATCAAATGTTTGAATTATGTATGTATCTCATTCATAGCCACGTCACATCCAGTACATACCACACCACACAGGACAGAGTCTCACACTGTTGTAGGTAGGTGCTTGTACTATGCAGCTACATAATATTATGTTGTTCTTAAAAATACAACTTGAATTTTGAATATTTTATTTGCTTTACAACTGACTTACTTACATGGGGGTTAAATATGCTTCCTCATTTTTAGTTATTTTCATTTCAACCCTACTTGTGCTTGTGCTCGTCTTGTCTCTGAACTATCCCATCATCCATAGAATGAGACTTGCCCCATTCTTCTAACTAGTAAGGTATCAATACAATTATGCATATAAAGATAGCGCGTTTAGTTTATGTATAAAAATTTCTGAAGTCCTTCTCTGAGCACTTTTTCTCGTGTACATTCCACAGCAAGCAACATATTTCTAAGTTTAAACTACATATCTCTAATTTACATTAGAGCGTAAGTCGAAGTCGTGTACGAATACAACGACTATTCAGAAAGAACTTCCAACCACATCTCTAAGGAATACGCACAAGACTGTAATAAGTACATAAACTTTAAAAATGTGCAAGAGTTTCTTCCTTCCTTCCTTCCTTCCCATCATTGAACCACGTCTGGGATGTATGCGCTGCCACTACACACACTTCTGTCTCCAAAACTCTAAACTGGACTTGGATGCACTGTGAGTAGTAAAACTCTCAAGCGCTTTGCATTATTCGTGTACACAAGGACCAATGTCTTTCTATTTAAACAGACAGGCAACCTCTCTCTCTCTCTACATCCTCAATTCACATCTCAACTCTTATCTAAAAACCTATTCAAACAGAGTTATTTTCTCCCATTAGCTCCACGTTGTTGGAGTAATGGTAATCAGTGAGACACTGTCTAAACATTCGTCTGGATCTGGAAGTGACCCAGAGACAAGACCATCTGACAGGGAACATCCAAACGAGCTAAGGAAATGCATATATTACACATGCACACGTACTAAGGTACCTAACCTACCTAAGTAGGTAGGTACATATTATAATAGCCATCCAGGTTAGGTTTTCAATTTCAAACTTTAACAATACCCTAACCACAACCATACATGGTATGCATGTGTCATATTCATGTCATGTGTACATCAAATCAAACATCTATGTCTATATTCTAGCTTTCTAGCCAACGACGCCAGTATATGGAAGTTACATACGCAATGTAGACTCATCCATACGCATACCAATAGCACATCTTCATATTAGTTTGCATAAAGTGTGAAAGATATCCATACCACCGAATGTGCAACATCATGGAGTTACAGAACAAAATTAGTTTAAACGTCCCTCATTATGTATAATTTATTACAGCCTCTAAAGTCACCACATATTTTAAAATACCTCTACACTGTTTTCTATATCCTATCAGTATATTCTGTTCCATTCTGACTCTCTCGATTTTCAATGAGGAAAGGAATAACGTCTCTGTTCTGCTTTGTCTCACGAATGTATAGACTCGTCTCGTGACTCGTGCATGCCTATAGGTAAGATTATACTAATTTTATTATGAAAAAGCACCAACCCGCCGATGATAATATGTCACAGTCTAAAATCTAAAACTAACTATAAGACATATAAGACCAATAGAGTCATGTCGTAACCCGACCTTATCGTATATCATCCTTATGTAACTTACTACTTAAATACCTAGGTAGGTATACCATGAAAGCTGTGTTCGATGTCCGCATAAAGATCCCTAAAGCTGAGGGTGGTCATTAACACATCTCTTTTACATGGGAGAGATGGAAATATCAGAGGTATGAACATGAAGAGACGAGTCTCTATTTTTCTCTCTCAACTCTTCCCCCAACTCAGATTAATAATAGAGCCAGTAGAGGTAGAAGAGTGTGTGAAGATTTGAAGAGAAATACATAAATAGAGAGAGAGAGAGAGAGCGAGACCCAGCCAGGTGGTTACTTTTGCTGGTTCTCCTTTAGGATGCGGTTGCGGCAATGGCAATGGTAGCGTAGTGCTACTATATGTACCTCATTGGTTTGGCTTGCCTTGATGCATCGAGTTGGTGGTGGACGACGAATTGGATCAACTCACCCTGTCCACCGCTTCCCAACTCCTAACAACCTTATCGCTCAACATAATATATTATCATCCTCATCATCATCATATGAATCGCATGCAAAACCAAAGGAAGCCAACCGCCCTATGGCCAAACCATCCCATCATTTGCATCCCCTATATACTATACTTATTGCACAACCAACGACCGTCCACACATTACTAATGAATGTAAGAGGACTATTGCCATTACTATATATTACTATAAGACGAGAGAAAAAATATGAGAACCTATCAAATACGATGTTGCTCTCTCTCTCTCTATCTCTCTATGGTACAAGTACCTACTCGCACTCTTGCTTGGCTTGTGTAATTCATTATTGAGAGAGCACAACTTCACGTTCACACTGTCACGTCAGAGCAGCGAGAGCCATAGCACATCACACAACCTTCCTCCTATTCTTTAATCTAGTGTGCAGAGGGTACACAGTACACACACACACGTAGCCCAAATTCAACTCCCATCGCTTCCAATTTAGCACTTGATCCCAACCTATTAATTCATTCAGACTATCACCATACACACTCACTAACACAAACGCACAATTACCCCACAACTATCAACTATTATCTCTCACAAAGTACACAAATCAAAATCCTCCATTCTAATCGTTCCAATCCCCACCAAGGTAATTCTCGCTTTCTGAGATAGTGAGTCCATTTTCCCTTCCCTATCATTGTCATGAAAGGAGAAACATAGTAATTGTCCTTGGATCTTATTGTTGTGTGCCTCATAGTTGATAGCTCCAACTAAAATGAGGGATGGCCCATTAAAAATGATTCCCACTCCTACCTCCTCATTATACACAGTGCGAGATCCCTGAGTGAGTATCAGTATTCAAGTACCTACTCCCTACCTACCTGTCTGAGTCTGTTTTCTTATTCTTCTTCTTCTTCTAAAAATGACATTTACTTTGCTGTCCTGCCCTCGTTCTACAGTACATATCTTAACAAGTGCGTACTTGACTAGGTACTGCAGATCCTATATAGATAATCCCACGAATATAGTGCAATCATTTTAATGTTGGACACAAAACACTCAAGTACTTCCATTCAATTGTTACGCTTACAAGTATGAGCAGAGCCGATCCTGTAAGTGTAGTGCACAGGTATAGATTGGAGCATGCATACTAATATAAAAAAAGCAAGGCATCTTATTGAGGCAGAGAGACCATAACAGAGACAGAAACAGAGGTTGCTGGGTGGAGTATATGTAATGCAAAAAAGATAATGAGTGAATGAGTGTGGGGACTATATGAAGTGAATGTGTGTGGAGTGAAAACTCTGGCACAGAAAAGAAAATGGCAATCGTAATGATGTAGATTGTAATAATGTAAAAAGTAAAAAGCAACTCATGATCATGATCACCATGTATCATACGTATAATCAGGAGAGTAATAACAATAAAAGTTTAACAATGCCACCAGAAGAAATTGTACACAATCCACATCCACATCCACCACCACATTGTGATTGCAGCAGCTCCTGCTGTGGACGACTAAGAAGAGGATGACTCAAATCATGCCATTTATAGTTCAACATCCAGTTTCCTCGTATAGTTTCACCTCAGAGTCAGAGAGCTATAGAGAGCAACAAAGGGAGAAGAAGAAGAAGAAGACGACGACGACGACGAAGGAGAGGCGAAGCCAAGGAACCCTGCCTCAGGAGCTATATGTCATCTATCTGCGTGGACTATAGGCATATAGGCATATTCTAGAGGCATCTCCCTCTCTCATCTCAACTCATCCTCTTCTCGTCAGTCTGACTGAGTGAGTCCTGCGAGTTGAAAGAGTTGGACTGTTCGAGTTTGTTGGAGGCTGACTATAGTGAGATGTCTCAGGAAAGGAGTCTTGAAAAGTAGAATGAAATGAAATACTAGGTTTATTGCACAGCCTCACTTGAGTTCACACTCTTGAGTCGCCTCTCCTATGCACTCTCTCAACTTATATCTCTGAGCAGCAGGAAGATGTGGAGAGTGTGGGTAATTCTACAGTGCTTCTTTCCTCCTGCTTTGGCTTTTGTACAAGTTCTTTGGTTGGTCTACTTGGCAATGTTGGTTCCACATCGCCTCGTTTCCTTCTTCGCGTTGGTCCTCTATTATTTCTCTCCTGCTTAGTTTTTCCCCTCGAATTCGAATTCGAGCCTCCAAGTCCAAGTCGACGAAATCCTTGTAACAACATACCCTGTGTGGGGAGAGTTTTGTTACACGCAGTCAGTCCTCTCGTCCTCTCACAGAGTTATAACGAGAACTACATGGAGATGGAGCAAGTCTTCCTCACTTGGGCTTTAACCAGTCCACATTCTATGTATCTTATACCTACCTACCTTTCTTCAGTTTCAGTATTCAGTTCCTACCACGACCACCATATGATATACAACCACCACCACTCCTGCCTCAGTGGTGTGGTGTAGTGTGGTGAAGCTAAAATACGACCAGAGCATAAAAGTATCCACATCCACCAAACCTAATTGTATGCCGAGCTAGACTGTGACTGTGCAATGCGTGAGTGTGTGTGTGTAAGAGATGCGTATAAAAGTTTCCTCAACCGTTCTGTAGTCAGCATTCTATATTCTATATTCCTCAACGCCAACCCAACAGAGCCAAAATGACAACCTCCGTGGAATATTCTTACACACACACACACACTCTCTCCTCACAGCATCAGCTCCACATGCATAGCCACAACTATTTTCCTATTTTTTTCTATTGCTGTCTATCTCCTCTATTATCTACACCTCAGCCCTCAGCTTCGTTTCTGTTGTAGTAGTAGTCCTTCTCGTCGTCGTCGTCAATATTCCTTCAGCCCCATCCATCCAAACAAGCAACCATATTTCTATTGTAACCCAAAAACAAAGTCATGCAATCCCAAGTCTCAGCCAAGCAACTAAACCAACCCCTTTTAGTTTTAGTAATCATCCCAATTACCATTAGATACCGCTAGGTCTATCCCTCCCTATATTATATACCTGTGAGTTTAGAAAGGAAAGGGGAAAAAAAATTCTTGCCTATCATTCCATTGTAATAAAGAGAGAGAGAGAGGTAGGTACCTACCTATAAGCATCTAGTAGGTACATTCTGCTCTGAAGGTAGAGCTATAGAAACGAAGTGAAGGGGCAGAAAAAAAAATGAATATATAAATATATATCCAACCAAATCCGACTCGACTCCTCGAAGTCCAAGTCCAACTCACTCAACCTCAAGATTTTTTTTTGTCCAGGGGTTTTTTTTATATAATGGAATAATAGGAAAGAAAGCAAACATACGCTGGATACTATGGGAAGTACATACATATAGTATGTATACAATTCTAGCATGTGCGTATACGTATTTTGTGCGTTTGAATTCCATACCAATCACATCATGAAAACATTTTCGTGGATTCCCTCAGACTGGATCACAGCAGGGCACAACCCTTTGAATTTTGATACATCCACCATGATTATAAACACGAGGAGGATGGAGGGGATCATATCACATTAACAAAATACATACAAAAATTCTTCGTGTGTAAAATATTTTGATTTTGAGCTAAATCAAATCTGATCTGATAGGTTATGCTTACCTTGTATCAAGTTTACATAGGTACCTAGGTACCTACGTTGTTTTTTTTTAATTTGGAAAAAAAATTTCTACCCTGCATCCTTAATTTTCTACAGCCATGGGAAACGCAATCTGTCTGTAGCCCCCACAATTGACAATTTTTATACTGGTAAATCTGTGACAGTACAGAATTTATCCTATTTTGTTGTGTGATTTCCTCAAGGAGATAAAAATTTAAAGAATTTTATGCCACAATGGTTAATTCATCTCCGTTCCCCATATCCTCATCTTTCCTAAAGCCATCCATATCATTTCATGTGGGGACAATATTTGAAATACATAGCTGAAGCTGATAGTGATAGTAGGGAGGATACACAAAGAATCCGGAAATTAAATTCATACGCTGAAGCTGAGTGAAGTTAGAGAACTGGAATTTGTTTGAATTTCAAATTTGAATATATAGGCTTCTCAATCTCTCTTCCTTTCTCTCCCTCCCTCCCTCCAAGAGGTCGGTTCTGGGGAGCTTCAGTCATCGTCGCCGACTATATCTAAATTTTATTTAGGGAAGATGAGGGGAACGCACAAAAACGGAACCGCTGCCTTATGGGCTTGGTTTATATTTTGTTCTGGCTGGATCCATCCAAACACACACAGTTTTCACCGCGTCCTTATATCCTTTCAGCCTCAGCTGTTGTACCTACCTAGTGTAAGTGCATGCCAACTGGATACAGGCATTATAGGTATAGGTCTCACATATTACTATACATTAAGTAGAGCTTGTATTCTCCTTTCCTACTTCTAGTTGTAGTCCCTATCCACATCGGGAGAAACATGTATAAATCCACTAAGGAATCTACCCTCGCCTATATTATCTCCCTTTCTATAGCAGTAGTAATCACACAAGAGAGTGTTTCTGTTGCTGTCATTTCTACTTTGTAGTAGTACTCGAGGACGAGGATACAAGTCATGCCATGCATCTACCTACTTAAACTTTACCTCTATCCCCATGAACTACTACAGATATCCCTACTGTAGTATCCTAGGTACGAGCGAGCGAACGAGTACGAGAGCGACATGCGGTTGTGTTATTAGTTTGTTAGCGACTCCCAAAATCTGATCGTTAGGCCTCCTTGAAAAGTACATACACACTGATTCATATAAACTAAGAGAGAGAGCACATGCAAACACATTACAGACGTACCTACACCTATATGCAGATATATGTACAAGGAACGGATGGATGGATGAATAGTGACTAGTTTCCTAGCTACCTATATCTGTACATATACGCTTAAGCTACACAAGTCCACCCATGCATTCACTTCACAGATGAGGACACGAGAGTTGAGGATTGTGCGATTGTGTGCTCTCAGTTGAGTCAGTCTCCCTTCCATTGCTACATCAGCATAGCCACAGCAAATGAGTACAGGAAAGAGCTCAAGCCAATGGAAATGAAAGGACAAGAAATAGGGGAACCTACAGCCAGAGCCAGAGAGTCAGCAGCTTCGTCGTGTTACAACAAGAGAGATCTATCGAACCGAAAAAACCGGCGGGTTTCTATGGTGCTTTCAGTTCCAGACTCAGACTTGGGTTGTCGTGCTCCTTGTGTAGAGCTCTAGACTCCCCGCACCAGACCCGAAATAGTTGAGAAAGACTCGTGAGGGAAGAAGGGAGTTGAGACTGACTGAGTGAGAGTGCAGGAGTCGAAAGAGACGAGGTAAAGAAGTGGAAAAGAGGGGAGCTGGAAGAAGACGAGAATGGAGAATTCTCATTTTGCTCATGTTCTTCGTAGCCAGGCAAAGGATCCTACGCTACACACACTACTACTACTAGATACGCTACTTCTACACATCACAATTTCCTTATTTCCAATTCTCCAATTCCTACTCGGTATGTAACCCCATGGATGTCCATAGCCCCTCCACTCCACTCCAATCCACTCCTGCCTTCCTACGCTCCTGCATGATGTGAATCTCTTGAAAAACAGAAGGAAGAAATGAAAGGCATCATCCCTCCACGTACCTAATAATCTCTCTATACTCTCAACTCACCAGAGCAGAGTTCTTCTCTTCGCGTCCTTTTCTCCAACCGTACAACACAGAGACTACTCACGATTCCCCAGAACCAAAGCCAGAGCCAGAGCCAGACCACGAGGCTAAGGAATAATACATGTGGGGATGTACATGCTTACATTTCTATCCCTCCTTGTGGATTTAGATCCAAAATCCAAACACACACTCCTAACAATATCTTGTATATATACCCATACCCATATGGCTAAAAGTACAGAGCTACGGACTACGGGCGACGTTTCCACCCGTCTTCATCCCATCTCATCTTTCTCCGTATCTCCCATGCCTAAATATATATAGGTACATATGCATATTCCTTCTCTGTGATCGGATCCAACTTGAAAGATTTCCAGCTTCAGCTGAGCAGACATAGGAAACGGAGACGAAGACGAGACGAAGACAGTCTATAGAGAGTGGAGAAGATGATTCAAGTTCAAGACAGAGGGGCTGGAGTGTATCTAACATCTAAACTACACACACGTACAGTGAATCTCCTCGTTTTATTTTCATCAGAGAGTGGACGGAAGGCAGAGGAGATGAGGATGAAGAAAGATTCTCTTCTCTCGTAGCATTTCTTTTCCTCATCTCATCTACTCATGCAGACTGTATACAGAGGAAAGAGCAGAGCTATGTTCAATCCTTCTCCTTCATCCCATTTCCAATTCCATCTCCACAGCCACACAGTATAACAGAGAGCCATCCTTCTTATTCCCTTTTGCCTTGTACTTCCAGGTCCAGAGCCAGAGCCAGACTTCCACTATTCACGGCTGCTCTTGTTCTCAGCTCATCTCTCCATCCGATCCTACACAAGTAGGTAGGTACCTACATAGATCGCATCTCTGTGAGTTTTAGACTGACTCTGAATTCTGAATGTAGACTCGGCTTTGAGCTTTGAGTCATGATCACGAAACAAACTGTTTTCCCGTCTACTGCCCGTCCTCCTCCTCCTCTCTCCCAATGGACTTCTTCCATTACCTTGACAAATCTTTACTCTGCTGATGAGATGAGACGGAACTACATACATTATCAATCTATTCTGCTTCATATACTCAGCTTGAGACTGCACTTTGCATTGTTGTTGTCATTCGCATGTGGCTCGTAGTAAGAATTAGTAATAGTATTAGTAGTTTGGTAGGTAGATAAGTAGATAGGCGGAATGGATTTTTCTATTTTGCATTCTACCCCTAGCTCTGGCATTGTGTAGTGTAGGAAAAATAGAGAACTCGCTCAAAAAGATAGTGGAAACATTAATGGGAAATAGTAAATAGACATAGAGATATACATGGATGGAGATGGGAGGATGAAGACATGGGGAGGATATAGTAGTAGGAATGATTCATAGAAATTGGAAATACCACACCACCACCAATTCCAATTCATTTCTTTAATGATATTCCACCACTTCATCAACATGCACTATTGTCTCCGTCTCGTATATCTCTAATCGTAATGATAATAGACCTCTCCTCAGTCTCCTCGTAGAACTATACCAACGTCCCAGCACCAAGACCAACACCAACCTGAGACGTGCTTCTCCCAACACAAGACACAACACAAAGCAACACAAGGCAAGTCAGCTTTACAACTACTCTTACATTTCCATCGTCACATTCACAACTTCACACTTTCTCTCATCCCATCCCATCGCCTTGATTCTTGTCTTCCCTCTGTCTGCAATAACTCTGAGCACTGACAACATTTTCATTCCATTTGTGGTATTTTTTTGGAGACCTGTGACTGTGAGACGAAGACGAAGACGAAGACGAGCGAGAACTTGCTGAATTATACTACCTCCATTAAGAGAAGGGATGTTTTTATCATCTTTAATCTAGACTGATAGCGTGAGACTGATTTTGAGCCTTTTAGTTTTTGCACGTAGTTTTATCCAATGGATAAATGCCTACAGTGTACACATTTAATTAACGTAGGGATCAGTATGTATGCTGTAGTAGTAATGGTTTGCTCATTATCTATATTATTGTAGCATCTTGTTTGTCGCTCATCAATCTATCTGGTCTCCCCATAATAATTATTGGATGAATTAATAGCCCAATTACTTACTACAGTGACTACCTTCATCGTCTTCGTCTTTCATCCCAGCCACAAAATTCAACGGTATGAATATAAATCCATGTTTTATACTGTGTACACTCCAGTCATAAATATAATCATCTTCCTCATAAAATAAAGGGGAGATACTAATAGTAGCCGATTTTCTGGTTGAAATAAGTAACAAAGCAACTACCTATGTAGAATACTTACAACAGCTCATAAATGCATTCAAAAAATGCTGTCAGTGTCAGACCAGTGTGGTACAAGTCCACAATGGATTTCAAAGTTTTTTTTTGGTATCATACAAAAAAATATAAACAAATACTATGTTAGTTACTACTACAATACTACTACACCACAATAATTATGCCATTCATTTTATTTTTCAGTTACAAAAAAAATAGAACCTGTGCAGGTGCAATTAATATACCTATAGGCATGTGACGAATGTCAAAAATCTATGCTACACCATACAGATTATTAGTATGTGTTGCATGGATTGGTGAAATGAAGTGATGGGTACAGGGATTTATTTTGTTACGTCGTCAAGTTGTACGCATATAGTTGCTAAGGAAGTTAACTCGTGTTTTTGCCTGGGTGGATTACGGATAAAGACTGACATATCATCTAATCATGATGAGACAAGTCGTAAATGTTTCCCCCCTGGCTCCTTCTAAATACCCATAATTTTCATTTACACAATCTTCAAGATGGATAATGTGAAATGTTAATCGTAATAATAAAATATATATGCTCTGTAATTTCTTGACCCCATAGAACATCACTCCCATTCAATCCTATATCCGAATCCAACAATCCATTCCATCCCAATCTCTATACTTTTTCTGTATCTCTGGCTCTCCAGTCTTCCAAGACATCCGACATCCTTACTCACATCATATCATATCCATATGCCCATGGATGGGTAACATAATCTCTATTATGTAAGCGTTACATGAAAAGTTATCTCTCCAGTAACTCTCGTCAGGGTAACGTATATGTATCCCTGACAGTCTCTGTTTGTGGTTAGTCAAACATCAAACAAGTTTACATTTACAATACAAGCTTACCACTTGTAGTTCAGCACTAATAATAATAGTAATAATACCATACCACAGCCACAGTCATGGCCCTCCTTCAAATTCCCTGACAAAATACAAGTAGGTACATACCTAGTATGTATATGTTGTACCAGTACCAGTACAACACAATGCCACACAAACACAAGGAGGAAAAAAAACTCTGTGTGTACTAAAAGGCAAACCGTAGGAGTAGGAGCGCGTAGGAAAGCTGAAACGACCTTGCCGTTTCCCTTTCTTACTTGAACAGTTCAACGCAACATCTTCTCTCCAGTTTTTAGAGTACGCATACTGATCTGATCTTATATCACCATCAGCCTGTTGCCTCCAACTCCATACATGCATCTCCGCATTTATTTGTAACCTAATTTTATAATATGAAGAAAAACCACCTTTACAGTTTACATAGGTAACGTGCATAGTGTCAAAATATGAACTATACACATACCCGTCTATGCGATAATACACCACAATAAGAGATCAAGATCTGAATCGAAACAACACAACAACTTATTATTATAAGAATCTGGCTATAGGTAAAGAATAGATAGGCAGGTGCTTAGATACACACATCTGTAGAGTAATGATTCACTTCTATACACTACTTGAGGAACCAATTACATTCATATTACAAGTCACAGGGTTCCCATCCCACTCAGTCAGTCAGTAAAAGTCAACTGTGAGTAACATAAGCAACAATATCCTTTACTTTAGAAATAGATAGGTTCAAAGAAAAAACTGAAAGGGCTTCGGCTTGGACCCTGGGATGGCAGTTGAGTACGCACCTACTACTACTACCAGTACGCCAGACGATGAAATATATTATAGGAAAAGAATACACGGCAGAAATAATGAGCAGAAATACTGGAAGGAAAGGGCTCAAAGGGTAGAGGTAGAAGGCGAAGGTAGGTATAGGTACTGTCTGTACTGAAACCTATATAGGTACGCAAGAACTGATATATAATAGAGTTATAGTCATATCGAACTATACATTTATGTTTGATTCCAATTTCAATACTGAAAACCAAGACCTTCCGAGACCGATACCGAGACCGACTGACAAGCTAAGCTAAAGTTTCATGTTCACATTCACCTTCCAATCCATTTTACATCTCTTTCCCTCACAAACACACATTGACATGGGACGCTCCTTCTACTACTTCCTTCCTTCGTTAATAGTGCCTGCACTTTGTTTTTGTTATTCGCTCATCAAACATTGAACCAAGCCAAGACCGAGCCACTCGTACTGGAGACGACCATCTTTTCCAGTCTTCAACAGTCATCAGCCCCAACAGCCAACAAAGAATCATGCTAATGACAGTGACAACAGTATTTTTCCGTCACGAAAAAAAGTTATAAAAGCAGCAGCAGCAGTACCACCGCACCATAAGAAAACTCCTCTAAAGGTACATCTAAAATTCTACACGATGCACAGCAAAGGAAAAGCATGACCAAGTCATCGGAAGGATCAAGAAACAAATGTTGAAGAACGCCGAGCCGAAACCGAATTGTACAGTCCGGATACCAACTACAGTCTTTGACACGATGGAAAAGTGTAAGAAAAAGGAGTGAAGGAGTTTGAGGAGCTCCGAGATCCGTCTTCAGCTTCAGTGTGAAGGCCCAATGATACAAAATAGGTACCTGCATACAAAGCAAGGAGCAGACGAAGATGATGATGATGACGACGACGACGATGAAGGACTCAAAAGAAAAAGAACTAACGATAAAGTTGGAGTTGGAAGATAGATGATATGCTTTCCTTGATATTTATGTAGGTATATCTGTAGACTGTATAGGTATATATCCAGAATAAAGCTCCAACTTGAACTTTATATTCTGAGGATATCTTCTCATATTGTATTATGTGTAGTGAGGGAAGTCATGGAAGTGGAAGTCAAAGGAAAAGAGAGACACATTGAAAAGTTGAAGTTAAAGTCAAGCCGCGTTGGTCTTGGTCACATCACATACCACATGGGAAACAACCCCTACGTCTCACGTCTAGTCTAGGACATGGGACAGGAACATGAAGAATATTTGAACCTGACTCTATCTCTGGAATAAAAATGCAGCGCTCCATCTTCCATCCCATCTAATTCTACCATTAACTTATCAACCATAACCACAGATACACTATATAGTTATGTACACTTTGTATCTTTATATGGTTCCTTATTGGCATATACATTTACCTATACCTACAAGCTTCGGATATAGCGCATGCTACACATTACAACCATGTTTTACTGTTTTTCACGTTACATGTAACAAAAATATAAGTTACAACTTTAACTTTTCCCGTCAACCTTGTTACAAATGGCTAACTAAACTCAGAAAATTTTTAGCGTTGATAATTTTAACCATAATTATTACACAGAGCCAGAGCCAGAATACAGGTATTTGCTTTCCCATTAAGATTATTTTATTTCTCTATCCGTGCCCACATAATATACCGCACACTGAATTAATTTGGAGGTGATGCAGTGCATTTCCTCTCCATGGCATGGGATGGAGTTCAAGTTAGAATTAGAATTAATGCGAGTGGCAACACGGCCCCCAGCTATTATTATTGTATATCCAGTCTCATCATTTGCGGGGCCGAGACCTGTGCTGTGCTATATAAGTAGGTACCTATAGCTACATCTAAGACCTTGATTTCACTAGCGACTTTAACAATTGTTAACTCTAACAACAGTTAGCTAACCACTCATTTTTACGTGAAATGTGAACTAACAATTGTTAAACTGTTAACAATGATTAACTTTTAACAATTGTTAAAATCGATAATTAGCGTTAACAATTGATAACTTAACCTGTGAAATCGCACTAACAATTGTTAAACTTTAAAATTTGAAATTTCCCGGGATCTATAACTAACAATTGTTAATTTATGTAGTGAAATCACGTTAACAATTGTTAAACTTCAACATTTTGAATTTTAGCGGGCACTATGGTTAACAATTGTCAATTTATGTAGTGAAATCGCACTAACCATTGATAGCTTAACAATTGGTAACTACTCGTGAAATCGCAAAGTTAACCATTGATAACTTAGCAATTGTTAACTAACAATTGTTAAAGTCGCTAGTGAAATCAAGGTCTAATATATAATAGGGGAATCTCCTAAAACACCTTAAACCCACACTTCCGTAGCTCCCTATCACCAGGACCACTCTTCCACCAGGTGTAGACGTCCTACTTTTCGGCAGCTCTGCTGGTCCGGTCCTCGGGACCCCCTGCTCCTGCTCGCTGTCTGCTCGGCTGAGCTGAGCTCCACGTCCCGATCCACCAAGCAAGATCTGCTCACCAGGTCTGTGGTCCTCGTGACCGACCGTCTTCGCCACGTCCTCACCTCCTGAGCCCTAGACCTACCGACCTGCTGCTCTACAGTCAGGTACGAACTCGAGGTGAGCTCGGGTCCAGGTCCTCAGGTCTGGTCTCTGGGGCTCTCCCTTTGTTAAGCTGGGGAGCCCTCGGTCTGAGCTAAGCTCCTTCGTGTGGTCAAGAGATGCAGTATGCCTCACTCGTATGCAAGTGCTGGTACCTCGCCCTCAGCACCTCCACTCCATGATGTCGAGCTCTCGCGGTCCTAAGGTAGATGATGCGCCTATGGGCAACATGAGACTGGTCTGTCAGACCGGCCTAGTCTATGCACAATGATGTCTTATATAGTTCTACCTGACCGGGGCAATCTGGACCCGAATGATCATACACTAATAACCAATGTCTTACACAGCCCCCTATATGCTGTCGGCCATAGGCCAGAGAGGTAGTACGCACACACAGGAAATGTCCGGGGGAATCACACACAACTTACACCTTTTTATTCGTCTCTTCTCGGTCTTCCGACCCACAATAATGTCAGTTTATGTCGGGAAAATTACACTCACAATAACCGGTTTACCCGGTACAAATTAATAACAGTTATAGTCTAAACAACACGATTATCCACAATTACTTTTATCCCACTTAATTCCCTTTACGGCCTCACTCCGCCATACTTCTCCACTACTTTACACTTCTAACCTTTCCTTTACTTCTGGGGTGTTCTCTACTGCTTCACGAACAAGCCGTACTTCCACCGACTTACTTCTCTTGTAGAGGGTTGCAAAGGAATGAGGATCGATCCTTCTGCTCATCGTCTCGTGAGCCCTCAACCTGAAGACCGACCCAAAATACCCCACTTACGGATATTCCTAACCTGACCGGTGATTGGCTGTCAATCACGTACGAGCCTACCTTCTGCCGCTGATTGGCTATCGCATCTCTATGAGCCTACCTTCCTGCTCCCCCATCCTCGTCTTCCTGAATGGTCATGGTCAGTCCCCCATCCGCTACTACACAGCCCTACCACTGCTACTGTATCCAGATCGTCATCATGTCGTTCGCTCGTGTACACTGTACCACGACCTGGATCATTCTAGATCATACACTGCTCACTCGGTCCCCACGTGATAGCTTACTACTATTACTACCACTACCGGACCATGCCCTCTCCATCCAGTCTCCACGTGATGGCCTGACTGCTGCTACCACCACTACCTACACCTACTTCCCTATCCTGACCTAGATGTCGCCTATGCCCCTTGTTGCTGGAGCCGATTTCTCTCTCCCACTGTCCCCCCCACTATTCTCAACTCTGCCAGGCGCCTGAAACATCATAGAGGGTTCTCTACCGCCTGAGCATCGCCGAGAATAAGTGAAGAGCCTAGTGACTGGAAACGGGAACGACTCTTAGCGGAAAGATCTTGCCGTTTTCTCTCTCCTACGACCTCGCTAAGAAACTAGGTATGTGGAGCACTAGACCTGAGGACCTTTCCTTCACTGTAGATCAGTAGACCTGGCGATGTTAGAGACTCAACCTGATCGGGGGATCCCCCTTGCTATACCTGTAGACCTCTTTACCTCGAGATCCAGAAGACTCGCGAGCTGCGACCTGCTAACTATCCGTGCGGTCGAACCTAGATCCTCATGCATAGGCATGTATACTGACCCTAGTTAGGCTACCCTTGTAACAGTAATTAACATTATAAAGTAGTCATGTTCATAATAAAAATGTATTAAACTAGATATATGTATGCATCAATAACAACAACACTATATTATACACTTACGTTCATGATTAAGTACCAGCACACCTGGTTATTAATATCACACATAATATACGTCTTGATATATAAAAAATTTACATTGTATCCACTACCCCGACCCCTCCTGAGGTCGGTATGCCATCCATGATCTTTAAAACATATAAAAAGATTAAAATAGGTATAAAAATAAATAAAATGTACATATTGTAATAGTAATTCGATCTCATGCCTCTTCATACACTAAATCGCTTCAATCGAGAAGGTCTTCATCTTCTATCAGAATCTCTGCATCACTGCTATTATCTTGATGTTGTTCTGCTTCCAGTCTTCTCCGTTCCGATCCATTTCGGGGTGTCAGAGCCGATGTATCTATCCTTCGCCGAGAAAGATTTGCGATTGCCATAGTTCCATGTCTACCTGGGCTGGGAGTGCTGAGTGATGCCGAAAGTCCCTGTAGTGATCCGAATTCCAAGGAGGTCCGACGGAGATGAGACCTGTCCAGAACCCTCTGCAACGCCGCATCCGGATCCCATTCGGTCATAGCTTTGGTCGCTGCCGTCTGATCTGTCTGTCTCTGACGCTGCTGCTGCGCTCTCCAACGGGCTGGGATCATATCCGCTGGGATGACCCGGTCTTCTGTTTGGGTCCCCGGTGGTCGATTATGCACTCTCATGTCAGTTATTGTCTGGACCAAGTAAAGAGCTCGTGCCTGCATCCCTTGTAACTGGCGATCCAATGCAGTATCATATGTCGATGGTGGCTGTGGATTAGGTGTCTGCCACTCCTCAGCCTCCAGGATTTTCTTTACTAGTTCCAAGACCTCGTATACACTTTTCCTAGCCAGATTCTGCATCAAACCCTTCAAGGTGGTCTGTACCGCCCTCCTATCCTCCTCTGGTCGCTTGAGCTCATAAGCGCGAATGTTGACAAGATGCATGGCTGAGCATAACACATCTGCCCTGAACATTATGTCCTGCTCACCCGGTAAGCGTAAGAATGGATGGTTATAGTCGATGTCCTCCGGCGGCACTATCACTTGGTGTGTTTTTGCTGCGAAGCACTCTGTGGTCGTATGTCCGATAGCCCGACAGGTCCGGCATATCCGCCACCAGTCGGTTACTGCTGGTTGAGTGGGGGCAAATATCCATCCTGAGCTGCTCGCAGCCACACCCCTTAATCGTCCTGGCACAAAATTTTGTGGGAACAGCAACCACCCCACCTCCCTGTTAAGCATGTAAACCCTTCCCAATGCAGAGTGCCTACTACTCCACACCCGGGTCGACGTGCTCTCCAGGAGTGCTGTGATTGCGTTCCCTTGCTGTGCGTTTAATTGCCGTTGTGCTTCATCCTCAGGAGCGAGTTCCGATCGCAAGATGCTTCTCATCACCCGGTCCGACCACGGCTGGTTCTCATGGGCTGTTGCATCTTGCTGGACCGCTGATACTGTCTCTGATGCTGAAGAGTTGGTTATATCCGCCTCCTCTGGTATCATTTCGACCCTAGGCCGTTTAGATGGACGTTCCATCTTGATGGTCAACTGCTTGCCTTGCTGTGGCCCTGGGCTGCTGCTGGACCTTCCACTCCCGTTGTGTTCTGGCGTTAGCCGGGTGTGGCTACGGGTGCTCGGTCCTTGTAGTGGAGATTGATCTTGCCGTGGTGTCCTGGCTGGGTTGATCTCCGAAGCTTCCGCCGCTTTCCTCTTCTTATCGGCGGACTCCCCTTGATGCTGTTCTTTTTGCAATTTCCGGCGTTCCGCTTTGCGCCTTTCAGATGCTCGATACGCTTGCCGTCTGTCATTCCAGTCTTGTATGATAACCTCCGTCCGGATCTCTTCATCTTCGTCTGCTGACCTGGACGTCACACAATCGTCCCAATCCTGAATATTCGCTTTCACATCTAAGAGGTCTACCACTCCTATTCTCAGCACTGCTTCTACATGTCTCTGCAGGTTGTGACAATCTATCCACTTCCTGAGATCTCCCTTGCCCTGCATAAGCTGAGCTGGGCGGCGTGGTTCTCCCTTATTAGTTGTCATACACCACTTGTCCACGAAAGTTTTAAAAGCCTCGAATGCTGCAGTAAACCACTCCCAGGTTGCTTGTTGCGTAGTACAGGCATATTGGTGGACAAAGCTAGACGGTCTCGCTGATACCTGGGTTTCCGTGACAACGTCTTTCTCTAAGTAGAACTGAGCCTGTAACATATATGCCAGCGTGGTTGTTTTAAGCCATTCTCCCGGTTGGAGGTCCAGGTGGTATGCCATGTCTAAGCGAAGAACTACCAGGATGGATAGTATTCCTCGAGCATCAAATGTCTCTTTATTCCTAAGCTTGGCCTGTCTATAGAGCCGCCCGTATTGATAGAGGACCTTACTGAGTTCCCGGCGGCACTGATTCGGCGAGAAATCTGGAGCTACCCTCGGCATCCTGGTATCCATTATCTTTATCCGGGTCTTCGGCGCGGATATCCACCGGTCGAATCCGGACTGAGCATAAGAGAAGGACTCCGCATATAGGCGACCCAAATGGTAGACTCCCAGCACCTTGGAGACCATATACCTGTATTGCGTTGCGGTGTACTGTACCCGGCCTTCCTTCCCTTTCGCTGGGCGGTTGTCCTCCAGCCAATCTTCAACTGTAATCCCGAGCTCTGGAAATAATGTGAGTAATACCTCATCCACTCGCCTCGGGATGTCCTCACCGTACTGTCTTCTCCACCACCGGCTGAGAAGGTAGCGCACATCTACCGTATGTCGAGGACGTATATCTGCGAAATTTCTGAGGATCTCGAACTGAGCTCCTAGCTCGTACATCCACTTCACTGCAAGGTTCCTGTCCAACCAGTCCAGTATATGTGCCCTTGCCGGTGGTTTCATTGCCGAATATCCTGCTAAGACGACCTGAGCCCCATCCGTGATCCCGATCACTGAGATATATCCTCTCCTGGTGGTGTGTTTGTTTGCTCGCCAGACCTGAAGTGCGAGGTTACGGGACTTATCTAACCTGGATAGAGCTGATCGGATCTCAGCCTCTTGCGTTGCTTCAGGGATAATGATGACTTCCTCCGGTATTTTAGGTCGAAGTCCCTGAGATTTGGTTGGCCAAGCGCCGTCCCGATCCACGAAATGCCTAACGACGCGCCCGTTGATGTCTTGTTCTTCGATCTGAGCATCCGTCAGATCCCCATCCGGCGTATCGTCTATCTTGACGCGATATGCTTCGACTTCCTCCCGCAGAAGAGGGTCTTCCTGTGGTCGAGATTGTATTGGTATGATGCATCTTCGTGCTGCGATGCCTTTTGCTTTCCGCGACTCTGGTCCCAGTTTTGCCGGTCTGGCTGCCACAGGCGGTCTAAAATCCGGGTCAAATGCTCCTAGAGCGGATGAGTGTGCTGCCCATGACGCTTTGTGGAGTGGTTCCAGTACCTCTTCTAGCCACTCAGGAGACGCTGCCATGCTAAAATTAAAATTTTAGAACCACTGATTAGACAAGGTCTAAGTGAGACTCACCGTCTCTCTTATTCATATAAAACACGCATCTTATCCTCAGATCATGCCATCTGATTCGAAACCCGAGCTTTACATGCCTTGTCCCTTCTTATACTTATCATGCATAACTGATTGGAGATCTTCTGAGCCCTACAATCCTGCCCAGGGAGCCCAAAAGACCATATCATCCCCCAGATCCATTAGAGTCGCCGCTCTATCCCTTAGACACAACCCTGAGGCTATGCCCCCGTGACCCTATGCTTAGATATTGCCGTTCACCCCTATAGCTTATCATATGGCGAGCTGAACTCCTGGCTCTAGTGGTCCCCCCGACTTTGTATGTCGGTTTGACCTAGTTGGGAGGGTGCATCTTATTGCAAACCCACCTTTGTGCCCTACACCTCGCTGGGTCTGAGCTGGATATCTGCTTCGTAAAAAGTTTGCTACGGCCTCACTGTGCCTGATGTGAGCTCTATTCACGTGTCAAATTAGCCCCTACTTAAGCTAATGGCTGTCGAATCCTGTGTTCTAAACTAGTCCTCATGCAAAACTTGCGTGTGGATTAAACATCTGTCGTCCTGGACAAGATGTTCCGGTGGTTGTCATTAACCCGGAGCTGTCGCTCTGACTTGTTTACCCTCGCTAGTCTTGAGGAATATTGTAAGCTAATTACTATGGAACTGAATCTAACCCCACTGTATCTGGTCCAGTCTTTTGCTGTCACGGCTTGGACATACTGTGGCTTCGGTTATGTGTACAAATAATCGAGTTATTTCCGATCACGGCCCATACTCTTGACATTGAAGACGTCCATATCCGTCCTGTGGTGCTTGTTTACCCTCTCTAGCTTGAGGAACCATACCTGCTATACTTATGATACCGGTTGGAAACCCTTGCTACTCCAATTTACCATTTCTATGCTGGGATCACATTCAATTGGAGCCTGATATTGCTCCTACTGCTCGCTTATCCTGTCTAGCTTTGAGGACTACCCTATACTGCTGTCCCTGCTGCCAATATCGCGTTTTGCTTTACAAAGGCCCGAGCCCCTTCCGTCGGTCGGCTCAAGCATCTACAACTGGAATGTTGTTCCTTCGTCCAACTGTCGGACGTTTATCCCTGCGAATGCACCGAATAGTATATCGAAATCGCAACGAAATTTTCAAAATTAAGTTAACTGCAGCCTGCCTGCCCTGCTTGTTTACCCTCTCTAGCTTGAGGACGGCCTACTGTGGCCCGCCGGCTGTCGTCTTCGTCACGCCGATTCCCTCTTGGTCATTTCTAGTTGCTTGGAACCCCTGGCATGTGGTCCCAGGGGACTCGGTACGGCTTATTCACGGGGCCCTCATCGCCAATCTCCGGTGCTGTCTGCTTGTTTAGCCTCCCTAGCATTGAGGATGCAGCCCTGCTGACGGTGACTACCTTCATGCATGGCTACCCATTCGCCCTGCTGTTGGCTTCCTTGCTTTCGCCAAAGATCGACTTCTTAGCTGGATCCTCAGCTGAAAATCATATTCATGGAGAAACATTTGACCGATTCTTGCGGTCTGCTAAACTGCACCATTGTCCTATGGAAGTATCTCCGTACCCGGCTAATCATTTCAGAACATCACAACTACGGCTCGATGGCCTGTCCCGTATTCTACAAAATGCTCACAACAAACATGATTGAATGCCTGTCGCCTATTACGTATCTCCGTACCCGGCTATGGTCTCCAGAGTGCCACAATTGACTGCGGCTCTGGTTATGCTTGTTTAGCCTCGCTAGCTTGAGGACTATTGACGTATCTCCGTACCTGGCTATGTACCTCACTTTCCGGCAAAACAACTGCTCAACCCTGCGTATGCTTGTTTAATCTCGCTAGCTTGAGAATTTGCTATCCTACTTGTGTATGTTGTGCCTGAACTGTAATCTAACTCTCTAGCTACCTACTTTCGGCAGGAGTTGGCCATTCCACCGGTCCTGCCGGTCCTTCTCGCTCTGTTCCGTATTAACTGTCTCCACCTAGGTCATCGCAATATTTGCATTTCTTGTTAACCGTCGGTGGGTGTGTGCTTGTTTACCCTCCCTAGCTTGAGGACCGATGAGCTTTTGAGGTACATTTTTGTGATCTCGCACTCGACAGTTTTGGCTTGTATACTAACCTTCCTAGCCTCGAGGAATTTAGAGACTTCATTGGATTCGTGAATTATCTATTGGACTGGTGCATCATGAACCTAATGATCCCAATACCGGGGTCCTCCGGTGAATCTGCATCTGAAAATTGGATCGACTATCATCTCGGCTGGTTTATCATGCTCCCACAGCTTTGAGCAACAAATGGAAATTGACTTGGACTGTACTGGTGGTTGCTGACTGGTTGAATTACTTACTATCATGTTAGCTGGTTTATCAAGCTCTCTCAGCTTTGAGCGAAACAATGTGAATTGACTTCGACCGAGCTGGTGGTCGCTGGGACTGTACTGATTGAATTACCTATGCTGGGCCGCGTTGGTCCTGTGGATCTGTTGCTCTCCATGCCTTTGATCGAGGTTACCCTGAGCTAACCTTCTATGAGGGCTTTACGGGCCCTCTTTCGCCGTGCTGGGTGCTCCACCAACATCTAAATCGGACACCAGCTCCCGGTATGTGGATTTCTTGAGCTCTGCACCATATGCCGTGAATAGGGCTGGTTACAAAGCAAAGGAGCTCAATAGCTCCGAGGCTGGAACCTCAGCCTTTCATGATTCCTTTGCCGGTGGGAGTTATTTACCCACTCACTAGTAACCTACCCTATACTCGCCCCTGCGGTGGAACTCGGGACGAGCACACGGCGCAGTTTAACGTCTTACACGTCATAGGACGTGTTCGGAAGAGTAGAGACCCCAGCCCCTACACCTCCGCCTTAACCTAAATTATTTTTTTTCATTTTTATATATTTTATGTAGAAAACTTAACTAAACCCTTTTCCCATCACCAAAAAAAACTTTTCCCAATATATCCCAAAACCATTTTAATGCCACCGGTCTCGACTGTGGTACTTTATTTCTGATAATCTGTGGTCCCGTTCTGGTGGAAGGACATCCTTAGTAGGTCTCCCATCCTGAATCCGGTTCAGCCAGTCCGCATGGTATTTATGCCCAGGCGGTCCGGAGGTCTGCGGATCCTCGTCGACTGTCTTGGTAGTATGGGGGGTGCGTCAAACTCCTGTTCATATTCGTCGGACCTATCTAGTGGTCCCATTGTCCAGTCCTCCTCACTATCCTCCGGCTCTGACTGTGCCTGAGCCTCGGTGTCTGACTCGCTCGTCCTAACCTGCTCTATACCTTGGACTCCTTCTGCTTGGATGACTCGAGACTCCCCGACTGGTATTGCTATTCTGGGCAGCCGTGATTGAGTCTCCCCTTCCTCTTTACCTTCCTCCTCTGCTCTCTGATGGTATGGAAGCATGAGGGAGGTGTGGAATTTAGAGGGTATGTCGTTTGGATCGTCCGGGTCTTTGATACTGACCAGGAGATCCGAATGTACCTCTACTATCTGCCAGGGCCCGGTATATTTAGCTCCTAATGACTTGGAATATAATGCATCTTTCGATGATTGTTGCTTGTTGAATGTCTTTACCAGGTCGCCTACCTTATATACGATGTCACGTTTGTTCCGATCGAAGAGTTTCTTCTGAGCTAGCTGAGCCACTTTCAGGTTTTTATGTGCCTGCTCCCTGATGATTGAGATGTCTGACAATAGTTTGGCTCCGAACTCTTCTTCTGTGATACCTAACGTGCGCTGCAGCTGCAATTTCCGGTCTATTGGAAGCATGATGTCCCTCCCTAGGTTTAACTGGCAAGGCGAGTACCTGGATGATTTGGATTTTGATGTGTTTAACGCTACCATGTAATCACCGAGCTGATTTGCCCATTTTGTCTGACTTTTCAGACAAAATGCTCGAAGGATGCTTTTAATGTCCCGATTTGCTCTCTCTGACTGATTTGGGTTTGGGTGATATGGTGCGACATGTACTACCACACAACCCCATTCCTGGAGCTGATCTTCCCAGTCTGCCCCTGAGAAGTATGATGCGTTATCCGAGACTATTCTATTTGGGGTGCCGAATGTGTTAAATACCTTCTGCAAGAATCTCAAGATCTTAACTGAGGAAACTGATGTCATAGGTTCCATGCTAACCCATTTGGAGAATTCATCAACGCAGACTATTATGTATTTGTAACCCGCACTTGGGGTGAGCTCCCCTACAATGTCTACATGAACACACTCGAAGATATTGTTTTTATATGAATGGATGCCCATCCTACCCGGTCTTAGCTGATTAGATGGCTTGGCTAGTTGACATGCCTCGCAGGTCTTAACATATGCTTCTATGGTCTTTGCCATGTTATAAAACCAAAACCGCTTTTTGATCTTGTCGTATGTCCGCTCGACGCCTTGGTGGCCTGCGCGTGTGGTGTCATGAAAATATGAGATTATGTCCCGCTCGATAGCCTGTGGGACCACTGGAACCAGGCGCTTTCTGGTAGTGGATACCACTGGGTCCAGAAAGTCTGCAGCAATTAGTGGATGAGCCCATTTAATATGCTTACCCCTACGGAGCATGGCGGGTGTGATTTGGAGCTGTGCTGATCCTTGTTGTCGTAGTGGATCACCTGCAACCGTACCGGCCTGGTGCTGGTCCTGGAGCTTGTCTACCCTACTGCTATAGAAATCATCTGCATGGGTGCTCTGCTTTAGTATAGATTTTAATGGACCCTGTTCTTTATTTGGGATGTATCTACACAGGATGCCCTCAACTACGGCGTAGTCATACCTATACCTAGAACGATGACCAACCCGACACAGGCTCTTGGTAATAGTAGCAATCGCCTCGTCAGCTCTCTGTAGGGTCTGCAGCATAGGCCGGTCCAACAAATCCATGTCGATCTCGATATTATTTCTCGAACTAGTGAAGGTGGCTATGCACTGGTCAACCCGATCTGGATCGTCGTCCTGCGTTGGATCCGGCAGAGCGCCACGTGAGAAGAGGTCTGCGAGTCTATTATCCCCGCCTTTGACAAACTCTGTGTCGTTTACTACATCACCCAGCTCGATCGCCCACCTCACAATGTGTTTGCTGTAGAGGTGGTCGTTCGTGGCTGCATGTTTCAAGTAGGATAGGGCCTGATTATCGCATCGAAAAATCACATCCTTCTGGTAACGGATGTAGGGGTCGAACACCCGATTTGCAAACCTAATAGCCAAGCATTCCTTCTCTCTTGCCTCATACTTGCGCTCTGCCTTATTCAATAACTTACTTCGACATTCGATCACCCGGAACCGGTCAGCCTTAAGCTTATCGCAATAGTATTCTTGGGCTAGAATAGCTCCCAAGCCTACTTCGCTAGCATCGGTATACACGTACAAAGGTTGGTCGTAATTGATGGTATTGAGCGTGATCTCTTTTGCGATCTCATCTTTGATGTTCTCGAAAGCTGTTTGCTGCTCCGGGCCCCAATTGAAAGGTCGATTAGGATCTTCCTCCTTTTTTAGTTTCGCAAAAATGTGCTCTAATTGTGTAGCATAGTGAGGTATAAACCTCATATACCATCCAATGGCACCTAAAAATCGCTGAATGTCTTTCTTGGTCTTGGGGACCGGATAGTTGCGAATAGCTTCGACTTTTTTGGGACATTTCGTAATTCCAGTCTTGGTAATTACATGTCCGAGGAATTGGACCTCCGGTAGATCGAATTCGCACTTTTCCCAATTAATGGACAGGTTGAAGTTATGCAGGGTCTTAAATACAAACTCTAGATGTTCCTTATGCAGGGCCTCTGTCGCACTAAAAATAAATATGTCGTCTAAGTATACAAATAAAAATTTTCCAATGACGCTACCGAAGATCAGGTTCATGAGTTCTTGGAAAATCATAGGAGCATTTTTCAGTCCCATTGGAAGGACATTCCATTCCCAAGATGCAGTATCTGTGTGAAAAGCTGTGTATTTCTTGGATGACTCTGAGATCGGGATCTGCCAAAATCCTGATCGTAAATCGATTTTTGACATATACCGACCTGGAGGGAGTTGCTCCATGATCATGTGCATGTCTGGCATGGGATTTTGGATCTTTGGAGTATATTTGTTCAGCTCCTTGTAGTTAACTACCAACCTCTTGTCCCCGTTTGGCTTTGGGATCAGTAGTATAGGGGATGAGTACTGTGAGGTCGAACGGCGTATTTTACCCTGCTTTTCCAGTACTTCGAGCTTTCCATCGACCCATTTGGTGATGGCTGGTGGCCGCCGAATGGGTCGGCGGTATATGACGGGGCAGTTGGGATCGACTCTTAGGTCGTGTACTATTGCGTTTGTTATGCCTGATGAACCATCACTTCGGACCACTCGATCATATTTTTGCGCTAATATCTCTACAAAAGTTTGAACTGGGGTCCGTTGGATCCAAGCTCGGTCATATGGGTCTGGAGTCGGTGCCAGTGATAAATCACAGACATCTTTTTCTGACCGGACTGCCAGACCTCTTACGAAGTATCCCACTTGATGTTCTTCCTCGGCCTCAGTCTTGACTGCCCAATGTAGCTCCCCCTTGACATCATCAAAGCTGAGGCCGTGTTTCCATCGAAATGAGTTACTTATAAAAATAGGGTACATCAACCCTTCTTGGACTATGAACTGTTCTCGAAACCATCTACCTGCTATCTTAAAGTCTAGTGTCACCTGCCCTGCTGCCGCTTGGGGTATGCCATCAAACCCTGCCACCTCGATCTCTGATTTGTCTATTTTTAAGCCTAGTTTATTACATGTGTCTTTAGATATTGCTAAGGATGTACAACCCGAGTCTAACAACCCAAAGATGGGGAATAGCTGTTGCTTTACTTTTATGTTGACCAGGGCGAAAGGGGCTCGGTTTCTTTTTTGTATTCGACACGGATGCCCTTCGAAGTCCGTGTCTGAGACCAGTTTAAATACTCCTCGGTTTCGGGTAGCGGTGTTGTGATGAATTTTGTGGAGAGGAGGTTCATCTTGTCCTTGTCGTGTTGCTTCATAAGTTGAGCTCTTCTTGCCCGAGGAGTCGAGCGTCGCATGGATCCAAACATTTCGCGATCTTGTGGTTCTTCTTTGATATTCCCTTGCGGTTCTGGTGTAGTCTTGATGTCCGGCTGCTGGCTTGCATCTTCTTCCGGGTCCGCTGCTGTATCCTTACAGTTCTGCAGCAGCCTGTACGCCAGGAGTTTTGCCTTTCTCGCCTTGCATGCTATTGTATCGTGGGAGTCGTTGATGCAGATGCTGCACCATTTTCCTGAGCGCTTTGCCTCGCTCCTGGTCTGCCGGTTCTCTGGTCTGGAGCTCCGCTGAGGTGGGCTCTGAGATCGCTCTCTGGGTCTTCTATTGCCATATTGCGAACCTGTTGGAGAGTCTCGACGGGATGTTTGTGATTCGCGACTAGAGCTCCGATTCCTCTGCTCCGCGAATCGGCCGGCTTGACTGGCACCCGAGTATCGTCGTGTTCGGTCTGTCTGTCGATAGGAGTTATCGAACTTTTTCTTCTGGTCGTCGTATATGGGTCTGTAAGGGTCGCGCTCACGATCAGCCCGTTGTCGTAATTGATGGAAGGACTCCACCTGACTTATGAAATCGCTGATGTTCAATGGTATCGCTGTACCTGGTGGAAATGCCCCTGCCAGACTGGGATGCATGTTCTTTTTAAGACGATTCATGATCTCCTTTGGTGACCATGGTTGCGGTTCTTGGATGTTTCTGAGCCGGGTGTAGAACTTCGAGGCCCACGTCCGGATTGGCTCTGAGGGCTTCTGCTTATTATAGACTATCTGGTCCAATGTGGCCTGCATGTTCGTCTTGTCGTATGCCTTCAGGAACGCCGCCCGCACGGGTCCCCATTTAGGTTCAATGTCTATCAAGACGGCGCGGAGCCAGGCTGCTTCTGGTGGTGTAGAGAGGCATTGCTGGAAGATGGTGACATATGACTTATGCTGGACCCCATGAACCTCTAAATAGTTCTCGAAGGATGCCACATAGTTTGATGCTATGTCTACTACTGGGTCGAATTTCTGCGGAAGTATGCTCAACCCTGTTGGTGCCATCATCTCTAATGTGAGTTCTCTCTGCTTCGCCTGTAGCTCCTGGTTCTTCGATGTCTGCGTCATTTGGAGACGCAGAATTTCTAAGACTGCATCCATGGTATCCGGGTTTGCTGGATCTGAGCCTTCCCCGGACTCGGATGTCGACGATTGTTGTGTGGTTTTCTCTTTCCGGGCCAACATCGCGTTTACGAGGGCGGCTTTGTGGTTGGTTTTTACTGTCTCCTGCAACTCCTCGTTGTCCCGCCTAGTCTCGACTAACAGCAGATTGATTTGCTCGAGACGTTTGGACATATCATAAACTGCTTTCTTGAGCTCCCGTACCTGTTGTGAGTCGGGGTCGGGCTGGTCTCGCTCCTCTTGACGATCTAATGGATTCGGAATGATGGGTCTTTGAGCTCTTGCCTCTTCTTGTCCCAGGTCGAATACCCCACTAAACCGGATTTCACCATCGCGCTCCAGTTGTCGCATCTGCTTATTTCGTTCTGTAAACAGGGATTGGACCTCATCGGGTGTCATCAGTTTCGGTAATTCCTCTTTCCGAAGGATGGACCATTGGGATAGAAACCATCGCTTCTGGATATCAAAATCTCCCCACTCCTCATCATCTTTCGGGTCTAGCTCGCCCGCCTGGACCAACTGAGTTATCCGCTTCTTCCATAGCGCCTTCATTTGGTCCTGCAGTTCCTTTGATGCCGCCATCCTTCAGGTCCGTCTTCGTGTTTGAACCGCTAACCCTAGTCCCGTTCGGATTTTACTGGATCTCAGACCTGATTTTTATCGGATCTTTTTTATGCCTCTGGTATGTGACCTGTGTACCGCTATCTTGGTGCTCGTATGTGCCCTGCTTACAATCCTGCTCGACGCTCTCGTGATCCCCAACTACCCTACGATCGCCGCGTCGACCAGTGCACCGCTGCTCTGCGTGCAGAACCCCTTAACCTGGACAAATTGGGTCGCCCAGCCGATCAGACCCCCGGTCTTTCTAGTATCGCCACTATTACCGGTACCTCCGAATGCCTTGTATGTGACTTATTCAGATGATATTTCTCTCTCCCCGTAGATCCCGTTGCTCCAAGTGCGGTGTTCCCCTGACCTGCCTGCGTATAGCTCAGTCGAACCTCTTGTCTCGGAACTCGTGACCTACTTCTACCAGCCCTATTCTAATGCTCTTAAAATAAATCTATGAGAAAGAAAAAAAAATTTTGTGTGCAATTTAGAAATAAGGAACTGGTTTATCTCACCTCTGTGTGCGCTGGTTCTAACAAGATGAGAATCTTGTGTCCGTCACGGTCGCCAGTATAATAGGGGAATCTCCTAAAACACCTTAAACCCACACTTCCGTAGCTCCCTATCACCAGGACCACTCTTCCACCAGGTGTAGACGTCCTACTTTTCGGCAGCTCTGCTGGTCCGGTCCTCGGGACCCCCTGCTCCTGCTCGCTGTCTGCTCGGCTGAGCTGAGCTCCACGTCCCGATCCACCAAGCAAGATCTGCTCACCAGGTCTGTGGTCCTCGTGACCGACCGTCTTCGCCACGTCCTCACCTCCTGAGCCCTAGACCTACCGACCTGCTGCTCTACAGTCAGGTACGAACTCGAGGTGAGCTCGGGTCCAGGTCCTCAGGTCTGGTCTCTGGGGCTCTCCCTTTGTTAAGCTGGGGAGCCCTCGGTCTGAGCTAAGCTCCTTCGTGTGGTCAAGAGATGCAGTATGCCTCACTCGTATGCAAGTGCTGGTACCTCGCCCTCAGCACCTCCACTCCATGATGTCGAGCTCTCGCGGTCCTAAGGTAGATGATGCGCCTATGGGCAACATGAGACTGGTCTGTCAGACCGGCCTAGTCTATGCACAATGATGTCTTATATAGTTCTACCTGACCGGGGCAATCTGGACCCGAATGATCATACACTAATAACCAATGTCTTACACAGCCCCCTATATGCTGTCGGCCATAGGCCAGAGAGGTAGTACGCACACACAGGAAATGTCCGGGGGAATCACACACAACTTACACCTTTTTATTCGTCTCTTCTCGGTCTTCCGACCCACAATAATGTCAGTTTATGTCGGGAAAATTACACTCACAATAACCGGTTTACCCGGTACAAATTAATAACAGTTATAGTCTAAACAACACGATTATCCACAATTACTTTTATCCCACTTAATTCCCTTTACGGCCTCACTCCGCCATACTTCTCCACTACTTTACACTTCTAACCTTTCCTTTACTTCTGGGGTGTTCTCTACTGCTTCACGAACAAGCCGTACTTCCACCGACTTACTTCTCTTGTAGAGGGTTGCAAAGGAATGAGGATCGATCCTTCTGCTCATCGTCTCGTGAGCCCTCAACCTGAAGACCGACCCAAAATACCCCACTTACGGATATTCCTAACCTGACCGGTGATTGGCTGTCAATCACGTACGAGCCTACCTTCTGCCGCTGATTGGCTATCGCATCTCTATGAGCCTACCTTCCTGCTCCCCCATCCTCGTCTTCCTGAATGGTCATGGTCAGTCCCCCATCCGCTACTACACAGCCCTACCACTGCTACTGTATCCAGATCGTCATCATGTCGTTCGCTCGTGTACACTGTACCACGACCTGGATCATTCTAGATCATACACTGCTCACTCGGTCCCCACGTGATAGCTTACTACTATTACTACCACTACCGGACCATGCCCTCTCCATCCAGTCTCCACGTGATGGCCTGACTGCTGCTACCACCACTACCTACACCTACTTCCCTATCCTGACCTAGATGTCGCCTATGCCCCTTGTTGCTGGAGCCGATTTCTCTCTCCCAAATAGTAATAGCCTGGAGTCTCCAGAGACAGTGAGGTTGAGGATCTACGGAGTCTCCGTTAGACAGGTACAGGTATTAACAGAAAGGAAGGGAGAACAGTGTTGTCGCGTAAAAGACATTCACTTGATTCACTGTATCTACATACACCTTCTACGCGCTCACCCTCTTTTTCCTATATTATACCAGGACCAGGACCAGTCAGTATTATAATTTCTATGCTTATACTTCTTGTACTTTTCTATACCTTTAGCTACGCTATTATTCCTGCAATACAACTCACTTACATGCTACTACAAACAAATGCACTTCATTTATATATATCTACAGGTACTAAACGAAAACTAACTTATCTCTGCATAGGTGGTGTTGTACTGTGTGACACTGTACCAATACGACTGCGATACAACTAAACTATGAACTGATCTTCAAACTGCATCGACCGTTCCCGTTCCCGACTGCCGACTGCAACTCATGCGTTTCCTCAATGCTCTTGTTATTATGCGTTTACATACCTTCCGTTGATATTTTCACCTTCCTGTGCATATCCGCTCTACTACCAGGGCGAGAGTAGCAAAAACTGATAATCTAATAGATATCTATACATATCGCACTGAATCGATCAATTCCTTGCCCATGCAAACCCGTATCAGTATTATAATCGAATCCAGTATCCACTCAAAGACTTGAACCCCATGGCCATGTCATTCCCCGAATAATCGAATATAGTCGTAGTCAGAGTAGTCAGTTAGCCATCGAAGTCCGTTCAAGAGTGTATATATATATTTAGTGGTAGGTACGTATAGGTAGGTATTCCTTTGATAAAATTCTCCAATGGTTTTGTTAGTTAAAGCGCGTATTTGCCGATTCAAATGTACATACACACATTCACTCTCTACAGATGTATCCCCACCTTCCTAGCTTCGCTTCATTTGCAATGAAAGTTATTGGTAGAATGGTTCTCTTGCTGCTTGCCCAACTGTAGCAGATTGCAAGATTTTTTTTCCGCTCGGCATTCTTTATAGTAGGTATAGGCATTATTATTAGTCGGCAGATCCAGACTCGTTCTGGTATTGGATTGTGAAGCATTGTAAATTTTTTTCTCCCTTTTTTACCTCCTATTTCTAATTCTAATTTAGATTCAAAGCTAGGAACTGCTCCTACATAATATCAGGATAGTAGTATGTATGTACAAGTTAAGCTTCAGTGACGTGACAGTCAACAGTCCTGCCCTTGTTGTGTAATATGATTAAATATGTACGTATATAGGTATTTAGACGAAAAGAATACGAACAGAATATCGAGAGACGAGTGTACTACTGGAACTGAAAATAGAAACGGAAGAGACAAATAAATGAGATCAATACATAGAGAATGCAGAGGGCACAAAATGTGTGCATTTACGGATGTCAGTCTCACGTTGCAAAGAATCTATTCATCCGAGTCCAAATAATCGTACATATAAAGTGCGGGATTTCTAATTCCAATGTTTTCAATCGTACTTTTGTACGATTGACGTACTTCTACAGTATATGTAGGTACTTTGTGCGACCCGTGCTATTTCTATCCATCAATAGTTACTTGAATGTTCCTTCAAACACCATAATGCCATTAGTAGATGTAGTATGCATCCTATTCGATTCCAAATTTTCAAATCATAGCATTGTTATAGAGTAGAACTATGCAGAAGATAAAAGTATTACAAGTTCTTGGGCCAATATTAATATCAATACTAAAAATGAATTTATATAGGTATGTAACTACAAAAATAATATTTGGCTGGAGTGCGTATGTAGCGGCTCAAACCGGAATCTCTCTGCTTACAGTGCTCACCAGAACCAGAACTATATAACCATGGAAATAGATGAAACTCAACAGGATCGTAAAAAGTTATGTAGTACTACGTATTCATTCGGATTTGAACCCTTGGATTGGTATATTTCAGTAGTGAGTGCGAGTGAGTATACGTCCAAACCCCCTGTAAAAATACAAACGGTAATAATGGTGTAGTGCCATGGATGGAGCAGACATTGTCTGAACATGGGACAGGCACCTGAGTTTTTACAACGTACTAACCTATCTCTGGAAAAAAAGCGTAATGTCTTTCTTTTGTTCATCTGTCCAAGTCTTTTTCTTCTTCTCAACTCAACTAGGGATCCGGATAACGATTACCCTCTATGACGAATGGAATATTATCTAGAAGCCTACGTGTACTTATAGTTACCTACTACCTACATACAGTAGGTTTATATATGGCAGACTAGGTGGGTATTTATATTCATTTGTAAATTTGTATTTGTCATCTATGTATCAGTGATTACCTACCTAACATGTATATGGCTATGACATCATCAACAATAACAACCACCCCAGAGGACCAGACATGACCAGCCAATAGAGCTAACCACACACAAGGCACGAAAATGACATGGGAAGAGAGGAGAGTAGTAGTAGTGGATCTCTATCAGGTTTTATATGGGATAGTTGTAAAAGGATTAAATGCAATATCAACACCTTAAACTTGTCATTGTCACTTTTCTAATGATTATCTTCCCAAACAGACACTCCACACTTTTTGACAGTGACAACTTTTTCAATTTTTCTTTATTATTTTTTGTTTCAAACTTCAACTTTTTAGTTGTTTTGAGCTTCAAGAATCCGACAGGAGGAGGGACAGAAATAGGAACCCGCATAAAAGTGTGAGAGAATAAAAATATGTAAACTAAATTACCTAGACGACACTGCTACATATACCTTGCCTACCTATATGCAACTAGTCATGTATATGCTTTTAGGAAAAAAATAAAAGATTTGATTTGATTTTTTATGTAAGGAAGCAAGGCTTGGCTTATATATAGCACACCTTTAAAAGCCTTGTTGAGTTGGATTCCTATCCACTGAAGTCCTGGAGTTATAGTATGTAAGAAAGAAGAGCTAAAAATAAATAGGTATCAAAATATAAAATGGCATCCGTCATAAAAATATATAAAAGCATTAACCGAGCAATTCTCAAGTTTTATTCCAGTATATTTTCATTTATTCCATCCTTTGGGTCTCATATTATAACGTCTGTAACACAAACATGCAAATTCCCTTCTGCCCACTACATGACTGCATGGAAAATCGGAATAAAAAAATAGAATCTACAGACAGAGTGCACAGCCTACCTACAATTACAACCGGACGCTGGCAACTAAAGGCACATGCATGCAGACGCCTCCAATTCATAACACTGTGTCCATGTCATATGCTGAGCGGTCTTCTATAACATTAGGCTAGAAATTATGACAGACGATATTATTATTCAAATGAATAACACCTGTGCATATCTTCCGTATCCAAGTAGGAAGGTAGGTACGTATACGTGGTTACACGTACGACGACGTACGGGGAAGGCACACGTTTCATGCATTCTTTGATATTTATCTGGAAGGGACGAAGACAATGTGCAATGTGCAGGTATGCTCTTTTTCCTCGATTTTTTCCCCGAAGTATATAAATAAGAGTTTGGTGTGACATAAACTACTTGTACAATTATAGACAATCCCTAAAGATATATGCATCTCCTTAATACATATGTACGTGTTGTCTGTGTGTAGAAAAGGGGTTGATGACGATGGCTCCATGCTGAACTTGGTTCAATCTGATAGACAGTTCAATTCAGTTTGTCTCTCTCCTAAAATCCCATTGAGACTATGAACTTTCTGTATCCATCGACGTGTGTTATGTAAGGTAGAGGTAGATATCTGAATTCTGCATCTACTTCTACGTAGGTAATTATATAGGTGTGTACATGTCAGCCTGGAGTCTGGAGTTGCTTTGGTAGTTTTTAGTTGGCAATGGAAGTGGATGGATGGATGATGGTGGAAAAAGAGGAAAACCTCACGCAACTTTAGCTTCACTTGTTAATATACGACTTGAATCTGCTCTTCTCGTGCTGGTACTGGTGCTAGAAACAGTTTGCCTTCAGGATTCATTTTCTTTTCCCCATATAATATTATCTCCAATCTCCAGCCCTATTCCTATGTATACTCAATATAGATACCCACATACTGTAGAGATATCTATTTTACCCCATTTTCTCCTTGGGATGAACTGTATCCATCCAGACGCAGACGTATATACATACGCGTGGATCTACACACGCACGAATTTACCTAGATACATATTATGCATGTGGCCGTGGCCGTGCCGTGGTGCATAGTGTATAGGTTTTTGCCTTGCTTAAAGTGGGAGCTCGAGAAAGAGAGAGAGAGAGATTCATCTCCGCTTTATAATCCCATCTTCCGTACTCAACTTCCAAAATGTGCACAGAAAAGGAATTTCGGAAGTCGAAAAACGCTACGAGAACTTACACATATACAGATATGCTATGTATATTATAACGTAGTTAGTGCGGGAAGTGTACACTCGTGTGTGTGTATAAGACCTTGAGCAAACTTTATTTCTCCGTTTAGCAACTAACCTTCAGTCATTTGAGTTGTGAGCAGTTAAAGAAAGTGATGATTAGATCACTGAGATTCCTCTCTTGGGGAATTTAATTGAACTTAACGTTTTTATCCAAAATCCGACCAAGAATTTTCCCAACTTCGTAGGTTTAGTAGTGTCTCTCCACTAAATAACTGCACTAACTTGGAGCTTCCTTTTGGCATGAATATATAAATGCAAGAAATCTAAAATTTAAAATAACTACAGTATTTTTTAGTACTGCCAAATTATTAACTGCCAAATTATTAATACAATTATTTTAGGCGAGCTAAATTAAACTTTAAGAAGCGTAAATATTGCTATTGCTACACATTGCTTTTTACTCGTATTTCCTTCAATGAGAATATCTAGCGTACTTTTTTTATACAGAAGTGGAAGCCACCCAGACTCATAATTACATAGGGAGGACTCGCATCCGAACGGAGTATGTAATTGTACAATACGACAAATACACCTTTAATTCTGTGTCCATAGGGTTATGTTATCACCGGATGAAATCAAGAGTTCAACAAATAATATGGTAATGTCTAGATAACATCATCTCAAAATATATTTTGAGTACATACACACTTGTCTAATCTAGTACCCGAAACTTCGAAACGACAGTCTTTACAAAAGCCAACAACTTATTCATTACATTTTTTTTTAAATAATAAAATAAAGCAGATAATTAATTTCTATATATATATTCATATAAATCCATACGCAGAATTAAAGCATCCTTGAAAATCCTTGTTAAATTATCTCCCCCTCAGGTTCTATGATTGATTAGCATAAAATTAAAGAACATCCGGATTTATATCTGTTTCTAAGCTCTTATTATTTCTCCATAGAGTCCCCCTCCATATTATATGTACCTACCCGCTACATACGCTACACACCACATTTACGTCAACAAGTCATTATGAGTTATGCAATCCTCTGCTTCACCACTTTCAAACTTACTAAAACTTCTCTCTACAGATATTACACTACGGATGACTGCGAGAATGTACAGCTATATAGGTATTCAAAAAGTTTTAAATAGTTCAATAGTGATGATAGTGAGAAAACTTACAGAACTAAGCATACCAAAAATATGTTATTAGGCATAAAATTGGGTGTATAATACTGTATACATAATATTGTTCTATCTGTAGTTATACAAACAATCGTCATAATTATAATCCTCCAGTAACATACATGTATACAAAACTACAAATAAATTCCACACATTGTTTGTATAGTAACAATAACTCCATGCTGTATACACATATTATACGCAGAGCACTACACTCTATATCCCAACTAAAGTACCTATGTGGAGTCTGAGTCTGACGATGAGTCCAGTATTTTAATTTTAGCCAAAAGCTCTCAGAAGCTTGAATACTACTAGGGACTGACTGGGGCCCCAAGCCCCAAAAAACGCATACTGGCACAATTCGAATTCACATACCTATATGGTTGAAAAAGTGAATCAAAAATCAGTGCAGAACTCTAAATCCTCATTCCAGCGAGATGTAATATAAAGTGTGGTTTGTACGCATTGTATGTTATGTTGCTAATATTCCAAATATTGTGTGGAGCATGTGCACATAGGAAAGGTTTTTAATTTTTACAAAAAGGAATATGAAACTTTCTCATTCTTTTAGAATTTTGAGAGGATTTACTCGTAAAGCACTATAAGACAGAGGAGTGATATTGGAATCTGAAGAGGTTTTGTGGGAGGAAAGAAGTGAGCAGAAATTTTATCGGTGCTGCGGGTACCTACCTAGGATTTTTTCTAGGATCTTTTTCATAAAAATATTTCTATGATAAATGTGATATGGAGTATGAAATGGATATTTTCCCCATCATATTTGACAGAAGCCCTTGCCCTTGCTTGTTGTTTTCCTCTTTTACCTCAAAAGCTAGGAGTTACACACAGACAGACAGTATTCGCAATATACATATAGCGTTACAGTATAGCATGACCTTTTTTACATGTATCCAGGATACATTATCTACAAAACACTCCTACGTATACACGTACGTGTACATGATATGGTATGGTGTCAGGTTGACACGCCTCTTAAACTCTTCACACTCAAATCTAAAATGTATTATATAATGTAAGGTATGCATATCACCAAATTGGTTGCGTTGCGTAGAAATGGGTGTCCCAATACAGATACATACAACATAACAGTCCCTCTCCCTATATGAATACATGAGAATCCAGCATAACTTTTGATTTTTTTTTCTCTCTTTTTTCCCTTTCAAAGTTTTATGCATTTACACTACTCCATACTGCCCGTGGAGTTCGGTCTGAAACTCTCTCAATGTTTATAACAGGAGTTTCCGATTCATATATGGAGAATGCATACAGCCCAAGTAAATGTGGAAGTATGGAAGCAGGAGGAAATATTCGGAATCCAAATCCGATTGCTCCCCATCGTATGCTTTCTCTCTCTTCCCAACTCGTCAGACCTTCACTTTGACTCGTACACTCGTGACTCGTGTCAACTTAAGCTGTCACAAAATCGGTGAAATTCTTCCCGATTTCAAAGAACGTAGCAACAGTGATGACGGTTACAACAAACCGACATGCAAAATACATGATGAGCCTATTCTGTTATTCTGCTATTCTTTTTTTCTTTTCTTTTTTCTTGAGTAGGAGCTACGTAACGTACATGGAGCTTGCGGACTTGTAAGCTTTCCTCCTATTGTTTCCCTCTTCCCGTATGTCATATGTACGAACATGAAATGGATATCAAAAATAAAATCCGATTTGAAATTCATTGAGGAAGTTTGCGTTTGCAACAGTGCCATTTTAGGGTTTAAATCAGAACATATAAGTGTGCGTGGCACGTGATACAAATGGCCACACAAGTAGCAGAGGATTTCTTTTGCATTCCGGACTGTACGGCCAAATAATTAATGCCAAGATTTCCCGGTTCGTTCCATAGCTTTCACTTGAAGTTTGAAACAAGATCTGCCTACCAATTCTACTCCCGTAACTATGTATATAGTCTGGTCTTCTAACTCTCGCACGAACACGGTCTGGGCCCGAGACTCGAGACTGAACTAATGGAAATTATGAGGTATTCCAATAAATCTGACATGACAACCATGAAACCCTGTATAGCCTTTCAGCAAATTGGTATTTAAATCTAATCTGACGACTCCCCAGTTATTTATGTCGCAATCAATAGATCCCAACTTTAAGAATGCGAGGGTTCATTTCAGAAACAGAAGCCACAGTCGTCGTCTGTCAAGTCAGTCGAGGTGGAGGTGCCTAGGTGGTGGTATGCTAAAAAGTGTAGGAAGTAATAAGAAAATCATGTGCAAGGAAATCTGAAATAGAGATATTATGCACCAATATTTGAATTGTTACATTAAACTTAAACAGAATGTGTTACTGCTAGGTATTTAGAAAAATGTTTAGCAGTTAAAATTTTTCACATGTTATGCTGTGGTACCGTGGTACGAGTATTTGGAACTGAAACGAACATTTAAATATTTTTGCTGGTACCTATAGTTTTAGTACGTTTCATAGTAAAATCAAAATAGACACAATAAAAAACATAAATTCACCATGGCTTAAAATTACACCCACGCTATTGTCCCATCCATCTTTCAAATTAAAATCCTGGGACTCAACAAGCAATCAAGTAGAGTAAACCACATGCACATCCATAGAATCAACATCAACACCCCTCATGTGCTTCTTTATTCATTCAAATTTATGATCAAGTGTGCTCATCTCGAGTGAGGTAGGTGTCTGTTGCTCAATGAATGAGCAGTGCTAAGAAGACCTGAATATTGAATGAATTCCAAGAAGATTTTAAGTGGACACCTGCCTTTGTCTTCAGCCATTCATCCCTACATAGATGCCTACCTAGATGTTTGTGTATGTGTGTACTGGTCCAGAGACACTAACTGTAAGTCGTATTCGCACCACTCCATCCAAACTCTCAACTTTAACCTTCCAAGCAAAACCAAACTTCGCATCAGTTCAATCACATAGGTGCATATCAGGTAGGTACAATAACTTATCTTTCGTACAGGATATGAGAGAAGACTGGGAGTAAACAAATATCTCAAATCTCAAAGCACGTTCTTCATTCAATTCATCACAGCGTAAAAGAAAAAAAACTAAAGAACTAGTTCGGGATCATTCATGTTTTTATGTACACTCAAGTTCCATCTCATTATCAATTATTGATTACCATTAATTAACGACTTCACATCTTCACTTCCATTTACACTCTCCCCTCTCTCTCTCTCTCTCAGCACGACACGAGATAAAAACTTTATTTTTTTCCTCATTCCGACAGTTTCACATTTAATTACAGACCTTAAGAGGTTTCCTATTACGACTAACAATAAGTATCCCTCGTTTGATCTAACTATTTCACAAAGATATAGCACATCATTTTTAATCATCATTCCACCGGGATAAAAATCACTGCGTCAACCTCGACACACACACACACAAATCGACGCTGGATTATAAATATACGACAGCCCACATTCTGAACTGACTGGAGTATAACATCCACCCCAAACTACAAATGAATTTTTGCGTTCAATATCATGATGAACAATGTAAGACATAAGATGAATGGCGTAATAAATTACCTGTGTGTATGTCTAACGAAAATATTTGATCCGTGAAGTAGGACCACCACGAAAAATTACAATCATAATCCTGCCAGTGCGTATACTAATACAATAAAACCAACTACAAAAAATAATATTTAAGTAAATATATCTACAATAAGCCCACAGCAGTCGATTTTGCAGCAAAAATTTATTTTGTACCAAATTGTTGTAAGTAAAATGTTGATACAAAAATTAAAGTAAAATCTTTAAATTTTAGTAGTAGTAAATTCTTCCACTAAAAACACAAAATAACACGCGGATTGCCAATCACAAATAATACTTATCGTAGGTAGTTCGCAACCATATAAAACATTTAAAGTAGTACACAAGTAGACCATTTCAAAAATTCCCACACTCTTCCCATTTAAACTTGGTAATTTAAACACAAAATAAATTAAAAACAATTTCCATTTAATTTTTTTTTAATCTCTCCCATCCTTCTATGTACATCTCCAGTAGCTCATTCAAAATCCAAACATGCACACTCACATACACACAACAAATCTCACAGTAAAAAAAATTGCACCATAGACTCAGTCTCAGTATAAAATCGTAATCTAAATTTTTACAAAATAATTATTTTTGCTCTTTATTTAAGAACAGTATTTAAAATCCCGGTTAGTTTAGTTATTTTTTTTTGTTGAGCCGGCTTGAATCAATCAATTAATGCTAAAAATCACACAGCACCGTTTGTTTACATTACTCTTTACACTGTCAACTTGAGAAAGGTATCCACTACACACAAAAAATTATAAAAGTGTAGAGCGAGAGAGAGAGAACTTTGCAAAAAAAATAGAGACAAAACTTCAACTTTCAACAGCTTCACTCCCCCTCAGCTCGAAATGAAAGGAGATGGAAAGACCGAAATGAACTCTTCCTTATTGAACGTACTGTGTGTGGAGTGAGAATGTATTTTCTGAGATAGCCTGGCTCTGTGTGTGTGTGTGTGTGCAAGTCTGTCTGTATAAACCATACAAAATCCCAACCTATCTATGTATCTACCTCATACATGATCAGAAACCAGAGGAGAGCATATCGAGATTCACGTTTCGTTCAGAGTTTCCTCTCTCCATGTAAGATACATATACAACAAAACAGAATACACCTTCACATTACCAAGTCTCTCTTCTTGACTTGTTGGGCTTTTCCTCATCCTTATAATAATAATTATATATTTTCTAAAGATATTCTCTCTCGACGAAACTTCACAGGTAAGAGAGGCAGCAGAATAAGAGCACACAATGCACTGCATTCAACATTGTATTATTACATTCAGTCTACAGAGAAGATGAAACACTGTCACTCCACTCTCTCAAGAACAGACTCGAATGAAAATTTTAAATATTTGACCACACACCCATGCATGCCCCTTCCTATGCTTCAGCTTCATGACTTCAATGTAGGTTGTAGGTAATATAGCAGCAGCATATAATAATAATCGATAATAATAATTACCATCATCAACCATCAATGCCCCCTCCTCTACCCATTAATTATCTTTTATAATTAACGCATCTTAAATTACTAATAAAAACGGAAGCCCACCAGTCACCAGTAATACCCACTTTTAAAAAATCGGTCATCCTCATTATTATGATGTCAGTGAACTTTAATAATTGTTTATATCACAGCTGTCAATCCAACTCCTGGCCCCTAATTTTGTTTACCTATGACTAAAAGTCAATAAATAATTTAAAATTCACGTTCCTACTGACTGTATATATACACAAAGCAGGACTTACCAGTCACGTTGTATTTGACGTCTGGGTCACCGATAAGACAACACGATGACGATAACTCAGGAAACACATGCAGTCCTTTGCATTCCGTTTTCAAATGATTTTTCCTTTTAAAAAAATCCCACCACACATATAGCACACATAAACAACGTGTGGTCCAAAAAAAACACGAGAGGTGGTTCACTATTTTTTTCTTCAAAACTTAAAAAAACGACTACTACTACTTAACACTGTCCAGCCAGAACTTAAAAAATTTAATCCAAATGCAAAAAGGGCCAGAGACGGAGACCGTGTCTCACGTATTTACGCAGAAAGAATAAATATAGAGTTTTTGGAGTTGGAGAGAGAGAGGAAGATTCCATCCGTCGCCAATACCAGTACCAGTATTGCACACACACACTGACATGAAGAAGAGGATGAAACCACCAACCAACCAACGTCTGTGAAGGAACTGAATACTCTGGTTCGATAACTGTACTGTAGACACTCTCCAACTCTCCACAGACACAGACTCAGGCTCGAGCAGAAGAGCAGAAAGATGATTTTTTTCACATGTATTTTGCACAGCCAAGAGCAGGAGTATAATGTAATCTCACCGTAGGTAGTTTTAAAGGAAGGAGAAGACGAGCTGCTATTATTATTGAGACTGGGTCTGCCTCTCTGGTTGCTCACTCTCCACACTCCTGTACTTTAGTAGGTTGCTGTGTAGCAGTGGGGAATAGTGTGGAGTAGTTTGGTAGGTTGTAGAGTTTGTAGTTGTAGAGGAGTAGGCAGTTTTGGCTTCTGAGTTCTGGGTTTGTTCCTTCAATCTGCCCAAACCTTTTTTTTTCCTCCTCGCTCGACTCGACGACGACTCGACTTGCTCTCTTGTGCTTCGGCCCGAAATCGCTTCCTGTCCTCTGGTTGCTCACAATCTTTTATTCTATATGATGCTGAGAGCAAAGGAGAGAGAACTTCTACCAAAATCTACCTACCTACCTACCACTACCACTACTTCTATACACTCTGGCTGGCTTCGCCTTCCCTCGGCACGTACTGGTTTAAAGTGACTGTATGCCTATAGTGTAGCTAGCTGGTTGGTTTTGGATTGGGATTGGGATTTTGGGAAGCTTACAATAATATTATATGACTTGGCAAAGTTTCCCTTCTTCTCTCCCTCGACTCAACTCAAACTGGTCGTCCCATATTTATACACGTCGATGAGGCCTATGAGCTCCCGCAGCCAATGAGCTTGGCGTTTAGAATGAGGCTCTTCGAGGGCGTTCCACCACTCCGAATTATGTGGCAATGATTGATGAGAAAAAACAAGCTGGGGCTTTTGAGGGGAGAGCGAGTCGAGATGCTCAGAGTATCTGTACACTTCATCTCTTTCCCTGCCTCCGTAGCTATGGTATATGGTAGTAGCTGATCAAGTATGTATGTAGGTACTTATGGAGGAGTAGGTAGCTTCTCTTGAATTTACGGCTCTACACTCTCTACACACACGCGGACCTCTCAGATATATTTTTCTGTGAGTAGATGGCTCGATACTTGCGATAAAGCGTTTTTAAGCCAGAGGTTGCCGCCTTAGAAAGAATAGGAAAGAATTTTTAAGCGACAAGTTCAATGTGCAGGCAAATCCGTATCTAAGGGAAACCGATTATAAGGGAAACCATTTATAAAGGAAACCTTTTATAAAGGAAATTTTTTATAAGGGCAACTGCTTATAAGGGCAACCGTTTATAAGGGAAACAACTTATAAGAGAAACATTTAATAAGGGAATCCATTTATAAGGGAAACCGTTTATAAGGTAAACCAATTTGTAAGGAAAACACTTTATAAGGGCAACCGTTTATAAGGGAAACCATTTATAATGGAAACACTTTATAAGGGAAGCCGTTTATAAGAGAAACTATTTATAAGAGAAACCTTTTATAAGGGAAACCATTTATAATGGAAACACTTTATAAGGGAAACCGTTTATAAGGGAAACCATTTATAGGAGAAACCGTTAAAATTAAACCGTTTACAAGGAGAACCGTTTATAAGGGTCACTATTAAAACCGAAAAACGCTTTAATGGATATTATTTTTGGCTTGATGGGCCATCAGTAATTTTAAAATGCTTCCTGGAAATACGGTAGATTCGCTATAATGGAATTTCAGCTCCAAGGGAAAAACTTTGGATTTTCCAGCTTTGCGGTGTAATGAAAATTATAAGGAAAAGTAGACATTTTAAGTACATATTTGTTATCAATCCGTTTTTACTCTACTCTTTTACACATAAAACAGATCAGGTGAAAATTCCAAAGAAGCAATAAGATTTTCTAAATAAGAGTAATTATATTTAGAAATGGCTTACAAGGGAATTCCCTTACGTGGTTAAAAGAGAATCCGGTTTAAGGGACACATTGTTTTGGCCCCATGGGCTTCCACATAAACGAATTGTTTACAATTTTATGTCCTCATGCTTGAAATACCATGATTAAGAGGTCCCCAATAAACATAACCTCGAAAAAAAAAGTTCAAAATTGTGTAATTCTTACACATTGGGTCGCAGCAGGCAGCAATGGTTCACGTAAGATAACATTTAGCGCTAATAAAGCTTAGCAAAGTATTTGCCCAACCAACCGTCACTGGTAACACTATTAGGCCCAATGGAAGGGTCGAAGCACAAGTAAGGTATCAGTAGCCAAGTAATGGGTGAGGCAGATTAAAACATCAAAGAAAGGCAGGTTGCAAATCTTAAATCTGAGACGTTGACCTGGTATTGAAGCATCTCTATTGTACTCTAAACCACAGTAAACCTATTTTTATTGATTCTCTAAATTCGGCTTAGTACGCAGAATCTCAAAAAACAATTGTATTCAAAAACTATAAAAACACAAGCATATGCGATACCTTATAAAACGCGATTAATGTAGAACATTAAATAAATGCAGATAACTGAGTTCTCTAAACTTTAAGAGGTTAAAACAGACAAATGTGGATCTTGTACGTACATTTTCAAATAATAGCGCTAAAGCTTGCGTAAGGTACCATGCTGCAAAGTTAAAACATTGATTGGTATACAACGCAAGTTAACAATGTCCAAACCTTTTCACAAGTAAAATGAAGATTTGTATGAACGTAACGTTAAAAAGTAAAAGATTACATAATATGCGCTTAAAGAAATACAGGTCAATACACCACGTAGCTGCTAATTTGATGTCAATCCGACATCGACAGCACATCGGTTAACAGTGGTAATCAGAAATTTTGATTCACCGAGCGAGTTGATTAGGTTTAACAATACGGCTGAAATTAGGTTTACCAAAGTCGCGGTTAGATCTCGCAACTGGTAATCCTGTAAAACGCTTTTGTTTATTCACAAATATCACAAAAGGTTGAATTTGAACCTGCGACCTCCAACATGGGTGGCATCCTCTTAAACAACTGGTTTAAGGCCTCAAATTTAATACAGGATCACTTATGTAGTTGACATAGTATACAGTAAAGAAAATGCTTTGCGTTTACGTTTGATTTCTGTAAACTTTAGTAGATTTCTCTGTAAATATATCAGATACTGAAAACCCTGTAAAGTAAAGATTCTGGTTTAACAGGAACCGCTGTTACATCCATCTTACCGATTTCGTACACTCCAATATTTTGGCAGAAAAAGCTGTAAAATTTAATAGCAATATCGGTTAGCACAGCCTAATCAAAAATCCTGCTAGCATCTTTTCTGTCATGTCATTTTAGTATTAAACCTTTAAAGATATCTACATGAATAATATAATGTAATATCTAATCTATCTTATGACATGGGGGCGTAAATGAAAAATACGGCCTTTAAGAGGCCCCAAAAACTATTTTATGAACATTTGACAAAAGCTGTGGACAACAAGGCGGAAAAAATTGCTAAATTGAAGTTTTTGAACTTTGCCCGCATTTTTGAACTAGCCTGGTGGCCTGTTCATGTGCCTTAAAAGTTGCAAACCAAAACTTTTTTAATTTTTAGTAGTTTTATTCTGGCATGTGTGACTACTTAGTTTACAGAAGTTAGTTAGTGATTTGAACTTTAAATCTTTTTTATTTAGATGCTGAGCTTTAGCTCATTTAGCATATACTGTTCGTCCGTCTGTATACTACAAGTCAAAATTTTTAACCAATTTTTTCAACCTGAATTTACCTTTTTATTTAACACAACGACTTTACTGCGTTTCCTTGTACCGCCATCTAGGCGGATGCAAGTGCATAGTGATGGCTACATATTTTGCACACGAGCAGGCCATATAACTAATCAAGTAGGCTATGCCACAACGCACCAGAGTTACTGGGGTATCTTTTCTTACCCATGCCAAGGTTAGAAGTTTAGAAGATACGTTTTTATAAACGTTTTCACAGTCCGAGAAACCATGTAAGGATGTCTACTTGTTAGTATTTTACTCTGGTTTGAAGAAATGCGTTATCTCAACCATCCACTCACCTACTTTTGTAGCTGCATGAGGATGAGCCTAGTCTGCGCCGTGTAAAAGAGTTTTTGACTTCTACTTTGAATTCGAGCTCCGCAGTTCATGTCATATTATGATCTTTCTCAGTATCCTCATCAGAATACGTGATATGCGAAGGCGATATATACTTTTGATGGTCTTTGAGTCTTTGCTCTGCCTTGGCCAAGATAGGGAAGAAAAAAAATAAAATGAGAGGAAAAGAGTCTAGTTCGAGTCGAATGCAAACGCTTCAAAAAGCTCTCAGTGAATAGGAAGTATTAGTAGACGTGGATATGGTCCGGCAGTATGACCCCAAAAAATCGATTCAACAAAACTATGACATGATTGCCGTTGCCATATTATTTCTATGTACCTCTCTCTCTCTCTCTCTACCTCTGCGCATCTACCTACCCTTCTTGCCTTCGTCCTGTCCATGTCCACGTCCCTTTTACCTTCCATTTCCATATGGCCATTAACATTTTATACGTTTTGGATTTGGTGTGTGTCGAGCGAGCCATAGAATTACATTTGTAAAATATATAGACAGGCGTCCTTAGCTCTCAAATGATGATTGTGAGGACGATAATAATATTGTAGAGCTTTACTATTACTATTCCTCACAGCATGGGGCTTCGCGTTGGCGTTGACTAGGGAACCTATAATATTATTTTATATACCATGTCATGCCCATCACCCATGCCATTTGATGCTATGGGCCATGAGCCTAGTTGTTCATCACATCAGTTAGTTTCATCAGGACCGGGGAGTTAAAGAGAGACAGAGAGAGTGCTCAGAAAAAAAATCATTATAATAAATGGATGGGGATGGGAAACATTCCTGAGCCCATGAGAGACGAGGGGATGTAATTTTTGTTTGGGATACAAGACGTGGATACGACGAGGAGAGTGAGGATAATGATGAGAGAGGCTGAAGCCTAAATGAGATTTTACCCTCGAACCAAGAGAAAAGTGAGGCAGTGGAGAGCTTTAAACATGAGCCATCAAATCCAAAGGTTGGATTTTAGATATGAAGGAAGGAAGGAACGGCAACAGCAAAAAATGTCAGCCTAGGGGAGATTAGATATCTTGCGTACAGCGAGACAGAGTGTGTGTGTGTGCATGTACCTATATACTCTAGATGGTGGGGTAGAGTGCCAACCATATCATTATCACAACTTCACCATGTTATTACATATGCTCATATCGTGCATAGTTAATATAATGAACGGCCTTATATCAAATGTACAGTCTGACTGAGGAAGATGAGGACTTTACGCTTGAGGAGTTATGTTACAAACATTCAACAAAAACCCATTCACAAAAAGATATACTGCATACAAAGGTAGATAGGTAGACTCATGCATATTGCATTAAGCAGAGTGCTCTCTCTCTCTCTCCCTTTCTCTAACACTGCCTTCACTCTGCATGATCACGAAGTGGATGCCGATTCTACCAATTCTACGTCGCCTAGCATTTGGTTCTTGGTTGGCTCTGAATATACAGTGTGGGGAATGTGTACAAGGAGTCGAGTTCCAGGTACCTCCAACGCATGTTCCTCAATGTTGAAGAGCTGAAAGACTCCCTCCGTCACATGTTGGATAGATAGATGGTGAAATTATTAGGAGGTATGTACGTGAGGAGAGAAAGAGCGAGAGCTTCCCCTCTTCCCTAATAAAGTAAACGCTAGAAACTGTGTGTGTGTGTGTGTGTGTTTGGGCTTGGGCGAACTTCGCCTTATTTGCTCTTGGCAACCTCGTCTCAGTAGTAGATGTAATTTCCCCTGTAGCTCTGAGATGATAATCAGTGGATGCGGATCTCTTGCAGGATTGGTCTTGGGCAATGTGTGAGGACTTTCCATTGGATTTCATTTATAGGACTCAGAACGCAGGACAGACACAGTCTTCTATCTCCCTCGTGTCCAATGGTTGGCTCCTTCCTCGTCATGTGACGACGCTGAGAACTCCTATTTCAATCGACCGGCTCCACTCGTCAGACGCGACAATGAGGGACTTGACTTGGCAAGGCGAAAAGCCCAAGACCAAGCCCCAGAAGACAGCGTCACTGTCCACGGACGTCCAGGACGGCCACGGCCACACGGTATGTAGTAGGTTAGGTAGAAGAATACAACAGCTTTTTCCGAACCGACGCAATAACGACGACGAATACAAAACTAGCTTATTATGTAGTATGTAGGTAGGTAAGGTAAAAGGTAGTAGTTATTATTCTCCTATACTCCTATTTAATGCTAAAGCAAACTGAATTTATTAATGCTAAAGTAAACCCACGGTTGTTTTTTGTCTTATCATTACTATGTACATACCATTCCTAACATCCCAATAATATTTCCATTTCAATTCAGGAGAGTTGCGTCATGTGTACTTTATTAGGAGACGTTGATGCCTGATTGCCTCGTACACTTTATACTTGATAGTCCTCGAAGTTGTTCCTCATCAATGTCAGACGCTTGAAGGATAGAAAAAGTTTTTTCCTCGCTCTTTTGTTCTTTCACACCAACCTCAGTGGAAAATGCCCAATCGGAGCTCAATTAGTCTCTCCGTATCATTTACATATGGCGAAAGATAGAGCATTATTATAGACGCCGCATTGACATTGATATTGACACCCTATCATGCTCCCCGACTCATTTCAATATGGTGTGATGCGACGAAGGGGGGAGGGACACTCAGGAAACCGGACTACTATGTTCCTATACTACAACTGATATTTTATGATTATGTTGATACTAATGGCAATAATATTGTTCACTTTTACTGTATGTTTTTGAATGGAATGTGGAGAGCCTGGTGAGAATGGAGATAAATACATATTATCGTAATCGTAACTTTGTATCGTAACAGGAGACATTTTTTTTCTGAATTATCAATGTAGGTATAGGTATACCCTATATGTTTTTAATGAAGTTTTACGATTAATAATCATATGACATTCATCTATGGCATGGTTGCTTGTTTTTGTTATATTCCAAGATTTGGATTTAGGATTAATAACAGTAAATCACTTGGAGCAAGCTCGTTTGGCTTTAGTGTGAAAGAGCAAGACAAGTAATAAGAAGATGAACGAGTTCATCAGTGTTACAGGATTATGATTACGATTGGGCGGAAAGCGTGAGTGAGTGAGTGTGGCAAGAGAGTATGAGACTGGGAAGGAAATGATGTGTAGTTGGAATTCGTCATTAAAATGTTGGTACAGATAATAGACGAAGCACTCATCACCACAGTGTGTGTTTTTATGACGTGCAATCATTTTATTAGTTTTGCTAGCATGTGTAAACACTACATCCAACATGTATGGTTCGAGGATGTATATGTATTTATGTGTAGTTGTTTAGCAGCGCAGCGTAGATCAGGATCAAGAAAAGTTATGACTTGAAATATATTGCTGTGTCAGTTTATACATATATGTCAGTTCACGAAGACGTTTCTCTTTCACTATACTCTTTTTACTTACGCTTAATTGACATTGCCTTCGATCCTAGTTTTTTTTCTTCGAGTGTTTAAATGGATAATAAAGTATAGATTTAAGAACGACTTTATTAGATATTATAATGACTTATTTTTAAATGCATTTTGTTTTCTCATGACAGATTACGCCATACGTATGACATCATCTTAGTGTAATCATCTGTTCATCCAAAGCAATAATAGTCTAATCACATCAATTTGGGCACAGGAAAGATACTTGGTAGTTATTTCATATATGCCCTTTTGCATTTAGCAGTCATTTATTAACGGGATATCTCCTTCAAAAGTGAAATTCACATGCTCATTGCGACAGCCATTTCGGGCAGTGACTATCGTGGAGTGTCTGCTTTTGTCTGTATATCTACCGATCCATCTTATAAGTGTTAGGTTTAGGATTTTTTTCCAAAACAAATCAAAACTTTATGCTCACAGTGTACAGTGTGTGATGCGTCTGTTCGCTTCGAGATAAATTCAAGACTGGAATTCTGACTGCGCAGCACACAGCCCTGTGGAAGAGAAGATGCGGAGAGAACTGTTGCCTCCAGGCAATTTATCTCCACCTTAAAAAACTCCATGGAGCGAAGCTGTATTTTTCCATTAGAATCCCCAAAGCCTGTCTATGGCAGGGGAGTAAGATGACTTTGAAACTTTAACACATTGACAAAAATGTAATTACTGGGATAGAAGGTGTACAAGTTTCTTGCACGCTCCTTAATTTTAACACGAGGCTCCTAATAAACACTTAAGTGTGAATTTTCCTTGGCAACTAAACTTCTGTCTATTGATTTGAGAGAAAGTAAAAATTTAATTTACACTGGTACGGAAGTTTAATTGTCAGGGTGTAGGAAAATGTCCGGAAGTAAACTGTCGTACAACCCTGAATCGGAATATCTGTCACATGCAGGGATTTTAACGATTTGATAACATAATTCAGTAACAGATTACTCGGTAACTATAGAGACGTAAACTTTTTTTTGTCGTGATGGGGGAATATTTTACTTTTGTTCAGTGAATCATTTACTGGGACGCATTCATAATGATTCTGCATCTTTAGACACCTTTCGTACCATATTGTAAGGTCAGTTGTTATGAAGCTTCATCAGTGTTAAGTTCTAAACTTTCTCAGTGATTTATATTATAGATGGTAGATATACCTTCATCTACATCTAATAATACACATGTATAAATGCCTATGCTGGATCTCCATTTTATTCTTTCATCCCGTTCTACCAAGTTGTAGCCTGAAGGTGTTTAGGTCGCCTCAAGTCAACAACCAGGAATGCTGACGTCTTATAATAATACTAATAGAAGCATGTAATAATAAATCTCATAGTATTATAGATGCAATGGAAAAATCCATGATGCCATTATCCCTATTTGGGTCTTACCGGGTTCGGGTTACATCTAAAGCACGTATATGTAATTATCACTAAATGTAAGTAGCTAGAAGATATTAAGTTGCCAGATGGCCCTTTTTATATATGTTTACATGAAACATATGACACTAATTATAGAATTCTGATTCACACCCTATTTACACACAAACATTGCATGTGGCATCTATTAACGTCTTCGAAAACAACAGCAATCGCAGTTATAAAAATAAATAACTTAAATCAAAAATTCTCCTGATGTGGTTGCCAGTTTTAATTGGAAAGTAAATTGAGAGTAAGGTTTTAACTATTTTCTCCTTTACTTCTATAGTAGTCAGTCGTCAGTCCAATCAAATGAATACTCTCCATTGTTTCATACTGTACTACACATCACAGATGCGCACTGATTAAAGAAAGAAAAGAAAATATCATGCTCTGCTCCAGTACAGCACATGCACCTCTTCTCGGCTACAATTGAGTTGGGAGTTGGGACGTGTAGATTACATACTGCTAAGCCCATGTTTAATAAATCCCATGATTGATGAGTCATGATTTTTCATGTTTCCATTTCGATTATTCAGACACCTGTATTTCCTGCTTTCCCCTTGTGGTTGTGCATGGGGGAGAACTCCATATACCTTTGTACTTATAATTATGCATACTAGAAATGCTTCGGGCTTCACTCGTCGGGGGATATTGTCCAGTTTATTTTTTTGAGTGTGAATTTTAAAAGATTCCTATGCAGAGAAAATCTAATGGGTTTAATTTAACCTACAATAAATTCTGAAATTTTCCCAGCAATAAAAAAATCTGCATTTTCAACGCTACAAGAATTTTTTGTTGAATTGAACTTAACATGCATAAGAGAAAGCAGAAAGAAATTCTTAATAAATATGCAGAGTAATGAAGACCTAAATGATGATTCAGATGCGACATTAATGTACATTTGCTGGTTTTGGAAATTCATTCAAAGCCGTGGCCATCATGTACAAAATGGCCTAGGGTAAATGATTTACAATGTGCTGGATTCTGTTGTCAGAAGCTCAATAGTGGATGGTAGAACATGGAAGCACTATAGGTGATTCCAGTCTGACTGACTAGTGAGTAATGCATGACGCAAGTGGCCATTTAATTTTATGCACGTACAAGAAAAATGAAACCCAAACTCTCAGAAGTACCAAATAAGGAATCGATAGTTGAACAATACAGCTATAAAAATACTACATGTTACAATGTCACCAAAAAAAGGGAGCGTATGGACGCCAAGTTTGAGGGTGCTGCTGCCGACTGTGATAGTAATAATAGCACATAGAAGTATATACTGTATGCGTCGAGTTCGGAACAAAGGCTGCGTTTAGTTGTGTAGGGCTACATATTGTACTGCATTTGAGGGAAGAGTAAGGAACTTTGTTCTGTATCTATTTGCCATGTGTCATCTCCTATCCTCCCCGCATGAATAGTGGACGCTGACGCTTTAGTCAGCAAAGGGAAAGTTTAGATCTGTAGAGGAAAATGGATGCTTACGCGTAAAAGTATATAGCATCCATTGAAAATACAAGTTACAAATTGCTCTGTTGACGAACAAAATGTGGAACATGAACTTTTCAAGGATGAAACCTCTAAAAGCTTGGGATGATTTTGACTTACGATTATAGTAGACAACCAGCAAGAAGAAAAATATCTGTAGGGGTGACAATGACAAAACATGGTTTACAATGGGGGCTGAGACATAATTAGATGCTGGGTGTTTCTCTTTAGTGTCTGCGACCTACGAGTGGGGAAAAACAAAAAGAACTCACTCCAAAGCTCCGTTAAAAATAGTCGGTCGAGGGGTATTACATAACCTTTCATTGAACTCGGAATTGTTTGTAGCTAGCCTTGGTTTACAAAAATAGAAAATTTTCATTTCGATTCATTTTTAACTAGCATGTATTTCAAAATATTTCATTTGGTTGTAGCTGTAATTAAGTCATGTCTCATCCTGGCAGACGGGATTACCGATTGTAGTATTTATGAATCTGTACTATATATGAGTATGGTTCTAATTTTCTGATGTAGTATGCTAGCCAATTAAGTTCTTTTATTCCCGTCTGATTATAATAGATACCATCTGGAAACACGGACCTGATGCTGGATATCAAATGTCAAAACCAGATTTCTGTGTAGTAGAGGATATTCTACATTCATCATGACATGACGGTGTAATTAGCATTAGAATGATAGAACGGTAGTTAAAAGTACACCATTTAAAGTTGTAAGTAATAAGCCTTACCCCCACAAGTAAATTCTGTATGCAATCAAAACAGGATAAAACTACACCTGAAATTGATGATTCTATTGATGATCCTAGCATACAGATAGCAGGACCACATTCACTGAGGTCACTGTAAATCATATTTTTAGTTTTGTGTCATGTTTACAATGTTATGTTTTACAATACGCAACTGTTCAGTTTTTACTTTAAAATACATGCATACTATGATATCACAGGTGTGTTTGTAGCTAGTAAAATCGCTAAGATGTTAGAAAATCAGAAACTTTTAAAGACGACGCGACGGAGAAAGAAAAATGTTGAGGGTAAATAAAAAATGTCTCTTTCGCAAAATCGCAAACGTTTGGATATAATTTGTCACACTTTTACTTGCAGGGCAGGTAAAATATCTGGCTATGAAAAAGTTTTGTAAAGGTTAAGCTACATGATTTAGACAGGCGTGTTCAGAATAGGAGGGTGAGGGGGGGGGGGCGGGAAGCATACCACGATCGTGAGAAACAGAGGTACCTTATTCACAGAATTTAAAATCTCAAACAAGCTATAAATAGTCCAAACGCATATTATCGTAAGTATCAAAGAACATTTAAAATAGCCGAATGATAGTGGGACCACAATTTATGTAAAATCAGTTGGAATTTTTCCTCTAGTTATTTTTGTATTTTAATCTATTCCGCATTCTCATCATCATCGCATTATCATTCTAAGATCAGCGACGAAGTCTCATCTTCGAATCAAGAGACTACACTGCCCACACACAACTGAATAAAAAGATGTAGGGCGTCGTGCATACAGCTCAGATACAAAATAGGGGGCGGGGAAGTTTGAGTGCCCGATACTTTTGTATCCTATAAAACGGGGGGGGGGGGAGGTGGAGGGTTAGTGCACTGGATCACGGATACAACACAACAGGGGTGTTGTTTGATAAGTCTTGCCCAGGGCTACTCAAATCACAAAGAAATAGTTAATTATTATTTATTTGACTCCTTATATTTCATATATTTTACTATACAGTGCAAAGTATAATTTATAGTTTATTAGTGAATTATATTTTTTGCATAGTATAGAAAATCACTGTCTGTATATTATTTCTACCCGCATTTGAAAAATCGTTATCGGCGATTATAGCAATTTCTGCATTTGAGGACTTTGCTGGCAAAACACGTTAAGTACATGTTGCCCAACTTTACAGGAACCGCAAATTTTGATAATCATGTAAAAACGTAATTATTTTTTCGAAATTCTTTTTCCCGTGTCTGCATAGTACTAGGTGTATTAGTAGCCGAAAATACTGATGCTTGGTGGTAATTTTAAAAAAATAATTCAAAATTTTGAAATCATGGACTAAACGTGTCTTGCCAAAAAACCTATAAAAGGCAATGCAAAAAAGTAAACCTTTTAAGAGAAAAACTAATTATATGCTAATTTCTGATTGTAAAACTGAAGTATAAATTGTACATTTTAAAAACATTTAAGTACAGGATTTGGTACTTTTAAAAAACGTAAATACAACATTCTGTACTTTTGAAAACATATTTAAATGAAACTTTATATATTTTGCCAAAACGTTTAGTTTAACTTTATAAGCGCCTTTGATGCGCGATTTTCAAATAATGCATTTAATTGTAATATTTGGAAAGATTTAATTTATATTACAGTAGTTAATTTATTTATAATACTAAAAGTCGAACACTACATCTTCTTATTGTGAGTATATAAAAAGTTAAACATTGTATAGTTCATAAATAAAAATCAAGGATATGACTATTAAAATACTTGTAGGACAACAGCAAACATTAATTATAACAATTCGGCAAATATTGTAAAGCTCTAAAGCCGGATGCAAATCTACTACTCCTAAAGAATTTATGTTTGCTTAGTTAGGGGTTGTCCACAAATAACGTCATCGAAAAATATCAATTTGTAAGACACTGTGACCCCCGTGTAATCATCTTAATCATTGCGTAACCTCTAACGTAGGATGCCATTAGTTACAAAGTAGAAGACGTGACCAATCCGATGACGTCATTTACGGACGATCCCTGGCGTCTGACCTTTCTTCATAAGAAACACGGATTTTCTTTCTGTACAATTTCTTGATTACGGGGTAACTCATGCCCTTCTGTTTTTAAAGCACTAAAGCTTTCGAATGTAACAAAAAAAATCTCGTCTGGTTTAAATATTGATCTGTTAAGGACCGTCCAGAAATAAAGTTTTCGGCAGGATAAGCGAGTCTAGTCAGGTATTTATGACATGCCGTGTTAAAGATAGCCGTTGCAAGCAATGCTAAAGTGATGAAATGGGGATGGATAGGTCTTAAAGAAAATGATAATTTTGGTGACATCATTTATGGGCCACCCTTTATGAATTGTGCACGCGAATATGATATTATAACGAATAATTTTCGTTCCATTATGAATAAGTAAAGGTATTGACGCTTTTGGTAATTTGGGATATTTTTATAAGAATCAGTTATTTTTATTGTTTAGTGGACTTAACGTGTTTTGCTTAAAAAAGACTGATCGACGTAACGCGTTTTGACAAAGTGACCTTTGGCCTCTAATATTAATAATTTCAACTTCTGAAAAAATGAACGTAACCTGTTTTGATGCCAAACTCCTCATTTGAAGGTGGATGAGTTTCATCTTGCATAAGTCACGCGATCCTTATCTTTCCCAATTTTAACACCAGCTCAGAAAAATTATAGGCTACTTTTAAATAGCACGGATCCAAAATAACTTATTGATTGCATTTGTAGTTGTTTGATCGCAGTGGCAGTGCTGGCAGTTTAAAAAAGCCACCCTGTAGCTTCCACATTTCTCATCCCATTTTGACGAAAATGTATTTTTTCTAATCATTATACAATTTTCTAAAAAGTACTTTTTAGATTTTTTAAAACTTAAAAATTAAGGCACAGATTTTTAGCTAGTTCAAAAAATATCGAATTTTCAAAAAATCCTGGAATTTCTTTTTAGAAAATGTTATAATAAATGTGCAAAATCAGATTTCGTCAAAATCAAATGAAAATGTGGAAGTTACTTCGTGGCAAAATTTCAAGATTTTAATTTTTTTGAACTGCGACCAAAACCAAACACCTGAAAATGCAATTGAGTTACATCGGATCTGTGCTATTTAATGGTAGCCTAATATTTTTGAGTGGGTGTGTTTGAAATTGGCGCGTACCGTGTGAAATCATTCCTTTGTCAGTAATTATTAGCTCCGCTTTTGACGGTCCAATCATTTCATACTGAAAGTTGTATTCGGCAGAATTAACTATCGTCAGAAAATCCCTGATTTTTACAACTGGAAGTTTCCTTATGCCCGACAATAACAATATTGTTTGAAAATTGTGAAATGCTTTGATCCTAACAGCTTTTTACATTTTTTTGGCAGTATTATTTATTTAATGAAATAATTTTATTGCCAAACAATTTTATTTGGCATATCGTCGGTAAAGAGTCATTCTGTCGTAAATCCATACGATTCTTAAATTCATTCTGTCGCAAGTCCATTCAATTGGTAGCTACTGTCGAGGTCGCTTCCGCGTTGTCCTATGCATTAGGTGGGAGTGGTATGTTAACTGACTCTATTGTACTCATGATGTACACTTAGGGGTCGTCCACAAAAACATGTAAATAGAACATTTTACACTTTTGAGAAACATGTAAATAGAACATTTTGCAATTTTCAAAAACATGGAAATAGAACATTTTGCACTTTTCAAAAATATGGAAATGGAACCTTTTGCACTTTTAAAAAAGTGCAAAATGCTCTGGAAATCGAATTTTTATTACGTCTTTTGTGGACGACCTTTAAGTGTACATCATGAGTGCAATAGAGTCAGTAACATACCACTCCCACCTAATGCATAGGACAACGCGGAAGCGACCTCGACAGTAGCTACCAGTTGAATGGACTTGCGGCAGAATGATTTTAGCCGTGCACTGGACTTACGACAGAATGACTCTTCACCGACGATATGGTTCAGTAATACGTAAACCGTATTCGAATATGGGGGGGAGGAGGGGGTTAACGCCGCTGATCACTTCAAAGACGAGCGATCCTAGATCGCTCGTCTTTGTGATCACTTTTGTATACTTGGTGGGGAATGGGAATACACAAATGTAGAAAAAGTGTATACGAGATATATGCATGACGCCTAACAGATGCTTAATAAACTTTACTTTGTTTCGTTACTTTTTTAAGACTTTCTCGTTGCATTTGTAGGAAGAGGCAGAAAAAGTAAATGCTTCGGGCTCTCGGTGTTAATGTTTTTGTTGTTGTCAGAAACCATACTCTATTTCACTACTGATACTATATATGCACTCCTTGATATGAAATACTTGCAAACCTTTAAAGATAGAAGGGCTTTAGTTGTAGTACTTAAAATGAATTCTTTCCCAACACTAATTTTAAGCCAAACCAGCATGATTGATGGAAATAATCACCCATACCAAAGTATAGTAGGTACATATATACTGGGAATTGGATGGTTGCTCCAATGCAACATACCGTATTTGAATTTTTTAAACAATAACGACGTAGTGATCTGTTTTCCTAATGTGCAAAAAAGAAAGTTCAGCAAACATCCGGTATTTAAAACCCGTTTCATACACGTAAGCGAGCAGTATTAAGCAAAATATTGACGCCCGCAAGTCTCATACCGAGAAATAGGGATAGTTAATTCAAAATTCTCTACGCTTCATGCCTGGAAGATTCAAACTTACTTAATTAGGGAAGGGATTTTTGAAAAATTCCTTGAGAGAATTGGGGAATTTTAAAGGAAGGTTGAGAATTTTCAGTTTCAGCATTTTCGTAAAGAAATTAGTTAAAGACAGTTTACATAGATCTCTAGATAGATCTCTCAGACCCGCGTAGCATTGCAGGGCCGCGTACTTATATTAAGTTTGCAAATATACCCGCGCACTATTCAAACACCTCAGACCCGCGTTCTATTGCGAACCCGGGCATTATTACAAGACATACTTGTATTCGGAAATTGCAATGTGTTTCATTTACATGCTTTAAAGAATGATATGCTCTATTTAAGTTTTTTAAAGGATGCAGTCATAAATATAGAGAGACAAGCATTAGGATGTTTGTTTTAAACTGCAAAATATTCTTACAACCTGCTTTCAAAAATTGGAAATTCCTCCATGTACATGATTTGAGTGTTATGATATTTTAATTGTTTGGCAGACAGCGGATTTTGTTTTTAGCTAAACATGAACATAAAGTCCTTTTGATACTTACGGTAATTTATATAAGCGAAATTTAGTTCAATTAAAACATGCCAATGCAAAACAACAAATTCATTTGCATAACTAACAATGCAATGCAGGCCTAAGCTAATGTACTTGGTTTTATAATGACGTAGATAGAACATTCTGCAGTTATGAAAAGCTTTTAAGTGAGTTACGTAAGGTACTAGAGCTCCTTAGAACACGCTTCAGAATTATTGATAATTTCATAATGTAAACTGTGTTTACTAAAAATTTCCATACTTACGTTAATGGAAAAAATCAGATTTCGAACATTTTTAAAATAACAAAAAAAAAATTTGGCCGTAAAAATTTTCGAGCACGCAGCATGTTGTTAAGCCATTTCTAGTTTTTTAGGATGGTCTTTTCGAAAAAAAATATTACGTCAAAAAACTAGATGATCGCTTGGCGAGGTTTGCTCGTTAGTTCACTGTTGTTCCGAAAGGGGCAGTAGTCTTGCAAGGTGCTCATTGCTGCTAATTATTTTTGAATCGGAGCGTACCACCCACGTGGTTCACTCGTGAGTCTATTTCAGTGAAACAGAATTATATATACATAGTGTAATTAATTAGTTAGTAACGACATAATATGCTGCAATGCTATAAATATAGAGTCCTTCAAAAGCACGTTATTTCATCGTGACATCATTGGAGGAAGATGCGAATCGGTCCGAATTACTGTTTATTTTCTTGTTCTTACTCCAGTATTGCATTCTATAACACCGTAAAATGAATTTGGTCTATGGCACATTCGGATCGGAATCGGAGCACCTGTGGTGGCCTTATTTTCAGCATATTAAGAACAACTGAGTGATTTCTATTTTTCAATTTTCCTGTCAACTTGAAATCAAAGATTTAAATCAAATGATGGAAACAGCTTACTCATATTCAAGCCATGGCAATCAGGAAAATTTTAAAATATCACGAAAAATGCCGTTTTGACTTTTGACTCGGACTAGCTTGCAGAATTCAATGTTGGCATTTATTGAGGAACCCGATTTCAGAAAAAAAATCGAGAAAATGCAGGAAATTACAGGAAATTGTTTCTAGGTTTATGGCTCAGTTACCTTTCAACTTTATATTTTACATAAATTTTGGCAAAATAAAGACGTATTAATTAAATGAAATACAATCAAAATTTTGCTGCAGGTAGTACTTACACAGTAAGTGCCTTTCTATTTGACGGGTGAAATTATATTATATGCAGACTTGCACATAGAACTCAGAGGGTTTAGAGCGCGGCCACCGTCCTCTATGTGCCCACCCTTATCATAAATAAAAGTAAAAGCAAAAGCTATATTAAATGCAATCAGTAGGGGCCACTTTGGATGTTTTTATCTACTTCAAATTAATGTACCGTAAAGCTTCTAACAACTCCCGGGTCCTAATAAGCTAATAACTCCCGGGTATGTGGCTAAGTTTGGGGTAACTCCCTGGGTCTCGTATAACTCCTGGGGTCTCTGTTATTGAGTGGTACAGGTTTTTATAGTTAGGTGTTCCTAAATTGTGAACTTACAGTTTAAAAGCTAAAATAATAATATTTCAAAAATGACTCACAATCACAACAGATAATTTGATACTGATTCCGTGCTGAAATTCGTTATTGTGGAAAACTAGTAATGTTAATTTCTACCTTTAACAAGTCACCAGTGTAATGTAGAATTAACATTAAAAAAAATTTTAAAAAGCAATTTCATGTGTGCATGTTAAACCAAAGTTTTAATCTTCAGAATACGTAATTTTAATTTATTGGCATTAAGATATTATAACATTGATACTTACCAACATTAACACCCGTGTCTGTGGCTAAGTTTGACGTAACTCCCCCATGGAGTTATTAGAAGCTTTACGGTAGTACAAATTGGTTCAAGCATGAGAGAATGGCTTTCAAAACCAACGTTACATTTAGCAGAAAATAAGTCCAATTACTTTTGATGTGTGATTACATGTTTACTTTTTTTACAGGAAGCATTAGAAAAGCATAAATCTTACGCGCTTGCGGGTTGCTTAAGTAATTGAATTAATTGAAAATAAAAACGGAATAATTTTAAAACTGAAAGTTTTATTTACTGCGGGATACATAAAGTAGACAGGTAGTCATGTCATGCGTATCGCGGAGATGTAGTCTGACAGCAAAGTTCATAAATAAACTAAATACATAAGTACGTACCTAATCAGGAATCGAGCATCCAGGATACAGGAAGGAACGGTATAGAAACCAAAAATGTATCATTGGTAAGTGTGTGCCGTGAGCCTCTGGCTTCACGAATGAATAAGCAACTGATTTTACGGAAACGAAAAAAAAAACTTCTACTTGATTCTAATTGCATCTTGTATCATCTATTAAAGGTCTTAGCTCTCGAAAGTGTCAAATGAAACCTTAAGCAGAACTCACGACCAAGACTCAACATTTTTCAAACTAGGTACCTTGGAAAGGACTTCCTAAAAATAATAATAAGTTTCCTGGGGAAAATCGTAAAACGATTTGAGACGTAGCTGTGGCCTCTTGGTATCCCGGTACTTCTTGTCTTCATAATTATGCAAAAACAATACAAGCTCTAATAATAGCCTTGCCTGATGTGCGTGGGGTTTCATATTAAATGAACCATTAATCTGCAGTGTAGATCAGCCACCAAGAATTAATGCCAAATACAGTTTATCACTGCTTCTCCTTATCTATGCTCTTTACGTTCATCTGATGTTTTGAATTTAATTCAATTGCCATTCAATTAATGGATTAAATTACTGTATACTAACTATGGTCTAACACGTTAAACGTTACGTGCTTTTCGTGTACTCTACAAAGATTAAATAAATGCATCACTCGTATAGTAAAACGTATTTCATACTTTTAATATTTAATTTCCCATACACTGAACGAACTTTCATGAACGTTCATGATCACTATAATTAAAAATAGTTTGTAATCTCCAATTAAACATTTAGGTAATCAGGAAAAAAAATTTATGCTTACGTTACAAGGCTTTTGTGATGACTGTTTACTGTTTACATTGATGTTAGGTTATTCAAACGCAACACGTACGTTGACGCTCCCCCACGCAGCTTTTGTTCAGTGTGTGCTTCCAGTTGTAGTTGAGGGTTTCGCCGAAAGGTTACGTCAACACAAATGTTACAAAAGCAAGAGAGCAGTCAACCACCCGTTTGCTTTGGCTGTTGGCTTTTAACTTGACGATAAGCTTGGGTCTGGGTGTTGGAGAATTTCCAATGTAATTGAATAGGGAGTGTATTAGCGGAGGAAGTAAACGAACTGGCCGAGGGAGCATTCAAAACTTACACGAGCAAAAATTCATAGCTATTTTAGGATCGGATCTTCCCCCACCGTGCTCATTATTTTCTAGTAACTATTATTTATTGAGTATTCAAGATTTGAGTCGTTGGCCGGCCCTCTCCCCTATTGTTCCATAGTGTAATTTGGGAAAGGTTTAGTAGTGGTCTAGTGATAGCGTGCGATAAGGACATGTAAGGCTCGAAAACTTAAAATTGCCGCAAAAGTATAGAACCATGAGTGGTCTACGGACGTTTTGTAGTGAATTAAATCCCAAAATTTCTAGTATTTACTATAACTACTTCGACAATTGGTGGGCAAAGATAGTTGCTCTCTCATCAAGTGTAATAGTGTTAATTATATTTAATCTCATTCCAAGTTGGATACAATTTGGATTAATTTTAATTTCTACAATCGGGATGTGGTCTTTTTTTTCAAGCAAGAAGCCCACGTACCAACCTACGAAGCGGCAGTTCACTGTCACGACAAATTATAATAATGTTAACGTTAACTCTAATAACTTAAAGTCTCCTAATTTATCATTGAATCATTTAAAACAACATGGTGCTGGGCAAGGGAACCAGGTTAGCCCCTTTATGTCAAAATCTCTGGACAAAGGATCACGTACCTTGGATGATCAAGAGTTGGACCAGAGCTCGTCAAGCTCTACCACCGCGGGGGATTGGAATCAAAATACTTCGCGGAGGGAACCGATAGACCCCATGTAAGTTTTTTCTGTTACTTACGTATTTTTAACAGACAGCTATAGGACTCATTATACATTATATTAATGTTGAACAGCTCACTCACAACTCCTATTACTAATTTCAAATTTTGTAATTTTGTGCATCTGGTTGGGTTTTAATTTTTATGAGAGAAAGATAACTTTCAACTTTATACAGAAGGACAAACAACAAACTTAACAAGGCCCTACAGGTCCTTCAATGAGGGTAATAGACTACATAGCCACTTAGGCATTGAAAACTAGAATACAAAATAAATGATTAATGATATTGGCAAATCTGTACTGATTCCTTCTGTTATCAGTATTGTCGTAACAATATCTTCAATAAGGAATGACGATAATGCTTGGGATTTCACAAAAACCAGACAAAATTGAAAATAGTTTTTGAGTTTTATCTGAAGCTAGTTCTTAGTTGAGCATTTTGACAGTATGATGGAATTTATTTCAGTTCACTGAAAAATAATGTTACTTTTGTTCATATTTGGTTTTAGTACATTGTCCGCAGTTACGAGTCCAGGATTCTCAACAAGATTAATTCAAAAGAGAGACGGAAACGCGCTAAGGGAAAGCAATAGTGATCTATCCTTCTCTCCTATTTCTCGGGGATCCTCGTATCATAATCAGAAGTCTCCTAATTCGTATAAACTAGGCCAACTTCCTAGTCCATCATGGAAACCTCAGCCAAAATTGAATCCCCCTTCTTTCAGATCTCCTGTCAATGTTAATAGATATACTGCCACAAGAAGAAGTAAAAAGCAAGATCCGTTTGGCACAACATATGTTCACGTTGCTCCTGTTGATGTGATTAATAAATCGCTTGCTGCGTCCAAAGTTTCAAGCAATCCAAATTCACCAAATTCTGCACGACCGGGAATTTCATTCGGTATGGGAGGATATCCTTCCTCTCCTACTGCGAATATCACCACCCGCATGCAAAAATTGTGGTCTCCCCCTACGATGGATTCTATTAATCCGTACGAAACATCTGGGAGAACGAATGTAGGGTCTTCTAATAATATATCGTGTTCTATTGATCCTGGATTAAATCGAAAGAGGTAATATGACAAAAAATGTATGATATAGTTGTATGAATTTTCCTTCCATTCGGTTGAGAGACATATAATTATATTTTATTCGAGATTTGGATTTTCTATTTATGAAATTTATTGTTCTCAGTAATTTATTCAAATTTTAAAATGTTTATAAATGCTTTCGTATTACAGGAATCGTTTGGCGGATAACATGGTTGATAAGCGATCTAGTACGATTCACCATGGACAGTCCAGTTATGGTCAAGAAGATTTAGCAAAACAAAATTCTAAAAGAACAAAATACATTCAAAGTACAAATGATCTAAGATATTCGAATGTGAATTCTGCCAACCGAAACCTACCGTATTTGGCTCTACCTAATTTGCAAACACATGACGATGAATCGGTGACGTCGTCGATATTAGAACAGATGAAACAAACTGAAAAGAGAATTCTTCCCGATGATGATACTATTTCCCCTATGCGAAGTCCAAAGAAAACCAGATCATCAAATGCTGGAACAAAGGGAAGCAGTGTTGGTCAAAACTCTTCAAGTCCGTATCGAAAAAGACGAGTGGCAGATCAGTCATTGACTAATTTACTGGAAGAAGATGAAGCGGAGAAGAATAGAGGATTTTGTTCTTGCTCAGAATGTTATGAAGAAGCAGCTGGAATGAACGTGAAAGGAAAAAAAATTCCTAAGCAGTCTTCTCCAATTAACGATTCTGTATCATCTAGTAAAAAGAAAAAAACTGTAACTTTTAATCAGTGCAAGTCTACCTCCCTCAACCAAAGTAAGGGATATATCAGCGCTATGACAGCTGAAAAGAAACAGGACAATGTTGCCGATAGGTGAGATTTAATCGCTAATTCATTCAATCTCGTATAATTTTTTGTAAGTCGCATTCATTGACTATGTTCACGATGTCAGTTCAGGTGTAAAATTGGCTTAACGAAGTTTTCATATTAAAAGTGGATTTCTTAATTTCAGGTATGCGCCTGTGCAGATGCAGATTATTTCAAAAGCCAACTATGAAGCTGACAAGGAGCGGCGGTTAGAGCGATTGAATAGAATGCTTAACGAATCTTTTAAAAGTAAGTGAATTTGTTTACGTTTATGTTGCACCTTTAAAATAAAAATATTAGGGATTTAGCCCTACCCAATAATTTTAACTAGTTGACAGTCGGAGACTAAAGAGGGTATGGGTATTACGCTAATCTGGAGTTCAAAGTTTTCGTAAATTAGGAAAAAAGTTAGCATGTGAATTAAGTTCGAATTTACTTCTTTAGCAACTGCTTTGGCAATTTATTACATGGTATTATAAAAGTAATTTAGATTCTGCGAAAGACTAGGAAATGAATTCTAAACTTCCAATAATTATATGAAACAATTTGTTCCATTTTAGGGTCTGAGTACAAACCTAAGACTCCTGAAGCTAAAATTACGCAGTTTCCTTCAAATGGTATTGGTACTGTTACAGCTCCACTTTCGTTCGGTGCTGCTAAAGAGCCGTCAGTGTCTCAAAGTGGTTTCTCGAGTTCAATTTTCTCGTCGTCCTCAGTCCGAGCTGGAGAAGATCAAGTTGAAGGTACTAAGCAAGTCCCGTCTACACTGGCGCCCACTTTAATTAATTCTGAGACGTCCAAAACTACTCCAACTGCAGATGCAAATAGCTCTGCCAATGTTAATTTAAGTAATCCAACCCCAAGTTTGTTTGCGTTTGGAGCCCAATCTGCGCAATCCAAAAGCGCTAATAATCCGCCTACTTCATTATTTAACCAGATTAGTCCCCCCTCAGTTAAGTTTGGCCAGGATACGGTTTCCCCTTCGTCGGCAACAATTTCCGGATTCGGAAATAAATCTGATTTGACAACTTCACCTCACACTCAGCAAGGAAGTGAAACAATTTCTTTTGGAGTTAGTGATGTACCTGTGGTTACCGCCAGTGATAACAGTGGAAGTAGCTTTTCAGCAGGGTTCTCTTTTGGAGCTCCAGTTTCGGTGGCATCGCCTGCAGCTCCTGGAATTTCAGGAATTTTTGGTGGCGGTAAGAGTGAAACACCGCCAGCTGTTTTAAGTTTAACTACCACAGCAACCCCAGCAACAACCTCGTCAACGTCGTCTCTGTTTGGTAGTTCCAACCCATCTTCACTTATCACCACTTCAAGCTCCACAGCGTCACCTTCAAGCTTTGGTTTTAGCGTAGCTTCTACTCCTTCTTTGTTCAGTAAAAGTTCTCCAGCTCTTGCTACAAATATAACCACCACCACGAGCTCAACTGCAGCACCACCTTCCACTTCTTCTGGTCCATCATTGGGAACATTTGCTTTCGGGCAGGTTGGATCCAGCGATGCAGCACCGGTGACAACAGCAAGTGCCCCAGTGTCGTCTTCATTTATGTTCAGTGGAAGTACACCTTCAGTGTCGACAACTAAAGTTGATACACAAATATCACAACCCGCGGCATCGTTTTCTTTTGGCCAAAGTGGGAGTACCACTGAAGCTAGTAAAATTTCTTCAGTTGCACCAGCCACTGAAGTGAAAACAGGAGGATTTAGTTTCGGGCAAGTTACTTCTACACCGTCCACTGATTCAACTATTACTAGTAGTAATTCTGTTCCAATTTTCGGTCAGACTTCTGGCGGTTTTCAATTCGGGGCAGACGCGGCCGCGACTACTACTTCTGGCCCGGTACCTGTATCTCAAGGAACTCAAGAAAGCTCAGCAGCAGGAATATCGGGTGCCACAATTTCATTTGGGCAGAATAGCACTAACGGTAGCACTGGAACGACTCAAAGCTTATTTGGTAATAATAAAGATAGTGGAAACTCAGGTACCGGCTTATTCGGCCAAACAACCACTTCAGCCCCGACAAATTTGTTCAATACAACGTCGTCGACGACAACGGGTGCATTGCCTACTACTACCGTCCCTAGTATAGCAAACACGAATGTTGCTACTGCTCCATCATTCTCATTTGGACAAGCAAGCGGGTCTCAAGTTCAAAGCGGGCAGAATCTTAACACCAGCACTAGCTTCGGTCAAAGTAGTTCAAGTGGAGGCTTTGGATTTAATCCTGTTTTTGGACAAAAAAGTGGTGAAAGTGCACCACCAACTTCTGCACCTACCAGTTTCGGGCAGAATGCTGGATCTGCGACTGTTCCTTCGTTTGGTCAGGGGGCTAACTCTCCTCCCAGTACAGCATTTGGTCAAGCAACATCCGGTTCAGGCAGTACGGGGTTATTTGGGCAAGGAAACACTAGTGTGACGTCTCCAAGCATTTCATTCGGTCAAGGGAACAATACTACAGCTAACATTTCATTCGGTCAAAGTAGTAGTCTTGCCACAGGCGGTGGATTCGGGCAAGACAAAGCATCCCCAAATTTTTCATTCGGACAAGCGAGTACAAGCACTTTCGGTCAACCTAACACAGGATCAGCAGTGCCATCATTTGGCCAAGCAAACACCAGTTCCGCAACTCCAACATTTGGCCAAAGTAGCACTACTTCTTCCGTTCCAACTTTTGGACAAGGAAATAGTGGAACAGCTACTCCAACATTTGGGCAGAGTAATACAGGAACCTCTACCCCAACTTTTGGCCAAGGAACTACCCCTAATGCTGGGTTTGGACAAGGAAGCCAAGGCTCAACTCCTGCAATATTTGGTCAGGGTAACACTGGAGGTACCACTGCTTTATTTGGCCAAGGAAATACTAATGGAAATGCTGGATCATTCGGGCAAAATAATACTGCCACTAGCCCTGGGTTTGGCAAGGCAAGCAATGGGGTTGGTGGTACCATGTTTGGGCAAGCAAATACTTCCTCATCTGGTAATTTATTTGGCCAAAGCCCATCAGGAACACCTAATTTTGGACAATCCACTCAAGGAACGACTTCTCCTTTCGGTCAGTCTAATACGACAGCAACCAATACTTTTGGCCAGCCTGGTGGGTCTAGTGGTGTCTTTAGTTTCGGACAAACCAGTAGCACTCCTGCATTTGGCCAAGCTAATACTAGTGGAACGAATTTTGGAAGTCCTACAAATAAACCTGCTTTTGGTCAAAATGTCAGTAGCAGTAATTCTGGAGGTGGCTCTTTCCCTTCATTTGGTCAGTCGGCGCCAACTCCTTCTGGAGGATTTAATTTCGGTGCAGCAGCGAGTAACAACCCTTCTTTGGCCGCAACCCCACAATCATCACCTTTTGGAGGAGCATCAAGCGGTGGATTTAGTGCCCCACAACCACAGGCAGGAAGCGGGATGTTCGGAAATACAACAACCTCTAATCAACCAGCAGCTGGAGTTTTTCAGTTTGGACAACAGCAGCAACAACCATCCCAAGGTCAGTTAAGCATTCATAAAAATAAATATTTAGTAGTTTGTATGTGTTGTGATAGGGGAATCTCCTAAAACACCCTAAACCCACACTTCTGTAGCCTCCTAGCACCAGGACCACCCTTCCTCTAGGTACGGACGTCCTCCTTCTCGGCAGCTCGGCTGGTCCGGACCTCGGGATCCCCGGCTCCTGCTCACCGTCTGCTCGGCTGAGCTGAGCTCCACGTCCCGAACCACCAAGTGAGGTCTGCTCACCAGGTCTATGATCCTCGTGACCGACCGACTTCGCCACGTCCTCTCCTCCTGAGCCCGAGGCCTACCGACCTGCTGCTCTAAAGCCAGGTAAGAGCTCGAGTTGAGCTCGGGTCCAGGTCCTCGGGTCTGGTCTCTGGGTGCCCTCCCTTTGATAAGCTGGGGAGCACTCGGTCCGAGCTATGCTCCTCCGTGTGGTCCGGAGAGGTGCTCTCCCTTTGATTTGCTATGGAGCAATCGGTCTGAGCTGAGCTCCTTCGTGTGGTCTGGAGATGCAGTATGCCTCACTCGTATGCAAGTGCTGGTACCTCACCCTCAGCACCTCCACTCCAAGATGTCAAGCCTTCACGGTCAAGAGGTAGATGCTGCGCCTATGGGCAATATGAGACTGGTCGGTCAGACCAGCTAAGTCTATGCTTGACGATGAGTTCTATGGATCTACCTGACCGGGGCAATTTGGACCCGAATGAATACACACTATAAAGTAATGTCTTACACAGCCCCCTATATGCTGTCGGCCATAAGCCAAAAAGTTAGATCGCACACACAAGAAATGTCTGGGGAAATCATACGCAACTTACACCGTTTTATTCGTCTCTTTTCCGGTCTTCCGACCCACAATAATGTCAGTTTATGTCGGGAAAAAATACACTCACAATACCCGGTTTACCCGGTACCAACTATCAATAGTCACCCACTATCACTATTATTATTCACAATTAAATATATTTCCGTAAAACCCCAATATGGCTTCGCACAGCCGTAAATGAAATACTCTAAACTTAACACTTAACTCTACACTGAGGATGTCTCTACTGCTTCACGAACAAGCCGAACTTCCACCGACTTACTTCTCTTCTAGAGGGGTGCAAAGGAATGAGGATCGTCTCCTTTGCTCATCGTCTCGTGAGCCACTCAACCTGAAGACCGACCCAATATACCCCACTTACGGGCATTCCTAACCCTACCGGTGATTGGCTATTATCCCCATATGAGCCTGCCTTCCCTCGCTGATTGGCTAATCTCTCTGTATGGGCCTACCCCCTGCTCCCCCAGTCCTCGTCTTCTCAAATGGACTTGGTCGGTCCCTCATCATACGACCACTACTTCACAGCCCTATGCCTGCTACTATACCTGGCTTGTTATCATGCCGTTCGCTCGTGTTCACCATACCACGGTCCGGATGGATCCTCCTAGATCATACACTGCCCATCCCGTCCACACGTGATGGCTCTAGTGCTTCGGTACTACCACCACCACTACCAGACCATGCTCTCCTCATCCAGTCCCCACGTGTTGGTCTACTACTGCTGCTACCACTACCTACACCTACTTCCCTGTCCTGACCTAGGTGTCGCCTATGCTCCCTGTTGCTGGAGCCGATTTCTCTCTCCCACTGTCCCCCCCACTATTCTCAACTCTGCCAGGCGCCTGAAACATCGTAGAGGGTTCTCCTACCGCCTGAGCATCGCCGAGAATAAGTGAAGAGGCTAGTGACCGGAAACGGGAACGACTCTTAGCTGAAAGATCGTGCCGTTTCTCTCTCCCACGACCCCACCTAAGAAAGATTAGGTATATAGAGCAGTGGACCTGAGGACCTCTTGTGCTAGGTGGCAGTAAACCTGAAAACTTTAGAGACTCGACCTGATTGGGGGGTCCCCGTGCTTCAACCTGTAGACCTCCCTACCTCGAGACCCAGAAGACTCACGAGCCCTAATATCCTATCTAACAATGTGTTTGGATTGAGCTCCCTATTCCAATCCACCTATACTGACCTCACCTATCTTAACCGTATAATAGTAATTAACATTATCATGTAGTCATATTATATCATAAAAGTCCATTATTCTAGGTATATGTATGCATCAATAACAAGAACGCCATGTTACAAAACTTATAATCATGATTGGGTACCGGTACACCCGGTTATTAATAACACACATAATACATGTCTCCACATAAAAATTTCCTCGACTCATCTACCTCGACTCCCCTCAAGGTCACTATGCTAACATTCAAAAATGTATAAAAAAAAGGTTAAAGTAACTATAAAGAGTACAAAAATAAATAAAATATACATGTCATATCAGTAGTTTCATCTCATGCCTCCTCACACACTATGTTACATCAATCAAGAAGGTGTTCTTCTTCTATGAGGATCTCTGCATCACTATGATTATCCCGATGTTGATCCGCTTCAGGTCTTCCCTGTTCAGCTCCGTTTCGTGGTGTCCGAGCCGATACCTCTACCTTACGTCGAGAAAGGTTTGCAGTTGCAATAGTCCCATGTCTACTTGAGCTGGAAGTGCTTGGAGGTGCCGAAAATCCCTGTAGTGATCCAAATTCTAAGGAGGTCCGACGGAGATGAACCCTGTCCAAAACCCTCTGCAACGCCGCATCAGGATCCCATTCGATCGCAGCTTGGGTCGCTGCCGTCTGATCTGTCTGTCTCTGACGCTCTTGCTGCGCTCTCCAGCGAACTGGGACCATGTCCATTGGGAGGACCTGATCTTCTATTTGGGTCCCCGGTGGTCGATTCTGCACTCTCATGTCGGTTATTGTCTGGATCAAATAAAGAGCCCGTGCCTGCATCCTTTGTAATTGCCGATCCAGCACGGTATCATATGTCACCGGTAGCAATGGATTAGGTGACTGCCACCCCTCAGCCTCCAGGATTTGTTTTACTAACTCCAGGATTTCATACACACTCCTGCTCGCCAGGCTCTGCATCATGTCCCTCAGGGTGGCCCGTACTGCCTGCCTATCTTCCTCCGATTGCTTGAGCTCATAGGAGCGAATGTTGATGAGATGCATGGCCGAGCATAAAACATCCGCTCTGAACATTATGTCCTGGTCTCCTGGTAAGCGTAAAAACGGGTGGTTATAATCAATGTTCTCCGTCGGCACTGCCGCTTGGTGTGTCTTCACTGCGAAGCATTCAGCAGTGGAATGTCCAATCGCCCGACAGGTCCTGCATATTCGCCACCAGTCGGTTACTGCTGGTTGAGTAGGGGCAAATATCCATCCTGAGCTGCTCGCACCCACGCCTCTTAATCGTCCCGGCACGAAATTGTGTGGAAACAACAACCACCCCACCTCCCTGTTAAGCATGTAAACCCTTCCTAGTGTGGAGTGCCTACTACTCCACACCCGGGTCGACGTACTCTCCAGGAGTGCTGTGATTGCATTCCCTTGCTGTGCATTTAATTGCTGTTGTGCCTCGTCCTCAGAAACGAGTTCCGATCGCAAGATGCTTCTCATCATCCGGTCTGACCACGGCTGGTTGTCCTGGGCTGTTTCATCTCGATGGACCGATGATACTGTTTCTAATGTCGAAGGGTTGGGTATATCAGCCTCTTCTGGTATCATCTCCACCCTAGGTCGTTTAGATGGACGTTCCCTCTTGATGTTCACCTGCTTGCTTTCCTGTGGTCTTGGGCTGTTGCTGGACCTCTCACCCCCCTTGTGTTCTGGCGTCAGCCGAGTGTGGCTACGGGTGCTCGGTCCTTGCTGTAGAGGTTGATCTTGCCGTTGTGCCTTAGCTGGAGTGGTCTCCGAAGCCTCTACTGCTTTCTTCTGCTTATCGACCCCCTCCTGCTGATGCTGTGCTTTCTGCAACCGCCGGCGTTCCTCTTTGCGCCTTTCAGATGCTCGATACGCTTGTCGTCTATCATTCCAGTCTTGTATGATAACCTCCGTTCGGATCTCTTCATCTTCGTCCGCTGACCTGGACGTCACACAATCATCCCAATCCTGAATATTCACCTTGACATCTAAGAGGTCTACGATTCCTATTCTCAGCACTGCTTCTACATGCCTTTGCAGGTTATGACAATCTATCCACTTCCTAAGATCTCCCTTGCCCTGCATAAGCTGAGCTGGTCGGCGTGGCTCTCCCTTATTGGTTGTCATACACCACTTGTCCACGAAGGTCTTAAAAGCCTCGAATGCTGCGGTAAACCACTCCCAGGTTGCTTGTTGAGTGGTACAGGCATATTGGTGGACGAAGCTAGAGGGCCTCGCTGATACCTGAGTCTCCGTGACAACGTCTTTCTCCAAATAGAACTGCGCCTGTAACATATATGCCAACGTGGTTGTTTTAAGCCACTCGCCCGGTTGTAGGTCTAGGTGATATGCCATGTCTAAGCGAAGCACTACTAGGATGGCTAGTATTCCCCGAGCATCAAATGTCTCCTTGTTCCTAAGCTTAGCCTGTCTATTGAGTCGCCCGTATTGGTAGAGGACCTTACTGAGTTCCCGGCGGCACTGGTTTGGCGAGAAATCCGGAGCTACCCTTGGCATCCTGGTATCCATTATCTTTATCCGAGTCCTAGGCACGGATATCCACCGATCGAATCCGGACTGAGCATAAGAGAAAGACTCTGCATATAAGCGACCCAAGTGGTAGACTCCCAACACCTTGGAGACCAAATACCTGTATTGCGTTGCCGTGTACCGTACCCGGCCTTCCTTTCCTTTCGCTGGACGGTTGTCCTCCAGCCAGTCTTCAACTGTGATCCCGAGCTCTGGAAATAATGTGAGTAATACCTCATCTACTCGCCTCGGGATGTCTTCACCGTACTGCCTTCGCCACCACCGGCTGAGAAGGTAGCGCACATCTACCGTATGTCGAGGACGTATATCTGCGAAATTTCTGAGGATCTCGAACTGAGCTCCCAGCTCGTACATCCACTTCACTGCAAGGTTCCTGTCCAACCAGTCCAATATATGTGCCCTTGCCGATGGTTCCATTGCTGAATATCCTGCTAGGACGACCTGAGCCCCATCCGTGATCCCGATCACTGAAATATATCCCCTCCTGGTGGTGTGTTTGTTTGCTCGCCAGACCTGAATTGCGAGATTACGGGACTTATCTAACCTGGATAGAGCTACTCGGATCTCAGTCGCTTGTGTTGCTTCAGGGATAATGATGACTTCCTCCGGTATTTTAGGCCGAAGTCCCTGAGATTTGGTTGGCCAAGCGCCGTCTCGATCCACAAAATGCCTAACGACGCGCCCGTTGATGTCTTGTTCCTCGATCTGAGCATCGGTAAGATCCCCATCCGGCGTATCGTCTATCTTGACGCGATATGCTTCGACTTCTTCCCGTAGAAAAGGGTCTTCCTGTGGCCGAAGCTGTATTGGTATGATGCATCTTCGTGCTGCGATTCCTTTCGCTTTCCGGGACTCTGGTCCGAGTTTTGCTGGTCTGGCTGCCACAGGCGGTCTGAAGTCCGGGTCAAACGCTCCCTGAGCGGATGAGTGTGCTGTCCATGATACCTTATGGAGTGGTGCCAGTACCTCTTCTAGCCACTCTGGAGATGCTGCCATGCTAAAATTAAAATTTAAAACCACCGATTAGACAAGGTCTAAGTGAGACTCACCATCTCTCTTATACATATAAAACCCGTATCTTATTCTCAGATCATGCCATCTGATTTGAAACCCGAGCTTTACATGCCTTGTCCATTCTCTTAATTATCATGCATAACTGAATGGAGATCTTCTGAGCCCTACAATCCTGCCCAGGGAGCCCAAAAGACCATACTATCCCCCACAGATTCATTAGAGTCGCCGCTCTATCCCTTAGTCACAACCCTAAGGCTATGCCCCCGTGACCCTATGCTTATGTATTGCCATCCGCCCCTATGGCTTATCATATGGCGAACTCAACCCCTGGGTCCAGTGGTCCCCCCGACTTTGTATGTCGGTTCGACCTAGTTGGGAGGGTGCATCGTATTGAAAACCCTCCTGTATGCCCTATACCTCGCTGGGTCTGAGCTGAATATCGGCTTCGTAAGAAGTTTGCTATGGCCTCACTGTGCCTGACGTGAGCTCTATTCACGTGTCAAATTAGCCCCTACTTAAGCTAATGTCTGTCGAGTACTGCGTTCTACTCTAATCTGCGAAACTTGCGTGTGGCTTAAACATCCGTCGTCCTGGACAAGATGTTCCGGTGGTTGTCATTAACCCGGAGCTGCCGCCCTGACTTGTTTACCCTCGCTAGTCTTGAGGAATAATATCGACTACTTTCTATGAACTGAATCTAACCCCACTGTATCTGGCCCAGTCCTTTGCTGTCCCGGCTTGGACATACTGTGGCTTCGGTTGTGTGTACAAATAATGGAATTACTGCTGATCACAGCCCATTCCCTTGACATTGAAGACAAAACCCTCCTGTGGTGCTTGTTTTACCCTCTCTAGCTTGAGGAACTATACCTGCTATGCTTATGATGCTGGTCGGAAACCCTTGCTACTCCAATCTACCATTTCTATGCTGGTATCACCTTCAATTGGAGCCTGATATTGCTCCTACCGTTTTACTTATCCTTCATAGCTTTTTGAGGACTAACCTATAGTGTTGTCCCTGCTGCCAATATCGCGTTTTGCTTTACAAAGGCTCGAGGCCCTTCTGTCGGGCCGCTCAAGCCTCCACAACTGGAATGTTGTTCCTTCGTCCTACTGTTGGACCTCAGGATGTCGTCTACGTCACGCCCATCTACCATTTCTTCCTGGTCAATTTCTAGTTGCCTGGAACCCCTGGTATTTCGTCGTTGTGTGCTTGTTTACCCTCCCTAGCATTGAGGACTCATACCTACTGACGGTGACTACCTGCATGCGTGGCTACCCATTTGCCCCGCTGTTGGCTCGCTTGCTTTTCCCCACGACCGACTTCTTAGCTGGATCCTCAGCAGAAAATAATATTTATGGGGAAGCATTTGAACTGCCCTAGCTCTGTGCTAATATGTACCATTGTCCTATGGAAGTATCTCCGTACCCGGCTAATCACTACAGAACATCACAACTACGGCTCCTTGGCCTGTCCCGTATTCTATAAAATGCTCACAACGAACATGCTTGAATGCCTGTCTCTTATTACGTATCTCCGTACCCGGCTATGGTCTCCAGAGTGCCACAATTGACTGGGGCTCTGGTTATGCTTGTTTAGCCTCGCTAGCTTGAGAATTATTGACGTATCTCCGTACCCGGCTATGTACTCCAGAATGTCACAATTGATCGCGGCTCGCTGGTCAGTACCCTTTGATCCAGTTGCTCGCAACTGCTAACTGTGGTGTACCTCGCTTTTCCGCAAAACAACTGCTCAACCCTGAGTGTGCTTGTTTAATCTCGCTAGCTTGAGAATTTGCTAATCAACTAGTGTATGTTGTACCTGAACTGTAATCTAACTCTCTAGCTACCTACTTTCGGCAGGAGTTGGCCATTCCACCGGTCCTGCCGGTCCTTCTCGTTCTGTTCCGTATTGTTTACTGTCTCCACCTGGGTCATCGCAATACTTGCATTTCTTCTTTACCCTCGGTGGGTGTATGCTTGTTTACCCTCCCTAGCTTGAGGAATACTGAGCTTTTGAGGTCCATTTTTGTGATCTCGCACTCGACAATAGGCTTGAACACTAACCTTCCTAGCCTTGAGGAATTAAAGGACTTCATTGGATTCGTGAATTATCTACTAATCTGGTACATCATGAACCTAATGATCCCAATACCGGGGTCCTCCGGTGAATCTGAATCTGAAAATTGGATCGACTATCATCTCGGCTGGTTTATCATGCTCTCTCAGCTTTGAGCAATAATGTGAGTTGACTTCGACCGAACTGGTGGTCGCTGGGACTGTGCTGGTTGACTTACTTACTATCCTGTTAGCTGGTTTATCAAGCTCTCTCAGCTTTGAGCGAAACAATGTGAATTGACTTCGACCGAGCTGGTGGTCGCTGAGACTGTATTGAATGAATTTACCTATGCTGGGCCGCGTTGGTCCTGTGGATCTGTTGCTCCCCATGCCTTTGATCGAGGTTACCCTAAGCTATCCTTCAATGAGGGCTTTCCGGGCCCCCTATCTCCGTGCTGGGTGCTCCACCAACATCTAAATCGGACCCCAGCTCCCGGTATGTGGATTTCTTGAGCTCTGCACCGTATGCCGTGAATAGGGCTGGTTACAAAGCAAAGGAGCTCTGTAGCTCCTAGGCTGGAACCTCAGCCTTTCATGATTCCTTTGCCGGTGGGAGTTATTTACCCACTCACTAGTAACCTACCCTATACTCGCCCCTGCGGTGGAACTCGGGACGAGCACACGGCGCAGTTTAACGTCGTACACGTCATAGGACGTGTTCGGAAGAGTAGAGACCCCAGCCTCTACACCTCCGCCTTAACCTAAATTATTTTTTTTTCATTTTATATATTTTTATGTAAAAAACTTAATTAAACCCTTTTGACCATCACCAAAAAAAAACTTTTCCCAATATATCCCAAAACCATTTTAATGCCACTAGTCTCGACCGTGGCACTGTTGTTGCTGTTAATCTGTGGTTTCGTCCTGGTGGAAGGACATCCGTAATAGGTCTCCCATTCTGAATCCGGTACTGCCAGTCCGCATGGTATTTATGCCCAGGCGGTCCGGGGGTCTGCGGATCCTTGTCGACTGTCTTGGTAGCACGGGAGGTGCGTCAAACTCCTGCTCATACTCATCCGACCTATCTAGTGGTCCTATCGCCCAGTCTTCCTCACTGTCCTCTGGCTCCGATTGTGATTGAGCATCCGTGTCTGACTCTCGCGTCCTAACCTGTTCTATACCTTGGACTCCATCTGCTTGGATGACTCGAGACTCACCGACTGGTATTGCTATCCGGGGCAGCCGTGATTGAGTCTCACATTCATCTTTACCTTCCTCCTCTGCTCTCTGATGGTATGGAAGCATGAGCGAGGTGTGGAATTTAGAGGGTATGTCGTTTGGATCGTCCGGGTCCTTGATACTGACCAGGAGATCCGAATGTACCTCTACTATTTGCCAGGGCCCAGTGTATTTGGCCCCTAAGGACTTGGAATACAACGCATCTTTCGATGATAGCTGCTTGTTAAATGTCTTTACCAGGTCGCCTACCTTGTACACAATGTCACGTTTGTTCCGATCAAAGAGTTTCTTCTGAGCTAGTTGAGCCAATTTCAGGTTCTTATGTGCCTGTTCTCTGATGATCGAGATGTCTGATAATAATTTTGCCCCAAACTCTTCCTCCGTGATACCTAACGTGCGCTGCAGTTGCAATTTGCGATCTATTGGAAGCATGATGTCCCTACCTAGATTTAGTTGGCAAGGCGAGTACCTGGATGACTTGGATTTTGATGTGTTTAATGCTACCATGTAATCACCGAGCTGGCTTGCCCATTTTGTCTGACTTTTAAGACAAAACGCTCGAAGGATGCTTTTAATATCCCGATTCGATCTCTCTGACTGATTTGGGTTTGGATGATATGGTGCCACATGCACTACCACACAGCCCCATTCTTTGAGCTGATCTTCCCAGTCTGCCCCTGAGAAGTATGATGCGTTATCGGAGACTATACGGTTCGGGGTGCCGAATGTGTTAAATACCTTTTGCAAGAATCTCAAGATCTTAACTGAGGAGACTGACGTCAAGGGTTCCATGCTGACCCATTTGGAAAATTCATCGACACAGACTACAATGTATTTGTATCCCGCACTTGGAGTGAGCTCCCCTACAATGTCTACATGAACACACTCAAAGATATTATTTTTATATGAATGGATGCCCATCCTACCGGGTCTTAGCTGATTAGATGGCTTAGCTAGTTGACATGCCTCGCAGGTCTTAACATATGCCTCTATGGTCTTTGCCATGTTGTAAAACCAAAATCGCTTTTTTATCTTGTTGTATGTCCGCTCGGCGCCTTGGTGACCTGCCCTTGTGGTATCGTGAAAATATGAAACTATGTCTCGCTCGATGGCTTGCGGGACTACTGGAACCAGGCGTTTCCTGGTAGTGGATACCTCCGGATCCAGGAAGTCTGCGGCTATGAGTGGATGAGACCATTTGATATGCTTGCCCCGTCGGAGCATGGAGGGTGTGATTTTGAGGTGTGCCGAGCCTTGCTGTCGTAGTTGGCTACCTGCCTCGGTATCTACCTGGCGCTGGGTCCGGAGCTTGTCTACCCTACTGCTATAAAAGTCATCTGCCTGGGTGCTCTGCTTTAGTATGGATTTCAATGGACCTTGCTCTTTGTTTGGGATGTATCTACACAAGATGCCCTCAACTACTGCGTAGTCATATCTATATCTGGACCGATGGCCAACCCGACACAAGCTCTTGGTAATAGTAGCGATCGCCTCGTCAGCTCTCTGTAGGGTCTGCAGCATAGGCCGGTCCAACGAATCCATGTCGATCTCGATATTATTTCTCGAACTAGTGAAGGTCGCTATGCACTGGTCAACCCGATCCGGATCGTCATCCTGCGTTGGATCTGGCAGAGCGCCTCGTGAGAAGAGATCTGCGAGTCTATTATCCCCGCCTTTGACAAACTCTGTATCATTCACTACATCACCCAGCTCGATCGCCCACCTCACAATGTGTTTACTGTAGAGGTGGTCGTTCGTGGCTGCATGTTTCAAGTAGGAAAGGGCCTGGTTATCGCATCTAAAAATCACGTCCTTCTGGTAACGGATGTAAGGGTCGAACACCCGATTTGCAAATCTAATAGCCAAGCATTCCTTCTCTCTCGCCTCATATTTGCGCTCTGCACTATTTAATAACTTACTTCGACATTCGATCACCCGGAAGCGGTCCGCCTTAAGCTTGTCGCAGTAGTATTCCTGAGCTAGAATAGCTCCCAAGCCTACCTCACTAGCATCAGTATAGACGTACAAAGGTTGGTCATAATTGATAGTATTGAGCGTGATCTCCTTTGCAATCTCGTCTTTGATGTTCTCAAAAGCTGTTTGCTGCTCCGGGCCCCAATTGAAAGGTCGATTAGGATCTTCCTCCTTTTTTAATTTTGCAAAAATGTGCTCTTATTGTGTCGCATAGTGAGGTATAAACCTCATATACCACCCAATGGCACCTAAAAATCGCTGGATGTCTTTCTTGGTCTTGGGGACCGGGTAGTTGCGAATAGCCTCGACTTTTTTGGGACATTTCGTAATTCCAGTCTTGGTAATTACATGTCCGAGGAATTGGACCTCCGGTAGATCGAACTCGCACTTCTCCCAGTTAATGGACAGATTGAAGTTATGCAGGGTCTTAAATACAAACTCTAGATGTTCCTTATGCAGGGCCTCTGTTGCACTAAAGATAAATATGTCGTCTAAATAAACGAATAAAAATTTACCAATGACGCTACCGAAGATCAGGTTCATGAGCTCCTGAAAGATCATGGGAGCATTTTTCAGCCCCATCGGAAGGACATTCCATTCCCAGCATGCCGTATGTGTATGAAAAGCTGTGTATTTCTTGGATGACTCTGAGATCGGGATCTGCCAGAAACCTGATCGTAAATCGATTTTTGACATATACCGACCTGGAGGGAGCTGCTCCATGATCATGTGCATGTCTGGCATGGGATTTTGGATCTTCGGAGTATATTTGTTCAGCTCTTTGTAGTTAACTACCAACCTCTTGTCTCCGTTCGGCTTTGGAATCAGTAATATAGGGGACGAGTACGGTGAAGTCGACCGGCGTATTTTGCCCTGCTTCTCCAGTACCTCCAACTTTTCATCGACCCATTTGGCTATGGCCGGTGGCCGCCGAATGGGTCTACGGTATATGACTGGGCAATTGGGGTCGACTCTTAGGTCGTGTACTATTGCATTTGTTATGCCCGATGAACCATCACTTCGGACCACTCGATCATATTTCTGCGCCAGGATCTCTACGAAAGCTTGAACTGGGGTCCGTTGGATCCAGGTTCGGTCATATGGATCTGGAGTCGGTGCCAGTGATAAATCACAGACATCTTTTCTGATCGAACTGCCAGACCTCTTACAAAGTACCCCACTTGATGTTCTTCCTCGGCCTCAGTCTTAACTGCCCAATTTAGCTCGCCCTTGACGTCGTCAAAGCTGAGGCCGTGTTTCCATCGAAATGAGTTACTTATAAAAATAGGATACATCAACCCTTCTTGGACTATGAACTGCTCTCTGAACCATCTACCCGCTATTTTAAAGTCTAGTGTCACTTGGCCTGCTGCCGCTTTGGGTATGCTATCAAAACCTGCTACCTCGATCTCTGATTTGTCTATTTTTAAGCCTAGTCTATTACATGTGTCTTTTGATATAGCTAAGGATGTACATCCCGAGTCTAACAACCCGAAGATGGGGAATAGCTGTTGCTTTACCTTTATGTTGACCAGGGCGAAAGGGGCTCGGTTTCTTTTTTGTACTCGACACGGATGCCCTTCGAAGTCCGTGTCTGAGACCAGTTTAAATACTCGTCGGTTTCAGGTAGCGGTGTTGCGATGAATTTTGTGGAGAGGAGGTTCATCTTGTCCTTGTCGTGTTGCTTCATTAGTTGAGCTCTTCTTGCTCGAGGAGTTGAGCGTCGCATGGAACCAAAGATTTCGCGATCCTGTGGTTCTTCTTTTACCGTCCCTTGTGGTTCTGGTGTAGTCTTGATGTCCGGCTGCTGGCTTGCATCTTCCTCCTGGTCTGCTGCTGTATCCTTGCAGTTTTGCAGTAGTCTATACGCCAAGAGCTTTGCCTTTCTTGCTTTGCATGCTACTGTATCATGAGAGTCATTGATGCAGATGCTGCACCATTTCCCTGAGCGCTTTGCTTCACTCCTGGTCTGCCGGTTGTCGGGTCTAGAGCTCCGCTGGGGTGGGCTCTGAGATCGCTCTCTGGGTCTTCTGTTCCCGTATTGTGAGCCTGTTGGAGAGTCTCGACGGGATGATTGTGACTCGCGACTTGAGCTCCGGTTCCTTTGTTCCGTGAATCGGCCGGCTTGACTGCCACCCGAATATCGTCGTGTTCGGTCTGTTTGTCGATAGGAGCTATCGAACCTCTTCTTCTGGTCGTCGTATATGGGTCGGTAAGGGTCGCGTTCACGATCAGCCCTTTGTCGTAATTGATGGAAGGACTCCACCTGGCTTATGAAATCGCTGATGTTTAATGGTATCGCTGTCCCTGGTGGAAATGCCCCTGCCAGGCTGGGATGCATGTTCTTTTTAAGGCGATTCATGATCTCCTTCGGTGACCATGGTTGTGGTTCTTGGATGTTTCTAAGCCGGGTGTAGAACATCGATGCCCAGGTGCGGATGGGCTCGGAAGGCTTTTGCTTGTTGTAGACTATCTGGTCCAATGTCGCCTGCATGTTCGTCTTGTCATATGCCTTTAGGAACGCTGCCCGCACGGGCCCCCATTTGGGTTCAACGTCTATCAAGACGGCTCGGAGCCAAGCTGCTTCTGGTGGTGTAGAGAGGCATTGTTGGAAGATTGTGACGTATGACTTATGTTGGACCCCATGAACCTCCAAATAATTCTCGAAGGATGCCACATAGTTTGATGCAATGTCCACTACTGGGTCGAATTTTTGCGGAAGTATGCTCAACCCTGTTGGTGCCATCATCTCTAAAGTGAGCTCTCTCTGCCTTGCCTGTAGCTCTTGATTTTTCGATGTTTGCGTCATTTGTAGGCGCAGAATTTCCAAGACTGCATCCATGGTATCTGGATTTGCTGGATCTGAGCCTTCCCCGGATTCAGATGCTGATGATTGTTGCGTGGTCTTCTCCTTCCGGGCCAGGATCGCATTTACGAGCGCGGCTTTGTGGTTAGTCTTTACTGTCTCTTGGAGCTCCTCATTATCCCGTCTAGTCTCAACTAGCAGCAGATTGATTTGTTCGAGACGTCTCGACATATCATAAACTGCTTTTTTGAGCTCCCGTACCTGTTGTGAGTCGGGGTCGGGCTGGTCTCGCTCCTCTGGACGATCTAATGGATTCGGAATGGTGGATCTCTGAGCTCTTGCCTCTTCTTGTCCCAGGTCGAATACCCCACTGAACCGGATTTCCCCATCGCGCTCCAGTTGTCGCATTTGCTTATTTCGTTCTGTGAACAGGGATTGGACCTGATCGGGTGTCATCAGTTTCGGTAATTCCTCTTTCCGAAGGATGGACCATTGAGACAGAAACCATCGCTTCTGGATATCAAAGTCTCCCCATTCCTCATCATCTTTCGGGTCTAGCTCGCCCGCCTGGACCAACTGAGTTATCCGCTTCTTCCATAGTGCCTTCATTTGGTCCTGCAGTTCCTTTGATGCCGCCATCCTTCACGTCCGTCTTGGTTCTTGACCCGCGTACCCTAATCCCGGTTGGATTTACTGGATCTCAGACCTGATTTTTACCGGATCTTTTGTGTGCCTCTGGTATGTCACGCTATATCGGTGCTTGGGTATGTCACACTTGTGTCCCTGCTCGATGCTCGTGGGATCTCTACCTAACCCACGATCGTCACGTCGGCCAGTGCACTGCTGATCTGCTTGCAGACCACCCTAACCTGGACAAATTGAGCCGCCCAGCCGATCAGACCCCCGGTCTTTCTGGTACCGCCACTATTACCGGTACCACTGAATGCCTTGTATGACTATGTTGGTATGATACTGGTCGTGTATGTAACCTCTACTTTCAGTAGTATGAGATGTGACCTATGCCGATGGTAGTTCTCTCTCCCCGTAGGTCCGGGTGCTCCAAGTGCGGTGTTCGCCTGACCTGCCTGCGTATAGCTCAGTCGAACCTCTTGTCTCGGAACTCGTGACCTAATTTTACCAGCCCTATTCTAATGCTCTACCGTAAATATAGCGAAAGAAAAAAAATTTTTGTGCAAATTAGAAATAAGGAACTGGTTTATCTCACCTTGGTGTGCGTTGGTTCTAACAAGATGATGATCTTGTGTCCGTCGCAGTCGCCAGTGTGATAGGGGAATCTCCTAAAACACCCTAAACCCACACTTCTGTAGCCTCCTAGCACCAGGACCACCCTTCCTCTAGGTACGGACGTCCTCCTTCTCGGCAGCTCGGCTGGTCCGGACCTCGGGATCCCCGGCTCCTGCTCACCGTCTGCTCGGCTGAGCTGAGCTCCACGTCCCGAACCACCAAGTGAGGTCTGCTCACCAGGTCTATGATCCTCGTGACCGACCGACTTCGCCACGTCCTCTCCTCCTGAGCCCGAGGCCTACCGACCTGCTGCTCTAAAGCCAGGTAAGAGCTCGAGTTGAGCTCGGGTCCAGGTCCTCGGGTCTGGTCTCTGGGTGCCCTCCCTTTGATAAGCTGGGGAGCACTCGGTCCGAGCTATGCTCCTCCGTGTGGTCCGGAGAGGTGCTCTCCCTTTGATTTGCTATGGAGCAATCGGTCTGAGCTGAGCTCCTTCGTGTGGTCTGGAGATGCAGTATGCCTCACTCGTATGCAAGTGCTGGTACCTCACCCTCAGCACCTCCACTCCAAGATGTCAAGCCTTCACGGTCAAGAGGTAGATGCTGCGCCTATGGGCAATATGAGACTGGTCGGTCAGACCAGCTAAGTCTATGCTTGACGATGAGTTCTATGGATCTACCTGACCGGGGCAATTTGGACCCGAATGAATACACACTATAAAGTAATGTCTTACACAGCCCCCTATATGCTGTCGGCCATAAGCCAAAAAGTTAGATCGCACACACAAGAAATGTCTGGGGAAATCATACGCAACTTACACCGTTTTATTCGTCTCTTTTCCGGTCTTCCGACCCACAATAATGTCAGTTTATGTCGGGAAAAAATACACTCACAATACCCGGTTTACCCGGTACCAACTATCAATAGTCACCCACTATCACTATTATTATTCACAATTAAATATATTTCCGTAAAACCCCAATATGGCTTCGCACAGCCGTAAATGAAATACTCTAAACTTAACACTTAACTCTACACTGAGGATGTCTCTACTGCTTCACGAACAAGCCGAACTTCCACCGACTTACTTCTCTTCTAGAGGGGTGCAAAGGAATGAGGATCGTCTCCTTTGCTCATCGTCTCGTGAGCCACTCAACCTGAAGACCGACCCAATATACCCCACTTACGGGCATTCCTAACCCTACCGGTGATTGGCTATTATCCCCATATGAGCCTGCCTTCCCTCGCTGATTGGCTAATCTCTCTGTATGGGCCTACCCCCTGCTCCCCCAGTCCTCGTCTTCTCAAATGGACTTGGTCGGTCCCTCATCATACGACCACTACTTCACAGCCCTATGCCTGCTACTATACCTGGCTTGTTATCATGCCGTTCGCTCGTGTTCACCATACCACGGTCCGGATGGATCCTCCTAGATCATACACTGCCCATCCCGTCCACACGTGATGGCTCTAGTGCTTCGGTACTACCACCACCACTACCAGACCATGCTCTCCTCATCCAGTCCCCACGTGTTGGTCTACTACTGCTGCTACCACTACCTACACCTACTTCCCTGTCCTGACCTAGGTGTCGCCTATGCTCCCTGTTGCTGGAGCCGATTTCTCTCTCCCAGTGTAACCCCATCTAATTGTCATGAATCAGGAAGGATTGTTTTTCGATAGTAGTTGAACATTTGTGCATCTTTTGTATTTCAGGGGGATTTAATTTTGGTCAGCAGCAGCAGCAACAACAACAACAACAGCCATTTGGAGGAGCACCGCAGCAGCAACAACCAATGTTTAATATGGGAACATCAACTTCATCTGCTAGGAGGAGAGACACCAGGGGTCGCCGATACCGTTAAATTTAAATTTTAAATTGATTTTAATTGAGATACTTAAGACTTACGGAGATCTTACATGTACACCTTGTGAGCTATTTTAATAACCAATTTTTCCGTAAACATGATTAAAATGTCCTGGTCCTTTTTGTTCATGGAGATGCCAATTTAGTTGTTAAAAGTTAAATAATTACCTATGTAATGATTCAAGCTCTAGAAATCCTAGAACTTAATCTTTTCTTCGTCGTTGTAATGTATGTAGTCACCGTTAATTTTATCGATAATACTTTATCGTTCTTCTTGAATTTGGTTAATGCACTATATAAATGTGCCTGTGTTAACATTTTACGTTTTAGAATTCATTTTATTGTTTATTATGCCTAAGCTTCATACTAGGAAGAAGAATCCTAGCTATAACATAGATTTTTAATTTATTTAGTATGTATGAAATAATAACAGAGTCGAATATTTCATGCACATTTGGAGAAGGACGGAAAATTCCCATTCCAGCGATACTCTTGATTTTGATCCTTTAGCTTAAAATAGGTTCCGAATTTTCCTTCCTCTGCTTATATATAATAATCTACTGTAAAAATATACGTATGAGTAGTTGTTTAAGACTGCGCATTACAATGCAACGCAAGTTAACGATTTTAAAGGTATCTTATTCCTTCGACTGGATGAGCATAATATTCATAAACAATATTATGGTCATGGTTAAGAAGACAATTTTGGTGAATTACGCACGAAGTCACCACGTAACTATTTTTTCACGGAATATTTATTATTAATTTATATTAAATTAAAATGTATGCAGTTGAACTGCATGTCGTATACTAACGAAAAATACGATAGTCGTGATAAGGAATACGATAACTTAACTTTTTGCATTGTGATCGTACAAAAGAGATTTGATTTTATCCTTTGGATGGATGAATCTTACTTCTTTGAGTAATAATTATAAAAATGTTGAAATAAAATATAATATTACACATAATTTGATGCTCCTGGCAGTAAAAGTGAGTGAGAAATATTTGGTTTGAAATTGTGATCGCATTTTAAACTTTATTATGTATTAATAAAATCAATTAAGGGAAATAAAGGAATAAACATCAAAGAAATACTTATGGATTTTCATGGTACTGGAGTATTACTGATAAACTTGTTTCGTGCTTCACTTCTTTGTAGTAAGTAGTGTGTAGTAAAATGGAATTAGAATTGTGCATTGGGCTTTTTTTTGATACCTTGTTTGTAGTTTGTGGAATTTGTTTGGTTTGGAAGAAAAAGAACGGAAAAAGAAATATGTAGACTTCACATGCTAAAGAAAAAGAAATTATTATCCGACGGCGCGACGACGAGAAACGAGAGAGTAGCAGCAGCATCATAAAGCAGCCAGCATGAATATAGAAAACGGATTCGGAGTTTGGAGCCGCCAATGCAGTATTTTCAGTCTACGTATGTAAACGCATGAAATGGGTAGGGATTCTGACTGCATTGTGTAGAGTGTAGAGAAAGAGTAAAGTAGTTTAGTGGAGTAGTGGTTGGAAGTGGTACTGGTCGAAAGGAAACTCCCCTAGGTCTCTAAAACCGTATGCTCTAAGCTGTCTCTATCTCATTCCTGGATTTGTAGTTGTTGGAGTAGCCAGAAAGGGGGAAAAACCTTATAACTACTCTTCAACTTTCACTGCTCAACGACCTAGAAGTCGTGGGGAAACAATGCATCCTGTATATCCTACATACTGGGATAAAAATTTAAATAACTTGGGTCATGAATTCAGCTTCCGGATCAGGAGTCGGCTCTGGTCCTGGTCTTGGTATGAGTAGTAAATAAGTGCAGCATTTTTTTCTAGTTTATTTTAATGCCATGGCCTTTATTTTTTCATTTCTCCATTTCTGTCTCTCTTTCTTTTGCTTTCTTCCCTGAACAAAACCGTTGTTCGTGTAGGAACTACGACACATTTTTTCTGACGATGAGACTGAAAGAATTATAACAAGTTACTATTTTATAAAAATGTTTTCTAAATTAACTGCACTATTAAAATGTGTACGTACAAAAATCATACGTATAGTATCCAGTATAGAGTACTTACCAACTAGGTACCTCATATCATATCAAATCCCACTTGGTACCTATGTAAGTAGTTCCAACTCCTACTTATGGAACTAATGCGACATCCCAATGCCCAATACTGTTATTTTTGCATACAGACATTGTGTAATTAGCACCCTACATCTACATAATGTGTTGTACTAAAAGATTTATTTATTAGAATCTTAGAAATTACAGCATCCATATAAAAATAAATTCCTCGTAAAATCCTTGTCGTTCTCCTGTCGTTCGCCGTGATACGAATTTTTAGAATATTTGACATTACTCAAAAGATTTAAAGCCTCTAACCACATGGACTTTCAAAACATTTTTGTTTGTAACAGGAATAAACGGGTATGCGGCAGGTAAGTATATACTAATAATTATTATACGTTTTAGCCTTTTTTGCCTTTCTTTATTCTTCAATTCGAGAATATATTGTTTCCTGAAATATACAATCCGTATCTGAAATACGTTCATGTTATTCTCACACCCTCGCACATATTTTAAATTCAAATTTTTTACATTTTAAAAAATTTTAGTTGCGTGCATTTTACTATTAGTGAAATACAGGTATGATGAATTGCTAATGGAAGTAGTAAAATATAAACTGTGTATATCAATTAAAACTTACTATGAACTTTGTAACTGACGATGAGCATATTAAATTATATACCTATATGCATATGTAGTCTTGGTCTTGCTTAGACGATTTTAAGAGTCCCTGGCTGCCCTGTAGCCACTTTGTTGAATTATTAAAATAAAATGGCGTAATAAAAAAGACACTAAAAACTGAAACTATGGTTATGACTGTTCCGGTTGTGTTGTGACTGTACACTGTGAATGTACTCAATGTACGTGGGTACCTACCTACTTACTTGATTTGTGTTTCGCTAGTTTTTCAACCAACGAAGCAAAAAGTTTGAGCCCAGAATTTCCCCTTCAAAGAAAAGACCTATTCGTACTTACCCAGTATTTCAGGGCCCTACTAATTACAGTAAAAATGTAACCTGATGAAAGTGTAGAAAATATAAGAATCAGAACAATTTTGATATTTCAAGTTTGTAGTTTTCATACCATAGGGTACTATAGGGTAGGTGAATGACTATAGCCTAAATGAGAATCGTTTTAATATATTTCTATTACATATTTCCGATCTATATTTCATACAGCGCCCATTCTAAGGAGTCAATGAATGCAAACCGGAGTGGAGTTTGCACTTTACTGTGAATAGCCCTACATCTCATAAGTTTATTTAATATGTAACTAAATTCCAAGTTCTGTCTCGATGGCATGGCAATGGCAAGTATAAAATAATCTCATAACTTACGCACCTCGTGCTCTGAGTTTCGAATTTTCCTTATGACCCAATGTAACCCAGTCTTTTAGCACAGGAAGTAAACTGCTTATATGCTATATATTTATAGCAATAGTTTGAATTTGGAAAGGGAGTCATGAGAGAGTTGATTACCTATATAGGTATGTATGTACTCCCTTAAAAAGCGTTCCCCTTCTTCCCATGTCCCGTCCTGGCCAACTCGAATAATTCCAACTCCAACTGTGTGCCTCGCGTACCGTAACCGTGCAAAGTGATTTTGTATTCGTCGACATACACTCCAATTCCAACACAACACATGCATACCACGGTATTCGTAATTGCATTATATTTCATATTTCATTTTCACTATTTCCTAGAGAGTCCTATAGAAATCCTAAAATGATAATGATACAGTCTCAACTGACTCAGTTGCCACCCGTATTTTGAAGCTATTATTTTCTAGAAAAAAAGAACAACGTAGTACCTACTGAGAATGTCGTGTATCGTTCGTGTCCTTGTCGTGGGTATGAGAACATGTGGAGCAACTCAAAGCTGTACTATGGCCATAGTTTTTGCTTTTAGTATTATCAGTATAGAGTTGAGAAAAGGCCGTTAAAAAAGTACCTACCTACCTACCTAGGTATAAGGCACATATGTGGGTAGGTTGGTAGGTAGGTAGGTCCCAATGTTTAAATTTACTACCAACTCCAGTAGCAGCAGCAGCAGTATATCGAATGGACATTTACACATCTAATGTAATCCTATACATATATTTGTTTCCCACTCTAAATAGACAAAACAAGAAATAACAATGAAATTCTCTCTTTTCTCTCGTCGTCTTTCCAGGAGGAAGAAAAAGGAAGGAAAGAAAGGGGGGAAAAGGAATACTCAAGTCCACGTATACATTTAAGTATATCACTAGGCCAAGAAAAAAAAATATGATAGAGTATAAGTGGAGCCAGAGCTGTGAGAGTGTGGCATGAGTTGGAGGCGTAAAGGAGGCAAGTTTTGAGGGAAGAGAGGAAGAATGCACATGTATAGAGCTCCTCCGAGAAATGCACATGCCTTATTCTTTCATTCTCCCTTCCATATTATTCTGTATTCCAAATCCAAATCCAAAAATCCATCTGTGCATACGGCATCCATTCCTACACCAAACCAAGACCAAGACCAACATCCACTCCAACCATACCATCCCATACCATGGCATAGCATAACATAGTAAAAGCAAAGCAAATTCTGCATGGCTCGTCATCGTCGTTCTGTAGTCTTCTTGAGAGTCAGCCAGTTCAGACAACATAGAACATAACATACACTTCTCTCTCTCTCTCTACTCCTAAAACTCTCTCAACTCCGCTGCTGGGAGGAAAACTAAGGAGAGCACACGGTCTCGGTTTCTGGCTCCGGATTGAGAATTCAGTGATACAGTGGTAGGCAGGAGTAGTTTGTTACATGGACGCATTTAAAGCACTACTTCCCGAGCCCGGCACGTCAGTTTCGGTTCAGCATTGCAGTGGGACGACGACGAGGTATTCGAGAGAGATTGAGGGTGCCAATAGAGCGAACACCCCGAGCCAAATGCTTCTATAAAATTACGCATTCATCATATTAGTCTACTGTTCACCTTAACTACACAACGGGAATAATCAATATCAATCCGGGAGGAGAGGATATATACGCATAGTAGAGTATAAGCTCCTCATATACATACTACGCATCAGTCACCTTCCAGAGAAAAAAAAAACAGAGCCACGGTTACGAATACGATTTACGGTCTCACTCTCTCTCTCTCAGCGAACACACTACAGTCTTTTACCCCTCCACGCTCAACCATTCACCGTATCCAGTTCCAGTTCCAGTCCCAGTTCCAGCCCGTGTCCAGAGCCTATAACTAACTATACTATTACTATATTATTATTACTATTAGTTCAGGTTCAGAACACAGAGAGACGTGAGAGACAGGGCGAGTGTATGTACCTACCAACCACCGCACATCTTGCTACAGTCTACAGTTCCTCTCAAGGATAATCCAAACATCATCCAAATCCAAATCTACATCCACAGCTCTCCACTATATTTTTTTTTATTTCCACATTTTCATCCTTCAATTAATCTACATTATTCATGAATTTATTCAATGACTAAAGAACATACTCACATTTACATGTGAAACGACGATACACGAGACGAGTGAGACTCCACAACTACAACTACAAATACAACTACAAAACTATACTACAACTCTTTACACCAGCAATCATCATCCAACATCCAACAACCTCCACTCAACTTGATCTCATCCACTTGAGTGAACTAACTAACCATCATCATTTTCATCTCTCTCTCTCTCTCTGCTCCCTCTCTCTCTCGTTCTCCATCCCAGTTTACATTTACAGAAATAAAAAGATACATAAAAAAAATATATATATAGGTCTATATCCTTCTGCATAGAACAGAAACCGACTATTACCATGTTACTATATTACTCCTATTAAATCGTTCCAGCCAAGAAAGTTTTGTGATCGCGACCAATCCAGAATAATAATAATAAAAATAAAAAATATATAAAATATAAAAGACGACAAGAACGAGGGGGAAAAAAAGGAAGAGAAGGAAACCTGGAGTTCACAGGTTTGATTTTGATGCGATAAAAAAAAAAGTGTGCCTTCAGCACTTGCACACCATTTACTCCCTCGTGTGACTCCTAACTGTTGTTAAGTTTAACTGTTATATACACCTATATGCTCATGTATGCAAGTCTGGGGCTGCATCGATATAGACAGAGAATCACATCACATGTAATTTTTATGAAGTCAAGCGTGCTCTTCTCGTTCTTGCTGGGTGTTGTGTGAACTGGAAGTCGAATTCGAATTCGAATTCGAATTCGAATAATAATAAAAACAAAAGCAAGGGGGGCTACGACAGGAGGAAAAGTGAAAAAATAAATAAATACGAAATACGGAAAGGAGGTGAAACTGAAAGAGCTCTTGTAAAGATACAACAGGAGAGATTGTGATTAGGATTACGCTTTTGGTGGGTGTCGCAGTCGCTGCCAATATAAAGTTTTCCTCAATTCTGTGTGTGCATTCGATTTGTTTGCATCATCCTCTCATCTCTCTCTCTCATTCTCTGCATATTGCCTTTCCTCCTATCATTTCGTATTTCGCACAGGAACACACAAAAAATTGAACGGGTGAACTAATCGTCCGACTAACAGCCGCTTACCAAAGAATCCACAAGAAAATCTTAAAGGAAGCCCAAACCAAATAGAAACTAATAGTTGATCCTTTGGACTGCGACTTGGACGCGAAAACAGTCAACAAGGAAGGGAGACAAGGACAAGAACATAAGAACAAGAGGTATACACAATTCGAATATATACGGACCATGCAAAATATGCTGTATGTGCAAAAACATTCATGCTAGGAAAAATAAAAATAAAGCCATTGTCGTACATGTTGAAATAATAATGATACAGATAGCGGTATAGTCAGTAGTAGTACAGATTTTAATATTTCTAAAGGATAAAGGATAGAGCTCAGATCTTTTTAAACCTAACTAGTAAGTTCAGATATGCATATCTCATCTCTTTACAAACTTGAATTTGTCTTATTGTTTCATCTGATTCACTTATTAAATATTCTGCTGTAGTTGTAGACTGTAGGTTTGTAGGTAGAAGGGAGCAGGGAGTAGGTAGGTAGGTAGTTTGTTTAAGCCGTCACATTTATACATGAACGTAAGTACGTTTAATCGTAAGATTTCCCATCTCCATCCTCTTCAGAACACTACACAGACTACAGATATCTTGTGTAGTGTACGTTTTTATACGATTAATGTACATACCTACATCTCTAGTGCACACAGTAGTGGGCGCTTTCCCCTTCCTTTTCCTTCCTCTCTCTCTCTTAGATAGATAGCACTTTTGTACAAGTAGGTAAGTAAATATTTTAGCTCCATGCTTTAGACAGTGTATGTTACACAAGGCCCAGGTCCCAAGTACAGTCTCTACAGTCTACAGTTCTACACTCGAAAACTCCAAACAGCCGCCGTTCACGCAAAATTACTGCATTGCCTCTTGCCTTCCCTTCCCTCTCTGCTTTCTGCTTCTTTCTACTTCAACTTCTACGTCTCTCTCTCTCTCTGTAGACTCTTCTATCTGTCTGTCTGACTGTGTAGCCAGAACCAGGAGTCAGTGTAGGACCATGACCATGTCTATATATTAGAGCTTTCTTTCACAGTCCTACTCGTTAGGTAGGTAGGTACATCTATATACCCCTTCCGTCGGGTATAGGAGGACTGTAGCCGGAAAGTTTTGCCTGTATCTATGGATCTGTTCGATTTTTCTCATGCATTATTAGGCTGGGGAGGGTCTCTGAATGTGTGAGGAGTGAGGACTGGAGATGGAGAGAGAGAGAAAAAAAAATCATACGGGTACGGGCTACGTACACCATTACATATTATGTATGTAGGTAGGTACATTCACAATTCACTTTCACTCCTGAAGAGGCAAACTTCTTATTGGTATTGGTACGTAGTTTCCTCCAGACTCCAGAAATATCTATACACATAGAAAAAATGCGGACTCATAATATGTTACTGTTAAGATGCAGAATATAAAAATTCGAAACCATATAGCAAAAAAATAAAATAAAGAGAGAAATTCTGATAGGCATATGAAAAAAAACATGTTAATAATGTTCAACGTCTCATAGCCTTAATGCCATAGAGCCAAAGTTACACATACATATAGTTTGTAATCGGGGTTAGTAGTGTGTTAGTGGTTGTATACAAAGTATATGTTATTCTATGTACATATGGCTAAGTTTGCGACGCTTCCGTTTTAAGGGGAAAATGTGCATACAGATACATAAATATAATGCAGATAATATAAAGGAGATTTCTGAGTTTGTGATTTTCTCTGTCGGTAGCACAAAAAGAAAAAGCAAAAAGCAAAACGGGGGGAAAAAAAGAAAAAATATTAGAGGTAGAAAATTTGGTTTGAAAATTAATCGTTCTGCCTGACACATAGTTCATAATTTACATTTATCCTATTGTACTTAATCGATTTTCCGTCTTGGTTGTTTTTGTGATGAGTAATATTTTGTTTAATTTTCTATTTTTTTTCATCCATTTCCTGTAGCTAACTTAAATTATTTGAAATAGGCATGACTGATATACCATACCACTGCTGGTAGTACTAGTACTACCACGCTCCTCCATAGCCCAGCAGAATCTAATCAATCCTCATCAATTTATTACCTTTCCCCAAACCCCAAAACCACGATATCTGTAGACTTGTGTAGGTTTCTACATTCGATTTAATATATACATGTATGGCAAGGCTTATTTTGTACTATAGATATACGAGAGAATTGCTACATATATATTTGGGAGTATTAGTATTAGTGAGAGTGCAGTAGGTGTGCATAATCTAGCCATGAAAAAACTCAACTCCCTCATCAACATAGGAGAATCGGTATTGACATCATTTTTTTTATTACGTTTCATTTTGTATGTAGAGCATGAGACTCTCTCTAATCCACTGTGGCGCTGGAGCTTGCGACATTATTGATACTTTCTTCTATCAAGTTGAATTTTTTGAGGAAGTGAAACTGTGTGGATTGTGGATTAAATGAGTGTGACGATGACGAAGGAGAATTTGACTTTGAATTCCAAGCTATACAGATTATGTACGGATGTACGGATATACGGATATACGGATTGGGATTTGTGATTTGAAACTAGGCTAAAAGGAAGAGTTTTATTTTTTACTGCTCGAGATTTATGAATGAATGAAATGGAATCGAAGGGTATTTACTCCTCTTTTTCCGTTCAGTCAGATCTAAATCAAGAGCATGGAGAGCCACATATATAGAGCTATGGAGAGAGCGGAGAAGAATGGAGAATGTGCTATTTACTGGAGCATTATTATCTCAAGCTTTCTCCATTCAGACTATAAGCGTGTGATAAGTACGTCACGTCACAATCCAAGGCAGCGTCGAACTGATGTACAATGCAGATATATTTCGGATGAATAATGTAATCTCAAAAGCTCATAAGTAAGCTAGGATTTAGAGATAGAGAATATTTTCAAATCTTCGATTGGAGGACATTTTTTATGGAAGGATATCGATAGCACATTGTAAAAATTCTAACTTGTGTGTGGTAAATGGTTCAAATTCTTATGGGGCAGAGTGTCAATGAAAGGTGTTCCCAACTCAAGCAACAACTGCACGCAGTTCGTGCTCTTGATTAGTCCCAAAAATTTTAATTTGTGACACCGTTACATGTTTTGAAGCTCTGATTCTTGTAATTAAGGGTAATTTAAAACTGAACTTTGTTTTGAAAACTTTTTTTTTAAACGGTAAGAAGTTTGAATTGTGTATTTTTAAAATCTACAAAATTTGTTAAGTCAGTTTTGCATGTTTTAAAATTTCAATATTTTTAATGATATGGTTTTTTGAAAAATGCAAAAAATCGTCTTACTAAACAATTTTAAGTGAAGCAAACTGCAATGATTAAGCATTTGCAAAAATTGCAATAATTTTAATGAATTGTTTTTGACAAAATGCAAAATCTTCTAACTTAGCATTTTGAAAAAATGCAAACTGAAATAACTCAGAGGTTTTCAAAAAAAGCAAAACTGTCTAACTAAAGATTTTCAAAAAAGCAAACAGAAATAATTTAAAGGTTTTCAAAAAAGCAAAATCGTCTAACTAAACATCTTCAAGAAAAACAATCGGAAATAATTTAAAGATTTAAAAAAAAATGCAAAATGTTTTAATTTTGTCCTTAAAAATTAAAATAGGAAATAGGGAGGCCTACTATTTGAAACATTTAATTTGTTTAAGGCTAGTAACGTCCTTTTAATTGAGAAATTATTCGAATAAACGTACTTAAATACTAAGAATAATTATTGCTAAATCATCCTTTGTTAGCTTGGACAATTGGGAGTTGAGTCATAGGAAGGGGAAAGTAGAAAGTAGGGAAGAAAGGGCATAAGGGCCAGCTGAGTGTCTATATAAGAGCATATAGGATTGAAAGGGATAATGAGGATGTGAGGGGGGAAATGCTTGTGAAAATCCTGTATAAATACTATGAGAGCGACGTTTGTGTTGAATATTGTGCTTGGTGGCGTGTCGAGTTGTGCACTCTGGACAAGAAACTTTCACATAGTTTGCCAAGTAGAGGATCGATGGATACGCTGTGAGAGTTGACGTTGACGGTAGGTTGAGTTGACCGCAACCATCGATTAGTTGGAAGTCACACTACCGCAGCCCAAACAGGAACTCCTATCATTTACTCTGACTATGACAATGATTACTGTCCTTATTTTTATATAAGCCCACCAGTTCCTGTACAGTATATGGCAGTATAGGCAGGACAGACAAACACATTATTTTTACACATGACTAGTCATATTATGGACTTCAATATATTTTGTCTATTTATAGGAAAAAGGAAATGTGTATTTCATACACATATACACCACCCGAAAAATAATTGCATACTAACTTTTACTTATGACTTAAGATTTTAAGATAGAGATGGAAATACAAAAGATATACAACTATGTAAATCGATAATACGTACTACATTCTTTGTAGGTAGGTTATATCAATATTGAAGAAGCAACACTAGCCATATGGAATTTATTATAGATAAAACATTTTTAGGAGTGTTTTACCAGAAATCTTTATTTTAATTCTGGGAATTCATATTACAAATTTTGTACCATTTACAAAATGTAAAATATGAAATTACAATATTCTGTACTTTTCAAAAACCTGAGATAAAAAAATTTAAGCACTTGTAAAATCATGCAAATATAATACAATTTATATATCAAAAACTTCTGATTTGGGAATTTTACAGTTTAAAAATAAACATGTTACGAGAACGTTTGCTAATTTTTAAAAGCATAGCATTTATTATTTTTAAACTTTTGCGTAAAAAAATGTTCATTATAAAATTGAACTTTCCTGAAAGATTTGATGATAACATTTAAAATTGTAATTAAGAAAAGTATCATGTACCGAATTTCTTCAAATACCTCCCGGGTCTCTAATAGGTCACGGATCTCTAATAATCCCATGTTTATGGATAGGTTTGACGTAACTAACGGGGGATTTATGAGAAGAATTATGGAAATTAAAATAAGAAAAATGCATGTAAGTACAGCACCAAAAAAGTAGTAATTTAGACAAGAAATCCAAGCGAAAAAAAGAAATTTGCATAGCTACTTTTGAACTATTTAAAAAAAATACGCTATTGCAACTGTAATGTACTATAAACGCGTAAAAATTAATTTAATTAAGATTGCTATCCGTTTGCAAGGTAGATATTTTAAGTATTTATAAATTCAAAGAATACTCCACACAAATAGACATCGTAAGGCCATTTGTCTGGTATTACATTTTGAACATAACAACCTGCTTTTTGCCATACGAGAAAATATTTGTAGCTATCTGTATACGTTCAATTTGATTTATTGCACATAAAAAAAAAGAAAAGCACAAATTACATTATTTTCTCCTTGATTGATATATAAACCAAGAAACAACTCAAATAATAAAAAAAAAATCTTATCCTATCTGAAAATAGTTGACGCTTTGGACTGAGGACGAGAATCTGGAATCTGGACGGATATTGAAGAATCTTGTCCCTTCTAATTAATGAAGACAAAGACAGCTTACACTGTTTCAATCTCATCTCTCCTCAAGTTCTACTGATACTTCCAAGAAAATAAATAAAAACATCAGATATAATGAGCATGCTACAGAAATAGCTAATAAAAAATAATTATCTCCCTTCAGCTGGAAAGAAAGACGAAGACAGGGGAAAAAAATAAAGGACCAACACAAAAAAAGAGCAGATTAAATATAAAAACTGTCCTGTCAAAACTAAACGGACATTGATACATAATGGACATGAATCAAAATGAATTAAAATAATTTCTTCAACTCAATAATAATAATAAAAAATAATTAATAATGATTAAATAATTGTTTCGTGATAACACGAGAGTGTCTTTCCTAGAATTAAATTTTTTTATTATGGATTTTCATCATTTGAATTATTTTTTTCAACTATACGAAAAAGACAGCAGCAATAGTGAAAACAAATGTTACCTTAATTCAATCGACTTTGAATTGGTAGAGAATTCAGACATTACTACTAGGACCAATCCTAATATTATTACCACCACCACCGTCACCAATCTTCATCAACGTCAGCTTCAACGTCAACGCTTACCTGTTCAGAACCTCAAGCTATCATTGGATCGTCAATATCATCCAAGTCCGTCTCCGTAAGGGAAACGACGAGGAAACATCATCACCATCACCATCATCATCATCTCATTTTCACGTCAGCCTCATTTTTTTAGCTGAACACTAAAAAAGAAAAAAAAGTGAGAAATTTGACATCTATACTAATTGCTTTTTCCAGATCTGTTTAAATTTACTTGAATGTAAATTTTGGATTGTGTACCATCAACGTCTTCTCGTTCTTGTTCAAAGCTCAATTCTTGTCGCATGTTAATTTGTTCTCTTCTTGACATTTCTATATTCTGACTCTCTCTATCTCTCTCTCACACACACTTTTTGGAGAATTTCTTCATTAAATATTTTACAGCATTTAAAATAAGAAAAAAATTAAAAACACTATTCTCAATTTATCTGCTGCATTTCTTGAATCTGGATTTTATTTATAGACAAAAAATAATATCGAAATCGAATTTCCAAAATAAAGAATCCATCAATCAATCTTGCTACATGACTTTAAAAATTAAAATGACTTTTTTGAATCGCTTTTATCACGATCTTTATCAATGACTTGATCTTACTGGAGAAATTTAACAGAAAACCCCGAACTGGCATACAGAAATATACGGATAAAAAACAAAGCGAAGGAAAAGACAATGCTCATAAATGTGTAGTAATAATTACTTGTGACCTCCTTCTTCTTCTTCTTTATACTGTCGTCTGTCGTCGTCTCGTCTCGTTATAATAATACGCAATATCTGTCTCTGTCTATAAGATACACATGGATACATACTTACTGTACTAATCTCTACTCTATACTATATACTCCACTATAGATACATCCAATTTATGTCCAGCTGTGCCTGTGTCTATATGTTCTGTTGTGCCGTATATATATAAATATATAATAATTTTTACTATAATCGCGTGCGCCCGCGTTTTCCGTGCCGTGCCGTGCTGTGTGTGTTTCTTTGAAAGTCAAATAGTCAATTGAATGATGCGAAAACATTTGGGAATTGCATTTACATAAATTACTTGCTGTGCAACACTGTCGCTATACTATTTAAAAAAAATTATATAATAATAATATCTTTCTACTGGGCTGAATTTTCATTGAACGTCCGGAATCCTCGAGATTCGAGATTCGAGAGTAACTAATTGCAATAATTATCCCACTCTTGTAATTTGTTGTTGTAATACATGTAAGCGAAAAAAACTGAAACATATATTGCTTCTCCAGCTATACTTTGCAACACTGCTATCAGTACTGTCTACATACAAAATCTGAAACTGAGACTTTGGGTTGACCTCAGAGGGGTACAAAAAACAAAAAAAGTCTCCCCCTCTATCATCTTTCTTTCTCTCAATATCTCTCACAATTTCCACTCATTACTCATAAAATAATTTTGTGTGAAATATATATTTGTCGGACGAGGAAGTCCAGAAAGTTTCTTACTAATGTCTTGGGACGACAATAAATCGTTGTCAAGCAGCTTCAATGTTGTTGGAATTGTGGAGCCTGAACAGAAACCTTCAGTGCAAGCCTACGCGGTGGGCTATCCCTCAGCAGCTCAGAGTGGGATTCGGAGTCGGAAGAGCTCAAGGTTTGTAAACTTGTCCGTCCCTTTTCTTCTTCTTCTTCTTCTTCTTCTTCTTCATCTTTCACAGTAGTTGTAATCTTTATATCACATTTATTGATTATACTAATTATAAAGTTATAATACAAACACCGCACCGTTGACAAACTTAACTTTGACAATTTATGTAGTACATTTTCAAAAGGGATCGTTCATAAAGAATGTCATCAAAAAATCCACATTTGCATATCAGATTTGTAGACCCATTGGCCCTTCAGATGACTTCATTTGTGGACGATCCTTTAATACTCCTGTACATGTGTCCTATTCTTGTCTATTTTATGTGACTTCCTTTTAGTTTGACTAACACTATTGCAATGCACCCCCCTGGTAGAAATTGACCCTCATAATAATTACATTTTCTATTGTTATTATTATTGCTTTTGAGCCAGAGAAGTTCCTGCGATATGATATTATATTACTCTTCATATTAGCTATGACTACAAAAGTGAGTTGAATGCTGCTGTAGGCGTTGACCTGGTTTCTAAGTATGGATGTCACTACCTTAATATTATGTATCTACCTACTTACAAATACTATTTACAAATATGTACTAGACATAAAGATCCTACGTGTTACATTTGTAGACTAACTTAATGCAATGTATAAGAAGATAACGTATTCGGATTGGAATACAATCGCATGGCAATGTGTAATTTTAGTAGTTTTCATTTCCATATTGATATTTCGATCTCATAAACATTTTTTTATATCTCCCTATAAAAAGTGGCTTTGATTTGATTCCAGTACAAAGTTGTCGTCTGGTAGAATTGTCTTCAATCTTCAACCTCTCTATCTCGATTTGGATGCGCAACAAAAACAAAAACCATGTTTTAAAATTTTTAGCTGTGAAGTTTAATTTTGTTGGTTTGGTGGCACGGCTGAAATCGCCCAAGTTGAAATAAAGATTGGGAAATCTCCTACCCTATAATATAGCAAGCATGTATCGATACAACAACAGTAAAAAGGTATACCTCATCTATGGGTAACTTGATTTGGGCTCTATTTCATTTCATACTTGAGGCAGTTGAAATCGAAATGTATCCATAGTCCTCATATACAAAATACGGCATACCTATAGATACTACCTATAGGATCCGTAAGAAAATGCTTTTAAAAATAACAGTGGAATGGTCACATGCCGTTCCACTGCCTCCCGACTTCAATTCCTGTACTACTATTATTATTGCTTTTTAATAATCTTGATCGAAACTATAAACTTTAGGAAATTTTGTTTTATATCTTGATGATGGAAAAAGTTTTCAAGATTAGTGTTTTATGAGAGCGGGTCCACACATACTTTCCGTATGTACGCTCACATACATATTCCCCCTACATAATTTTCCAAAAGTTCTTTTTCAGTCTCGTTTTACTAGCTTAGCATTCCAGGCTTTGTTCCCTATGGCTCTGCTGGTTGTGACGCTCTGAAGCTGAGACTGAAGCTGAAACTAAAACTGAAACTGAAGCTGACTCTATGTGTCTCGGTCTCGGTCTCGGTCTCGGACTGGGACTAACTTCATTCCTTATTTTCTGTCGTAACTATTCCTCCCTTGGAAGTTAGTTGGAAGTTAGAAGGCATGACACGTCGACTTCGCTCTATTTCTTCTTCTTCCCTTCTCCCTCACACACACACATACAGACACACACAAAATCTCTCTCTCTCTCGATACTTGGCATCTCCTTTCAAAAATTGGCAACACATTGTTAAATGCTTTTGGTGTTATCGATATCAATATCGATTAAGCGTTATCATTCCAAAATAATGCTATATAAATTCTATAATATAGCGAAATTCCAATGCCAATCCAAAGGAGCGAGAGCCAAACGGGTTTAACTTTATTGAAGGGTTTCAACTTTGAAACTGTGAACACAGAAATGTTAAACTTTGTAGAATGTAGAGTATGTGTGATGTAGAGATACATAGCGTGGCAGACAAAAAAAAATCCAAAGTCATCTTTTTCAAATACCAATGTCATTATCAACATGAACCAAATGACTTAAAAATCTCCCATCTTTCCTTCTCACTCCATCATGCTCACTTCTTCTCAGCAAGTCGTCTTTACTTTAGAATGACTGGAGAGCCTTGAGTGCTGACTTGACGTTCATTCTGTAAGACTCGAGAAGAAAATGTGAGAAATGGAAAAATCAAGGTTCCTGTCATTCAAAAGTGTGAATCTATATGTACCTACTACTTATCTATCTATTTTTTTTGTATGTGCCTTTTTCGTAATTATATAGTCCACGCTCAAACACAAAGCATGACTCAAAATTGTGTACGGTTTCATTTTTCAACTTTGTATCAGTAGAATTGTGTGTACCAGACCCAGTATAAGCGAGAGTCATGCCATGTTTGTATTGCGCTATCTGCATTGTGCACAAAACCTATATATAGCAAACACACACAGTACTCTCTACGCAGCTTAGGCTGAGACTCACTAGTCAGTCAGAGTTGACTTTTAATCCGATTCCAATTCTGATTTCGACGAGCACTCACTCATAATAAGGTTGTTACCTCGGTCCATTATTTTAATTTTACATTTTGTGTTTCTGCCCCATCAACAACCATGTAGCTTTAGTTATAAGAAGAATTTAGCACATTTAGTGAGTCGGATTCGGATTCGGATTCGGGTGGAACGGATTGAGCGGGGAGAGCCAACTGAGTGGAAAAAAAATTACTGGCAACTTCTCCCAGAGACCTTGCTTATTTATGCTTAACTCATTTTGCTCGCGTGCCAGTAAAAAAAATCGAGTTTGGGTACGAGGATACTGTTCAAAATACGTGCGGGAGAATAGGGACTGTGTAGGTAGGTAGGTAGGTAGGTAGGTAGGTAGGTAGGTAGGTAGGTAGGTGCTGTGCATACTTTTGTACCTAAGTTTAGCAAGATTCTCAAGAAAGTATATGAACATTGGTTTAGAGGTGTAGGTACTTATGTAATGTGAGATCTCTGCGTCTGGGACAGACACTGCTCCTGTGAATCCGAAAAGTTTTCTCATACAACACTACTTAATGGGAGCGTCTGCCCTGCTGCCGTCGTCCTGCTACTATATGGTTATGCTCTTTTCCGGAAGAGTACCGGTACCGGTCCCGTTCCCGGTCCTGGTCCCGGTCCCAGCACCGGTATGTGGATAAGTAGACTGCAGACTATGCGCACTCCTGGGCCATTATACATAAGGGAAGCTACGTACCTACCTACGTACACGCTATGGAGTTATGGAGTTGACGCTAGAGTGGATTACATAAAACTAAAACTGCATTTGAGACTTGATCTTGGTTTTGGAAAGATCCTCTTGTATTTATTTATTTTAAAAGTTTTCTCATCTACCACCACCACCACCGCCTCCACCACTACATACAAACTAGGGCAAAAATACACTCGCAAAAAGAGAGTGGGTATAATAATGTGTGAGGTACTTGTGCAGAAAGGACTTGTGCGAGGCGACGGTGACGGTGACGGTAATTGTAGTGTATGTTTCCTTCACAATTTTTTAATAAAATTATATGACTCAGTCCACACATTAAAAAATTCCAATGTCCATCTTTTTTTCGTTTTCTTTCCTCTGCTTTCCTTCCCCAATGCCCTATTGTTAGATTTATATACTATATATAGCTATAAGGCAAATTTTTCTCGTACTGCTCACACTTACATATATCAGTAAAAGTAGGGACTCGCTTTGAGTTTTGTGCTCAAGATCTATGCAGTGTAGAGTGTAGATTCCAACATTCCCCTTTTCATTCAAAAAGTCTTTTGTGTTTGTCAGGACCTACCTAGGTAGGTAGCTACATGCATATAAGTATATCTGTACAAAATTAAATTACGCAAGAAAGAAAAATACATTTTACCCCAAATTTCTGACATTCCCATGATCATGGCAGTCCATTCGGCTATTCATATGGGGAGACTGTATTATTTTGACTGAAATCAAACCAAACGAAAATGGCTCACTTTTTGGAAAAAATACAAAACTGGTTAAGTAGGTAATTGAAACTATGTAAGGTTTCTACTAACTTTTATAATAATGAATTAATTAACAACGCCCACTCACATTTAAGTTCATGGTTACTTCTTAAAACAGTCTGTCACAATAATGTTGCCTAATAATTCTAAAAGATAAAAAAACTAGTCCATTAATAATTTGTTCTATTCTATATTTATTATGCAGTCAAAATAATTCAAAGTAATAAATTACTCACAACTAGTTTCCATGATTTACACTTAGTTGGTGCCGGTCCGTGTGAGTGCCAGAATGCTAGATTCCATCATATGATTGGCCCGTGCGTTAATTCTAAAAGAGTGTAGTACACTGTTTGGGTTTGAGCTCGTCTCTGGATTCTGATGACTAATTACTTATTTGCTCCAGCAATTTAGTAATTCTTCATCTGTAGCGCACGGAAGTAATTATTTATAGTTCCTTTCTTCTTTTCCTTGAGTGTCGTGCGGCGAGGGAAAATAATGCGGAGTGGAGCGACAAAAACAGAAACACAGCAGCAACGTCAAGATGAGGAGCGCGGCTGCGGTAGTCAAAGCAAAATATTTACCAAGACCCAAAGAAAGACCGAGAGAGGAGAGTCTTTTGGCAAATAAATAAATCTGGCGGGTATATAAAATGAGTTGGAAACTATGTGTAGTGGTGGTGGTGTGTTAGTGAAGCAGTCAGAAGTGACTGCACAAATTGTATAAAGAAATAGACAGAGCGACGGCTTCATACTGTAGTCGCAGTACACAGCGTATTACTTATATGTACATATCCATGGCCAAAACCTGAACGCTTTTAGACGGACAGATAAGGCTATTTCTATATAAGGGAAAGTCCCTATGAAGCTCGGGCGGAGGAAGCTAAACTGACTAAATACAATCAAGTTTGTTTTCCCGGTGATACTATAATATGTTTGAAGGAGGGAGAGAGAGAGAGAGAGGCAAACCAGAGCTAAACAAATTGTCTACTGTGTAATTCAATTCCATTCTTTTCCTCCCTGCCTCGACTCTCCAAAACCAAAAGGCTGGGCCGGTCTATATAGTCATAGTCTATAGCTCTGACTTCTTTGATTTGTCTCGACATGCTTTCCCCCTCAACTTCCTTCCCTATTATTCTGTTGAGTTGAGCTGATGCTTCAGATTTCCACGAGGGAATAATGAATTGTAATTGCCAACTCAATTCTACGCTCTATGCGTATATACAAATCCGCCACCGAAGATATAGTTTATAGTACAGGGATAATCTATGTATACTGTATACCTACCTACCTAGATCTATAAGAGTACAGCAGCCGTGCGAGTCGACTTTTACAATCTGCATGGGAGGAGATGGAATGCCTATAATTCTAATTCTAATAAATGACAATTGTGTGGAATAATAGAATGGATATGGACTTCCATTGTAGCTTACGTGTGGCCCATTCTACTCCAAGTCCAGCCTCTAAGCTTTACATTATTAGTACATTTTCAAAGCTCTGCGTAGAGCGTACCTACCTACCTACCTACCTACCTACCTACCTTGATAGCTACTCTATGGCACTACGACTACAGACTGGATTTGAATGTCTGCAGAAAAATGAAAATTTATATGTTTACCGTTGGCTTTAAATTTGACTCCGGCTATATTCTCCATTTACATAACTTACATACCATGACCAAAACCAACTTTGAGGAAGAATAACCTACTTTCCCTTTATTCCTAAGTTTTAAAGCTCTCATCCACGTTGCATATATGGACATTGTCTACATGCCGCGGAGGTAGGTGGGTAGGTAAGTAGGTAGGTACTTCCCCTTTTAATTGTCACGTATCAAGTGCGGAATGAAATTGAACTATATAGGCATGTGAATGTGAGGCTCTGATGTGGTTCCCGTTCCCTTGTTTTAACCTTCAATGATCTCGTACACTGTACCATTCAGCAATTCAGCTAACTACCTATATACATAGCCACTTTCTACAGTGGAGAGTCCACGTCCCGTGGAATTCTGCTGGGACTCTGAGGACTGCATAATATATTATGTAGGATGTATAGCTCAAGTTGTATCTGCAATAATTAGGATATTTGAGAGTGGGAATTGGAGCTCATTTGAAATTTCAATTACCTTCATGTTTTTCATAAAATGTGAATATCTGTAAACTAGACGCAAGGATGAGAGTAGGAAATGTGGAGGTAGTATTGCGAAAGTTATGTTACGTAGTAGATAACCTACTGGGATGAAACAGAGACTTGACTATATTATGTTGTATACGGGAACGTTGCGTCGAAAATAAGGGATTCGAATGGACGTATCTCTGGTGGTACGGCTAATGCACGGTTTCGGCCTAACGGATGGGAGCAAGTGCAATGAAGACAGTTGAATAATTGCGCTTTAGCTCTGTATAGGAATTGTAGAAGAATCGACTGAAGGACTGTGACTGTACGTTAATACGGGACCCATGCGTCCATGTAGAGAGTAAAGATATAGACTATTAGTACCAATACAGGGTATTATATCAGTACAGAACGAGAAAGAGTGAGAGCCGGGCGTCGAGCTTAAATCCCCGTATAATCTTTGTTTCTAAATTTCCTCTCCTTTCTTCTGTCATAGCCTTAGCCATATGTCATGTCATGTACCTCACAATACTGGATGAGCTATCTATGATGCTCTCCCATTGATACTGTGATGATAGTTTAGCTCCACGTGAAGCACAAACACGGATGAACTTTGAAGGATTAGTATGTTATGTAACACAAAATCAGTAAAGGAATAGGTACCTACCTGCATATGCAGATGTACAGGGAATTGTGAAATAGACATGAGTGGCAATGTATTAGAGATTTGCTAATTAAATTTGTCAAAAGGAAATGATATCTCTGGTCCGTGACTATAGCACTCGCATATATAGTACAAAACACCTTTGACTGATCCCTATATTGCATCCTGTCCTGCGGCTCTTGGCCCACACATAATACATACAGTAACAGAACTTATTATATAGACTTATAATATTTGAAATATTTTTCTCAAAGAGCTCTCTCTCTCTCTCACACAAACGATGAGTTTAAAATGAAATTCTTGTAAATTTACTTTTTGACGTGGAAATTCCTATGCTTTGAAAAATTTACGTAAATAAATACATGTGTGCAGAGAGCAGAACGACATAGCCCGTATATCTAATACGTCAGTTCTGCTAACTCCAGCACACACACACACCATTCCAATAATGCCATGCGAGTGCCAATATATTATGTATTTTTTATGGATATTATAATATAAATGTAATCGTAAGTCTTATTAATCGTATACACTTGGTAGGTAGGCTGGTAGGTATACAGTATATAATGGGATATAGGACTGTACTTGTTCGGATGAAAAGGAAATTTTTATGTGTGGGTACAAAGGTATGTATTCTGCTCTCAACCAACGACGATACTAGTAACGGGGGGGTACAGTTCTTACCAATTCAGAATTTTGTGTTAGATTTGGATTTTTGGCGTGAATGTGAATACCCATGCCATGTAGGTATATGAACTGTGTAGCTGAAGACACACTCATAGCACCCGTGCATGATGTATGAAATATGAATGAATGCCTATAGTATCAACATTCATAGCCGACATAGTTCATCCGAACCATGTGCAATTTAGACACATTTTATTAGGGTCATAATAATTCATGAATGCATATATGTATAATTTATTGTGTTATGTTAGTTCTGCACTATGACCTCCTACATTTTGACTTGACTTTGGCTTTCACTTTGGCATCACATCCAAATGTTCAAAGTCATTTTTACTCAGTCTCCCGTGCCCTGAACCTACCGCCAGAGCTATCAGTATATCTATACTGATGTGGTATAGACATGGTTCGTGCAAGTGCTACATGTGTGTGTGTATGTGTAGGCAGGTGGATAGGTTTGTCATGCAGATAGGTATGTTATACTCGACAGACGCAGACAGCGTCGACTGTCGATGTCGAATGTCGAATTGAACTGAACCATATGAAATAATGGCATGGAAGGATGCCTTTAGTCAAGATTGTCGATTGCCTCATTTCATTTTCCTTCATTCCATTTCCATTTCATCAAATGTGGAATAGCGGAGGATATGCATGTCAGGTGGAGAGAATGAGAACTCATCCCATAATATTCCTTTCAACCTTCCACTCTCTTCACCTCTTACCCTTCACTGAAACTGTTTTATAGAAATCGTGCAAAATATCAGTAGACGGTGTGAATTGCACGGTATAATTGCTTCTTTGGCCATAGGCTAGAAGAGTTCAGGATCGAAAGGGCTATATAAATGCATGTGTGAGCTCCTTTAGCCCTACAGATATTTCTATAATTATAGATATGTATTTGTGTAGATAGGTTGATATGGGAATGAATGACGAGAGTAATTAATGCCGAGTACATGGTTTAGTTGGATGTTTGAGACTTTTACTTTTTACATTTGTATTTATTAGTAAGGTAGATTGGAGCTGGAAGTCAGAATGGGAGTCAGAGTCAGAGTCAGACTCAAAGAACGTATACGTGTTTGCTTACGTAGGCTTTGAATTTGAATTTGACTTTAATGGGCAATCCTGCAGTGAAATATAAAAAATGTTTCTAGATTCATAGGTGCCTGGATTTCAATTGCTACTCCTACCGGGACCGGGACCGGAGCCGGTACATAAATTCACGTTGAGTCCAACTAAAAATTCATCCGCTTCTACTATACTATACTATGAATGCATACTAATATGCATGCATGTAGCCACTCATATATGAATACTATAATATGCAAACGTGCGTTTATATTATTATAGCGACGCTTCCTTTCACTAATGGCCAGGACTCCTATCCTCCTACGACTACGACTACGACTACGACGGCTCTGACTTTCACTCTCTCTCTCCAGTGCAATTTATTCAGTTCTGGCTCTGGCCGTGTACAGAATTATTGTGGCTACTCAAGTAAGGAGTCAAACAGCTGAATAATTTATGCCCTAAACTTTGTATAATAGGTTTTACTAATCGAGACTCGAGAGCTTTATCGTAATCGTCGTCATAGTCGTAATTCTCCATTCGGCATTCTTCATTGTTTTAAAGGCTATATTTTATGGAGAAATAAGCAAACAAATTAAAATATTGAGATACCTACTTACGTACAAAATAATACATTGTTAATGCTGCATGCAGGACCTATAGTTAATTCGACAAGAGCAAGGTATGTCATGCGAGAGAAAATTGGTTGATGAGTTGAATCCGACAAAAAAGAGAGGGAAAAACATGATGTACATAATATTTTATTTAATACAAAGTACCTATGTAGGTAATAGTCATGTTTATTTGACTTTTGGTACTGATTTAGAATGACCTCTACGTTCTATAAGATATGCTGAATTTCTCTCTACTAAATTGTATAAATAGTATTTTGCCGCGGATTTTGATCTGTATAATCAGAGCGATGTTTGCACTTTTCAAAAATGCCTAATTAAGAAATTTCAGATTTAAAACGCTAAGTTATTGACAAAAAACTGGAAATTTTAACAAATAATTCAAATTCAACTCCTTGATTTACAAAATTAATGGACCATTTTGCATCTTTACAAGACCAATATGCAGTTAAAAATATTTTGCGTTTTTCCCAGAAGTAGCCAAGATAGAGTACTATTGGTTTTATTAAAAATATTGACGTATTTAAAGAAATAATTAAAACAGAACATATGAGATTTTAAAACAATTCTAATATGTTTAGCGGTTTTCAAAAATAGTTTAAATATTACACTTTGCGCCTTTAAAAACAATCTAAAATGGAACGTTTGCATGGCGCCTTTAAAAAGAATCCAAACAGAACATTTTGCGCCTTAAAAACAAACCAAATACTAAATTTATCACATTTCAATGAAAGCAAAGTTAAAACAAAAGTTGTGGTAATTTTCAGTAAGTAATCTAGATAGAACATTTTGAATTTTTCAAACACTGCGCATTGAACCGTTTTACTGTTAATACTTAAGTTAGTACCTACGCTATTAAACAAAAATACTTCACCTAACTTTAAACAACAAATCTAACGATAAGTCGAAGATTTTGCAATGTATTTTAAATAAATCCGTAAGAACTGCCTACAATTATCGAAGAAGATTGCTCAGCTAACGGCTCAATCGTTAGAATCGCCACAAATAAAAATATCCGTAAAAGTAAATCACTTATTTATCAGGAATCAGGGAGTGAACACACTTCCAACCAGTACCAACCGACCGATCATTCCTTGAATTTCTATTCGAATGCGCTATAAAACTAAACGCTACCTCCACAACGAGACTGATACACAAGATAATGTTCAAGTATCGTCGTCGTCGTCGTCGTCGTTGTCGTCAACGTTCAACTATTGCGTTATCCTATACATTTCTACTACAAGAAAGAGACTCATCCCGTATGCAAGTGCTTCAAATTGAACGCGTCGTTGAGTTCTTCGTTTGCCGTTCTCATTCCCGTTGTCGTTGTCGTGTCGTGTCGTGTGGCCGCATGTACACAGACACAGACACACACACACATGTATATGAAGGGCGCTGCAATGGTGAGCAGTACGTATCTGCTGCTTAGCTGATGACATGGCAGACTAAGAGTTATTAGTCCGTCGAGTATAAAATAAAATAAAGGAGATACTCACACACAAACACACAGAGACGGAGTATTTACCAAGTTTTAACTTGTATATGAAATTCATTCAGTGCCCTATTCAAAAATATAGAATAATAGAATATACAGAAAATGGAGGGAAGCTCAACTAAATACAGGAGAGGAGGGACGCGGAGGACGACGAGATCGAGAAGGACGATATCTGTAGTTATTAAAGTAGAATAAATGGAAATAAAAGGACAGGGAGAGAGCCCATCCCAGTCCAATTCATGCAAATAAACTCTGCATAATAGAAAACCAACGGAGGAGAAGAAACACTAAAGTATACTCAAGTACTCCAATACTAATACTACTACTACTCCCAACATGTACTCCACCGCCACACACTACTGCGCCTCCAAGAAATGTATAATAAGAATAGAGAGACCCAAATCCAACCTCCAGTATATACCTATACTGAATCTACGTAGAGCTTCTGCATATAAATGATACTCTCCCATAGTCCCATTCCGATTCCGAGGTTGTAAGTAGTTTCTTTTTTCCACAACTTCCCTGTGTCTACTCTGATATTGGCATGGTTATGGTCATAGGTATAGATTGGCTTCCCCACTTTTCGAGAGACTAGAGATACATTTGGGATTAGTAGTCAGACGCTTCTTGGACTAGGAAAGTCAAAGTCTCTCTCTCTCTCTCTCTCACTCTCAGTATCTCCTCTCTATGTGAATTTGAGTTGAGTGAGCACACGTTATATAGCCGGGTGTCTCCCCTACTTTCTCCTTAGTTTGACGGAAGGTAGTCAAGTGTTCAGTCAAGTCAAGGGAAAAAAGTCCAATTCTGAATCCTAAATTCGGACGGTTTACTACACACTCCATGTATCAACTTCAACTCTCTCCTACGTCCTGTGTGTCCTGTGCTCTATCCGGCCCTCCTCCCCCTCTTCACATTTTTCCCCACTCGTCAAAGGTACATAATATACTATTATGTTGCATGATTAGGTAGATACTCCTCGTACTGACATCCGCAGAAAGTCCGTCTGTCAGTCAGAGTGGACCTGCTGGCTTTGGCACTGGTTCTGGTCCTGGTCCTTGGTTTGGTTTTGGTTCGGGTTATGGGTTTCCCTTCGATATATCTATACGAGTCTTAGTGGTAGTAGTGGTAGTAGTATTAAATTTTAAGAAATGTTCGCGTTTGTGAAGGGAAAAAATAGACGACGATACATAGTAATATAGCCTGTAGTTTATGTGGAATGTGAGAAAGGGAGTTGCTCGTCGACATCAACATCGACATCGGCATCGGCATTGGAATTGGCATGTGAATTCCTACCTGGTGCTGGAACTGGTACTGGTAGTTCCTATAGACCAGAGTTTTCGAGTATTATATAAGAAGAAAAAAGAGAGAGAGAGAGAAAGAGTCGGTCCGCACTCATTCGGTAAAAAATGTTTAGAAGACGAAAAGGAAATTTCTTCCCCGTCTCCCTCTCTCTCTCTCCTCTCTCTCTCTTTTTATTCTGCCACAAAAACTAGAATTGAATAGGACTCGAGCGGGCAGGTTGACAATAATGTTCCTCTCTGTCTATTGGGAAACTATTCGAGCAGCAGTTCCATTCCCTTTTGTGTTTCAGTCTCAAACTTAACTTGAGCCCAGAGACAGGGTCCTCACAACTGTATACCATACCCATAACCTACCTGGTCTACTCAAGACAGTTTCTTTTCCATTATTGGGAACTTTGTGGATTTTACAACTGATAGTTGCACAGACTTTAAAATACTAACTAATTCTACTGACACACACCAGTCCCAGGCCCAGAACGGAAACCAGTGCCCAAGTTAGACCCAGGAAAGAGATCTTTGAGATCCTTACAAACATAGAGGAAATTGACATCCTGAGGGAGACACTTTTGCTCTGTCCACACCCAAAGTGCTATCAGTAAAATAATAGCTAAAGTACCTACCTACCTACCTACATAGTAGAAGAAAAGCGGAGAAAGAATTGATCAGTTGACTCATAATAATTTCAATTTAGCAAAGAAAAGAAGCCAGGAGGTCCCATTGGAGTTTTGCAAGTTTAATAATTTAGTAGACTTTTAAAAAAGAAAAAACTTGGTTGAAAAGTCTGAGTGTGAATATACAAGTGCGTCCACTTCCTGTCTTGGACCTCCTTAACTTCTCCAACTTTAGATTACTTTCTACTACACAGACGAAATCACACGAGGAGTCGCGTGTGTCAGCATAAAGTACTCCCTCTTAAAATAAACGTGTAGATCCGGCACTCAAACCCAAACCGAAAAAAAGAGTCAGTTCAGTAGTGTGTTTTAAAACGTTCGCGTTGAGATTGAACGTTTTAAAAAGTGAGTGTGTGTGTGTCTTTGAGGAGAGAAACTCCGGATTTCTCTCGTAAACGGGAACGTGCTCACACTTCAAACTCCAACAAGCCGAATTTAAACAAACATAGAAATTGTAAGTTTCATTGATTCTTAATTTTGTTTGGTAGTGGAAAGAAGGAAATTGCATGGGATAGACTGGCATAGTATAGTACGGTATGGCATGGTATGAGACCGGTTCCGGTTCCGAGAAAGTTTCAAAGTAGTAGCAGTAGTAGTATGTAGTAGTTGACAATAGAACGTTGGAAATTGGAACGGTTGGTACTACAAAATAAATATAAAACAATTGCCTACATGCGTGGGCATGTACTATGCAACTATTTAAGTCCTTATATGGTATCGTATATTATACTTGTAGAAAAATAAAAGACAATAGGCTCCCATTGAATTTTGTATTAGTCAATCTATTTAGAGGGAGAGAGAGAGAGAGAGGGAGGGAGAGAAAGATTAACGTAGACAGTTTACATTCCGATTCGTATCTCCTGTAAAGTAGGAAATAAATTGACTTGATACATGGGTTGGATATCTACTATTTACACAAATTGTACAAGTGTCTCATTTTGCATTACATTACATGGAACAACAAAAGTAATATTTTTGGCATTGCTTTCTCTTTGTGGATTAGAATTTCATTTTCTTTTGGAAAAAGCGAAAGCTTTTAGAGAGAGAGAGGGAGAGAAAGAAGGGAAGGACAGAGTAATAACTTGTAATGGATCCTTCTGTACTACACAATTACTTGCTGAATAAATAAGACTGTCAGCTTGAGTTTTCATAGTTGATGAAATGAAGAGCGGAAGAGGACAGATAAATGTACTTTTTTTGGCAGTTGCAGTAATAATTGCAGTTATTTTATTACTACTACTATACTAGAAGTAAGGCCCAAATAAGCTCAGCTTCAGAATTTTAGAAAAGGATTTATTCACGTAGATGTTTTAATATAGACAGTTTTCGATAATTTTAAGTTCGAATTTTTATATGTCATCTTTACAAAAATATTTAATTTAGCCAAAAAAACTTGAAAATATCAGTATAACGAAGCTTTAATTTTTTAAACTATTACATTAAATAAATAATTCATAAATATTCAGTAATATCTGATTTTTCATACAGTTTGTATCACGCAAAGGATTTAACACTGTTTTTAAAGCAACCAACTTTTCGTTTAGTTTGTAAAAAAATTTGGAAAGTACCTACCTAGGTACCTACATATAGGAGAGTACCCTAAATCGGAATCGGACAGTATAGTAGTATAAGAATGATAATATCAGCTATCACTTCGACCGACCGCAGAGCCGGACCGGATTTTTCTCTGCAGTAGTTGTTTTTGTTCCCGTTCACACATGACATCACAGAAAGTTTAGTAAGTAGAGCTTCTGTGCATGCATATAGGGCTCTCTCCATTTCCCCGCACTACTACTACTACTACTGTCCTGTGCGGTATTTATGAAAATGTGTGTCCTTCAGATTAAAAGGTGAGATAATGCCAAGGATATGCAATTTGTTGCAAATTGCCGTTCCCGTTCCCCCTATATCTCTCTCCTCTGAACTTTTACACAGAGTTTTGGTCACGGTGCTGACTGAGTAAATTGGAGTTTGTTGCTATGCTATTACAATGTGACTATGACTATGAAAATGAAAATGAAATATTACGGCTCGAGTTATTACTATAACAGTATAATATATAATTTCCCTATGGCGCCTTATAATAGAGTGAAACATACGCCGTCTCTAATAAAACATGCCAAAGCATGCCCATCCCCTCCCTTGCCCCAATAAATTTTAATCAGCCTTAAATATTTATTTACTGAGTAAATTACGGGAGGATAGTATAGGAGTAGTACTAGTAGTAGGATATTGCATGTAGCTAAAAAGCTGTCTACTGTCTGTTGTTGTTGTTGCTGTGGCGGCTGAGCTTTGGAAATACATAACTGTGTACAGACTCTGACTTTAATGAGGAGAAGAAGCAGCTCCTTTTTATCTATTTTCACCTCTACTTCCCTACTCAGTCAGAGTTACGAGTAGACAGTAGAGTAGAGAGTAACAAAGGAAACTGCATAATAAACTCACAAGTTTTGCTAACGTAAGTATGGCTTTAGGTATGGGACCGTGTACGGTTTCTGATATGCATATGACACGCTGATATCAGAAGGTTAGGCTCATCTCTCTCTCTCTTCGCACCACTTGTGTGTGCAGCCATTGTTTTATTTTCATCTTTCTAGCTTGAGGATGATTACTCAGCAAAGAAGAAACTAACTAGAAAACAGGAAAACAAAATTGTGAGGATGTATTCTTATAACTGGATTGCAAAACATTAGCGGAAATGCCCAGAATTCATTTCTCTGCACTTTATCCAAATATCAGGATGTTTGGAGGGAGTAGGGATTAGAATTTAGAATACAAAAAGCCTTCCTCTCTCACTACATATGGGTACGGTACGAGGCTCCGTCCTATCTCTCTCTCTCTCTCAGTCTGATATGTACCCACGTAGTGATTTAGGTCCCAACCCACCTCACGTGTTATCAGTATTGTCTTCTCACGTCTCCCGTTCTCCGTCTTCACTCAACAAAAACGAACATGTCTATGTTTCTCCCCACGTTCCGTCTGCCTTGAAACACATTCCCATAAAAAATAATACACACACACACGCCTTTGTGAGTTTACATACGTGCTTCCTTACGTTCTAGTTGTCATTATTACAATCAAAAGAAGAATTTTGAGCAGAAAAGTTTTTTTTGGGGGGTTGTGGTTGAAATGTGTGGGGAAAAAATCGAACTCAACAGCCTGCATAGTCTGAATGACGAACTGACTGACTGGCTTGCTGACTGACTGACATGACGTGTGAAAGAGTATAATAAATGCAGACATGAGCACATTTAAGTGGAAAACTGCCTACTTTTTTTTGAATATCAATGGGCAACTCTGAACTCTGAATTCAAAATTGAGGTTAGAATGTTAACAGACAGTACAGGGAGAGAGAGAGAGGCAATTTGAAGGATTTTTATTGTAGTCCATCCCGTCCGAATTCAAAGAATATATACATATATATATATAATCTGTGATGATGATGATGATGATTCTGAATATGAATATAAAAGAAAAAAAAAGTATATATACACATAATAATGGTTTTGAATTTTTTAAAAAGAAGCCATTATGCCTTCTTGCCTCTCCCAACCCCATTGTTAAATACTATCAAAGGAAAATATTCTTTGTACATACAGTACAAGTTAAAGTACTTTTAACCTAAATAGATTTTTTTGTTGAAGCATGTGAGAAAAAACTTTTTCCAAAATAAAAAGTTTGATATCAAAAGATAGTACAAGTAGTACAGTTGGTTGGTTGGTGTTAGTGTTGCGTTGGTCAATGCTGTAGCATGTGTCATTTGGGAAATTTCATGACAAAGTTTTGTAATGAAAATATTTGCAAATATTCTTCCATGTAGTCCAACCTCAATGCTTAGCTATGTATGTGGGTATTAAATTGGGAATTGTGACTATATACTTTTATTTGGTATGCAACAACAACAACAACAACAGCAACAACAACAGCTTTTTCTTTCCAATTATATACTCTCAATTTTTGTGAATGTTGTTTTTATTCACTTTTAATAATACCACATAAAAAAATTACAGATACAATTTAGACGAATTTAGGAGTAGGAGGTTCGTGCTATAGTAGTGAAGTGGTAGCAAGAGATGAACGCCTGTTGTCGTCGCGTGCTTACATACAGTCCATAGTCAGGGCCGGATAATGCGGCCAGCACAGGTAGCCCACGCTGCTTGAATTTTTAAACAACATGTAAATGGAACATTTTGCAGTTTTCCAAAATATATGTAAAAAGAATATTTTGACTTTTCAAAAACATGAAAATAAAACTGTTTTAACTTTTCTCAAAACATGTAAATAGAGCATTTTGCACTTTTTTGAATCAAGTAAAAAGAACATTTTCCACTTTTCTCAAACATGTAAATACATTTGCTTCACCAAAGAAAACCACCAATTAAATCACAATGGTGGTTTTTGTATATGGAAACAAATTGCTGCCTAAAAGCAATTCCATCGTCCGGCCCTGTCCATAGTTCCCGCAGTAGTTCCTAATATTCAGCCCTTTAATCTTATTAGAGACTTTCCTATTATGAGCAAGAAATTACAAATAGACAAACACCCGAGGAGAGTGTATATTTTTGTGTACGTTAAACCTCTTGTTTATTTTGAAACTTTGTACTTATCTCAAATTCTCATGCCGTTCCAGTCAAGATTCAAGCATGGATGGTCATTGGTAGGGAAAGTTGATGATACTTTGTTGCTCCACCACTTGTGTACACTACTACAACTTTCCCATTTTCTCCTCCTGTTTATGTGCATTTAGTATGTTTGCTTTTCCTATATACTTTTATCTATCTAGCTCTGTTGTTTGTGTAAACCAGGGAACCATATGGAAAAAGTCTTGCCGAGGCGGGCGGACAAGCCCTGCATACTGCATATTATGTATGTATTTGCAGATAAATATACTTAAACGTATACTTATGGGACGTACGTTACTTTCACCTTAAGACTATAAGACCTATGCGTTAGTAGTCAGTCTCTCAGCCTTTATACACTATAGTTTCGTTTATTATCCTTTAGTTTAAATTCACTTCCATAATTCCGCACACTATTATTTGTTCTTCTCAAACATCATCAAAATCCAAGTGCTTTGAAGCTTAACGAGAACGTTAATTCTAATGTACATACCAAAACTTTACTTTTACTTTACATATCTGATCTCATCCAACTAATTATACATATAGATACACTGCCTTTCTGGCTCTGGCCCTCAAACACAAACATGGTTATGGCTGCGGCCGACCAAAGAATTAAGTTTAAAAGTATAGAAGGAATGACATAGGGCAGAAAAACCTTGATTTCAGATTCCTATTTTTGCATAATGTGTTGTATTACACATAGAATGGGAGATTCCATTATGTCATCTGCAGTAATAATAATGGACCCTGGTACACATTTTAACGAGAGAATGAGAATGTTTCTGTAATATTTATTTTATCCTCCGTCAACCATACGTTTTCTGTGCAGGTGCTTGTAAATATTAGGCTGTCATATAGGAGTGTGGAGAGTTGCATGTAAAGTATACGTACCCACGCATACAGATGGGACGTCAGTACCTTCCACAAACCACGTCACGAGTGTTCGTAGTTATAATGTGGTATATTACAGACAAATAATGGCTCTTTCTTGAGGCTTAATTCTTTTGTAATTTTGGGCGCTTCCGTCTTCCGTATGACTACGCTCAATGAGCGTAAGTGCATGACTCCGGAAAATACGGTACGGTACAGGTAGGAGGTTTAGCCATTAAGTTTTGAGCTGTTCAAGCTAAACGCTCTCCATTCCTATGAACTCTTTCTTCGGCTAATAATTTATTTACACTATTTTTCAGTTTGTTATCATTGCAATTTATACGGGAATAAACCTATCCACGAAGTCGTGGTGCCCTTTTCTCAACTTTAGTGCCTGTTCCCATCGTGGTGGACGGGTCGACGAGCGACGTCGGCGTCCGCATTATGTACTTTTCAAAGTGTTTCCTTATCATCACCTTCAGTTTTTAGTGTACATTTTAAAATTTTAGAAGAAAAAAAACGTGTATTATTGCTCCTTGTGTTTCATAATAAACATCAGGCAGACTTACATACATATCTGTATGGAAATACATATGTAGGTAGATCAAATCTCATAATGCAGACTGCCATCAGTTCCCTTCAGCTTTGAACTTTGGAAAGTACAATATATGGGAAGTAAGAAATAAGCAAAGGATATAGAGGTAGTATAGCAATAACTTTTTGTGCACTCTTCCCTATTCATTCTGTCCTATTGGATTGCATCACATAAGAATACAGAGACTAGAGACAGCTAAAAGGCGAGGGATCTCGCAGCCTGCGTTTATTTGAGCCCCAGTATTTATTTCGACATTTACTATCTGAGAATTATAGTTAATACATGATACATGTGGAATTAGCCATAACATTTTCTTTATTGACCCGTCCTACTCCTCCTTCTCTTCCTTCTGTGAGCTCTGTGCGAGTTCTGGTTCTGGTTCTGGTTCTGAGCCTCGAGTCTCACTCTTTCCCGATCCGGATCCCAAATCCGAATCCGACTCACTCAGACCGCATACAAAAGTGTGACATTACGTAATACGTGGACTCCAGCTGTCTGCTCTGTGTGTGGAGCACATATTATTATGTAATAGCAGCAACCTACCTACCTACCTACGGAGTTCTTCTCCTCATATGTTATGTAGGACGAGAGGAAAGAGTTGAGGAGGAGTGGTGAAGACTACTAATACACAAAGTATGTGTAGTTTCTTTCTCTCTCTACCACTGCCACTGGGATCCTATTGTCCTAGCTATTGCCATTTACGAAAAGAAGGCCTCTCTCGCTCTCTATCTATTCTCCACAGAAGAAAGCCGTCGTCTTCATATTCTGGAGTGCCGTGGAGTCTCGAGACAGAGATAGTGGATATCTAGTGGAGAGGAGTGGAGACAATTCGTCGCAATGCTGTATCTTTTTATCGGCTTCTATAGCATTTGATTTTACATATACAATACGCATCCGCGGCTCTTCTTCTTCTTCTTGTGCTCCTGCTTCTGCTGGTTCTCCTTCTTCTTCTTCGTCTTCTGCTTCTTCTGTTTTTTATAGAAAAGTTAATGTAGTGGAGGCTGGAACTGGAACTGGAGTTGGTTTGTTCTATGATGCTTCACATGCTATCAAGGATGCGAGTATAGAAAGTGTTGTCCACATGCACAGATTTATTGTAGTTTCCTCTATCCTCACTGCCTGAGTCAACGACGAAGAAATACATTCTTGGGAAATCTGGATCAGGAGTGGAGCCCCTTATAGTGTAATAGTTACAAATGGGAGCAGCGGCATTTGCCTCTTTCCCAATCTCAAATCTGCTACTGGATTCTGATAGAGATATGACTGCACGGAGAAGGGTCTCACTGAGGAATGATACCCAGTTGGAAATCCTCAACATAATTATGTACATAAAAATTCCCACCGTGTGTTTTATGTAAAATTTATGCGTAATCTGGACATAAAAATATTATGCATAATCTTTTATGAAAAAGCGGTTCTAATCTGGACATAAAACATTGGGCATAACAGTGCATACATAATGTTTTATCACAAATTTGTTATGGCAGAAGCGTTATGTATAATATTTTATGCCCAAACTCTTACGCACAAATTTTAGGGCTTTAACCTTAACTGACCTTTGACCTAGGTCGGCAGTCAAATTTTTGGGACTCCCATTTAGCATTACTAGTAATTGTTATAACTCAAAAAAATTGATTTATTGTTACAAGTTATTAATTTTGTGACCTAATTTAAGCTTAACCTGTGACCTAGGTCACTCGGACAAGTCGGGATTTATTATTTATTCCCGTATCACTTAGTTCATAATTTTTTCACGCGTTAAAATGTTGCAAAAACTAATATTTAAGGATAATTGAAAATAGTAAGAAGCAGTATATATGGCAGATAAAACTGCAATATTATTAAAAACGACTGTGTGGCACAGTGGTTAGTGCACATACCTAAGTTCGGTGGTCCAGGGATCAAATCCTGGATCGCTTAAATATTTTGAAAGTAGAGGTTTGGCAATAAAGTTTTATTCATAAAATATTCTTAATAATTTACACGCCATAAATATGTCCGAAATTCGTACATAAGGATTTCAACCGGTTTATGCATAAATATTCTAGCAGAATTATGTTGACCGATTTCCAATTGGGTATGGCTTCCTCTGGGGTATTTATCTGGATGATAATGCAGGTCCCGGTGTTGGTTTTCGGTGGCGGTCCCGGTCCCGGTAACTCACCATACAACGCTTCTGTTTCTTCTTATTTTCTTGCAATCATCTGATCGTGAGTTTTGTTGTGGACGGAAATGCGCTTCTCTAGTGGGAGGAGTTGCCGTTTGCAATGGATAAACTAAACCAGTATGTTAAAATGTAACAGTGTAATAATGGTAAATTACATAATTGTAATAATTGCTAACGGTTAGGATTGTGATTGCTTTTGGCTTTGCTGAAACCCATTTAATTTCAACTTTTAGTTTGAGCTAATAGTAAATTAAACAAAAATTGTCTATTAACTCTGTCATTATGACTCACATCTCATCGCTGCGCTATTATGAATTTTTGCATTCAATTCCCTTACACATAGATCTTAGACTTTTCAACAGTGTACATATTCTTATGAGCGTCTGTGATTCCGCTATGGGTTTATACTGCGATATCCGTGAATATTCAGACGCTCTCTATACTAACTGACTACAGCCACGTCTAGAAAGGTAGCTTATGGCAGTGTTACGAACGCCACAATCTTAATACTACCTTCTCCTTTGATTTACAGTGTAAAAGTAATTTGTAAGATAAATTGCCTGACAATGAGTTTTTCTTTCAGAACATAATATGTAGAGTACTACTATACTAGTACATGATGATATCTTATCATAGTGTCTTGCTTGGTTTTTCCGTTGGTTGTGCGAACATGGAAATTATTGTAGATAGAATAATTGCGTGATAATATATTATTTTGTATATATCAGTAATGCATTCAATCTTTGGAGACTTGAGGACAGTCGATGACGGTATATCTATGGTACAAGTATATAGAATTTTCAAAATCCGAGCGTCCCACCAGACCAGAATATATAGTAGGAGAAAGTGTGTGTGAGTGGAGCAGTATAGGTAGTGAAGGACCTGAACACTGAACACCCGAACACCACACACAGGCACAGGACAGTCGAGAATCTCAGTCATGGAGTCTCGGAGATTTAGACTTGCCAGTTTAAGTGGTAATAAAAATCCTCACACTCAAATCCATATGAATACATGGATAATGGATTTACTTAATAGTGTAGGTTTTTATACATTTTTTTTGGATAGGGCACACTCTCCGTGTACATTATTATTATTAGGTTTGCTATTATACTTTACCTATACATATTATTATCTCCGTATATCAAGGCCCAACCACACAGTAGACACGACGTAGAGTTCTAGAGTTGGGATTAAAATTGAAATGGGTGTTATGTGTATAGCATTTCCCTGGATAGTGGATATAGCTTTAGCTATAGCAATCGGAATAGCTCTATAGTATGCACTGTACTGATGGCAATTTTGAGTTTAAATTAGACTCTGGCCATCAGATGTTGCAAGTTGGCGTTAAGTTGGGAATGGTAATCCCATTTGGTCTTGGTGCTCCCTATTTTTGCTCACTTCCACTCCGACTCCGACTACACACAGAGCACATTAGCTAATCGTACCAAGTGTGTGGTCTTATGCTTTAATGACCCCTTTCCTAATCCATTCTATTGAATTACATACACTGCACTTTGGTGCGGGCTGGATCTAAGAGAAAGACCGAAACTGAAAGTAACGACGACGGCGGGGCAGAGTATAAGTATAGAGGAGCAGGGCCAACCAGCCAGGGTGATGGTGGTGGTGGTGGTGGTGGTGGTGGTGGTACAGTCTTAAATATTGGCATGGATGGCCGAATGCTTGTCAAAAGTGCCTGCCTATACACACAGCTCCATGTATGTACCTAATTATATCCATTAGTCGCCTTTATGTAGATAGATTAAGCTTAGGACAAAGTTTATTTCAATATGTATAAGTAGGGGAAGGATTATCGTTAGAGTATATTATGCCCCTTAGCTCTTGAGTAGGTTGAGTAGGCTGAGTGAATGCAGAAAGTAGAAGAGGTGCTTTCGGATATTTGTAGCTCCACTTGAGTTCAGCTCATGACGGATTAATTATTACGACGTGCATTATGTGCAACGTCTTAAAAATAGCAAATGGCAAGGAGGATGGATACGGCTGGCATATGGCTTTAGTTTGATTTATGGTCTCATTGTGGGAAGAAAAACTGAAACTGAACTACCCTCTGCACTACATATGGAGTGACTGGCACTACCACTGCCACTGCCATTCCAGCACAATGATTCCGTTAAACATGATGTTACTTGGAAATAAATTACCACATTGAGTCAGAATATATTTGAATATGTACACCAAAGTATTTCGAAAAAGATTTGTAAAAGTTAATTAATTAATTAATTAGATTGTGGCCTCAGCTTTCATAGGGATATTAAAATAATTAGCTGTTTATTATTTTCGTAAATATCTTTGAATATCAGTAGTTACGTTCTACGTAATTTTTGCCTTGGGAGAAATATAATGGAACAATTATTACGAGTCGGTAACTCTGTGATTTGATTTCCTAGAAATCGAAGTGACCTAATTGGTATTAATTAATTGCTACCAGAATATTTGGTTGGATATGTAGGTGGTACCTATAAAACCTTCTGTGTTCTTGGAAATTTCTAAATAATCAAACCCATCACTACACTGCACTGTAAGCAACATGCCATAGACGAGTGATATAAAAATACTAATCAGAATCCCAATGCATAGGCATCGAATACAGACAGAATCTAAAATGTAATTGGAATAAAGCTCACCACAGAACCTGAACCAACACCGTGACCATAGATATCACACGGTTTTACTATTTATTGCCTCCCATGGTATTTCAAAAGCAGATTCAGCATACATTTTTTCCTCCAAACGCAGAGTACCTACCTACCACCTACCCAGTTTGCAATCTACAATTTGAGCATAGGTTCAATTAAGAAAATATCCACACTTTTTTTTCATGGAAGGTTTCAATCTCGATTTTATGAGTCTACAGTGTGCAAACACACTCAAAATACTTGATAGCCCACAACGCTCTCTGCATGGTCGTGGTCTATTACAAGCGCGAGATGCTTCCATTATTGCTCTATAGTAAAAGGAAACGAAATCAAAGTTCTTTCACGTTTTATTTCACATCATAAAAAAAATCCTTTGTGGAGCAGATTGTGTGCTTTCTTCCCTGGAACTATACTGGTACTGGTGTGTTCACAATATTTTCCAAATAAATTTAGCTTGGATTGTGTGCAATACAGAATTCAGATATATAGCCATTGTATTGTATTTGAAGGGATCTTGCATAGTATAATACTATGCAAAATGCCGCTCAGGCCACTAATAGGCCCATTGCAGACTACCCTTATACTATAGCTTTAATTTAGGCATTACGCAAAACGACCTGTTGCCATAGAATAGGACAACAAATATATAGCCATACGTGAAAGAGTGGTGTACCATTTAGTGCTATCGCATACACGCAGCTATATATTATTATAGGTATTACTGTATAAGGGAATTTTCTCGTTACATGGTATTTAAAAGGATATAGCCGAGTAGGTCTCTATAGCTATATAATACACTCGGACTGATTAGTATTATAAAATGATTTTGGATTTTATTTTATGGAGGAAAAGTGCTCTGTCAGTCCTGTTTTGTTATAAACAACTGATTGCATCCAAAACTGAGTACGTGTAAAGTAAAGATGTAGAGGAAGCACTCAACATTTTACTGGAGGATTTATACAAGGCAAAATATTTACCTACCTACTTAGGAAATAGTTTGAATATCCAAATACGAATTCATTCCTTTGGGGAAAGGAGAGTTCGACTTAGACTTTCAGCTCATTACACTTTATTAAAGCTTACATTATCCAGCTGTGCCATGCTTAGGAAATACATATAGCCTTATAACAAAAAATCAAAGCTTTCTCCTATATTGAAAAACTTACTGTGTAATTTCTTAGAGAAAACTCTGATTTGTTTAGACTGGACTTTCTAGATTAACGACACAACTATTTTACAAGAACATTTAGAAGACCATTTGAAAGTCATATATCTAAAGAAAGCGAGAAAGGGAGAGAGATAGAGTGCAAAAATGGGAAGGGAAAGTATCTTTGGATTTGGATTTGTAACTTGGAATTATACAACGGTTCTCTTGCGTGCTCTCTAAATTCTACTTTCCTCGGCTACTTTTCGGGTAATCAGACTCTCGCTCACTCAGATATCTATCTAAAAGTGCGAAAAAAAAGAGAGGACGAAAGCTTTCACCCGACTTTCCTCCACATAGCCCTCTCTCGTCCACCTTATTTTTTCAGGGTGAAGAAGATATATAGAAAACCAAATGCATTGTGAGTGAGCAAATGGCTATTTCCCATGACTATCATGACCATGATAATATTACATCGCTCTACTCACAGGGTAGGACAAACTCCTATCTTTCCGTGTGTACTTATATACCTATGGTACCTATGGTTACATGTTACATTATGTTCAATGTGTCGGTGAAAATGAAAATAGTTTTACATTGGACATGGAAAGGGATAATAGGGAATAACATTTTGAATCGGGTCGTCGAAAATGGTCTAGATACACTATTTAGGTGGGTAGGTAGTTCTGATTCAGTAGTAATTTTGACTAACCCAGTAAAATTACCTATGTACCTACTTACTAAGTAGGTACGTACGTACGTGAGGGAGCCAATTCTGAGTAAATCTTCCTCCCCTCTCTCCGCAAATTGTGAACAAGTCAATCTGGTCAAAGTATCTTTAGACATAAAACAGGAACAGAGCTGAGCGGTGTGTGTGTGTAATGTAGCTAAACAAATACTGAGAGATATCGTCAGTGAAGAACCAAAATTACCCATATCCATTTGTTGCTAAAAACAATATCCACTATCTACAAAAATATTGAAACATGTCTTGAAAGCATTTAAATAGAATATTTTGAGCTTTTCAAAAACATGTAAATAGAACATTTTACACTTTTCAAAAACATGGAATTAGAACATTTTGCACTTTTCAAAAACATGTAAATAGAACATTTTACACTTTTCAACAACTCTTAGTTAACATTTCACGCATGTTTCTTATTTTGTTTTTATAACATAGCTCATTTTGAATCTAGTTTAAATTGGATATGGGTCATTTTGGTTCTTCACTGACGATATGCGGGTGTGTAAGCTATAGGGACGCTATGGATTGGTTGCCTGGGCTGCTTATCGATGACTGTATCGGTATTTCCGTATTTCAGCATTTCATAGCCTCAATCGAAATACAAAATTACGACTGTAGAAGCTACTGATAGAACAGTAGGAAAATGGAAGTTTTGTAATTTGGGCTCTGATTTGGAATTTGGATCTCAATGTAATGTGTAGAAGGGATGTGTACTATGGATGGATATGGATTTGCGGACCCGATTCCGGATAATGGAGGATCGTCTGTCTTGTCTCCCCATCTTGTCTTTAATTTATCCCTATATAAAATCCATCCACAGCTGGGAGCGAGCTTCTATTTCTCTATCATTCTCCTGATGATCATGATCATGATCCTCATGAGATTGACATGGGTGTCAATCCATTTTCTTGTCGGTCACTTGGAAATCCTTTCAAGTAATTTCATGATCAGTTCTGGGGAAACAGAAATCTAAGCCTCAGCCTCTCTTTACACAAAAAAAAATAAATAAAAATAAAACAAAAAAAAAACCAAACCAAAATCAACCAACATCAACTCAACACTCAACATCCCGTATTTTTTATTTTCTCAAATTTTTGTTTTTTATTTATGCTTCATTCACATGATGTAGAATTTTCCATCCCGATAACTATTAGTATTAGTACTAAGCCGTCGCCATCTCCATTTGTCGATCAGGATCCCAATCTCAATCGCTGCTGTCTTGATTTCGATTTTCTTCGGGAAAAAAATACTGATGGGGTTTAGTTTGTATGGTTTGGTGTCATCTCTCTAGCCCAGTGGAATCTGAAACGTACAATAATAAAACTTTTTTTCTTGAAATTTGATCTAAACTGCGTTTCAAAAAAAAACAAGGGGGAAGAGTAGATAGTATATTATGTACTATTCTATACTTTAGTATCCTTGGGAAAAGAGAAGGAAAAAAGAGCCGAAACCGAAAGTTGTAATCAAAAGGGTAAACCTGGAGGATACACAATGCAGGCGCATGGTTATGTACACTAGGCAGTCGTCTAGGTATGCGAACGAAATAGATAAGATATCAAGTATATAGTACGTATAACTATATAGTATATTTTCACATATTAACGGTCATATAGTTAATACAGTATAGGCATATATTATGGTCCAGGGCGATGATATTGCTGAGGTAGAGAAAATGGATCTTCTGAGAAACTATCTCTTGTCAAAAATTTTGATCTTCTTTACTCGATCTCTCCGTTCTCCACTTGGCCCTGCCTATAGGTACCTACTTGATGTTTTCCCACAATCCTTTCAAACATGTCTTCATAAAAACTTCTGTTGCCGTCATCTTTAAGACGTCGAGCTCGAGTCACCGTCGTCATCGTCATCGTCATCCCCAATCATGGCACTTCTCTCTGAGGAAATTGAGTTTTTAGCTCAAAGCCATAATTTTCTAAGTACTTATCATTCTTTGAAGTGCAAAACATGGTATGTAATTAATTACCTACTTCTTTTAGGGATTACTTTTAAACTTGTACAACGTAGGTATGCATAAATAGAAGCCCCGGGCTTTTATAGAAAATACCAAGTTTGAGCTGAATAACATAGCATTACTGCTTATGAAGAAATCTCCCGGTCTCTTTAAGTATAGACATGCCTTTATTGGAGGCACGGCTTCTACATATTTGGAATTTTACAATAGATACTGTTCAAAATACTGACAAATTTTACATTGAATCTGTGTAGTTTAATACCCCTTTTCATTCAATTTATTTTTCTTTTTTTTTAAGTAAATACTAGGTTGGAGTTGGGGTTAAGGTTACGATAAATAAAAACAAAGTAAACATCATTTTTCACTGTTTAAAAATCACAAATAGTATATTTTCGCTTCAGACATTCATCTATACGTAGATTATACTATGCAAATCTATATGTAAATATAACTGATTTGGTTTGGACTTCAATACTTATTATGTGTGTGCAAGGGCATGTATGCTGCGGGCACGGTTTGGCGATGACACGATAAATCCGAATTGGTCCCGTCATCTCACAAATTTACTACTTCTCATAATTTAAAAAAATATCCTATTGCAAAGTTTAAAATGTATCCAAATTTCTCCTGCTTCTAAAACATTAAATAGTCCATTATACACGCTTGGCGTTGCAGTACATGTATCTCCAGCCCAGTGTAAAATACTGACTACAAAATGTTTTGTTGGCGATATGAGGTACGGTCCACAGATTCGCGAATAAAAATGTGTGCAGAGTGGCTCGTCAGTCGTCACATCTGCATTATTCCGCATACTGTAATGGCATAATGTAATCTGTGATATGAAAATAAAATAACTAGGAAAATCAAAAGAAAGCATTCCTTACCTCGTAGCTATATATACGTAATTTTGTATTTTAATTGAGGACTACATACACGTAATATAAAAGTAGTGTACAACAGTTACAGCCCCCTTAATAAACTACTCATTGCTTTTACTGCATTCCAAATTACACTTCCAAAAAATCCTAGCAAAAATATATTCACAAATATATTAAACATTGTAAATTCTATGATGTCATGGCAACTGTACTTTCTTACATGTATTTGAAATTTGATGCGACAATAATATCCGTACCGTAGCCCAAAAATTACATGTTAGTAAATATATGAAGAGTTTGTTGGCAAAACGGGATAAGTCCATTTTTTTCAAAAATGAGATTATTTGTGTTATTTGTTCTATTCAACTAGATACATTACTGTGTGGAATGGTAAAGGTCAAAGTTCAACCAAAGCAATTTTAAAAAATAGCCCAAATTTCGTTTTTTGGCAAAACGGGATAAGTCCATTAAATAACTTTTGGCAAAATGGGATAAGTCCACCTAAAACCTGCATTTCTGATTTAAATTTGGTTTCTGACTGTTTTCGTAGTTTGTGGATGACAATTGCCGTGCGTTAATGTTTTTATGCAAAGAAAGATAAAAATTTAGGAAAAAGTTTGGTTTCACACAAAACGATTAAAATTTGATGTCACGGACTTTTTACCCAATATTATGTTATTGGTTTTTTGGAAAAACGGGATAAGTCCACAAATTTAAATTTTTGGAAATGTTCTAAAATATTCAAAAGTCGGCCTAGAATTATGAAACTACGTGTAATTACGCTTCGTTAGACGCAGTACCTGTAGAAAAAAATTGAGTTACAAAAACCTAACCTGTCACCACTTATTCGTTTTTCGTTGTTCCTGTAAAATTTGCTTTGATGGACTTATCCCGTTTTGCCAAAAAACTCTTCATATGCTCATGAGAGAAGGAGAGGAATATGAACATAAATCAAAATAGGAACCTACAATTCATAATAAAATATATTTTACGGCTACACAAACGTACAAGGTCTCAAAAAAGAGTCGTAATAATATTACAAAATGAAACTAAAAATACAAAAAAAAAATATAAGAAAATTCGAATTCGAATTCGAATGTGAAAAAGACAGAGGCCATGAAGCGAGTCTACTGCATCTGTACAGAGACAGACTCTCTGAACTACTTTCAGTTTCCTTTTCCTTTTTTTGGACTTCTTTAGTCTTCTTCAAAAAAACATCTTCACACTTTTGACATGTATCTACCTACGCCCTACGTTATGTTAGTGCATGCACATTTTTTTATGGGAGTGGAGTAAAAGCATGATTTGATTTTAAATTTAATAAAATGTACATCTTGTACTGTACGTATTCATTTTCATTTCGTGTTCATGGATACTACGGATAAATGACAGTAACTATACAGCCATATATCTGAAAGCTCCGTACTTTGCTTAAATATGTAACATATACTATACTTAGGTTAGGCCCACCTGCCTACGGCAGGCCCCCCCCCACACACTGTGCGGTCGACGGAAATTTTATATGCAGAGACACAAAAGTAAAGGAAAAGGTGTGTGGCATGAAATATCTATAGTGGCTTTATTCAGAGGGTAGTAAGATACAGTAGAGACATGAGAGACATGGACAGAGCAATATGACACAAGTGTAAAGTTAGAAGTGGCGAGGCACAATCAATAAGGGATTACAAAAACGTTGTGGCGAAGTACTAGCAGGTGGTTCAGATGGGCTGCAGCGGGGAGGTTACACACCTTGTTTCTTGGGTTGGACCTTAGGAGAGGTCCCTGCTTTCAGGGTCTTAGGGGTCTTCTTAGGTCGTGGCGTCGCGGGGGTCTTCTTTTTGAAAATTGGTGGCTCAACAGCTGGGGGGGCGGGGTCAGGAGACGGCGGCGGGGAGGCGCCGGCTGGCGAAGCCTTGCGGGGGCGCTTTATGGCCGTGCGACTTGATGGTGCGGGTACTGCAGGCGCGGGTAAGGGGGTCGGAAGCAAACGCTCCTGGGCTTCCGCTGCTTTGCACAGCTCTTCATCCATGTCGTCCTCCATCCCATTCATGAGTTCAGCCTCTTCCTCGGCAGTGGGGAACTCGGATGGGGATGGAGGAGCACGACCTGCTGCTTCTGCAGGCTGTGGCCGCTGTGCGTCTTGGGGCGGCGTGGGTTGGACGGCGGCGGGTTGTGATGGGGAGCAGCCGGGGTAGGGAAGACGGAGCCGAAGTGCGGCAAGTTGGAAGAACGGGGGATGCCTCTATGTATCGCTTCTCCCCCGCCAGCAGCTCCAGTTCTTTCTGCAGGGGGGAAGACAGTGGGGTGTGTGATAGAGTGTGAAGGGAAGGGGAAACGGTGAGGGGGGTGGTAGGAGGACAGCCAACAAAACCGGGGGCGGAAGCGTGGCCACCGGCGCCAGGAGATGATAAAAAACGTTATTTTTTTTCAAAAACGGTATTTTTTTTTCAAAAACGTTTCTTGAGCGCTGACTGACGCCAAAGCTTGAAGCGTGTCGTTAGTGGATGCTTGGTGGGCTTCGAGGAAGGCGAGAATTTGGCGTCGTTCGGCTTGCGCCCGCCATATGGCCCGACGGTGATCGCCATCCAGGAGACGGAGGTCCTCCTCTTGGCGCGTCAACTGTTGAACGCGGTATTTAAGCTCAAAGCTCCGGTTGCTGAAGACGTTCAACCGGATAGTGAGAGTCCGGTGGCTTTGATCAAGTACTGGCTCAACTTGCTGGGCTTATGATTTGACACGGCTGCGGCTTTGCCACCTGGAGGGAAGTATACCATCTCCCAATTTTGTAAGTGGATTGGCAGGCGTGTTACAGCATGGGAGAGCATTTGCATGCGAAACTTGAATATGCGCCAACACGCCTTAGAACTGCCGACAAACCGTGCATCCGTGTAGGCACGTATCTCGTCCCACGAGAATACCTCTGCTCCTCCAGCAGTCTCTTTGAACAACAACGAGCAGCAGTCATGCCCTGCAAAGACGCCAAATAATAACAGCGCCAAATCACTGCTACTACAATTTTGTGAACTTAGTTAATTACCTTTATACACATTTTTAAAGAGGTACTTCACGGCCTTAATAGAAGAGACGATTTCAACGCATATGTGTCCGTTGTAACGCATCAACAAGATCGGGTTATACGGGATAATCATGGCATTCGTAAACTCTTGGCCTTTGGAGTCGTAGTGATTTCCACGTTGCCGGCGCTTGTATAATGGGTAGCTATGACTGTTGTTGGTGGTTTGGTCTTCAAATGCTTTAGGGAACCCCTTGACACATTTGTTGTCCACTATACAAGCAGAATTTGATCCGTGTGGGCCGTGACGCATATGCTGTTTGACGATCTCGTATAACCTGGGATGCGTGGCCTTGATCGGCATCTCAGCGCGAACTAGCTTGTTGATTTCCTCTACTGTTGTGGGCTCGTGACCCTCTTTCAGTATTACTAAATATAAAAAATTCAGTTCCAAAGTAGCAAATAAAATCTTGCTTTTCATGACTACAGGAAACAGCAACTTACCCAGTATGTGGGCATGAGGGAGAACCCTAAAACAGAAACGTCTCTTGTTCTACTACTGTTGTAATGGTGTTCTCAAAATTCCATTAATGAGTGACGTTTCCTTTTCTGGAATTCTACGACGTGAATGCACCTGGCAACGTCGCCGAACAGCCCACTTTTAAGGTCAGCTAATAGTTGCTTCAGCTTTAAGTTAAACACCCGCACAATAATGTCTGGCGGGTCCCCAGAGCTCTGTCCTGGAAGCAGGTTTGCGGTGATTTCTTTCCACTTCGGGTTTGCGGTAAATGTCTGTTGGCCAAATATGTTTAAAGTTTATTAAAGGTGTGTTTATTGGCTTCTGGGGGGCAGATGTAATACACGGATACAAATTAACGAACCAGAAAGAGGTCAAGTTTGTCCTGGGCACGAACTATCTAAAAACATAAATTTTATTGCATATTACTATATGCGTTGCTAAAGTAACTCTGTATGTTTTTTTTGTTTGTGGTACCGCCATTGCATTCGCATAGTGCTCCTGGCAATTTCGTGGGCTGCCTTTAAAGCTTGACGGCAGGATTACAATTTTTCAGGCTGGTAATCCTTCTGCGCCAGCCGCATTATGAACGTGGTCTACCAGGCCCGCTTACATTTCGCACCGTAGTTCCCGTTGGTGCGTCCTGACATATTGTAACCTATTTGCTTCGGCTTTGCAATATGCGTCCACCACATACATCTGAAACAGTTTTCCGCTGTGTTGGATGGGGTTAAATTCCAGCTCCCGTTTTGCCAGACGATAAGCGTAATACTCCGATTGGGTCACGCGGCGCGTTCCCAAACACCAAACGCCATCCACGTACTTATAGTGTCGCAAATGCGGTGCCCAACCGCTTTGCCCTAAAATCAAGTCCGTGGTAATGCTAACGTCATTTTATGACCTCCTGGTGTGTATGTTGCAAATATGTAAAAGCGGTTACCTGTCAAATAAATTAAGGGATACACAAGAGAGTCGATGTTGGCGTCCAGTATCGAAACCTGCTGCGTGCTGGGTGCCGCTCTGCTATAAATGTGCAAGTCTCTATTCCCCGGAGGGGCTCGGTCGCCGCTAGCGAATACTGCTGCTATATCAGCAGCCGTGCTGATATTATATCGTCTCTGGTCTGTCCCAGGTTCGTTTGCAAATGACATGCAGATATTCTTTAAGGGCTGGCCTGTTCAATTGCTTGACGACTCTTCTTCGACTTCCTTCATCGTCTTCAGTGCTTTAGCATAAACGTTGATGGCACGAATTGTCGCGTCTATTTCCGCCATGATGTTAGGCAAGCATCCTTCATTTTTGATTATCCCCATGCGCTGTGCCGTCGCTATTTCCGTGTCAACAATATACAATTGGGCATAGCAAGGCTTCGTTCCTTCACGGGGATGCAGCTCTGCGGTCACTACATGGTATACTTGACCATGAAGGCAAACAAACGGCTCGCCTGAACAGATAGGGCTATTTGTTTCGATCGGGTATTCCGTTTCTATCGAAGCAAATGACACGGCGCTGTTATATTGTCTTATGAACTTTTTGAAATTCCGCTTGTCAGCTGCCGCTGCGTCAGTTTTGTTGCAGTTCATGTAATTTTTCAATTCCGGTGGGTAATCGTCAAGCGGGCTTAGCCTCACCGCGCCTTTCTGGCAACATTTTGAAAATCTCCGGTCACTGGGTAGTTCTGCTGCGAAGTTCGGGCTTCCGCAAAATTTACATTCCATGTTCATTGCTCCAAGGTCGTTTTCGGGGTGGTTTTCTTCACTGTCTATGGGTGTCTCCTCAACTTCCTTCCCGTCAGAGTCCCCGCCACCATTTTTGTCCGCGCCTTCCGCTTCTCCGTTACACTTACCTTCATCATTATCTCCATCCGCTACAACCGCAAAATTTTGTTTAAGCATTCGAATGTCTTCTTCGTGATCAAACAAAAGAGCATTTCTTTCGTGGCTACTTTCTTCTGCTTCGGTATTTCTCCTGTCGTTTTCTTCTCTTTGTGCCCGTTTCTTGCTGTCCTTGCGATTGTTTCGCTGCCCGCCTGCTACGTTACTTCTTTTCCGCCGCGGCATACTCTTTGCTATTATCCAGCTATTGCTCCGTTGTTCGCTTGTGTGTTGCTTTCCACCTTTTGTGTTCCCACGCCGCATGGGTTAACACCGACTGCACCAAAAGTAACCCACATTACAAACTGAAACCACTTTTAAAAGGTTTTTTGAAAGTTTAACGAATTGTTTGATATGGATTACTTATCACAGCACGTACTTAGTCGGCATGGCTGCATTATATTACACTCTAATGAATCCAATATATCAATGCGATAGCGTATTGTTGTGTATGTATGCAGTGCAGGGCAGAATTTGTCTTACACTGCCGGTGAACCATGTGTGTTGGTTTAGCCCCAGACTCACTCTAATATAGTCTAATTTTGAGAATAATTCTGTTATTTATTTCCGAGTAATCCATTTGTGTGCGTCATAACTTTAATCATTGGATTAGTCAGCTTGCACCAGCAATCAGCACACATTTCCAACCTAAGCTAAAACCAATGTCCGCTATCAACAAAAATTTGGAAAAGTGTCTTAAAGGTATTTAAATAGCACATTTTACACTTTTCAAAAACGTGTAAATCGCCCATTCCACACTTTTCAAAAACGTGTGAATAAGACATTTTACACTTTTTAAAAACATGTTAATAGAATATTTTACAATTTACAAAAAAAATGAAAATATAACATTTTACGTTTTTCAAAAACACCTACTTAACATTTTCCGCATGTTTCTCATTTTGTTTATATGACATAGCTCATTTTGATTGTAGCTTAAATTGCAAATGTGTCATTTTGGACAAAAATTTGTAAAAGTGTCTTGAAAGTATTTAAATAGAACATTTTCAACTTTGATTTTTAACATCTCCGTTCCTGTGTTAAGCTTGCCCATTTCTCTGAATGTCGCCCTGGATCTGTATTCCTGTCGTAATTCTGCGTCTAATGGTACCACTTGCATCTTTATCCGCCTAGTAGTGCGGGTGCTACGGCTCAAAATGTACTTCATTGACATAACTCATTTTGATTGTAGCTCAAATTGGAAATGGGTCATTTTGGTTCTTCACAGACAATATGTAGGAAGTTCTTCCTCGAGCTCGTTTTGACAGATATCGTCTGAAGAACCAAAATGACCCGCATATCCAATGTAGGTTAAGCTAAATCCAATGTCCGCTATCAACAAAAATTTGTAAAAGTGTCTTGAAAGTATTTAAATAGAACCTTTTACACTTTTCAAAAACATGTAGGGTATAGTCTTCTAATTGTGATCGGTCCGGTAACTGTGATCGCTCAGTTTAACAAGAAAACGTTAGCGACTTTTTTAAAAGTATTTACAACACGGAAGAACTAGCGCTATTCTTCGATTTAAGAAAGTCATATACTGTCAGTGTTGTTTTCCTGTTAAAAACTGATCGATCACAATTACCGGACCGATCACAATTATTCGCCTCTACCCTAAATTGCCCATTCCACACTTTTCATAAACGTGTAAATAAGACATTTTACACTTTTCAAAAACATGTTAATAGAATATTTTACAATTTCCAAAAAAAATGAAAATAGAACATTTTACGTTTTTCAAAAACACCTAATTGACATTTTACGCATGTTTCTCATTTTGTTTATATGACATAGCTCATTTTGATTGTAGCTTAAATTGGAAATGGGTCATTTTGGTTCTTCAGACAATATGTAGGTGGTTCCTCCTCGAGCTCATTTTGACAGATATCGTCTGTGAAGAACCAAAATGACACATATCCAATTTAAGCTAAAACCAATGTCCGCTATCAACAAAAATTTGTAAAAGTGTCTTGCAAGTATTTAAATGGAACATTTTACACTTTTGAAAAACATGTACCTCGCCCATTCCACACTTTTCATATAAACGTGTAAATAAGACATTTTACACTTTTCAAAAACATGTAAATAGAATATTTTACAATTTCCAAAAGAAATGAAAATACAACACTTTACACTTTTAAAAAACACCTAATTAACATTTTACGCATGTTTCTCATTTTGTTTATTTGACATAGCTCATTTTGATTGTAGCTTAAATTGGAAATGGGTCATTTTGGTTCTTCACAGACAATATGTAAGATGAATCCTCGCAAGCTGCGACTTGTCATGTACACATTTCCAAGCATAAATTCGATTCCATTACGAATTGTGATTACGTCTTATTGAAAGTTTCAAGCCTATCCATTTCGTCGTCTTAATTCTTTCATTTACATTATCGTGCCGGGCATACCTGTGATTAAGCTGGTTCCTCGCAAGCTGCGACTTGTCCTGTACACATATCCAAGCATAAATTCGATTACATTACGAATTGTGATTAAATCTTATTGAAAATTTAAAGCCAATCCGTATCGTCGTCTTAAATCTTTCATTTAAATTAAAGTGCAGGACTTACCAGTGATAACCGCATTAACGTACCTATCGTTTAGTTTGGATTGGCTCTTCTTGTCAGTGATGGTAATAATTTTTGCGATGTCCCGCTTTACTGTTTCCTTTGTACTACTAATTATATTGGTGACACAATCTGCCCCAATTTCCCAACACTTTTTTTCCCCACCTTCCCCCTCGACACCAAGTAGAATAGTGCATTCTAGGGGAAAATGTTGCGTTTTGCTTGATAAACTCGAAAAAAAACATGGACCATCTTCTTTGTGGTCCAATTGTATATTTTTCGAGTTTTTCAAGCGAATTATAAAACATTTTTCTTTTGCGTGAGCCCATGGGAACGGCAATACTTTCATGGCCAAGAGTAGCCCTCTTTTTTTGCATGTTTTGATGATTTTCTCTCTTGGGTTTCACGTTTTTCCTGCTCGCAAATCTGTCATATACGTCCTACATTGACGTGTGAGGTATCAAAATGTGCGCGATTGTTTTCTCTATCTTTTGGGGCGTTGGTTTGGTCTGCTTCCGCATCGGAGGCCTCTGTTTTTGCGCCCGCTGTTCTCCCTTCTTTTTTCACGTTTTGTCCTTCATGCGCTTCGCGCTCATGTGTTTGTGGGAAAACTTTTTTAAATTTTCTCGCCTTATATGAACTGTCTGGTTCATTCTACCTCTTTTGCACCCTTTTGCTCTTTCGTGCGTTACACCGTTCAAAAGGAGTAGCGGTTCGCGCGGCCCCCTTTTTTCCCAGATTTTGCAAACTGTGGTTTTTAACATCTCCGTTCCTGCGCTAAGCTTGCCCATTTCTCTAAATGTCGCCCTAGATCTGTATTCCTGTTGTAATTCTGCGTCTAATGGTACCACTTGCACCTTTATCCGCCCAGTAGTGCGGGTGCTACGGCTCCAAATGTACTCCATTGACGTGCTTTATGTTATAGATGTATATGTGCTGCGCTTTACTATGCTTTCTTCTCAATGTTAATATATCGGATGTATTACGAAGAACGACAAGCCTCTAAGAGTGTTTTGACTTTGAGCAAAGGGGAATATTATTTGTGACAGTTTGAATTTCTCAACAGTATCTAGAAGTAGGGAGGTAGGTATCTCCATGTAATATGGTTCCCTAGACTAAACCTACATATTAATATTATGGTATGGATAAGAGAATATGTAGAAAATCTAGTGAAATCTTCTTTATTATTTTTAAAAACGTGTAAAAATAAAATTCAGTAAATTTTTTATGTTCTATTGGCTTCCTTAGAATTTATCATGACGTCTTTATTATCTGTTCTGTAATGTACCTACTTCTCTAAATACATTTTTATTTTTAAGTTCTCAATTTCAAATATATTTGAATTCGGGTAACCGGCATGATGAAAGTCCTTGACGTCTTCGCCCGCACGAAATGTCTCGCGTACGTACCTACGTACGTACGTCAGCCTCTGCAAGCTCGCAAGCTCTGTATCGATTTGAGTCTAGAAAATGAAAATACACGCGGAAATACAGTAGCTGTTGTAGTAGTAGTGCGACACTGCGACATTTCAAAGCTCAGCTGAGGCTGCGGGAGTACAGATATGAATATGAAAAAAGGACTACGAATAATGCGTGTGTCACACTTTGTGCAGTACTTACATATCAGTACATACTCACTTTTTTTAGAATCCAAATCAATTTCTATGCACTTAGGTACTTACGACTACTCACTACTCACTACGACCGGTATCGGTATCGGTACCGGTACCGGCACCGGCACCGGCACTACAAACAATCTGCAAAAATGACGACGGCAACAGCAAGAAAAAAAGCGTCTGCTCTTTGAATATTCAAGCCATCTTATTATAGTAAATAATGTGTATTGGAATCTACCTACATGACATGACGGGAAGATTGCTTGACTTTGACTTTATGATTCCCTGCTGCTCCTCTCCTGCTTGAACTTCAATTCAATTCAAAAATTAAAGGAAACCCACCGGCAACAACACCAACCCATTTTCTATTTTTGCACTTTGGTCGGGAACCCCAAGTATACGTAGGTAGGTATCTTTTGTAAAGCTTGTGTCTCGGTCTCGGGCTCGGTCTCGACGCCAGCGTAAGTTTGGACAACATAGCTCATGGAGCACGTGTGTGTAAAGAAAGACTGAAGGAAAAAATTCCAAAATACAGATACACACGCAAAATTGTAGAAAAAATGGAAAATAGACACTGTGTTGATTTGTTCATGATGGAAAACACTGCTTTACTTCTCTCTTTTTTTGTGTGTTTTACTTTTACCAAGAGCGCGCACCCTACGCGTAAACTTAATCTGTCAGTCATTTCAATTCGTAGAACAGATGGAAACTCAACATGATATTTTAACATATATAATTTATGCACAGTATGCATCAACCCAATCCATTTTATATACTGTTCATTTGGCTCACCCTCAAAAAATAAAATATCCATTTCTTATACCACACTTTCTTATACAGTCTTGAATCATCTGCAGTTCATTTAATTCAGTCTGCCATTCGCACTAATTAACGCTGGGAGCTCTGCCTCCTGGATCTGATCTAACTGTAGAATTTATCTGTATGGTTGCGTGTCAATTTTAGTTGAAAGAACTTGCAAATTAAAAATCTATATATTTGTACTTAAAACAAAAAGCAGACGCTTAGATTATATTACATTCTTAAAGACTATTTCAGGTAACAATGGTAGTGATTAAGAAATACTATACGTTTCAGATTGAGAATTTTTTAAGTTTTGGGTAGAAAAATTGAAAAAACATTGGGGGGCTCTTTTGTGTTACTAAATGCGTCCCAGTTTAAATTAATTTATACCTTGACATTATAGAGAAATATAGAGCAACTCTCTCCCTTAATAAAACACGAAACGATCGAGATCGAACACTGCCAAGATAGAACATAATAATCTGCTAAACCTCAGCGCAAACAGAAAATATTTAATTTCATACGAAATGCGTACTAAAAAAGATGGTTGATTTATTCTTGATTTTTCCTTTGGCACAAGGCTTGACGTTTATCTCCGGCCCTTTGTCGCATCTGTAACGATAGAATGTGACAACTTTACTTCCACATGTCCACCTCCGCCTCCTCCGCCAAACTTGAACATACACATTTCATTCTTTTTTTTACCTTTTTCATTCCTTTCTCTCTCTCATGATCCCAACCAAGAAGCTATATGGCTGAAGAACACAATAAAGAATGAAACTGGTTTGTCATAAAAAATTCAAGAAGGATAAAAGTTTCTTGTTTTCTTGGGTACGCCTCGTCTTCGTCTTCGTCTTTAGCTACATAGCTTCCTTATCATTTTCTTTCATATCCCCTTCTTTCACCACCCCGACAAAAAAAAAACCTAAACCTAAAGTCAAATCAAACCAAACCCGGAAAAAAAGGAAAGAAAAGGATGAAGAAGTAAATAAAAAAACGTATTCAAAAAATCCATAATTTTTTTACAAAGGATGAATGAGCTGGCAATTTGTAGCTGTAAAACTTGTTGTTTAACAAAACAACATTTCAAATTTCATAAAAGTATATAGTCTATACTACACCCATGTTCATGTTCATGTTCATGTTCATCCTTATAGGAAGGAAAACGCAAGGCTTTTAGTGATCCCAGCTGTTTTCAGTTTTGTGAAGGATTGTACTATTACTGGTACTACTGGTAACTGGTAGTAGGTAGGTAGTATACATATCTACAGAAAAACGGAGAGATCCGATACAAATTGAAAGAATACAAACACGAGGGTAAAGCCGGGGCCGGGAACTATATACCTAAAAAAATACCGCTACACTATTACGAACCATAACCACTCTAATGCATACAGCTTTGAGTCTTGAGAGTAACCTAATAATTTATTGTTTGAACTTACAAAATCCACCGCCTGTAATTCACTTCACTTCCCTCCTAATATTCAAAAGTAAAAAAAATACTGATAGGTAGGAGAGAGAGAGAAGGAAGGGGAGAAGTGATTTGGTTCAATTTAGTAAAACATTCATCTTGAGCCAGTGCCACTCCACTCCCAACCCATAGCCGTGTATTACCAGAACCAGCACCAGTCTCACATTAAATAAAGTGCGCGTCTCTGCCTGTATACTTACGACTCCGATTACAATTACGATTAGCTGAAAGTATGCTCCTGTTGGAATTTCAAAATGTGGAATGTGGATGTAGGTATAGCATGTAGCTATGTAGGAAGCGAGGCCTACTCACTACAATTACCTCCTGTCTACACAGATACAAACATAAACCCACCTACGTGGTTTGGGAATTTAAAGAAATAGAAACTGGCTGCGGTGATAAAATGTGTAATTCCCCGCTCTATATATCCTCGCTCTCTCTTTCTCTGCATCATTTGGTCTCGGTCAGACTAACGAGTTATTAGGAATTAGGCTAAAAGGAAAATCAATGATTATCACCGCCTCGGCTTCGGCTTCAAGTGTGGATTGTGGATGTGGAGCCTACGTTAGAATTTAGAACCGTGGAAGTGAAGAGTTGTAGACGGGAGTCTGTATATAGAGCTGCTCCAGTCCCAACATTCTGAGATAATGAAACTTTAGACCTTTTTACTTTGAACCCTTTTCAAACTTGGCTATACAATATATATAGAAGGAAAGGTAATCAAATAGAAATAGAAATAGATTGAAATTGAAGCAAATAAGAAGTAATGCTGACCAAAAAAAATAGAAGAAGTAATATAGACTCCTCAAGTCTTGTCACGTGATATTAGTATCTCTGCCTGTCGTACCTATTAAGGTTATGCCTGCTCTCTGCCTCCGTAATGGAATGATATGTATAGTCTGTAGCTGTAAATCGAAATCGAAATCTTAAGCTGAGCTGAGCTCTATAGCGTTAAAGCTAAAGCTGAAAACCGGTCTCGGTCTCGGTCTCGGTCTCTTCCTTTTTCAAATTCCAAATTCCAACTACTTACAGATATTTTAGCCCCAGCATTCAATTTGAGCATTGCATTGAGCTACGATTAGAATTTTAGACTTGACTGTTATTACTATTGCTGAGGAGATCCAACTAAAAGCCACAGCCCCGGAGTCTTCTTTCTTTTACGTAGGTATATTTGTAAGTTTGTACAAATCTAATAAATTACTGTATCTGTACAACTGTCACAACAAGGAGTATGCAAATTGTGAATTTCCGTATGGAAAATTATACAGATAGAAGAAGGAGAAAGCAAATACTTGCTCGAGCTCAATAGTTTCAGCGTCATAGTTTGACCTTAACTCCTGTGCACTGTACGGATCTTTAAATATAGTTAATGTATGAACTGCATAATACAGCTATGTGTAGACAATTTACCAAAACCAAAGTAGACAGCATAGTAAATTCTAAATATCTATATATCGCATGATGTATAGACCTGCTGCGAACTGGTTTGATATTGGTGGTTGGCTTGGTTCTGGTTGGAGGCGGATTTTAACTTTCCTTCTCCCCTTTTCCCACTTCCACGTATTCATTCAGTGCAACAAACAACTTTCTCCACTATTATGTGACACAACAATCAGCATTTAGAATTTCCCACATTTATCCTTGAGCCCTTGAATGAGACAAAAATGAAGGAAGGACATTGAGCAAGTATGTACTTAACTATATCCAGGCAAACTATACCTATCCTTCGTGGCCCACGGTACGATGACGGCGACGGTAACAGTAACAGTGATGGCGATACTAGCATATACATAACAGTTCATGGAAAGGGAAATAAAATTATATGAAGCATAAAGGAAATATTTTTTTAGTATATTTTCCTCTCTCTGTCTTTTTCCTGTTCCTGAGAAGAAGAAAAGTTTTGAGGACAAAACATGGAGAGAAAAAAGAAAATAAGGAAAACTATAGAAATGTGAATGAAATAAGCCTTTTCCTTATCTTTTAGTTTGTCCTTCCCTCCGCCTCCACACCGCATCCTAGTAGTAGCTTTAGCTTGGAGCTTATTTAAGAATAATATCGAATCTGTAAGGACCATAATAGGGAAAAGTAAAAGTACCTACCTACCTACCTATACCTACCTACCTAGACTTACTAGTTAGACTAGACACAGGGCCGCCTACAGTATGTATACCATAAGCGAGCCGAGGGAAGATCCAGACGTTTCTTTCTGGCAGGGCCGGACGAAGAAATTGTTTTTAGGCAGCAATTTGTTTCTATACAAGAAACACCATTTTCATTTTATTGATGGTTTTTTTTGGTAAAGCAAAATGTTTTAGAAAAGTGCAATAATGTTCTATTTACATGTTTTTAGAAAAGTGCAAAATTTTCTTTTTACTTGATTCAGAAAACTGCTCAATGTTCCATTTACATGTTTTGAGAAAAGTGGAAAATGTTTTATTTCCATGTATTTGAAATGTGTAAAAAAACTTTATTTCCATGTTTTTGAAATGTGCAAAAAGCTTCATTTTGCATGTTTTTGAAAAGTCAAAATATTCTTCTTACACATTTTTGAAAATTGCAAAATGTTCCATTTATATTTTTTGAGAAAATTCAAGCAGCGGGGGCTGCCTGCGCTGGCCACATTATCCGGCCCTGCTTTTTGGTACACATTGCATACATGTAAAATATTTTGTATGTAAAACTTATGGATTCGTGGGTAGTTGACTCGGACTTGGACGTTGGAAGAACTCAAGAAGTCGTAGGTAGGTAGGTAGGTGCATTTATATTACTGAGCTGGTGCTGGTGCAGGTTGTATATTGTCTTTGGTAGTGGCGATTCTAAAGCCTCGTCCCAATTTCATTTTCATATTTTGTATTTGTTTTGAGGAGCTGCTTTTCAAAGGTGACACAGTGTACAGTGGATTATAGGGGAGAGATGTAGACTGGAACTGGAGTACTGGAGGAAGTGGGAAGAGTATCCTTATTGTTTGCAAAAACAGCATAATTTTGTCTGTGAAAAGATGACAGAGGGAAAAAGTACGAGTTGGAGGAGCATAAAGTTTTGTCGCTCTCTGTCTCTTACTCTTGATGCTGATAAGTTGCTCAAGCAATTGTGAGTTGAAGTTCTAACATCCAACTGTGAATTCCAATTGCTATTGCTATTGCGAGGTACTTGGTCGCCCTCGTCCCCTCAGCACTACACTCTGTCTTCTCGCAGTCTCTCAGTCAGTTTTTTTCAGTCCCAGTTCCGCTTCTATGTACTTCTCCTTCTGAAAGCGGGACAGAATATACATATAGCAAGCAAAACAAAATGGAATCAAGAGTATTATAAGCGTAAAAGAAGGAAGAGCGGAAAATGAGACGAGACGAGGACGGGATGCGATGCAATTTTGGGGATTCGTACTGTTTTGTACGACTCGGCTCCTGCATTGCATTGCGAGCTCAACATTCCACGTTGAGCATTTCCAAGATATTGTTGCAAATGTACTGAGACTATATAGGCACCTATTCGTACTTCTGGTCTGGTCCTACAATAACTGCATTTGAAACCAAACCAAACCAAACTAAAGGATTAGACTTCCACAGTTCCACACATCCAGAATCCAGAATCCAGAGTAGCTACCTACATACCGGAATAACTACATGTGCACAATTTTCCCTCGCCGAGTCGTTCCGGGAGCTGATGCCTTTCCGAAATCACCGACACCGACATGACTACTATATAGAGAGTATATACCCAGGACTAGTAAGTTAGAGGACAATCTGTATATATAACTGTATAGGCATGATCACATTTATTTTTTGAGAGGTAGCCAAAAGGGCCAAGTGCCAAATCTGGATCCATCTAGCTGACGATCTATCTCCCTTTCAACTCCTTCCCTTTACACGTATTTCCATGTTGTTCACTTTTCAGTTTTAAAGACAAAGTTATATACGAGGGGAGACTCAAGAAGACGGGAGTTGGAGACAGTAGCAGGAGAGTGTAGTGTGTCTCCAAAAATCCAAAAGAATGGAAGGAAGGCACTTGATGATACTTGCGCACACATTTATATATTTTTTGCACAAAAATATAATTATGTATAGAGTTCTACCATTTATAAGGAAAACTACCTATACTATACCTTCCTATGATTGTGTATTACTCCTGTGGGATGAGGGAACTTGAACATTGAACGTGAGCGTGAATGTGAATGGAGAATGGACCAACCAGCCCAACTAAAGTATAGGTATCTACCAGACTACCAGTACCAGTACCAGTGCCAGTTCCAGTGCCAGTGCCAGTATCAGCAATCTTATATAATATGTGTCATGAGACTATATCCAGCTAGATACCTACCTACATGGTAACTTATAGTTCCATAGAATAGAACAACCCAAGGATAAGGATAAAGATGGAAAAAGATTTCTGTGTGATAACATATTTTGCCACCACTTACGATGATAGCCCTGTCTGAATCTGTATCCATCAAGTTACTTTTTCTTCTCACTCGTTTTCTAGGACTCACTCGTACTGGTACTAGGAACACTGTGTGGCAGGGCGAGGTATATGTGTGTGTGTGTGAGAGAAATGCAGATACTTAAATCCACATATATAGACAGAGAGACAGCCCAGAGTCAGAACTACATAGAGTCAGAGACAGGACGAGAGAGCAGACAACTCTTTGACTTCAACCTTGCCATTTGGTATATCTGTATTTGGAAGCGTTGCGCATTCAAACGTATGCAGTCAGCGTCTGTATGCCGTATGCACATCCGACATACGTAGGTAGGCAGATACCTCCCTACCTACCCGGGTATCTTCGCTTTGGAGAGGGAGAGAGAGAGAGAGTCATTTAACCGACACAGACACCGGCACCGGCACGGTCATAATAGTTCAATTGAGAGTATGTGGCCTTGCTACTACTCATATGTGTATTTTGCACACATAATAATACACACTCACTGTGTATAACTCAAATATACTACCACCCATCACCCATCCAAAAGAGTATCTCTCTCTGTTTGTGTTTGGAATGGCTCAGACTCGGAAATGAACTGATCTTCAGTCAGTTTTAGGAAACCTTCTGGCTTTTATACCACTCTCCCTTGCTTTGTGTATACTCCATAAGCCGAATCCTATATATGGTCCTATATGATCCTGAGCACAGACGTGGAATTCACCACACCACAAATATGCATGCATAATCTACTTACATGAGAATAAACTTGTCTCTTTAGATCAGCATTTTCTGTAATTGGATTGTCGGAGCTTCTCCCCTTCGTTCCCGCTCTTATGACATGTAGGTACGTGTACAGTACTACAGCTTGTATTTATCTCCATTTCCTCACCACGTCAGCAGTTGAGTGAGTCCCGGGCCCGGACCCGGACCAGGACCCGGTCCCGGTCTCAGTCCGGTGTTGATCCACACATTTTTATCTTCATGCAGATTGGATCATTGGTCGTTTTCCTTGTCGTTGTGCTTTGTTTTCCAATCTAAATGTGGGGAGAAATAACGAATATAAATAGTGACAAACAATAATAGACACGTTCTATTCAAATTTAAAGTTATACCGTTGGGAATGGGGAAGAGCAGATTTGAAAATGAATAAATAGATGGGCAAAACGTAGTTCCGTGGAATGCAAACAACAGGATTTATCTGGAAAGCATAACTTCCTATGACGTAGGTACCTACCTACATATAATTATTTGCTGACAATGATAAGGACAAGCACAGCAGATTTCCAAAGTTTTACTTTGTTTTGTATAAAACTCACACACGAAAAAACAAAAGTGAAAGCCACGCGTATAGTATGTTTTTTGTGTCCTTAAATTTCAAATCGATTTGAAGCTGGAAATCCTTTACAGTTTAACGATAATGCTTAGAAAATGTCTTGCATGGATATAAACATAAAAAAATGATTTTCAGCTTTTTAGTATAGTATGTTGTAAGGAGATCCATCGCGTTCACTTAACTGGGCATTTATTACCAATTTCAAAAATATTTTACGAAGCAATAAAATGGGCCATGCTGTTCGGTTCGGTCTACCTGACTAATAATACATCCTCAGATCCTCATAATAATTTCTTCCCCTTCGGCTTCTCGCTCGTCGGTTTCTGATTCTGACTCAGGCTTTTTTACTTTTCGTCATAATATCAGTAGTGGCGCTCATTCACTTTTATACCTGCACGGTGTGTGTATTTGACCCGAGGTAATGCATGAAAAATGTAGCTATAAGAATGACATTCTCAGTAACCTGAGAGAGGGCGAGCCAATGGCATATTAATAAAATAATATCTGTACGATCCTGTATTTATAAGGGAATAGATATTCGATAATTTTATCACAAATGGCTTTTGATTATATATCCCTATGCTCTCGGAGTATTTGTTATTCATATTCAAATTTTCCTCAGAATGAAATGACGTGTTTCCAACGTCCATCTTCTTTTAGCATAAGGACTGAGCGCGCTATATGAGTAAGTAAGAATGTATGAAGGATGAACGATCAATGAAATGCTTTTGAATCCTTGAATGTTGAGTTTTTTCTATGTAGAGGAGAGTACACGGCGCGGTAGTCAGTATCTAATAATAAGAGGGTAGTTGGTAGTTACATCAAAATTTTATGACAATGTCTTTTACTTTACATTTATGTCCCTCAGACACGATCTTATTATTGAAGCATTCTTTTATGGTTGACTGGATCAGCATGACACTTGGCCTCAATCTGAATTCTGAATTTCACATTTCAAAACGAATATTCTCGTCTCTCTCTCTGTCTCTCTACTATCCTATCAATGGTACTACATCTGCGTACTACTGCGCTGACATCTTTGCAAGCAAAATGTTTTCAAAAATTGTTCCTCACAAGTTTTACTTAAGTATAAGTGTGGGCTGTGGGGGGAGTGGGACTGACTATCTGTAGTCACTGTAGTCACTCCATAGGTCCTGGTCCATGTCCATAGGCAGACTCTCACTTACAAGGTAAATATTTTGAGCATTATAATATTTCCAAAGCTCATAATAGTAATAGTAAAGGAGTCGTGTGATAATAATAACACGAGGGATTTTGTAATACTCAAGAAAGAGCGTCTTCTTTCACTCATTGTCACTTTAGTGCTTGACAGTAAAAAATTATTAGAGTCATTCTTTTGGAAAATGGTGAGGAGCGTCATGTACTTTGAGGCTAATTCAAAAAGAAGCGGTTGTCGTTGGAAAGTGAGACCTTTTGAATTGTTTGTAATCTTAAGGATTAATAGGCACGCTGCTTAATGTCTATCTAGTGCCTTCATTCCACATATTAACGTGTGAACTGTAGAGAGTGGAAAGGTGTAGGCCTGTCTGTACGCTACTCGTATTTTGAAAAGAATCTTCACGCTTTTTTTAGCAAGATTTTAATTTTGTTTTGGTGGTATCTGTTATTGTTATCCCTTTCCATGAAGCTCCTTGAATTATTATTGTAATTGTCAGGCCAAAATGTCAAAGAGGCAATTGACGGTCTCGTAATTAAATACCTTCTTGACAATGACTGTGTTGATTGTAAACTTTCTCGACTTCTGTGTCGGTTTCTCAGTTTCAGTTACTCCGTGTAGGAAAAAGAATGGGGCATGGATTGCATTTTGAGAAATTGTAATGGTAAACGGAGGGGATGACTTGTGAATTACAAGTTCGGTTCCCTTCTTTCAAACTATATGTAGGCAGGTATATAGGCTCGGCTCATCCTCGATTTTCCATAGGAAGGAAAGATACGAAAACCGAAAAAGAGACTTTTCTACGTCCCTGTGGTTTGGTGTGTCGGAAAGTGTTTAGTGTCACAAGACGACAAAATATCTGCCACTGTGGGCTCTGACTGCGACGTTGAATTTGGACTGGGACTTCTACTGTTACCCTATAGGAGGAGACGTACGTGCAATATTAATTAGGCAAGACAAAACCAAACGCACGTCAAAGGCATCTTTGTCTGGTTCTGTCTCTGTCCTGGCCCTATGGCTCTGACTACTGGCTCCGAGATATTGCACTGGTTCTTTTTTGTGCTCTTATATCTACGCTATATTATAGGTTTGGGAGTTTGGGACGTTTGTATGTACGTATTACTATTATGTAATTTGAAATCTATACTCGTTCAAATTTAATACGCCTATAGCTAGAAACTAAGAACTCACCGGCTTCCACCCGAATTTGCCCATACTTTTCCCGTCCTTTCTTATACTTTCTCAACTAATTTAGAATTTCTGTCGTACGATGGTAAACCTGATTAACAGATTCTTTACATCGTCTCGAATATTTACAGCTGTCTAATGAAATTATTACGGCATTAAATCATTTTTGTAGAATGGAATAGAATAATTTATAGATATATAAAGACAATTTTATTAACATAAACTTGACACTGTGCTCCAACAAAGATAGCCCACAGGACTCAGGACGCAGAATATGTTCCAAAATTGGCGAATTTGAATTTCCCGCCAAATCTTAAATTTAATATTTTAATCTGAAACTCAATGTAAATATATATGAAATCCTTAATTGGACGATAATTCAAAAATTATTCCTATATTTGAATTGAAAAACCTGTGAAGCAATTCTATTCTACAAGGGGACACCCGCTTTTGGTGTTTAATTAATTGCGTGAGAACCCTTTTACCAATCAAAGCAAACTACTCAAGTTTAAGCATGTAAACAAGTTAGTTATTGGCCTGGAAAAATAATATGCCACAATGAAAACTATATGCTTTAGGGAGTAGTTAATCTTGAATATCTATAGGTGATTTCATTTTATTGGGGCATCGTGTATAGATAAGACTGAGCCTGCAAAATCCAAGCTTGTCACACATGAAATGGGTTGAAATGTATATAAGATGCACGCACGTATTCCTTATTCTAACCAATTTGATTTAATTATTTCAAATTCAAAACCTGTATGTAGATTCATGTACTGCATTCTTTCTTTGAAGACTATAATAATATTTTCTGATTAATAATTTACATTCCCTGCCTTTGATCTTTTTGAGAGGAGCTTGCAATCAGACAGTTTTTAGTTCTTCAGTCCAATTTAGCTGTAATATATGTAGAAAAATAATGCAGAGATGTACCTTTTTGGATTGTATATAATTTTTTGCGCAGAAGATTTTTTATTTTAAAGATCTTGTAGATTCAATTCCTCAATAATTCTAAAATTGTATATTTATTTTTCTTGGCTTTGGCTTTGGTTTCAGCATTGGCATTGACATTAGCATTGGATTGGGCTACTGGTATTATTTGTGTTGCAATATATGCCTCTAAGATTCGGGACAATATTCCTATGTCTACGAATGTATTTTCATTTTGCTTAAGATTACTTACTAGCGCGCTGGGTTTCAAGTATGTGCTTTACTGGAAAGCCTGCGCAAGTATCTTCCTCCCAAAAAAATGTTTCTTCTTTTTTCTAAATTAATATGAATAAATTTCACAAGTAGAAACACTAATATACAAAATGTAATGAGCTCCTGTCAGCATTCAGAGCCCGTTAGTATCGCATACATAGTCCGTACCAATACATATGACTTGCATATTTACTTACATGTAAAGTCTATTATCCGTGATCGTGATCTACATTTAAATACATATCGTGTGTGAAGAACCAAAACGACCCATATCCAATTTCAGCTACAATCAAAATGAGCTATGTCATAAAAACAAAATGAGAAACATGCGTCAAATGTTAATTACGAGTCTTTTCAAAGCGTAAAATGTTCTATTTTCATGTTTTTAAAAAGGTGCAAAATGTTCTAATTTCATGTTTCCGAAAAGGTGCAAAACGTTATAATTCCATGTTTTCGAAAAGGTGCAAAATGTTCTAATTCCATGTTTTTGAAAAGGTGCAAAATGTTCTAATTCCATGTTTTCGAAAAGGTGCAAAATGTTCTAATTCCATGTTTCTGAAAAGGTGCAAAATATTCTATGTAAATTCTCTAAAGACATACTTAAATATTTTTGTAGACAGTTAATATTGGTTTTAGCTAAAAATAGACATGGGTCATTTTGGTTTTTCACAGACGATATACTAAAGAAACTGGAGGAATACTTCCGAAAATATTTTTCCAAACTCTGCATAATTTTTTACATAATCTAAAATGAAGAGGAAGCAACTGAATAGACATGGACAAATGGGTGTTGAATAGAAATAGCAAACATTTAGAAAGCTGGTTAAAAAAAGGCTCGCAAGTTAAATTCGTATAGCTTGAGTTGAGCATCTTTTTGCCGGGCTGTTTTCATCAATACCTATAGCGGTATCAGTACTAGAAACTACTAATAGAACCGACACTATAGCTTCCTATTAAAGTGACATTATCATCATCTGACCAAAACTAGAAGCAAAAGTCGAAGGAGAGACAATACAATGGGTAGGCAATAGGGGAAGCAAAGCGGCTCTGAGTGATCAGAAGTAGAGTGAGAACGGTAGTGAGATGAAGTCATTGAGTAGCTTTTCATTCTTGTATTTCCTTGAATATTTTATTTTTCTTTGGCAGAAGAGGAAAGAAACGATTTATTCTTAGGGTATGATGATGGAAAAACTAAATGAAATGGAATGAATTCATCCTCTAAAACGTCAACTTACTTTCATCCAGCATCTCTTCCTCTTGTTTTCCTCCCTTTCCCTGACATCCACATCCGCCCAACAACTGACTGTCAACAACTTGAGGAGACATTGATAGGGATGATAGGGAAACAAGAGACAAGCATTGACTATTGACTGTGTGCTCATCCTGCCCCTGCCACTATAGACTTCCACTCCCGTGATATAACTACTTAACTGCCACTTACCACACACAACGTAGTTCTGAGGATGAGATTCTGTCCCTGACTTTTACTCAACTATCCTTAGCAGTGTAGTCCCTTTTACCTACATCTGTAATCTGTACTTTCACTTTTACTTTCCCTCAAGGCTTTTCAAGACTTCATTGTCGTCTACCGCTTTCCCTTTATTTCTGTTCTTTCTATCTCTCTCTCTCTCTCTCTCCCTTGTGTCTCCTGATATCTCTATACAAATAAACAAAGGAAAAAATACCGCTGAGGAAAGGAGTGCGGAGTCTTCTGCTGAGCGAGTGAGCGTGGTGGGAGCCTTTGCATTGAAAGTGGGAGCCAAAGAATGACGCCAATAAACAAAGCTTGAATGAGAGAGAATACTGTGAAGCAGCAGGAGGAGAAAGAGAAAGGCTATAGCGTTTAATTCAAAGCAAAAGTATTAATATGAGAAGAAAAGTTTTACTTATGAAGAAAGTTGAGGTTAAAAGTGAAAGTAAAATATACTAAAAAAAAACTCTACGCTACGTCACGACCGCGACGACGATCACGATACGATGCACCCTACTCCACTCAGTTAGCCACTGTGTACATAACGACTTGACGCTGACTTGTGTCCCACATTACATAGTACTATATACACATCTTGTATAGGATTTGGGAATTTTCATCAGGATTGAAGTATTATGTCGTTAAATCATGCAGACCATGCCCCAGTCGAGATTATATTGTCAAGACCTTAGTAGTCTATATATACGGGTTTGCACGCACTACGCAAATTTGAATTTTGCATTCAAATGTATGCCTATGTAGGTAGTTCTGATTTTCTTAAAGGGCGACTCCGTTTTTGTAGATTTTTGCCAACTACGAGTTTGCTTTTTTGCTGTGAATGGAGTTAATCACATTTATGGCGGTGATTTTGTGATTGCTACATGGGTTAGTATAATGATTAGCATTCAGGACTACCGTATTGTTTACCTTTAGTTTCTATGGTGGCTTGTTTCATTTTATAATTTAATTTTGTTTGACACATGCCACTGTAGAACGGAATAGTCACTGAAAATAAATTAAATTTTTCCTATTTTTGATTAGGCATTTTGAAATATGATACTTAAAAATGTAATAATAATTTCATACCGTCGCGTCATCTTCATAGCCTTCAAAGACTTAGGTACAGTAAATTATGATTGATAATAATTATTTACTAGCAGGTTAGCAACCCGACGGGTTGCGATTAAAAAATGTAACATATATTTTTCACATTAAGTTGTAATAGTAAATAAGGTTGTGGCCAAATCGACTTTGGGGTTGCCCAATATAAGCTTTAATTAGAGGTTCTACTGGGTTAAGTTATTACCATTGGGTTGAAGTGTTGACCATATACTTGCACAGGGTAAGCTTTAACCTCAACTTTGACAGGGGTAAGCTTTGACCATAATTTTGCAAGGGTTAAGTTTTTCCCATAAGCGTGGTAGGAGTAGGTTTTGTCCAGAGCCTTGCCTGAGTGAAGTATGGAATTAGACTTGTTTGGGGTACGTACTGATCAGTGACTTGCCCGGGTAACACTATAGTAAAAAACTTCGACCAGAGACTGGCACGGGATAAGTTATACTGTAGCGTTGGCTGGCTTGAGCATTTACCACAGACTTGCCCAAAATTAATGATTTGCCTCACCGGTCGCATTCTATTATATTTGTTGAGCTCACAGGCTTTCTCGGGATAGGTTTCTCCCAGGGATTTGCCCGTTTTGGTCACGGACCGGACGTGCCCAGGGTAAGCTTCAATCACAACCTTGCCCGGGCTTAGCTTTGATCAAATGGGCCATCCATATAATACGTTTCAGTTTTTTGTGCGAAACCCCCTCCCCTCTCTTTAATCGTCACTTCACCGTCATTCCTTGATACCCCCCCCCCACTATAAATTTTTCAACTTTTTAAATAGTTGTTCAAAGAATTTTTATATTTTCTAAAGGCCTATATACACATTTTTCCGAAAAGTGAATATTTACATACCACATACTACATTTTATCAATATTGTATCTGCTTTAATTCGCCGTAATAAAAATTTAAAATTTACAAAAATTGCCTAAAAAGTCATTTGCCTAAATCCCTCATCCCCCCTGCTGTTTCAACGCGTCATTAGCCTGAACCCCCTCCCCCCATGAAACCTAAAACGTAATGCATGGATGGCCCCAGAGGCTTAACCGGGGCATGGTTTTGCCACAGGCGCGATCCAGGTATGTTTTGATCAGAAACTTAACCTGATTACGCTACGGCCACCGACATATCTGGGATCAGTTTTGATTTCAGGTTAGCCCGGAATTAAGGCTTTAAATTAATTTGGGTTAAATAAATCGTATTAGTCATTTTTACTTTTTTACGCAAGGGGTAAGTAAAACCTGATTGTGCGTCTTTTGTGCGATGTAAAATTCACCCTATTTTGTTTAATATAATATATTACTTCCAGCTGCTGCATGTACAATTGTATTGGATCACAGGCCTAGAAGAGTTAAGACTTCACGACAACCTTGGCTTGTAGATGCGTCAAATGGTACCATGAAAAGTGCAAATAGTTGAAAACTGAAGCGCACACAACATGTAGTGGCTTTTAACAGGGGCCATCTCAAACCCCATATTATTATTCACATTTAATGAAGAGATAACAAAAATAAATTATTGATATGCGAAACTGTTAGGGAAATATTATTACAAAGCTTAGCGTTCTTGAGTGCACTTTAGTGTAAAGTGTAAGTGCAGTAATGCAGAGTAGACATGGATACGATGCAGTTGTAAGTTATACAATAGGAAACTTTGGTAAAATAAAATTATAAAATTACATTAATAATTTTCTGGCCAGATTCAATTTTTTTTTATCGGATTGCATTTTTTTCCTCAAATTTTATGGCGTTGAAGTTAGAGGTATTTGCAATTAAAAATCTAGCTCTGTACCAATCAGGACCCTGGGTTTTTTAAAAATTCGAATTTACAGGCTGTGATTGGTGCAGAGCTAAAAAGTTAAAACGTGAATAATTCAAAAAAGTGTCAAAACACTAAATTTTCCAAGACTATATCGGCCTCCGCTTGGCCAAGGGCTATCTAATGACACCCCAATAAGGGGTAAATTCGTAAAACTGTAGGAGGAGTACACTGTAAGAGTTGGCAACCCCCCGTAACACTGCACGCGTTAATTAAGAGATCCTACAAATTCAAAATTATTTGAATAATTTTTCCCTCGCGTACACACCTCTAAAAAATTAGTATATAATTTTACTGTATTATTGCAAATATATCTTATTTTTGTAAGTTTTTGCGTAATTTGCATTTGTAATTAATAATGCCTACTGCTTTTGCACAACTAATTTATGTGTATTTAAATATACAATGTGCGAATAATTAAAATGCATAATATGTTAGTGTAGAAAAATCTGACGGAGCATATCTCACGAATTTATCAAAAATACTTACACAGAATACAATGTGTTGACATTTTCGCCACGATAATAATAATAATGGAAATGAATATCAATATTTAATTTTTCTATTTTTACAGAACGAGAGCACCATTGGCATGTAACGACGACGGGTTCGACGAAGTCGAGCAGTTGTTCCTTCGAACAGACTCAACTTTGGATGGAGAATTCGGAAACGGGATTTCCGGAATGACACCGCAACCGTCTCCACTCCCCAACTGTTCACGAATAGTCTCCCCTGGTCTTCGCTACCGGAACTTGGGGAAAAGTGGTCTTCGCGTCTCAAATATTGGACTTGCAACATGGATGTTGACTGGAGAAGATGCATCCGCCGCAGAGTCCATCATTTCCCTTGCCTATGAAGGTGGTATCAATGTTTTTGACTTGTCAGATGCCTACTCTGGACCTCAAGCCGAAACTGAGCTGGGGAAAATATTGAAAAAGAAACAATGGAAAAGAACGTCCTACGTCATCCTCGTCAAAATCTATTGGACAAACAAGTAAGTCCACATTATATAGTTTTCTATCAAATTCATCCATAGCCTCTAAACTAATTCGAACAAAGTGGCTGATAACGATAACACTTATACTCCCTCAGTAAAATAGCTATATCGTCTGTGAAGAACCAAAATGACCCATACCCAATTTAAGCTACAATCAAAATGAGCTATGTCATAAAAACAAATTGAGAAACATGAGTAAAATGTTAATTAAGAGTTTTTGAAAATTGCAAAATGTTCTATTTACATGTTTTTGAAAAGCGTAAAATGTTCTAGTTACATAGTTTTGAAAAGTGTGGAAAACGTTCAATTTACGTAGTTTTGAAAAGTGTAAATTGTTCTATTTACATATTTTTTAAAAGTGCAAAATATTCTATTTAAATGCTTTCAAGACATGTTTCAATATTTTTGTAAATAGTGGATATTGTTTTTAGCTACAAATGGATATGGGTCATTTTGGTTCTTCACAGACGATATGTGTCTAGTTTCAGTTTCGATTTGGAGAAATAAATCTTGAAATTGGTACTATACATATAGTTTGAGCTTCGTCATAGATCATAGATAGAACATAATATAAATTATTAGAGCGGGAAACATTGATCGGATGCCAAAAGTTTCCAAGTGCCTCCTCAGTGGTACATAGTTGTAACTTGTAACATGATGATGATGATGGTTCTTCAAGTCCAAGTGTAGTTGAACTTTAAACAAAAACTTATTCAACACACAATGTTGTTGTTGTTATCTGCTCAGAATATTTTGTTGCTTTGTTTTGTTCCATAGTATCATACTACCTACATAATTACTGGTGTAGTGTTTCCCCAGCTCCAGTTCCAGTTCCAGTTGACTCTTGTGGTTGTGGTTTGGCTAAAACGCTAACGAAACGGAAAACGGTGACAGTAGTGTAGGTATTTTCTTAAGTTACATGTGCCGTGCAACCATGAATAATGTATAAGAATATATAGTGTAGTACAGTACTGTAGTGGGAGTATAAAAGAGGGAACTCTCCAGTTTAAATAGAATGAGAGTGAGAAAGTGAGAGAGAGAGAGAAGGACTGGGGCCGGGATCATGAAATGGAAAATGGCGCAGGTAACCGGTAACCGGTAACGGGGACGGGAACGAACTGGAACATGGTAGGAGAAGAAACTGAATTTGTGCTAATATAGCGTAGTATTTAACATTCCAAAACCGAATTCCATCTTGTCCTACATAAAATTTTGACTTGTACATATTTAATCATTTGCTCTGCCAACCATGGAATAGTCCTCGTCCCTCTCTCTCTCTCTCCTGCTCCGTCCCGGAGCCGGAATCTGTCTCCCTCAAAACTCAAACTTGTTAGTTGCTCCATTCCTCCATTACTCCATTACGTATACATGCTTTATCTATTCCGTTTGTTTCTGTTTGTCTCGAAGAATGCAGAAATAGGAAACAGACATACCTAGTAAAGAAATTCTGCGACATTTTGTCGAAGCGGAAAGAGGAAAACAAGGAGAGCGATAGTGAATTTGAGGCGGGCTGGAGGACATTATTCCGCTGAGGAGAGGACACCGCAACATTTCGTATTCCTTGTGTTGACAGCAGAGAGAGAGAGAGAGAGAGAAAGAGAGAGAGAGAGAGAGAGACGGGCAGATAGTTTATTTTACGTTTTCCACTTGGATCTCCATCACAAAGTTTTTAAAGGTTTAAATAATGTTCCTGTGATGATTTTAATTAATTAATTCGGTAGATTGTGTGATTAATCGATGGTGGAATTGAAAATCTAGATTAAATAGTACAAATTCAAAGCTCGACCGACGTTTGTCTCGGTCCTCGGTATTCGATAGTATAGTGTGGTATTAGGTGTATATCAGTATTTACTTCTACATGGGACATTTCTGTTTTTTGTTTATGGGTCAAATACTGACGCAGCATCAAATCAGTATATAGCGAGTTATTTCGTAATTTCATACTAATAACCCCCGAGATGAAAAACAATATTTTTCTGATTAAGTTTTTAGCACGTCGTTTTTGTTGGACAGATCGATGGGATGTGGATATGGGTTTCGATCTCGAGTCCGAGTCCGATGGGTTATTAGTCGGTTATAAGGCTATATATATATACATATTACAGCTTGAGCTGAATGACCAGGGCAGGCCCTAATGAAATTCCTATCCTATAATGACAATTAAGCCTTGGGTGAGGCAGTATTATATTTATAATTAATGATTAATACCACATCCTTAGTTCTTATAGTATCGTTATCGTCATCGTATTTCAGCTCACGTAGAAGTTTCTATAGAGAGAGAGTAGATAGGCTTTCTTCCCAAAATCCCTGAGTTACCATTGTCGTTTCGATTTCGGGTTTGATGTCGGCATTCGCTCCGTTCCCGGTCTCGGTCCCGGCCCCGGCCTTCGCTTGCTGGAATTCGCAGCCGAATTCGAATGGGAGAGTCGAGAGAAAGGACCGTCTACGTCTACAACTATTATATAGAATCTCACTCACTCTGTATTTTGCTTTATTCCTTGGAATTGAAACTGGAAGGGTGCTATGCTCTCGTGTAGGAGTAGTTGGTACATATGGAGACGCAGACAGTGCAAAGGGACCAGATAGTAGAAAGTACAGTAGTCGTCTGGAGCTAAGAGTGAGTGTGTGTGTGTCTTTAATCGATATCTGGCATTAGAAGAGAGAGAGAGAGAGAGAGAGAGAGAGAGAGAGAGAGAGAGAGAGACCTAGAAAAGGGAAAAAAGGGAAACCAAGTCAAACGAAGGAAAAAGCCAAGCGAAACAAACTTAGGAATTTCCAAGCCGGCTTCGTTTTGGTTTAACTGTAGTTACAGATATGAGTTTTGAGGTAGTGCAGTCATACGAAAAAGTAAGGAAAAAAAATAACACCACTTCAGCATAGCAGTACAAATAGGGATACTTGTACTACTGCATCTATGTATATACACTGTGATGTATCTGTATTATCTATGACCGTGTAAATATAGCGAGTGCCTTGTAAGGTACTTTACATTACATACATCATTTCCATTGCATATATCAGTTGGAGGGCGGTAAGGAACATCTACTCGCTCTCTAGCGTTTTTACATCTGGATGCTTGACTTATTTATTTATATGCTGATTACTATGAAGATTACCAAGTTCTCGACTTTACGCTATCTCCCTCCTTTAGACACACACTGTCATGTAGGTACTATGTACGGAACGAAATGGGAAATCCTCTCAACTTACTTTTACGCTTGTTTTTCTTCTCTAATCTAACTAATCTAATAATTCTGTCTGCCTCGAGCCTCACAGTCTCGGTCTCGATGAGCGAACACGTTGAGGTGATGCGGTGTGGTTCTTGTTCGTTTACCTTTTTATATTTCTTCCTACCTAAGATCTCTACTTATTACTACAAATAGTCACACTACATTAGTCTAATTTTATTTTTGATAATTTCTACGTGTGTAGTTTGTATGTAGTTATGTAAAATCATTTTCTTTCATCTCCCGCTGTACAAAGCCAAACTACCTACTTTAAATGCATTATGTTGAAATCGAATTTAAATATCTTTGTTTACAAATTTTGAAATTTTGATTATTTGATTTTCCAATTTTGCAGCACATGATTGATATAAAATATTTTTGGTTAATATAAATTTAAGCTCCCTATTGATTTTTTGAAATTTTATAAACTACGCTAGATGCAGCTGTATACATTTTATCGTTATTGTTATTAAGAAGCAATTAGGTGCGTGGGGAGTGGAGTGACGACATGAATAAATATTTTCTAATAAAATGACAAAATCTCTTGAGGAGTGCAAAAGCGGAGATTGACAAATAGAGAGGGAGAGAGAGTTTCCTTTTATTTATTCATTGCGTTATCTACCAAAGCTTGATTGACAGCATTTTTGAAAGTAGAGTGAAGGCGAAGAAGGACGAGGACTCTCATATAATATGAAAATCGCATTAAGTTTCCCACTCCTCCAGTTTTTTGTGTATATTCGTATTGGGATTGGGAATTTCAACTTAAATTGATTTATCAATAAATCCTATAAATACAGGGCTACATATTTAAAAAATAAAAACATATAAGCACTTTGCATTGGAAGAAACCGTTTGACGTAATATGAATCACGTTACGTCAGACGAAGACGTAATGGTAGCACTTCACTATAAACTTGCACTCTCCCGATATAATCGATGTATTTTATTACAGAGTAAAAAAATAAGTTACGCAGTTGGTATTTGCTGTTGTCGCTGTTGTTCAAATACAAATTTTTAAAAAATGTAAAAATAAATCTAAAATGTGTGAAGGTGTAACAGAGTCCATACTCGTCATACTGCAGCGAGTATTTGAAATTAAAATAGATATAAGAATTAGTACTATACTGTAGAAAATTGGCAGAAATCCTTCACACATTTGTAAAAGAGTGGCGGGCAGTAATAGGATTTGCAACCTTAGATAATTTAGAAGGTTATCTTTAGAAATTTTAACGAGCGTATCATATTAATTTTGGCTGGATGCAGCTTACTGTAGTAGCAGTACAATGCAGTCATAATAAACCAATGCGCAATGGAATGCAGTGACAGCATCGCATATAATATATATTATGTACTCCTCACATTATATTAGTGACGGTTAGGATTAGATCTCCTAAATACTATATGCACTACATTAAAAATAGTACAGGACTTCAACACTATTTTTAAGTCCCCCACACACATTTGGAACACAACTAAAAATAAAAATGTGACAGTTGTAAAAATAGATTAAATAGCATTGGGAAATATTCAAATGATGTTACATCTATTTTTACACATATAAAGAAACTCTGTCTTGCTCCGAAACTTGGTTTCGGTTTCGGTTTTGGTTTTAGTTTCAGATCAAATTCTAAAAGTACAGCGATCGAAAGTATCTCAAACTTCAAGCCAAGCTTTTGCAAACAATTTTATGCATACAACTGTAAAGCTGCAGGGCAGTAACAGTTGCCCCGAACGGCTCAAATAGCGCATCATTCACAACTTTAAAAATCGAATTGTGTGTAACCCTTGACCCGGCGGATTTGAAAGTTGGTTGAGGGACAATCTTCAATTTACTTTGAAACTTGAGATTATGAAGAGCTTTTTTTCGTCACTGACTTTGACAAATCAGCAAGCCCGAAGGAGCTTGGAATTTTAATGTGTTCGCTCTGTCTTCTTGAACGCCATATGCTGTACTTTCTCCTTGTGATATTAACAATGTAAATAATGTAATTTGCTATGTATAGCTATATGACTTGTCTACATTTTTCACTCCCTGATTAATGCTACACAGTTTTTTGATGACAATTTCACGAGTACCAGCACCAACACTGTCTCAAGTAGCGGTAGTTGTCATTATCATAGCATACGGGGTCATGGGTTGATTGTATATAGTATATAGAGACGCTGAATAGCATAGCAAAATTATTTTCTCTGACGACAAAAAAAATGTCACCGAGCTGAAATTAAATTAAATGAGTGTTAAATTGCGCAGGTTAGGTATATTTATTATTTTTACATGGAGTGGATATTGTTTACATAGGTGGGCACACGACCCTGTCCTTTGGTACACTTGTTGGTATAGCTAGAAAGTAAATATACCCAAGTATATACTGTGCGTTGCCAATAATATGAAGATATCGTCTGTGAAGAACCAAAATGACCCATATCCATTTTTAGCTAAAAACAATATCCACTATCTACAAAATAATGGAACATGTCTTGACAGCATTTAAATAGAATATTTTGCAATTTAAAAAAGTATGTAAATAGAACATTTTACACTTTCCAAAAACATGTAAATAGAAGATTTTGAACTTTTCAAAAACATGTAAATAGAACATTTTACAATTTTCAGAAACATGTAAATAGAAGATTTTGAACTTTTCAAAAACATGTAAATAGAACATTTTACACTTTCCAGAAACATGTAAACAGAAGATTTTGAACTTTTCAAAAACATGTAAATAGAACATTTTACACTTTTCAAAAACATGTAAATAGAACATTACACTTTTCAAAAACTCATAATTAACTTTTAAGCTTGTTTTTCATTTTGATTTTATGACATAGATCATTTTGATTCTAGCGTAAATTGGATTTGGGTCATTTTGGTTCTTCACATACGATATATCTGGCTGGCACACAGAATTTCATACACATGTGTCAAGACTCAGGAGTCAGGAGTGAAGAGACATATCTAAAATATGGGAGTGCAGAGTAGAACAAATCCTTTGATCTTCAGGGTCAAGGGTTGAGATGTACGGAGATCAACGAGTGAGATTTATATAGACAGGCTAAGCCAAAACGGAAACTAGAATTAAGGATGTACACACATACATCCTATTTACTTGAGAGTATAGCTATATAATACAGGCCAGCACTTTACGATTAGTACCCATGTACATACGTATGTGTATGCGTATATGTATATGTACATGATATTGTGGAGGGTAGGAGATGTCTCTGGGTAAAATGCTTTGGTACTGATGCTTTTCCTTTTCCAACTGATGCTTGATTGCCATCCTGTCTTCTCTCGTGAAAAATAACACAAGGAAACTTGGGGCTGACGTGAGTTCTACCCTCGAAATTTATTTATTGCAAGTCTGATGATGCTCCAAACTCCAAGTCCTCTATTCTCAAGTTTTACGGCTTTTCCGAGACTTTGGTGTTACATTCATGATGAATGGTTGATGCGCTTTCTTGTTTACCTAAGGCAATGCTCTACTGATTACAAAGAAGATTGATTTTTTGTCCCTGTATATATATTTTCCCCCTATCCTTCACTTCCGATAATAGAACATCAGTGGCTGTGACTGACTATATGTGTATACAGCTCTGCGGTTTCGCTCCATCTACTCTTCACGTTTCATTTCAACACACTGTACAATATTTCCATACTATCTAATTTATGACTTACTGCGGACTGACTTCCAGTCAGTCTTACTTCAACGTTCTACTACTTTTCGGTTTTTGGTCTTGTCATTTTTTAAAGATCTAATTTCAGATCAGTATTGTGCTCCTTTGTTGTAAAAGAAAGTAATCTATTTAATTTTTTTGTATTAACCCTGATTTGAATATGTAGCGTATCTTCGTTGACTTTACGCTGCGAGCCTTAAATCAATTTTTTATAAAAAATGCCGAAATTTATTTCTGCATCGTTGATTTAATTTGTTGGCATTTTTTAGAAATACTGTACCTTCCAGATTTGAACCTTTAAGGGTATCAATTTTTTATTTAAAATTGTTTGAATTTTATTGCAATTTAAGCAAAAATTAATGTGACTTTAGATAAAATACGCAAAATTAAATTTCAGAAAAGTTTTTGTTTTTTTACTTGTTTTAAAGCAATTGAAACTTTCATATATCAGTAGTGGCTGGTATACTGATAGCTTCTTCAAGACAGTACGTAACATAATCAGACAGTGGAGTAACATATCGTCTTTGAAGAACCAAAATGACCCATATCCAATTTAAGCTACAATCAAAATGAATGACCTATGTTATAAAAACAGAATAAGAAACATGTGTAAAATTTTAATTAGGAGGTTTTGAAAAGTGTTAAATGTTCAATTTACATGTTTTTGAAACGAACAAAATATTCTATTTACATGTTTTTTAAAAAACACAAAATATTCTATTTACATGTCTTTGAAAAATGTAAAACGTTCTATTTACATACTTTTTAAAAGTGCAAAATATTCCATGTAAATTCTTTCAAGACATATATGAATATTTTTGTAGATAGTTAATATTGTTTTTAGCTAAAAATTGATATGAGTCATTTTGGTTCTTCACAGACGATATGCGTAGTAGAGTAACATAGTCCTATAATATTATGAGAAGAGTGCCCTTTGTAATGTACATTTCTACTTAAATAACAAAATCCCAATCATCCATTATTTTTATCTTCTTACAATTTTGATACACTAAACAATACGCTCCGTTTCAGCCTCTATTTTCTTTATTATGTATGAAAATACAAAAGCACAAAGGATTGTATCCTATTGTACAACATGCTCTGTCTTTTTTCATATCTATGAAGCTATGTGTGTGTATAAGCTGTAACATATTTTTTTCTTGAATGCAAAATCTTAACCTACATTTTATATAGAATAAATTCAGACGTCCTAACAATAAGCCAGTACGTCCTACGTGTACATTTCTTCTACGTACATAAAGATTAAGCCAGAAGGTAAAGGAAAATGTATTGCGAGCATTACTAATACTGTAGGATGTAAGCTCAACATTTTTCTTGGGGGGCTTCGCATCTACCAAAGCGTTTAGAGTAAATCCATCCAAAAGGTCTCCTTCATTTTTTCAGTTCTCAGACAGTGTAGTAGTAGTACGTGAGGAAATTTAGCATACACTTCTGCAAGATTCAAAAAATTCTATTAAAAATTGGGCTACCTTCTCAGATACTTTCTTTTGCACTTTCAACTTGACTATAGCCTAGGCTCTAATACCATCCTCTACATTGTCATACCAGCTTTGAGACTAAGGCACTCCAGCAGTACTAGTACTTTGACAAGCTCCATGTCTTTTGTCTTCTAGGGTAATGATACATCGGATTGAGGAAAGAATTTCAATGACTCTCCTGATAAGATCAAAAAGCCATTCTACCAAGACAAACGACATGGTGCACAAGGAGAAGATGGAAAATTGATGTTTACATTTTCTAACGCTTAAAGATAACACCCTTCTCCATATATACTTCAACTGACACACCACATGAGTATAAATATGCGTGTAGTTGTATGTATAAGCTTGAGGCATATTTGTATTGAATGTGGCCAATGTTTTAAATCTCTTTACTTATTAATTTTGTCAGGCTAATAAGCTTATTGGCACTGACAAGTAGACCTGACTAATTAATTTTTTTAACTCGTCACGTGGCAAAAATTTTCACTCAACGCAAAGGCTTTTGAATTAATACACCCTGCCATAGGCGTAATGATGCTATAGCCATACTCTAGGTAATTGCTTCGGCGTTCGGCCGAATGCAAATTATGTAGTGTGCTTGCGGTAAATATTCCAATTTATAAATTAATTTTTGAAATTCAAAACAAATGCACACTAAAAAAATATTAAATATTTTAAATAAGTATACAAACAACCAAAATATTTAATTTAACTATATCCTTTGCTATAAAATTTTCAAACCTTATGGGTACATTTTACTCCATGCAATTTTAAATTCAAAAGTTGTGCCTCTTGTCTTGGGTCCCTGCACCCTCCGCTGAGAAAACGAAACACTACAATTTGGAGTGCATTGTGAATACTAAAATAAAATAGGGACTCCAGCATATTGTAGCAGCCCTCTGACGAAATTATTCCCTATCCTGTAGAGCACCATGACATTATTATTATTCTCTATTCAATACTCATGCACGAGCCCACATTCAAAAAAAAAGAGTTCGTATGAAGGAGTAGAGAGAGAGAGATACTGATGTACACCATGTGAGACGTGAGAAGAAGAAAATCTGAATTTTATCAGATAGATCGATACACACGGTTTCTTGTTAGTTATGTAGGAGCATAGCATGATGATTACACAATACTATATAATATAATGCACTCTAGCTTATTTTGTTGGAATTTTTTGATAGGGTTCCAACCAAGTCACATGCCATAGGCAAAGTAAACAGATAAAACTTGTTTCATAATTTATTTTGGAAATCTATATAGATACAGTTGACGAGGATAAGTATACACCCTGTTGGTAATTTAAGATAAGACATCAAAAATTGACATGATGCATGTAACTCAGGCACGGTATACTTAAGTTTGTAAATTAACTTATAGAAGAAATATTATACTTATCATCGTTAGAAACCTATAATTACAAAAAGTTGTTAAATAAATATGCAGGTAAGCACCGTCGACTTACGTAAGACGGTGCCCTAATTAAAATGGTATAGTTATGTTTCATTCCTAATTTGGTAATTCAATTTATAAACTTGATATTAGAATTACCCTACACCAGTAATAATAATAATAATACTCCTACTAATTACAACTATACCGTAAACCGTGCATATTTGCTCATAAATCACTGTGTTAACAGTGAAATGTTAGAGCTTGCGAGTATATAATATAAAGTAACCAGACCAGATGGAGAAGACACATAATAATAATGTCATATAGTTCAAATTCCCCTTTTCACCATTACATAGTTGGTTATGTGTGAAGTAAGAAAATACTTTTAGTCATAAATCTGCTTAAGTGTCAACGATTGAGAGGTTTCTTGGCTCGTTTTCCTAAATCGCCTCAAAAGATTTTCATAAATTGATTGCATTGTATAGCGCCTTATAAACTACACACAGCAGGAAATTTGCCCAGTGATGTTCCACTTTCACTTTTTGAGTACGTCCCAACCCACCACCTTTTTTCATAATATTATGAGCCATGTACTACTAATACTTTTACTACATAGTCGTTTTGAGCATATAGGAATCTACATCATATTTAAAAAAACAAGAGGCATATACATAGGGAGAATGGAGGGTGAACGGGAAATAAGGTTTGACTCGTGGAGCTCTTGAACGACTTCCACACTTGACTAGGTACTTGACTACTTGTCACTACATTATGAACTTATGAACTTGATCAGGTACATTTCTTCCCATATTTTCATGACACATTTATAACTTCTTCACTGGGCTACATTCTCCTGCTCGGTTCGATTCAACTCTGCTAGTAAATGAAATGAATATAAGTTTTTACGTATACATACACACGCAGGATATGGATTGAAGCTGGAAAGAGAGAGAGAGAGTTTATCCGGATCCGACCCTCAATCCGAATCCGAATATTGAATTTAGCTTGGTGTATGGAATGGAGCAGGAAAGAAGGTAGCATGGAAAGAAATCCAGGCGCTACTGCAGACGCAGACAGTCTCGAGTCTCGAGTAGCTCAAGCTGACTTATAATAATATTATGATCAATAGTGAGAATGACAGAAAAATGATTTGCTCAGCCGTCGCACCCCGCTTCTTTATTTCCTTCCTCTCTGTTTGTATTTGTACAACGTAACTTTATATGCTCAGGAAGTGTTATATTAGTTTTGATCAGCTCCATTGAGAGTTGAAAGTAGTTTTAGCGCCTATGCGTATTTATTATACTATTCAGGGCTTGAATGCAAAGAAACCAAGACGTGTAATTTTTAAAGTTTTTAAACTTCATATCTCTTAATTTCCTTTTTCAAATACCAAATTTTTAAAGTAGAAAAAACATTTTCAAAAAATCGTTACACGAGATCAGAAATCAACATTAAAAGCTGTTGCGTGCCATCCGCAGGACGGGCCGTATTACTGGTATATAGTACTGTACTTCCCCCTCCACTTCACTATGGAACTCCCTTACAAGCGTAGTACCTACCTGGTATGTTAAGAAAACTTGGACAATCTAATCATACACTAATGGTTAAAAATTGAGAGATAAAAAGAAAGACATAATTTAATCTTCGCTTAAGTGTTGGGATTTGCCTATAGACAGAGACTGCATATTACATAGAGCACTAGACTAATTGCAACTCCAAATCCTTACGTGGAAATAGTCGAGCGTCAATAAACAGCAAACAGGATGAGGCCCTACTAAATAAGACACTAAAATTGTATATTAGTAATGTGTCTAAAAAATAAAAGCTCGTAAATCCAAAAAGCTTTGTGAGCTTCATAATTTTACTACACAGTATATTTCGCTGTTTTCCCATTTACTACTTACTACTTACTGCCCACTTCAATGCTATACATATACAGAAGAAATCCCAAATTGTTGTGTACTTTTGGGAACTCTTAGCCTCATTGCACATTATATCCTCTTTGAAGAATCAAAATGACCCATATCCATTTTTAGCTAAAAACAATATCAACTATCTGCAAAAATATTCAAATATGTCTTGAGAGCATTTAAATGGAACATTTTACACTATTAAAAAATATGTAAATTCAACATTTTACAATTTTCAAACACATGGAAAAAAAACATTTTGCACGTTTTCGAAAACATGGAAGTAGAACATTTTGCATCTTTTCGAAAACATGGAATTAGAACATTTTGCACCTTTTCAAAACATGGAATTAGAACATTTTGCACTTTTTCAAAAACATGTTAATAGGACATTTTACATTGTTGAAAAATATGAAAATAGAACTTTTCACGCTTTGCAAAAACTCCTAATTAACATTTTACGCATGTTTCTGATTTTGCTTTTTTGACATAGCTCATTTTGATTGTAGCTAAAATTGGATATGGGTCATTTTGGTTCTTCACAGACGATATATTATGTTGTAGGTATAGAGGAGAAGAAGAAAGGCGAAGGGATTTTTGGTAAATAAATATATATTGGAAAGAAAAACAAGAAGGTTGTTTTGGCTGAGACAATAAGTGTCTCTGGGTGACCTCTGTATTTATATTTGAAATAATATTGGGGAAGATGGAGAGTTTGTTGGGAAATAACTAATATTCTTTGTTGTTTCTTTGTTGTTTGACAAAACTATAGGTGCGAGGAGCGGGGTTTGTCTCGAAAATATATTGTCGACTGTGTGAAAGCTTCCTTGGAGAGGTTGCAACTGGACTTTATTGATGTCGTCATTATCCATCGGGTCGATCCCATGTGTCCCATGGAAGGTCTGTCTATTCGCCTCTATTCCACTAATAATACATACCTACAGACACTATGCCCCTGCCCTATAAATTATGACAACTTTTCCCCCACACCAAATACATGGGCCATTATACATAAATGATGTGGAGCAGGCGAAAATCTGGATCCACCCTTCCGTCTCACATACTCCCTCTCTTAACCTTAATACCGGAGAAATTGCCTCTTTCCTTTCTAAACGTGGGCAACATACGCGTAGTACACTATATGCCACTTCCCCACATTTTCCCACATTTTCTTTTACTAAAAAAAATTGTATACATTATACAAGCGCTATATATCTTGTATAAATTGTATCGTTATCACTGTACAGACAGTAGTATGTTTGTATTATGTACGTTAATCCATGGCTATGATATACACCTACTTAACTAGCATTCAGCAAAAGAAAATCTGTGTAGGTACTACTTTTTGTAAGGAGCAGAAATTCGAAAATTCCTAATACTTCCTATTAGCGTTTTCTCGTATATTATTTTCTTTAGCTCTGAGGGCAATTTGTACGAGGCGAAAGTGAAATATGGTTATGGTCAGCTGAGATTTTGTCGTGTAGTGGACAGCGTATAATCTATACCTTTGCATTACCAATACTAACATTGAAAGCTCTTGTGACATTATCTCGAAATATAGTTTTCAAAAATCGGAAGAAATGTGTTCCACAGATTTCGATTATTCACTTTCTCTAATACTTCATTTATCGTTAGGATTTATAAAGGACGCTATATGTATCAATAATAATAAATCGACTAGCTCCATTAGATCCCATTAATATTTACATGTTGTCATAGGAAATTGATTTGCGATTATAGGTGCAATAGAACACCTATAATAATGGACTAATTTTTATTATGTATATTTTATGCGCCACAGAGATTGTCCGAGCCATGACCCATGTGATAAACAACGGATGGGCAATGTACTGGGGCACCTCCAAATGGACACCCGTCGAAATCATGGAAGCCTACTCTAATTGTCGACAATTTAATTGTATCACACCAATCGTGGAACAAGCTGAATACCATTTCTTCTGCAGGGACAAGCCCGAGTTGTATATGACTGAGCTTTACAACAAAATAGGTCAGCTCCGTAGTTCTAGTTTCCCATTTCTATATTTTACAAATAACTCAAGACTCCACACAACTTCAGACACAAGACTCTGTTTGTTTGTGTGTTGATGTGGTGTTTCCTACTCGGGAAACACACACACACACACACGTCCTACTGTGTAGCCTACTCAAAGAAACACACGCATATGCAGTACTACAGATATATTTCATTGTATTATATGTTCAGTGTTCATGTTCGTTCATCGCCTGCTGTTGCCTTGCCTGCTGCTACTGCTACGACTACGACCGTCCACCCTATATACCTATACCAAAAAAACTAAATGTGTATGTAGGAAAAACCCATCCATTGACTCAGTCAGTCTCCGTAAAGATGCTCGTTCAAGTGAAAGTGAGCACTGCAGTTTGCAGTGGTTCTTGGATTTAGTTCTGCCATTACATTTACTCTCCACTCTAACTGGGACATAGGCAGCGCTTTCTTTCTTTCTTTCATTTTTCTTGCTTTCCTCCTGCATGTACCTACTCTCCCATGAGAGCGAGAGACCGACTTTCTCGATATGAAGCTCAATGGTTAAAAATAACATGGGGGAAGGGAAAGAGTGAAAAGGCAAAAGGCAGGAGAGAGACATGAGCCATATTACTTATTATCACCCGAATATAAATTTACTCTCCCTCTCCACAGTCCACTCGAGCCGAAGCTAAAGTCTCTATACTGACTACTCACTACTCACTCACTCCACTTGTGTTCATTTTTTTCTCTTTTTCTATTTATATTTCTATAGCTTCCTACAATCCCACAATAAAATTGTTCTTATAAGCTCCTTTATTCCTGGTCCTATTCCCCCCCCCCTTCTCTTCGTCTTCTCCCACTTGTTTTTGTCTCACTCAACAACAGAGCAGCAGTCAAGGGAGGGAATGGGAATAGCTCTCATATAGCCCGTCGTCTGTCCGCCGTCACTGTGGGAAGTGAGGCGCGGAGAGGCTGGGACTGGGACTGCGGGACTGACTATGGGGAAGACTGGAGAAAGCAAGTGTGCTATTGGAATGGGAAAGTTGAGATTAGAGCACATGGAGCAAGTAGGTCTCTAATATGGAACGGAAGTCTGTGGTGATGAGTACATACATATGTATGACAGAAGAGAAATAGAGAGCTATATCATAACATGCATGCTCGCTTTCCCTCCACATGTCTCTTTCTGTTCGGAATCTGAGCCTCGGAAGGTCTGGTCTTGGGTGGAGGAATTCCTTGTGGTGCCATTGGAGTATATAGGAGCCCATATAAGATTCGGACCGTTAAGAGTCGACGGAGCTTGGGAGAAGGAATATGAATCTTATGCTAATATTTGCTTCCGTCTCTCCTTCCTTCTCTCGTGAACAACACATGCTATGGGATGTGGAGTGATGTGATGCGATTTTTAAGATGTAAAGGAGCTATGTATGCTTGTTCACCGTCGCATCGACTTCGACTTGGACTTGGACAACAACTTCAAACTAGCAACTGGCCGCGCACCGCGCGTACACAGGAACTACGGTCCAGTTCCAGTTACATTTTCATCCCAATAACCAAAATCTCTCTCTGTACTTCTTTGTACTGCTTTCTAAGATTATGTTACACTGTCTGTATACTGCTTGTTCTCCCACTCAAATCCCCACATTACACGAGGATTTACAAGGAGTATAGGGAAACTCATTGGAAAATCAACTACCGTCTCTCATGGTGACAAGACAAATTGGCTTCTGCAGGGTCATCTTATACCAGAGCCATAGCGGTATGTGGACGGGAACATGTACATATCATCAGAGCAATAAAGTGAATTCCAGATTCGGATTGCAATCCAAGACCTCTAACACACACACACGGCACATTCCCCACATGCTTTCCACAAAATCTTCATACATCTACATAATAAAATAATATATATACCTACCTATCTATATTATAACTATCTGTATTTAGAATTACTTTCCTATTCCTACACTCATCTTGTGTAGCATCTTGCCTTGCAACTTTCTCCAAAGCCGAAGCCGGAGCCGAAAAACCAGCAGCAGCTTTGCTATCCGACTGCCGCTGCCACCGCCACCGTACCACCCTTCCAACCACATGATACATACACCTACCCAAAACTTACAGCCAGCCATGCAATTCACAGTGCAGTAGAATGTAACATGGAGGGGGAAGGGGATTGGGGGGAGAGAGTGAGTGGAAGGAAGTTGAAGTCGACGTAACAATGTATCAACTTGTACTTCTCCTTCATCTCGTCTTCTTCACTTTCTCTTACACTCTAATTTTATAGGCACGACTGGCCATGGCTACAGATTACTCTGGAGCTGAAAGACAGACACACGTACTAAAACGAAAATGAAAAGGGAAATTCGTTTTTGGGTACACACACACAAAAAAAAGATTTTTTTTTTGTTTTACGTGAAAAATAATAAAAAATTGCAGAAGGAGAGTGTAACTTTAAGACTTTCCCATTAAAGCAGTAGCTTTGTTTTTTTCCATTTAAATTTAATAGACTCCCTCAGTCCAGTCCGGCCTGACTCTATATACATATATGAACATCGACCTTCAAGGATACAGACAGACTATAGTTTTAGTGAATATTTAAATATAGCCTCGCCAGTTTGCTAGAGGTATATTTATGTATGGTGATTTTGTAGATGGTGCTCAGTGGGAAAATATGAATACGTGCAGACAGGATTACTCAATTTATATTATAATTGGACATGAGGAAACTTTTCCACTGTCCTGCTTTATCTCTCTCACTGTGTGCTGTGTGTGTGTCTGTGTGTGTGTACTGAAGGGCGAGCTGTTTTAGGTTAGACCTAGATTTCCTTTTGAGAACGAGAGAAGTTTTAGTGCGTATTCTGCAGTGGTAGAGTCCCGATCGATTGAAAATAAGAATAGGCTCTGCAGGCATGCATGAATAAGTATGCACATATCCGTATGTACGGAGCTCTGCCTGTGGACTCTGGACTGTGGATAGAAAGTATTATGGGATTCGGATTCTCATATCCTTCTCCTTATGTCTCTGTATATAGACGACTATATATGTCATATTATGTACCTACCTATATTGTGGAGCAATAGCTTGCATCTGCGTCTGCACTCTCAAACCATTAGATACATATACATAGTCATATACAGAGTATATTCCCTTGATAATGTTGCAGTTTGCAGTTGCCGCAAAATTCAGGAATGAAATGAAAATGAATCTCATAGTCTGTAGGAATTTAGCAGAGCCGGCGGACTCCTTATAGTCCCTACATAGATATAATCTGTGTACATTGGAGTATATGTATATACACAGGCACTTGGAAGTTTTTTTGTAGGTTACAGGGTCCATATGTAAATTCAAAATATTTGGCAAATGTAAAAAGGACATACGACAAATATTTTCCTTTCCCGTTGAAAGGCAAAAAGTATATCATCATCATGTGTGTGTGTGTTCTAGGGCTAGTTTTTGGAAAAGTGGAAAGTGGATAAAGATGAAATACTGATGATGGTAGAAATAGAGGACAGAGACCAAGTAAAAGTCCAAGTTTTCGTGGGTGGTGTTTGTATTGTAGCTAAGATTATGGTATGTACATTATGTGTACCGCAATTTCAATGTTTGTATAGCAGAATTTGGGGAAATTTGCGAGTTGAGTTAACTTCCCATAATATTTTGTCACTACTGCCACCATACCACGCTATCTGCTCCTGTCACTGCCACGAAGAGGTACAAAGTTAGTATTGGTTTGGTACTCCGTTTTTATTAGCTAATAGTAGCGTGCTATAGAGTGGAGAGACATTTGCCTTGGTATATTTTGGTATTGGTGGAGAGCGTGAGGCCCCAAGGGAGAGGGACAGTGGGATATAGCAGAAGCAATCACCAAATTAAGTTGTCACCAAAGTCATATATATTTCCATTGAGACTGGCATGGTTAACCAAAGCCTTTTGCAACTTGAATGTTTAATGTGGTGTGACGATAGGGAGAGGAGATGCTCTATTGAAAATTAGTTTGAAATATACGTACATTGAATTTCAATTTACACCCCATTCAAAAAAACTATTACTTTGTTCCATTTCCTTCTCATTTCATCGTTCTTCAGTCAGGATGGAGGTCCTTCTCCTTCCTCGGCCGCACTTCCACTACGGGTATTTTCATGTACGATTTTAATCAGTGTCTCAAAATCCCAAATTCTCAGTCCCAGTCACATTTCCCTTGTCTTTTCGTCTTGTCCTTTACACTTTATATTTTACTTACTTTTAGTATGTACATATTATCTAGAATAAAAACGCTTGTACCCGGATCTAAAATCTCTTGTATTCATAGTGTACATGTAAGTAACAAGAAATTTTCAAGTAAAAAATAGAAACCGGGTAACCGGCCTATACTTCTTCAAGGAATGTGGGTCTCTCTCTCTCTCTCTCTCTTGCAATAAATTTAGTTTTTAAATTTCAAATTCCATGTCCACTGTCCAGCATTATTGTAATCGTAATGTAAGCCTGAGCTGAAGTCGCTATCTCTTTTTTTGGTTTTTGCTGGACTGCCGACTGCTTTCTTTTGTGTGTGTGTATCATACTATTACGCTATGTGCAGTAGAAGTACAATGCACTATATAGCATAGCATTCAAAAAATCCAAACTAGTTCTAGTATGCGGTTCAGAGCTTTTTTAACAAGGCGGAATAACTTTCTTACTATTTTTCATCTCATTTTTCACTCCGAATGAATAAACCATATAGGGATAGTCCATACATAATTTCGCCCAAATTATCTCTATTTTAGGACCTACCCAGCATTACATAAACCGCTATCTTCAACATGCCCCACTAGACCCACTCACTCTACCAACAATGACATCATTTATAGACGATACCATAGTGGTCGTAGTCGTAGTCGTAATCGTCGTAAATACGATAGTGATGTAAATTCATACAAAATATGCAGTCTACATTATGAACAGCTTCCTTTTAAATCTGAATATAAAATGTATAGCTTACTTATCAGTACGTTTACATAGTGTACTACTGTATTGTGAATCCTTCTCACAAATTCGCGATTTACAAAAATAATGCCAAGATAGTAAAACGAGCAGAAATGTACAACATGGAGATGTAATGTATAAGTGGCTAACAAATAGTAGAAGGGAAAGGAAAAGATTGAGTTGTTGTGTGGAGAAAGAACTGCACAAAACAGACAACACTGTACACTCTATAGAAGGCTAAATATACAAAACTAATTCCTATAGAGAGAAAATTGAATAGAAGCGAGGAATAATGTGTAGAATTTATAGAATGTGTGTGCAGTAGTGCTATGTGGAAATGTGGATGTCCACGTTCAATTTAGCTAATATGTAGAAAGAACATTATGGAGTTGTCAGTAGTCAAGAGGGGGAGGAGGGTGGGATCAATTCTAATCTAAAAGAGTGGAGATGAGGAACGATATGAAACAAGGATGGAGAGCGAGAGACAAACTCACTAAAAATTATACTTGGACAACGTTATACTTGCAGCGTAAAAATCTGAGATCCAAGTCAGCAAGAAGGGATGTGAAAACCAGAGACAGTGACTTGGAAACCAAAATTTAGCTCGTGGTTTTCTTCGACAAATAACTTTTTCAAACTCATATGGACGGAGACGGGGAAGGAGGGAGATGTTATAAGCTTGGGCTTGGGCGGAAGGACATGCAAGAAAAGTCGGAGATGAGATGAATGAACCATCGTTATACACCATACAGCAGAGCAGATATACTACACCATCGCCATGTAAATACCTAACTACGCAAAGGAATTTGAAAACTGTATTTATATAAATACGAAACTGATACCTATACATAATTTACCAGTATTGTATTTTGTATTTCCATGTCATACTACCTCACGTATATTTTAGAGTAAATCTCTATTCTACTCTGTTCTGCCTACCAGTACCAGTATCAGTGCTGAGCACTGAGCACTGCTGGACTCTCCCTGTCCGTTTCTGTGTTGAGCAGCTTGTCTGTGGCTTGTGGGTTTGTAGGTACCGTAGGTTGGTCCTTGGTGTAGGTACGGTGCACATGGAGAAATTCTTTGAGAAAAATATTAAAAAAAGGGAGTCAAGTGGAAGTGATAAAGTGGAGAAGCTCATCTAGAAGCTCATATTTTATCTTTTTACCACTGGTTTCGACATAAATTGCTCTCTGGTTGAGTTTGAGTGTCCAATAGGAGCCGGGTTTTAGTGAGGCTCCTATATTCTCAAGATCTTGATTAAAAAATAAAAAATTACTGAGCTTTCCTCCCTAGGCTCCTCCAATATGTTCCTCCTCCTGAACATGCATGAGCCAGTCTTGTATGCAGCGGACTTTGAGCGTCCAGCTCCAATGCAGTCCGACTCCAAGTCCCACTTCCATATTTCCACTCCCATGTCCATCTCTCCAGAGTAACAAGTCTTCCTTCTACATTAGCTTCCTATTTTCTTTTCTTTACCTTTCCACTTTCCATTCCACTTTTCTACCTTTCTCAACGCTATAACTTCCGCACTTTACCACTGTCCAGGTCCTATAGGAGAGCTGTCTTTTATGAGCTAAAAATAAAAGTTATGTACCTAGGTAGGTACTGGTACTGGTACTATGCCCAGGTACATTTGTAAGTAGTTTCACTCCAAGACAGGACCAGGAGACTGGAACATGGGAAACCGGAAATTAACACAAAAACTGAGAAGAAAGTTAATTTCCATTTCCAAATTTAATTCCCATTACATAAAGATCATTTGTGATTGGGCTGCGCCTGGAACTGTGTTCCCTAATCTTAAAGTTAATACAAATCGAAATCAACAGCAAAGGCGACGGACGGCTACGTCTACTCGCAGCCCGAGCAAATGAATAAAAAAGTTGATTTTGGACAAGTCCGTTCGCTGGCAATGATTAGAATGCAATGGAAAAAAATGCGAATTGCATTAAAATTTATATATGAAATTGAATTAGGAAATGCTTGTACACTGTGTGTCAAATTTCGTATAAAATATGTTGTATTTAAAGGTAATGTCTGTGTCTGTTGTATTTAATTTTTTTAGGAGTGGGACTCATGACCTGGTCACCGCTGACAATGAGCTTTTACAAAGCACTAGGGAAAACCCCTGAAGATTCATTGGCCTTAGTGTTCCGCTCTTCCATCAAGGTTTGTTTTTACCATTATTAAACTCAAAAATTTCTATTTTTCGTCAACCTATTTCTCTCGCTAGTAACCATATATGTACATACATATTTAAGTGTAAAAACCTAAACCTACTAAACTCATAGAGTTAGCCGTACAGAATCGTATATTATGGAATGCCTCTTCCTCCTGGAATTAATGACGTCAAGTAAGCGTAATGGAAGCGAGAGCCAAAAGTCCTTAAGTGGGTAAATAGTCTGGGTTAAGGATGTCCTCCAAAAATGAGTAAAAAATTCAAAGGGGAGGGTGAGAAAAGGCCGGACGAAGGAAGACCTAAAAATTAAAAGTTTTGGTCATTTTTGAAGGGCTTTTTTCCCTCGTTTCCATAATGCAGAATTTAGCTTTAACTGTCAATTACTGGCATACGTACTGACTGCCTCTCGTCTCCATTCTCCATGCTGCTTTTATGATATTATTAATAACTAATTACCTCTCTAAATGTTTTGACGTGACCCTTATAGCCTATTGCATTGTCGTGATATGCATTACTGTCATTGTTATGGCTATCTTTGACGGCGGCTGTTCACTACCAGTATGCAGTAAAGTAGATTTTTAGAACGCAGATCCATACATTATATATATAATATCTAGTTCCCGAAAAAAAGATTACAAAAATTATTGTCTTGAGGTAGCGCATATATAATCCATCCAGGATTTGTAATGAAAATGCTAAACATGCTAAACGTAAAGATAATAATATGGCCGTGGCTCAAAATCATTGTATATTTTTGAATGTGGAAATGTGTACTGTTAGTATATTATATCCTTTATTGCTATGGATCTACAGGACATGTGTGTGTGTACTGTAGTTGCTGTATTTGTGAGTACAGTGTACCGTAATCGTAGAAGTAAAAGTAAATAACCGTATTTAATTATAATCGTTTCAGTGCTATGCTCGAGGTAGTTAATTTCATAGCTCCATGGTTGATGGTCCCTTTTAGTTTTAGGATTATTTAAGTAGAATCTCTGCATTATTTCTCTTCCTCGCTCTCTTCTTGCTCTTGTGCATAGACTTTAATGGTCGTCTATTATGCTCTGTTCCTCTTGTCTCTCTCTCTCTCTCAGTTGCATTATTGCGTGTACCTTCACTGTATGTATACTGTATCGTCTCTCTCAGTTATTTTCCCATATACATTAGTGTACACTTCCTGGAATTAAATTTTACGATTTTTGTGTTGTTCTTGTTGTTGATGATGATGATGATGCATGCCGTGTCTCTGAGATTCTGGTGCTTTCGTTCGTACTCTGTATATATTTATTCTGCTTCTATATTCGCATATTCTAGCTCCTTCTCCCCTGCACTGCCTTTGATGTACATATATACTAATATTATAGTTATTTCTACATCTCTCTGAATACTTGAGTTCCCTGTCGTAATTCATAAAACAATTAAGTGAGTGTGTACATGTATCACGCTCACGTCAGGAAATATTGCTTTCATTTAAAATATTAACTGGCTCGAATCGCGCTTGAATATTCTATAGCTATAGATCATGTGATGTAACATAGGATGTTGTTCTATCTGAATGGGCTCAAGCCGCAAAATGATACACAAATACTGATAATAATGATAAAGGTATGTTCTGTGAAGTTCTGCTTACTGGCTCTCGGCTTTTTGCTTCCAACGCAGTTTCCCCAGTTGTTATCATTAATAACATTTTATAATTATACAAATATCTATAACTACTTCTCCCTATAATATGCCTAATTCCCTGTCGGCAAAACTAGAATAAGTTTTGACTGGATTTTAATTTGAGCTTTACCCGTAAATGGATATATACTTATATCGTATTGTATAATTTTTAGAGCGAGTTGAATTTATTGTCTATAATTGTCTGTAAGTTTTAAAATTTTCAGTTAATTTCCCTGTAAAGATTGCACGTGCATTCGGGTGATGATGAAATGAAGCTTCTTTTTTTATTATTTTATAGTAGCAAAAGCAAAATTTTTATTTGTAAATGAATATTTCGAAAATGTAAATATTTTAAATTATTGTACTATATTGCAATTTATTACTTTTTTGTTTGATAGGCCAAAAAATGTCTTGTTTTTACTAAACCGAATAAAAACAATTTAACAAAATATCAAAATATTAGACTTTCTACTGTAGAAAATCTTGCCCGCATTTTTAAATGGGAATTTTTAAAGTCGTCCTTCCCAAGTACACATTATAGTCAATAATGCATTAGCTCATGTTTAGAAGGAATACTCAAAAATCATTGAATTACGGAATCAATATCAGTCAGAAATTATCTATGTCACTGCTCACTCCTATATCTATACTTTTAGCTGTTCAGCCTATTTGTTATTAAATCCTTATCAACTCAACTACCGCGAGTTTACTGTGTTGCTATAATATACTCCAATAAAATTAATTGCATGTTTTTTGGGAATCAAAATATAAAAAAAAACCTCACACTTGCAAAAATATATACAAAGTTAAACTAGAATGGACTTGAATAATGGTCACAAGTCTATAATATTACAATCCTCAATATCTACCATCTACTTCATGTAATTACTTATTGTTTTTTCCAGAAAAGGGAAAGATACGTTTCATCCTACAGTTGGAATGAAGATGAGAATAACTTAATGGGCAAAGAGGTACATAATAAATGATCAAAATCATCCTGAGATTAACTTATAATTTCCGTATCTACATTTCCTTCTCGTACAGAACATTATTTGAATAATAATTGTTATTTCCCCCTTCTCAGTCTCTCTCTCTCTCTCTCCACTTATCCTTTTGCTATTTTTTCTTCGGTATAATATGCATCTTAATAATAGTAATTTCCCATATACAGTTCTCATTTCAGACTGTGCAGATGCAATTTGAATAGTTTATTATTCACATCTATACTATATATAGTCTCTCCTTTATTTGCTTCATCATGAATCTCTTTTGTATCTATTTATTTTTGCTATATACAATATACTATCATTGCGACCATACCATTATAACTTTTGTGCAATTTGCAATGCATTTAAAGCATTTTAGCATTTTTCCTTATTAATTATGTACAAATACGATTTAAGTATGCCTTTGATTTAAATAGCTAAAAATACTGCTACTAATCCTTAACTGCATTTTTATAATCAAGACTAGACAACTAGAAGGTACTGGAGGGAAAAGAGTTATTTTTTCAGAAGTTGTTAGCAGTTCCTTCCGACGCGACGTTCCGACTTCCCGACATTATTTTCTGGTTCCTCTCTATTCTCTATATTTTTTGAGGTTTTTACTCATGAGAAACGGGAAAGCCCAAAAACGAAAGCGTACTATATACCGTAGGTGTATGTATGTAATTGTAAATATATTTTCAGCTACGAAAAAAAAACAGTCTGTAAATTGTGACTTTTTATTATATGCTCTGTAATTACGTACTTGTATGATGTATGTACACACACAAGGTATACGACATATGTCCACACAAAGACAACATTACTATCAGTATTATATAATTATATAAACACTTTTTCCACTTTCTCTACTGCGTAAAAGTTACATGCAAAAAAAAATTTCAAGTAGGTACCTACCAACCAGATAGGATTTTGAAAAGAGGAAATATAAATCCGGCTCTGAAAATTCCACTTTTTTCCACAAAGGATATTAATTATTTTTTTTCTTCTTCATCTTCGTCTTCTTCTTCTTCTTCGTCTTCTCTCAATTCTCTACTCCCGATCTTTTAGTCACCTTGAGACTTCACATTATCCCATCCGAGCAAGATCCATCTGCCATAGAGTCTGCAGTCTATGTATCAGTATAGAGCTTGACATGTTCTGTGCATAGAGAGATCAAGGGAAAGTTAGTTGTATTTGCTCAGGGCCTTTAATAGGTTAGGTGTACACACACACACGCAGTTCCTAGTTCCTGAATTCGAACCGTGCCGTTCACTGGGAAGACATATACTTTTGTAAGATATCTTGTACGGTTTTTGAGCCTATGGGTTCGTTAGTTGAAATGTTTGAACCAAAGTTGATGAGGGAAGGAGCAAGAGTCGGAGCCTATAATGTAGCCCAGGCCAAAGTTAAGGGTTTTAGTTGAGAGCACAGGGGAAATAAAAATCCTTTTTTTTTTAAAAAAAAGTATTTAGTTTGTGGTACAAGTATATTATAGTGGTTGGTTGATTGGTAGTGGTACTGGTAGTGGTAGATGTGCTCAGAGATGCATTATGTAAAAAAAGTCTGGATAAGGATATAGGGATAGATGAGAGTGGATGATCATGATCATAATAGAAGAGGAGTAGTCATTTCTATAGTGTGCCTAATCTTCCTACCTCTACCTATCTACCTACATACTATTATTATACAGCAGTGTCTGGATTCTGAATAGTAGCTATATAGGTTCTTCGGGCCCTGTACACAAGCACACTAGAATTCGGAATAAGTTTTGGGAATTTGTGTCCTGAGCTAATATGGGACAGCATAGGAACAGAGTGGTGGTGCTGTAGTTAGACAGATGATGAACTGAATACGGAACAGAATACATAGACATATAGATCCCGGAGGGAGCCCACAGTTAAACTTTTATAATGTATATGTTAGAGATTATGAGTGGAGCATAATATAACTTACAGTATTAGAACCCATGTAAATTTCATTGTTCTCTGCTAATATAGTATATAGCCATATCAATCTATTATATAGTGCCTGTAGATTTTGATTCTTGGAGTGTGATGTGTCTATGCATATTAGTTGTCTATATATTATATTATATTCTATATTAGATTATAAATTCTATTTTGAAAGCGTCTAGTCACCATTTAGATTATGTAGAAAAGATGAGAAGATTTGTGGAGGCAGATAAAGGAGCAAGTTTTAATGAGGATTGAAAAGGGACCTTTTAATAGTCTCGGAGCATGGAGGAGAGTTTGCCTGTAATTTAATCATGTCTCTTAATCATCTTTTGTTTATCCTCTCAACCCCCTTTTGTGTACAGAGCTGGGGAAAAGAACGTTCCGCTTCGACTGAAGAGGCCTCCACAGCCAAACAACTTCATCAACAAAAGCTGAGTAGGGAAATCTCTGCCTTGGCCGAGAAACATGGTTGTACTTTGTCACAGTTGGTCATTGCCTGGTGTCTCAAGAATGATCCTGTTCAGTGTATGCTCATCGGACCCACTTCTACACCAGAGCTTCTCAGCTATTTTCAAGCTTTACAAGTAAGTGTCCTTCTTTAGCTGTTTAGAGCTCCTAATTAATTATTACATATTCAAATAATATGCGTTCCACTTTTTTCACACATTTTTCCATCAAAATAAAAATTATAACCAATGCTCAGAACAATGCAATGTAGGTAGGTAGGTACATAAGCTAAGCCTATACCTACTGCTCAAAACTACTGCAATAATCTGCATATATGAATCCATGGTGAAAAACGTGCGGGTCGTTACAATGTTAAATATTGCAAAATTTTAGAGGAAAAGAACGTACTTTTTTTTTAGTATGTACCTATATATAGTCACTGTCAGAATTTCACAATGGGGGTGGAACGCATTTCGGAATTAGTTTGAAAAGATATGGAGATAAGGTTTATCTCGACTACGCTTTAATTTCGCTTATAATAAATTACTTGGAAAGTTTTTACTTGAGCTAAAAACATTTAATACCAGATCTATATCTGTCCCCGTGTGTTCCTATGCCTCCCTTCCTTCCTGAGATAATTAAAAGACTCAAGATGAAAACGAAACCACTCACATTATGCTGGAAGTATTCTATTATTACTTGGAAAATGTGAGTCTTCCAGTGGGAAGACGATGTAAAGTTAAATAGATAAAATTCCTTGAACTATAAGTTAGACCCCAAGTATAATGGAGGGAAATGCCAGGCTCCTATAAATTAAGTGTGAAAATGAGAATCGTAGGTATGATCTTGTGACTTTTTAGATTTAGATTCAGACATAAGTGGGTACTTTTTTTAATTTGTGTTTTTAAGACTGACACAGAGTCATATAGCGACGAAAAGAATAGGCCAGAGGAGTGGAACAGGGCATTTAGAGAGAGATATAAATGATCATACATACACAGGCATAGGTATAGGAACAACTTCAGTTTCTGTATACTCTTGGGCAATGTGCGCAAGGTGGGAATTGTGGGGAAATATATCCATCCTGAAGTTTTATCTTAATTTGATTTTTTTTCTTCTTCTTCACATTTCATTTAGTGATGAGAACCTCCCTCACGTATACGCTAACGTTAACACAGTAATGAAAAATCGATGAGATCTAAGTAAAGTATCCAGAAAGGAGGGGAAGGGGGGGGGGGGGAGATGGGGAAGGAAAAGTAACAAAGTTTTTTTTTCCCTCTAACAAAGTTTTCTTTCATTGTGTATTTTGTAGCTGATCCCGAAATTGTCGACAACTGTGATGAACGAATTGGAGAAGATTCTTGATAACCGACCGGTGAGACCTCCGATGGTGTCAACTCTGGCGCTGGCTCAGAGATGACAATCACTTCCCGCTCCGAACTCAATCCATCGGTCCAAATCTCCAAGTCCATGTCAAAATGATGGAGGAGCGGGTTCTCAGTCGCCAACGCTCTCACACGAGCATCCGCCTCTAACTAAGCGACCAAGTATCATTAGTATAGAACGTGCTCACCAACAAGAACGAGCCTTTACCTCTTGGAATAACAGATTTCCAAACTGTAAAATGCAGTAGTTTTAATACATACATACATGATTCTGAATCTGAAAATCTCTGAACCTGCCTCCTTCCATCATCCTCTATACCCCCTATCCATCTTTGCTATAAAAAAAATTAAAAAATCCAATAAAAAATAATTTAAGTTACATTTTCAGCTTCTTTTGTTTTTTCAAAGACCTTGACACAGAACTCTTGGTTTTTTTTTATTTCATGATTTTATACCTTATGATTTGACGTACATTTATGACTTACTTAATTTTCGTAAAGAGAAACAGAAAACGAAAAGAAAATGCACCAAAAAAAAATACTGTGAGTTTGCATTTAAGTAAAGTATTTTTTTGTTTTGTAGCTTGGTTGCATTCAAATCTTAATTCTCGTTTCAACATTTTCTAGCGGCTGATTTAAAATGATTACAAACTATGATTATAATTATTTTAAATTCAAAAAAAAATGACAAAAGCTATAAAAAAGCGGATATATAAATGACAATATATCTATATGAATTTCGAAGTAATTGCCTTTTGAAACATAGCATACACAGCCTCATACAGGTCCTGTAGGGATGCTTATATATTATTGAAAATAATCCTTCAAACAACAACAGGATTACTCAAATTAGCTTTGAACTCAGTTACTGCAAAAAATAACTGATTGCTGACTCAAACAGGTTAGTAACAAAACTACACAGAAGTATTATTGCTGAAGATTCATCCTGTCTGACGTTGCTACTCTTAACTTTAAATGTAAATAATTATCAAAGTATATAAGTACCTATAGATATACATATACATATTCATAAAGCTACCTTTAAGAAAAAAATTACGGAATGGTGTAAATGTGTTATATTATAGTAGTCATAATATAGATAAAATAATTCGCGCAATAATTAAAATATAGTGCTTCGATTTCGATTAAAATTTTGAAGCTAGAAATGGGGCGAACGTTACTAAAACTAAAATGTAAATATACAGAGAAAAATAGTAATTTTCAAACTCAATAGAACCACCAATAGAAAATGACATTCTGACTTGACAAAATTTAATGGACAGTACTTACACAGCAAGCAATATTATTGATTGAGAAAGGCTATTATATAATCCAACCATTAAGAATTCGGACTTTCCCCTTTTGGTTTATACTCATATATCTTACAATTTAGACATCGTTGTTAAAAAATAAAAAATATATAGGTATGTTTTTGTATTTTGTTCTTACTGAAAATGTATCTTAAGTTATCATTTATTGTTGTTGGTCCATTTGGTTCTGTTTGACTTATTTATATATTTATCTGTACACCCAGTTAATAACTTACTCAGTGCCATTATTGCAAACCGTATCCTGAACTCTGACTAAAATCACCAATCATGGTGCGAATTGTTGTCAATATATTTCATTCAAAGTTGATATGTAGTATAGTTACTAATTCAGAGAAAATATCGTTAGAATTTATAGAGCTGATCTACTATGTAATTACATACTTTGTCCATCCTTTCTAACTCCACTTCTGACGCTATCCGATCATCGTATTACAGTTACATTAAATAGTAGCTAATGCTATGTAGCATCTACTAATTATCTAAGTAGACGTAGAAATATATAGACATTGTAGTTACAAAATTTTCAGAGACATCACTCAGTCATAAAGTCTAATTAATTAAATTACCTATGCCTATATACACTATGCATGCGTATTTGTAGACAGTATATATGCTGTAGACTTGCAAAGTGCATAGAACTTTGTATGTAAGCAATTCCTATTTTTTTTTAGGTATTCATCAATATGCCTAAGCTCTTTTATGGCTCGAGCCAATACCAGCCACACTACCATAATGAAAATTTGTAAGTACATACTATACTAATTACATAAATACTAAGGCAATTATAATAATTAATATTTAAATAACTATATTATAGTATTATTAACATTTACCACATACATAAGCTTACTACTTTCATCTAAATTCTGTAATGTAATAATAATAATAATTGCATACACATATACATAGTCGTAATATATTATGTATTTCTTCCACTTCAAGGTCTACTTATTACTATACACCTTACCATTTACAATTATTACAAACTATTTAAGTATAGCTAATAATATGTAGATTGAAGCTAAGCTATTAACTATATAAATAGTTAAGAAAATCATAATTTACAACTACAATCTGCACAAGCAATATAGCAATACTTTCAACTTTAGCGCTAAAAAAAGATATTACACCCCGTCTTGACAAAATGAGGAAAAGAAAACACATTCATATACTAGAGTGCAATATGACAACAAAATAAAAATATGAGGTCAATCCTCTTATTCATCTCATGAACATGAGAGGAGCTCCATCTAATTCTCGGACAAAATGAAAAGTGTACAACTTCTTGAGTGTCGCTCCTAGAAACTTTTCTCAACAGACATGTTACTACATACATTGTAAAATTAAATGAATACTGCCCATTGTTTATATTAATAGTGTTCCAAGATACGCGTACACAGCTCACAATATTATATATATATAAAACAGTAAATAGAGCTGCACTTTTTATGATTCATGTAGTTCATGTCAGACTCATATGATATACAAGTAAGCCTAAATGCATAGAAAGAAATGGCGTTGCTAAAGGATTGACATAAAATAATGATGAGGGGCTACAATATAATAAAATGTAATACACATATATATATTATATAATATATAATGAAAACACCGCCAAACTACTAGGTATGTGGCAAAAGTTTCGCTCAATATTTTGTTTTCCCACATCCTCGTTGACCGATGCATAATCTGAAAAATGTTGAATCGTGACCCAGTCCATGTCCATGACATACCAAGTCTAAAAACAAAACTGTATGGATGAGCTCAAACTGAATTTTTTAAAAGGAAATAACACCTTTTCATTATTATTGATTTTATAATATAGTTAAAGCATAAAAGTCAAAAGTGTTTGGTTATAAAATATGTAACAGAATAAAATAGCTTTTATAAACGTAAAACGTACTAATAGTAACATCGAAACAGTTTAAACAGCCATCGGTTTGTGTATTACAGTCACAATATTCCGTATATTATTCCAGTCCTTTTAGATCTGTTGTAAGTTCTTCCGTTATTAGTATAGGTATCTCATTAAATAACAAAAAACTACTCCTATCACTGTTAGGTCATGGTAGGTAGGTACTATGATTATGTGCATTCGAATCGGATATCACTGCAGAGTGCAGAGATGATGACTTTCGTCATGAGTTTTAGATCCACCAACCAGGATCCAGTATCTCTCTACGCCTACTACTACTTATGGGCACATTGCGTCAAATGTACAAAAGATGCAGCAAAATAAGGGCATCTTCATTTTCTCAACTCATAAACCATTCATGTTCAGTAGCAGAGTTGCAGAGAGTCTTGAGTCGGGTTTGAGATCATCAGCAGGAGTTCTATTATTTATATTCAAATATAGGTTTCGAATAACTCTTTAGTGCTATACTTATGCAATAACTACATCATCCAGCTTTTCCAAGGTATCACAATTTACACTCCCTATTCACAGTAAGGTCAAAAGTATCACGTTTCATATACATACACTCCGTGTCCAATCCATACATTGTTACCAAGGTTAAAAATCGCAAAAAATCAAAAGAAATTACTAGGTATTTACTGACTGATACTGACTCACACACGCGTTATTTAACTCAAACTCAACATTTTGCTTGTTAATGAAAGTAACTTGACAAGGGCAAAGAATAAGCAGCATTGACAATTTCAAAATCAGGTGAAAATAATGCTGAAGATGGCACGTTCACTATTTCTACCTGTATTTCTAGTCAAGTCTAATATTTATGGCAATGGTAGTGATGAGGATGCATATGCTAGTACATAAGTACCGAAATTACTTTTGTCAATATATGCATTTCAAGAACACTTCAGGTCAATATTTTACAATGAATGTATCCATAAATCCATGCAATATGGGGAACCAAACTCGTAGACTTTTAATATTTCTCTTGTTCTCGACACGACGGTATTACCGTCACGGTCACGGTAGCAGACTCGTTAATTTTATGGATGAGTTGACGGTTTGGAGAAATTGTTGTTCGCGACTCGCGAGACCCACAAAAATGTAATCATGATGATTTGATGATGATGCGATAGTTCTGAAGAATGTTTTGATTGGAAAATAATAAAGCATTACACTTCGGGAGCTCTCAAAAATAACGTTGGGCGTTTTTTGGGGGAGAGGGGTCCAACCGCCCTATCCTTTACATGTGCGTACATACCAAAAATAGCGACGTACAGGGGGAGCGGTGGGGGCCAAACCAGATTTTTGTATAACGTTATTTTTGAGAGCTCCCTTATTACACACAAAAGCTGTACGAAATCTCAGCCCTTGTGTTATTAACCATATTATAATGCACGTCTTAATTAATAGGTCAATTTAAATTTAATTTAATATTCACAGAAAGCGTAAAACTACGTGTACCTTGAAAGAAATTAAAATGTACTGGCGCGCTGCCACCAACTAAACTGCTGCTTTGAAACTGCTTAATTACACTGGTACTGCAAAAACTGCAAGTGGTTGTGAAAGAGCGGTTCGTACAAACACGCTCACGCAGTCATTCACAGCATTCACATTATCTGCTGTCACGGTCAGCAAATCTGTCCGTGAAGTACGGATAGGAAGTGATTTCAATCCCTCAAAAATTACAAGGAGGGATTCTTAAAGAAATTTCGACTGTGATTGTATGTATTGGTTTGTGGCATAGTGCGAGAACGAAGAAAATTAGGAGATTATTTTATATTTGTAGTACCTACGTATAGTAATAGTATATAAATAATTACATAATATAGTAAATCAGTTTTCAAGTTTTGAATTTTGAAACCCATTCGTTTTATATACCCATTGGATAACTGAACTGGATTTACTACAGATCCCAGATACCGTTTAATTAATTATAATAACACTCACAAGCTTTGTTAGGCTAGTTAGTGGAACTATGAACTATTGGCTATAGTGTATTTACTTGTTCAGGTCAGCAAGTATTTATGGCGGCGCACGTAGAATTACAGCAGAGTACTAGTGGGGATAGTAACCAGAGCTGGGCAAACGAATTGCCCTCGCACTCCGCTCCCCTCTTTTTCAAAAATTATGCATGTATAATTTGTCCCTCAAACCTCCCCTCTTTTGGACCTAGTGCGCTCGCACTCCGCTCTTTATATAACCTCTTAAAATTCTTTGCCCTCCCCTCGCACTCAAGAGGGCACTCTTTTCCTCACTAATCAGAAATCCTTGTCTCTCAATCAAGATAGGGAAAGTTCAATTCTATTGAAAAAAAACTTCGAACCCAAAATAAAAGTCGCTGTAATTGTTGGTCTATAAATGATGTCACCCAAATTGTCACGTTTTTAGGATCCACCCACCCTAATGTCATAATTTTCAGGGTTCTTTTCAAAGAGTAGAATGATTCGAAAGAGTGCAGTGGTATTGCCCTCCGCTCCCCTCTTTTTAGCACTCCTGGTTTTTATGCACTCGCACTCTTTTTTTGGAGGGCTGCTTATAGTAGATGCACTCGCACTCCGCTCCACTCAAAGAGGGGAGCGGAGTGCACAAAAGAGGGATGAGGGCGCTCTCCCCTCCAGAGGCTTGAACAGCTATGGGATAGTACTAGTACATACATACTGAAATTTTGACCTTGTGGATAAATAATAAGAGACAAAAAGTTTTGTTCGACAATATTACATGTAAATTATAACTATTATGTGAGTGTGTCATTAGCTGGTGTGACTACATTTATAGTGAAGTGACGTATTTGTTGTGGGACACGAATTAATTAGTGTGCACAATACATGGGAGCAATGGAAACAAATTGCCTCGTTTATGATTTCTGTTTTATTCACGTAACATTCGGGTAGTAAGTAATGGGATAATTATCTAAAGAGAGCTCAATTCACACAATTTACTATTTTTTCATTATGGTGCTACTTCTACTACGCTGTAGGGCGTGCAGTTTGTTGTTATTGTCTGTAGAGTTATTTATTATTGGGATTGTAGTATGGTTACGGTATTATACGGTTTCCGTATGTAAGTAGGAACATATATTATGTAGGCGAATAAAATGTATTTGGAAGTTCATAATGGAACGGTACGGTGGTTCTTTCATATGCAGTGCAGATTTATATTCCGTACACATGTAGCAATTGACTTTGTCGGAAAGTATGTGTTGTGGATTCGATATGAATTTACCCGGCATGACGTAAAGCCAGGGCAAGGGCCGGACCAGGAACGATGATATTCACAATCACAACACATCCTTCGTCTCGACATGCTATGGAACCTTGCTTTACTTTGGTAGTAAAGAATGTTTATACTGAAGTACTATCAAGTAAGTATATTAGCTGCATGCTTAAAAGTATATACGTTCCTGACACATGAAAGAATCCCCCTTCGGCCTTAGAACTTATGCACATACTGATTAGTTGATAAGTTTTCGAAACAATTGGATTTAATTATAGAATTTCGGGGAATTTAGCAGGGTAGGTATTGCACGGCTGTCAGTTTATAAAAAGTGATAGATTTTTTTATTTATCTTTGTTCAGAGTCTTGGATTTCTCACTAACTCGGAATTGTTATAGACAGCTTGAAAAGTTCATTAGGGTAATTTGTTGAATGTAAAATAAAGAATGCGGAACTTTTGCATTTATTTTGTTTCCCATTTCCCATTAACTGGGTATGCGTTTTGTAGCATATCAGTTTTGGGACTATATTAATATGTTCCTGGGTTTATATATATATATATATGCATAATGCATTTATTTTGAAAGATTTTTATTTTAATTATAATAATATTATGATATTTTTGCTTATTTTGTAAAATAATTTTATTGATATTTTATTCATTGTACTTCGAGATCTTGCAATAAATTTTATTTGAATGTAGGTAATTACGTTATACAGTCCGATTCTAGTATATGTATTTCACGTACATGTATGGGTTTTGGCTGATGCTTCTCGGTTTATAAGTAGAATTTCTATAGTTACTAAAAATGACATTTGAAGTCAAGTCTACTGAAGAATGGTGCCATTTCTGTGACATACACACTTAAGCGTATATAGGTATTCCAAGATATCTATTGCTATCTCAATAAGTATTGTGCTTACGCGTATTCCTAGTCACCTACCTATTAATTATTATAAGGTTAGATTGTGTATATGAGGATCACATATAAAAAATTAGTTAATATAAAGATTAAACTTGTGAAATATAATAATTCATAAGGAATGAATGCTATGTGGACATTTTTCGTGGAAAATCTCCCATATAGACCTGTGACACAACTTCAACTGTCACAATATTTAAAATGGTCAAAATTTAGATGTAAAGTTAAATTTAAATATCAGTTTTACTTTAAGGAAAATAATTTAGGAATTAACCAATTTCTGACATCGTAGAAAAATTGTTTTACCAACCAATACATCACATCAGATGATCACATCGAGAACTCGGAGGAAACATACATAAAAACTTCTATTGAACCATATCATGCCTTAAATGAGATCTGCTCAACATCATCGTACTCAGTCAGTGCCGATGATGAAATATAAACATTTTATGGAAACAAAAAAAACAAAAAATGCTGAGTGCTGACTCCGTTACATTCATAACTACAACCACAGCTACCAACTGCATTACCAAAATGTCAAAAAATGTGGTGGTTTTGTGAACGATTTCTGTATGTTAATGATTAACGTAGTGGGAATTATAATATAGCATTATAGCATGTAATTATTGCATTTAATAGCATAACTATAAAGAAAGATATTGACGCGGTAATTATTTCAGTTTACAAGCATAAAAGATATATTATACACTATGACTACAAAAAAAAATATTACTACAAGTTATCCCTTAAAAAGTACGGGTTAACCTGAAAGTTTTATGCATGTCTTTTGCTCTTATAAAAATCTACGAGTCTCTAACAAGGGAATGGTTTCACATGGAACCCGTCGATTTCAAAAAGTCATATCTACAAAAATCAGGCTTCTTTTAAATAGTGGGGATCCAAACTAACTCGAGTGCATTTTGCGTTGTTCGGTCACAATAGCCCGCCAAAGTTTAAAAAAATTCAAATTTTAATATTTTACGACCCTTGTACTTTTACAGTTTATGTCCGATTTTGATGAAATTTCGTTTTTTGGGATCCTTACGCTTTTTACTGAAAAGCAATTTCAGGATTTTGAAAAATTCGAAAATTTTCATTTTTTTGAAAAAAATCCAAGAAATGAGTATATTTGAGGCCCGATTTTTTAACACCGTTTTTTCGAAAAAATGAAAATTTTTGAATTTTTCAAAATCCTGAAATTACTTTTCAGTATAAAGCCTAAGGATCACAAAAACCGAAATTTCATCAAAATCGAATGAGAACTGTAGAAGCTACAGGGCGGCAAACTATTAAAATTTGAATTTTTTTAAACTTTGGCGGGCTATTGTGATCGAACAACGCAAAATGCACTCGAGTTACTTTGGATCCCCACTATTCAAAAGTAGCCTGATTTTTGTAGATATGACTTTTTGAAATCGACGGGTTCCATGTGAAACCATTCCCTTGTAAGTAGTAAGTAGCGTATAACATTTAATTACATATTTAACTTTAATAAAATTAAAATTAAGGCAACACTGGTGCATTCTAAACATTAACACTTCTTGTACATATTTATAGAGGGTAGAAATAATAATATATATATAAATTATTAAATGCCTAAGTTAAGTATTATCATACATTCGTAAATAATTACCAGTACGCGTGACAATTTGAGTAATGCTAAGTACATCGTGTAGAGTACTTTACTCATGTTTCATTATTGTAATAATGTACAGACACAGACATATAGTATCATAAGCGCTATTACTACTCTCGTGTGTATGGTGTACATAAAATATTTTAATTATTTAAGATTTGAATTTTAAAAAACTGTGAACAGAAGCGCAACGTTCTCTGTACATGTATATAGTGGCTGCAGTGTAATACCTACATTAACCTAGGTAAGATATAATACTAGTTTGAATTGACTACAGGTTCAATTCTATATAGTCACTCCTCCTAAACCTTTTGAATTAAAATTAACAGCGGGTGGTTATTTGTTCACGATAAAATTTGAAGAACTCAAAATATTAATGAAACCCCGGACACTTTTAATATTATTATTATAATAAAATAAAATCGTTTTCAAGATCTTAAAAAATATATTACTGATATAAGAAAATAAAAGAGTATGTTAGGGAAAGTGACGCAAGTAAAAAATTTACAGAATTACAATAAAAATAATGTGGTATCATATTCATGAATGCATTCTGGAAAAAAAAATTGTACATATATGAAATGACCAATAATGTTACTCCTTCTTACTTGTTGATTTCCAACAACAACGCTGTGAAAATTTATGGAAATTTAAAAAAGAAATGCCATCATTATTATTGCGCTATTGATTAGCTTACGTTGAATTTTATGAAACTTTGAAAAAATATTATTAATAAAAGATTCAAAATTTTGCTTGTTGCACTTGCTGGAAAATATCAATTTGGAGTCAAGACCAAAAGAAATGGCTTTGTTTTTGGAATGCTTTGCGGTTTTATTAAATTTCATATTATGTTTCATAAAAGTTATATAATTTTGAAATATGTTATAATTCTTAAACTGATTTAGCTAAAATATTTTGAAAAAAAGAATGAAGACAACGGCTGGTACTTTATTGCCATTCACGGCACACTAACGCATTACTCCCCAATGATGAGGTCCGTTCCAGCGTCTAAGGTGACCCCAGAAAAGGTTTTGCTGCATACACATTTTTAAAAAATCATTAATACAACGAATGGTCTTTTCATACTATTATTATATTATGTTATTTTAAAACATTGAAAATTACAAACTCCTTCAATAGTTTGTTTATTTTATTCTTACGTTATAACTCCCAACGTTTTATCAAGGAAATTAATGTTCAGGTTGTTCAAATTTAAAGTTTTCGGGTCTAAGCCAGGTGTGAGTCCTGTACGGGCGTAGTGGAAGATAATTTGAACTTTATCGGAAAGTGAAGGAAGGAAAGCACTTGGGACTTCAATGTGTGCGCTCAAATTAGCGCTAGGTTTAATTGCTCCCCTACAAGTTTGAGAATTACAAATATTAAAACGTCATTTTAACATAGTAATCATCTGGTTTTAATTATGATAAGCACAGGGAAGAATCACAAGTTTGATGTTTAATAAGTCTTACTCTGCTAATATAAAAGCATCTGTCTTTGACCCATCCTGTCTTCGGAGTTGAATGGTTACCTTTTGGAAAAAGATTATTTCAGGCGTGAAAATGAGGACAAAAAATGGTAGTTAAAGAAAGTTTTTATTAGCAATCATAATTTGTTCACCTTTCCATGGTCGATCTTGGTTTGACTATCACTTACGACAGCTTGAGCCTCAGCAGCTTGAACTGAATAATTTCGTGGGATTATCAAAAAACGAAAGAATCAATTAGAAATGTTATCATAATGCCTTATACCTACTTTAGCCCACTTTTACTTTTAACTACTGCACGTCTAGTGATCTTGTTTCGTTCTATAACAACCTTGTCTGGATCAGACGTGTGGCTAAATTAATGAAAGTAAAAAGAAATATTACTTACGGCAGTATGATGCTTTTGAGTCGGTGTGTAAGAAATATTGTCCACTTGCAGCAGAAATAAAGTTTTCATTCTCGTACCCAATAACGGCACATCCGGAGTCTTTGCAAGTTTTGTAGCAAGTTCCCCTGTTTTACAAATGATTTGAAGAAACTATATAGTGAAATTCTAGATTTTTTAGTTTCAAGATTAAAAATAGCCTTATTATTTTATTTGTTCATAGTTTAGTTCTAAAACTTACTTTTGGAAAGTTTTGTAATTTTCACAGCTGTATGCAACATACGGACACTGACTCTTCAATGATTCGGCCCAATACTCTGTGGAACGAGCGTGACTGCAAGCGTAGGTGGAAATTGCGCCTAGAAATCACACAGTTTTCCCCATTATTTAAAAAGCCAACGTCAAAGTTTGAAAATCCCAATCTATATACGTGAAAAATTATAGTTTCTGTTTGTATTTCCAAAACTTTCACTCACCTTCGAAGTCAAGTGTGAGGAGGTCAATGAGGGAAATGACAAGATTTCCTAGCAGTTCCTTACATCCAGGCTGAACGTCTCCACCATTGGGATAAATGTCAACTTTACCGATTGGCGTAGTCATACCAAGTCCAAGAGATAAAGCGGCATTTGCGTTGGTATGAATACCTTCAACATATTTTGCATCAGCCTCATCAATTCTCACCATGTGATCTGTTCCTTCGAAGTAGGGCTGAGTTGGGTCCAATGCTGTTGAAAAGTATTAGTTAATATTAATCAATAATTAACTACTAAAACTTATCATCAATGGACCTAAAGTAGTAGTATTACCAAGAATTATATTAAGTGCCTTTTCGAAGATTTCAAAAATTAAAATTGTTATGCAAGCATTAATGGCACTTACCAGTTAAACGTGCAATTCCCCGAATTCGACTCCCTACATATCCAGCAATATGTGCTCCTAAACTGTGACCAATCAAGTGGATACGGTCGGTGGTGAGAGCAGTTTTTTCCAATAAAAAGTCAATAAATCTATACAAGAAGATACAGAAAAGGAAATTTAAAAACTTTGTAAATTAAAATATTCAAAATCCCAATTTTTGTCTTGATTTTTAAAGCCGAATTTTAAAATGAAATCATAATAAGCTTACATTGAAACTTGTGCTCCAACCAGTCGGGTATTTCCAACAGCTTTGATGTAACTCTTTTTGGCACCTGGACCCCAGTCAATAACCAGAACGTTCAAATTTTCCTATCAACAAAAAACATTACGATAATTAGGACTTCGATAAATACTAAAAACAAAGTGCAGTGCAAACGAGCCCTAACAATCAGAATAACAACATAATATTTCGAATTGCGTCTAAATTTTTGAAGTATATAGGTATATATAGGTACTCTGTATTTTATAGCTTGGACTTGTAATTATTCTGATCGGTAACTACGAATGTTTACCTTTTCAAGAAGAGCATTTTTGGTGTCGTTGACCCACTGGGTATTGGAATTGTCAGTCCATCCATGAATAATGAAAACAGTACGTCTCGCACCGTCAAACTGAGAAAAGTCCAACATGGCGTCTTTTCCTGGCAAAAGTTCCTCGGGTTCATCCTTGGAATTTCTATTTAATGATTATAGAAGCCATTATTAGTTTCGCTCACATAAGTTACCCCAATCAGCATCACAATATCCACTGAAAACGGAATATATTGATAAGAAATTTAAGGTTTAAAAGTACCTTGTGAAAAGCAAATGACGGGTCCCGATTTCCTCAGGTCTCATTGGTAAGGCGACCAAAGGTCGAAGCAATGAAGTCCAGGGAGCTTCAGAGCTGAAACATCCATAGTTATCGTAACAAACCTAAAAATTTAAAGGCAATTCATGATTTCACACTGTCAGTATTTTTATTTTTATTGTATTGATTTTAAATATGAGATCAAATTAAATGATTTAAAGTTAGAATGCTAACCTCATTGTGCACGACACTTTCCTTTAGGTTCTGAAGTCTCTGCTTCCTATCATTCAAGGGGGAAGCTGCGACATAGAAAATCCGTGAAATTTTTAATTTTTACTCATATTATTCACATTTGTGCATTTTGTTTTAAAAAAGCAAACCATGCATTAGTGGTACAACAATGGTATAATAAAATCAGTAAAATATTTATAGCTTTGCATACTTACATCCTCCATAAATTATAATTTTGTGAAATGCCAGAAACAAATAATAGAAAATATTAAAACTTACCCAAAGCTCCACTGATGGCTACACAAAGAAACAAGTACCTCAACATTTTGAAGCAATATTCCTCAAACAAGAGCGATTGACTGAATAACTACCAACGGATGAAATGCATCGAGTGTAGGGCGAGTTCATTAATTATATCTATGATGTTATGCTTATGAGAAAATATATTATGCTCTTGAGAATGTTCAAGATAATCGAATCAGATCAATCATGAATCATAATAATAGCCAATAATTTCTTCTAATAATTATTAAAATATAACATTTGACAAGTTCATTTTGAACTATTAGTGCTGATAAGAACTATCACTTCACAAAATATCAATCATTAAATTTCTGTAGTAGCAATCAATCTGACATGTCCGCCTCTCGGACAGTTTTGTTTTTGCCCAGTGTTAAAAGGGGTGGTTAAACCAACTATGGGTGACATTCCGAGTCGGCAAATTTTATTCTTTTATTGACTTATTGCTTACCTTTGATTATTATCTATACGGATTGCACGTGTCAAAGTGTCAAATCGTGTTTGTTTAAAACTTGTACCTCTGTGCAAAAGCGAGTGTACGGAATTAACAATTAACAATCCTGCCAAACACATATGAAAACAACATTTTGTAGCGTAAAAGTATCCCAGCTAAATCTTATACTATGAACTCTGAAGTGTGTTGGAAGATAACTAATAAATATTCATCATTCAACCAAAACTTGTGCATTTTTGAGAATTTAATTGAAAACTCATGTTTTATTCCAACATAACTTAACTAATCGTAAGTATGCCTATTATATCCGACTAAGGGTTTGCTTTATAGCACATAGTGTAAACAGTGGTGGGAGATTTGCTACCCGGAATTTTGACACCCAGCCACAAACCCATGGGAGAATGATCCATGCCCAGCTTAATAGATGGATGTAGGTTAGACACGATTGACGCTAAAGACTGATGTTATACTGATCGTGAGTCCTGAATAATTAAATTATATGCAAAGAAATATCACAGACCGAAACCACAGGTCCGCATGTCTCTGTTTTACAAGCAAATGCTTAACTGCTTTAATTTTGTAGGAACTAGGGAAAAAATATAATAGAATATTCTAGGTTTTTAGCTGGGTGGGAGTAGATGTATGGGTAGCAATGGTCCAAGTCAAATGGCCAATTCCCGTTGTCCTCAACAGGATATGAGAAGAAGGGGTTGTAAATTTTAAACGCATTGGCCAGTAAACAAATAGATGAATACAAAATATATGTTTGACTCCAATAACTGGAGTAATTTACTTATTTAAATAAGTAAATTCTTGAATATGTCTCATATGCATTACAAGAATGTGCAAATAATGTTCACAACTATTGGCTTATTTTTTCTGCTGTGAAGGTTTATCAAAAGATTCAGATATCCAATGTTTTAGCCACAGCTGCAATTTGCGCATTACGGATACCAATAATATAAAATGTAGCGAGTACCACAAAACGTCCATAATTCACAGTAAATAATTAGAAAAGTTGTACCATCAAAATGTTTTTTGTCGGTCGCATAATACATTTCTTTAGTTCAACACCAAATCAGTGAACAGCTCAAGAAACCTTTATTACGATGTTAAGCCAAAACGAATATGCAGGGATACTGCAATGTTAATAAGTGTAATGAAAAGTTTAAAAATTTGGTGTGTATTGCTATGAGCGATTTAATTTTCTGATAAAATTTTTTATGATATAATTAGTGCATTAATAGATTACTATGAACCAACTGCATATTAGAAGCTTTGCAGACGAAAATAATTTGCTACATATTCGTTCCCTGAAAACAATAGCTATAAATATATTTATTTAGACTCTAAATCATCAAACCAATAAACCTGAATATGTAATTAACTACATAGGTGTGCTGCTGCTGTACACAAATGCAGTAAGTAATTCATAATTACTAAATACCTGCAAATTATGTAGCTTAGATAGGTAGTAATAATAGTTGAACAGGAGGAGATAAATAGATAAACCCAATTTGATGATGACAAAAAATTAAACTTGAAGTCCTCTTCATGCATTAACGATTAGCACAAGCGCAAGGGTATTCAGAGAAAGCTACTTTGCACTAGCTTTATCTTCATTCAGCTTGGCGAGGATGCGGGGAGTAAAGTAGGTGATAATAACATCCGTTCCAGCTCTTCTCAATGATGTAAGTGTTTCAGCGAGAGCGGTATCGAGATCAAATAAACCACTCTCGGCACCTTTTATCAACATAGAATATTCTCCAGAGACCTACATGGAAATCGAATCAAATTAATGGATGCAATAATACATTCCAAGTTTTGTTTTACCATTACCATCACGTTGAGTTCTTTGGGGACCTCTGTAATATCTCCTATCGTTACACCACAAGCATACAGATTAAAATCGAGCTCGCCGACCACAGCACTTTTACAAAAAACGTTATGTCCAAACTTTTTTTACGCATTACCGATACAGTTATACAAATAGCTATTTAATTTAATCTAACCTGATAAGCAAACATGGGAAGTTCAGGGTGACGATCCTTTGCACCTTTAATGATGTCCAAATAGGCTAAGGCAGGCTTCACCTGAATTAACAGCATCAAGCAAATAATTATTCCACCATATATACGACACATGTCTTAAAACTCAAAATATATAAAACAAGCATTTAGGCCCGCCGATTTCGGCGGAATTGCGCCTCATCTGGACACTGGCCCCGGTTACCCACCGTCACTCTACTTTAACGTGTCTAGGGTTGGTCGTCGTGTGCACACTCACAAAATTGACACGGATTAGTCTTGAATTAAATCCACACCCCATTACGACACCACAGCCGCATTCACGACCAACCCTAGACACGTTAAAGTAGAGTGACGGTGGGTAACCGGGGCCAGTGTCCAGATGAGGCGCAATTCCGCCGAAATCGGCGGGCCTAAATGCTTGTTATTATATAATTATATTATTATTTTGTCATAGAAAACATCTACTTCGAGAATCAACGTGATGACATTAAAACTCCCACTCACACTCACACTGCCATTTGTGCGAACTGGAGTTTCGATATAAATGTCGCCGTTGCCATAGTTTACTTTGGGATTGTGTGTTGGATTCAACTTTGTTGTTGATAATAATTTGTAGATTATCAGCAACAAAATTTTATTACTTTTTTTATTTCTCAACTTCTTACTTTTGAATATTTTTTTATTATTTTGTCACATAAACATAATAACTTATTATGTATTAGCTTATTTTGTTCCCCGACATTAGACATTAGTCACCTTAACATGCCGTACAAAAACGGTAACACTTCAGTGAGGCATCGTTAAAAAAAAGTGACTGCTAATGTGACGCAGTCTTACGACGGTTCCCCAAATTACATTAGTCACCTTACTGAAATAGTAGTATAGATTGTAGATAGTTGTCATAGACACAGCTTACATAAATCAACAATGACCAGGATTCACGGTTAGTTGAATTATATAGTAAGATTTCATGAAAGACCGTAAAATATGAACTAATAAACTTTTAGCTTTGAATTTCAAAATTGAAATTTAGTATTTAACAGGTAATATTACCATGAGAAAATCAGCCCCTTCAGCGACGTCTCGGTCCTAAAATAATCATATAATAAGCATGTAGTATAATAGCATGGAGTACTACCTATATGTGGAAACATTGGTTGTGAACTTAATACTTACAACAGCACGCATAGCAAGGCCGCTTGACCCAGCTGGCAATTGATATGCCTTTCTGTCCCCGAAGGAAGGAGCTGACGCTGCAGCTTGACGGAATGGCCCGTAGAAACATGATGCAAATTTAGCAGCGTAGGATAATACAGATACCTGGTGGTAAATATTTTAGAAACATGACAAATCAAAGGAATTCATCATACCCTTCCTAGTTATTAGTAATAATAATTATTAGACACTTAATCTGTACGTAGTATATATGTAATCGATACACCATAATATTACGATAGAAATTCATTTTCATTTTCCTTTTAAAATGTGAACTTGTATGCTCTCGTCTGATCCAATACCCACATTATAATCAAAGAAAGAATTGAATAATGTAAGTATGTTTACGTACGCTGTTCCCAAAGCCAGCTTTCTTCAAGGATGTTTTGATGGCTAAAATACGACCATCCATCATATCTGATGGTGCTACTATATGACATCCTGCCAATGCATAACTTAAGGATACTTCGGCAAGACGTTGTGTAGATTTGTCATTGTCAATATGGCCGGTTGAAGTGAGTATTCCACAGTGGCCGTGACTTGTGTAGCCGCATAAGCAAACCTAAAATTCAATTTTGTGCACAGAAAGTTCACCAGCATGAATATCATTAAAAGTGTATAAAAAAGTGCATTGAAGCATCCGAGAAATTGCAGAAAAGGATCCTAACCGCACGCACGCTTGAATCACGAAATTTACATTGAGTACAAACAAGTACAACATTCCTTATAAAGACATATAGGCAGGTACATAATTAGCTTACATCACAAGCAATAATCAGATCTGGAAATAATGTTCGAAGCAACTTCACTGCGGGTATCACCGGCGATTTCTCGGGATTATCAGCGCCACTTCCACTCTCATCCTGTAAACATTTGGAAAACAAGCCAGAATATAATGGAGGCTACTAGATTATATTCTTTAAATCGTATAAATGTAAGTATTCAAACAATGTTGCGGCAAATCGACTGAATGAAAAAATTGTTATTATCATTTTTATTCAATTATTAGGTTTTCGGTTATTTACCTATTTACCTACATACATACTATAAACTCTGAACACAGCCATTGAGTAATATTTCCCGGCAAATTCAGGTTTTTTTTCTTTGCTCATGTGGATTTTATTTTTATTATTGCTGCGGGAATGCTGGGATTGCTGGTGGATTTGGGTTTGGGGTTTTCGGAAAAGTGGAGGCTGGGTGTAAAGTAAAGAAAATGATCAAGGGTGAAGAAGTTTAAAACTTTTGCTTAAATGCCACATATCTTTGTAACCTTTGACTGGTGAGAGTGTCTAAATTACACAGTAAATAAATATTTTTTTTGCTTATAGACAAAATATCACTCAACTGTATTTTGTAAATAATTTGAATAACACTCATATTGTGAAAAAATGTTGAATGTTGTAAATCTCTCTGGCCGGGCTACTAGCAATGATATAATTTATCAAATGTAGGTTGTAGCCTGTCCTACTATTTAAGGCTATTTAAGGCTTATTTTAGGCAGTAATGGTCCTTACTCACTTAACTTTAAATAATCATGGAATACATAGAGTAGTAATATATTCGAACCTTAATAGTGTCATCTGGTACACCAAATAGTAGGACAGATTTTAAGCCCAGTGGAATTAAGGGTTTGAGATGTGATTCCAATCTATTTAAACCCCAACGCTTGACGCCAGGCATTGAAGTGATCTCTTCCTCACCATCTTTGTCGTGACTACAAACAGGTGTAAGAATGCATCAATTATTACCTAAATAACGGAGACTAAATCGCCCGCAAAACTGAAGTTAACAAAAAACATTATCTAATGAGCATAGTTTAACATTTAAAGTGATATACACTGGACACAATTTCCTTGTTTTTATACACTAAGAATCATGGGTTTAAGTTTCAAGTTCAAGGTTAAGAAGTTAAGTCGTAGAATCCGACCCATGGGACGTCAGACGTGAAATGAGAAATGTCAGTCAGTGTGAATGTAAATATTTCTGTTTTGATTTGTCCCGCTTGGCATTGATAAGAAAATAAATCTTGTACTTATGTACTATATAGTTCTGTTCTGATGAGTCGTATCACGTAACTACATTAACACTTTAACTTGATAAAAATAATGAAGCATCTACGGTGACGGTCAACAGTAAAGGCAGTGACTATCATTATTATTTGAAAATAGGCACAGTCAACTTACGTTATGAAAATTGGGTACATTAGATTGGACTCAGTAATACCGGTATTTGCTTGTTGCCAGTTCCTTAGAGTGGCGTGGAAATATCCGCTATGAATTCCAAAGTTGGTTCTTGTTTCCATTTTATTTTTGGATGTTTTTCTTAGTGTATTATTAACAACAATTTTTTTCGCTTTAAATGTTTTTACGTCTGATATTAAGTTTTAATGGGGAATATCCCTATATAGTTGATAATATTATATTATGAAGAGCCGAGCAGGATAAAGTTACGTAAGTCCATGTAAGTCCTACACAGTGCACAGCCTTTAGGTGTTCTCTTTAAAAAGTCGCCTTCGATCTTCGAATCTGCAATCTGCAGTAGTACCTTACTTTCCTATACTCAATACTGAATCTGACGATGAGTTGTGAGTATATACACAGTGATTTTGTTTTCTCAATAGTCTAAAATTTTATCTAGTAGCACACAAGTGCACACTATAAAGGTTCACGTGGAAGTTCAATCTGAATTCTGGATTAGAGAATATAGTAGAGATTTGCTCTTTTCGTTGACTTTTATCTTTTTATACCTGCAGTACCTCGTAATTTTTAATTATCTGGAGGATCAGATTAATCAGAGATGGCCAGTTGTCAGTCCGTGTAATTTTAAGTAATTCAAATTCAATGTTCAGTGGAATAAATTTTATTATTATTCCGTCTTACTTCTATTTCTATAGTTTCTAGGTATCTGCTTGAAGGCCTAGGTAATTACTGAAAAGCTTTACTCGGATTCGACAGCAATAATTACTAATTACGTACTAATTTTACAGTAATTACTTTAAGAAGGGCTAGAGTTAGTGATGAATATGCATGATGCATGGTGGCATATACGGTTAACTAATGAAACCTGGTTTTACGTTAGTTGGCGGGAACGGGCCTGCATAGGTATTATGCAATTGCTTTTTTTGCAGCTTATTGTTACTGTGATTTATTATTCAAAAATATTGGTGGGTCGGCAATTACTCGGCATCATTAATCCTGGTAATTTTTTGTTTCCAATTTTTTAATGCTTGATATAACGGAACAATGCAATGAGTAAATAAAAAGCGTTGTAATAAAAAATAACAGTAATGAATGGCTCTTGTTTGGTGGAGGTTTTAATATTATTACGATAGAAGACAACATGAATTAAATTAGTATTACGTAAATAAACAGTAATTAATAGGCAATTGGCAATTACACATACGTAGTTGGTAGTCTCGCTTAAAATTATTAACGTCTTACTTAGTGAATAATTGTATGCACCTTTACGTGTGGTGTAGAAGTTTTATTTTATTAGAGAATTAATAATATAATACGATTTTTCAGTAATTTTACACTATAGAAAGAGTACAATGTGCGTTCCTTAAATTATCATTGTTTCAATGTTCAAATGTTGAAGATGTTGCTGCTGTTGTTGAATACTTGGTTTTGCTTTGAATATATTTAGCTTTCGATGAAGTTTATCTGCATCAGTACGAGACAACCAGTTTCTTTCAGCCAAAATAAATTCTGACTCTAACAATAAGTAAAATCTATTGTCATTGGTTCAGTATAAAAGTGGATGGAGTTTGATAAGATGTACGTTGCTGGGACTTGTGCAGAAATGTGTCCCAGGAAGGAAAGGCAATTGTAAGTTGAATTTAAGCGAATTGTAAAAAATAAACATTTTGAAATCTTGACAAAATTGAAATTTATTGAACAATTTAATAGCTATTTGTCTTGAGAACAAAATACTATTCATATTTCCAGAAGAGAACGAGAAGGTCTGTTGCATAAATTTGAGAGTATGAAATTGTGTGATGATGAAGCCAAGCGTTCCGGTGATTTCGTTCAAAAAGGTGCTACTTCTCAGAGAGTGCGGAGGATTCTACCTAGAGCAGATATTTCTAAGACTGTGAAATCATTTGCTCGCTCAGCTGCTGGAATGGACAAAATGGTTCCGGAAGATTTGCGACCTCCTGACGTTCTAATTAAAACTGTTACTCACTTATGTCAGGAGTAAGTATTGAATGAAACAATTTGATTCATTTTAATGGACCACTCCGAAACAAGATAATTTCTTTCGACACAGATTAAATCTTATTTTCTCATTCCTCTGTGCAGGGTATTGGGAAATTCTGAAGAACCTTTCAATGTAGTTTATGATTTCATTTTTGATCGACTGCGATCCGTGCGGCAGGATTTAGTTATTCAAAGGATCATGGACAAATCAGCTATTATTATTCTGGAGATAATCGTTCGATTTCACGTTTACGCTACTTACAGGTGCACATTCACTTTTACATTGTTATCCTCATTTGGTTTTACTCCGAATTGAATATATTAATTTGTTGTTGGTAACGATTCCTGTGCTAAACAGAATGCAGGATGAACCGATTGAAAAGTTCGACCCACATATTAACAGGAAGCATTTGATTGATTGCCTAAAGAGACTTATATGCTTTTACGAGTTAAACAATTATTGGGAAACCTCCCGAAAAGAGTTTGAAACTCTCTATTTACTTGCTGGACTGGACTCAAGCGATGTAATGTTTCGAGCGCTCTTTATTCAGCCGGAGTTGTAAGTATGCAATATTTGATATAAATGATGTACAGAGCGTCTTATGCCCAACTTTAAGATACCTGGCCGTAACTTATAACACTTCACAGCTAGGCTTTTTTGTTGCAACGAAATACAGAATCGTTTTTGTAGAAACAATTGCTGCCAAAATTAGTTATATAGATGCCACTCGCTTGTTTTAAATTTGATGTACTTATTGTATTCTTAGTTATAAACGTAGGCTACATAGTAAACAAATATATAATGTTACTGTTAGCACTTGTTGTACTTTTATAGTGGATGGAGTCAAAAATCAAAATTTAATTTCATCGGTTAGCTTGATGCATAGTTCCATAGTATATCGTTACTACAGAAGCACATAGGATTTAATTGATACTTAAATTAATTTTACAGAAATGATCCTGTGTTTGACTCGGCCATCGAAATTAGTTTCGCCTATCATTCTCGGAATTACGTTCGTTATTTCCGTTTATTAGATAAATGCCCTCCACTCACTGCCTCGTACTTCACTCAACAAGTCAGAGTAATGCGTAGGTATGGACTTAGGCCATATATAAATGTTTCGCAATGTGGTATGGTATGAATGAGTGAGTTAAAATTGTTTCATATGGTAAGATATTATTTTCAGTTCAGCATTTCAAGTCATGGCGCTAGCTTATGGAGTGAGCACATCCAAAGTTCCAGTGAAACACATAGCTAAAACTCTTAGATATCCTACTGCTCGAGATGCTGCTAATGATTTACGTCTAGTACTCGCTGAAATAGTTGTCGATGAAGAAGATAAAAAAATTGCATATGTGCGTTTTAAGAAAGCAAATAGCTCTGTTTGTTCTTCGAAGGTAAATCAAATTAACCTCAATCAGTTTATGCGACACACTTTTAAAATACTTGTCAGTGTGATGTCACCAATTGTAATTTAAGCCTTATAAATAGTTTGTTTGCGTTCGTTTATTTCAGGTGGATCAGTTAAGTAATCAGCTTGGTGGTCTTCAACTAGATCTACTGGAACCAAAAAATGTGAAAGTTGTCGCCTCAGAGTTAATATGTCCAAATGTGGCTTCGAGTTATAAACTGAGTTAATACGACGAGAATTTCGATGAAGTACCTACGCCAAGGGACGACTGTCTTGTATAGGTATTTCCGTTGGTATTCTGATTTAAAACCTTGAAACGATGTTGTTTTAAAAATTTAATAATTATGTCACACGCTTAAAATGTGATTGATCTCTCAGGGTACATAGGCCAACTTTTATGCTTTTAGCAGGTATCATTCAGGTTCCAATAATATTTATAGTAGTAAATCTATCTGGTATCTACATACTATAAATATAATAAATATGTTCAACATGTTTACCGGACAAAAGTAGCGACCTATTTCATTGTTAAAAATAGTAAGTACTTACTTACAAAAACAAAATTTTCGTCACACAAATATCGTTTATTTTGTACATGGTGCTTATCTTGTATAACAATTTAGTATTTAGTATACTTAATACTTGTGTATCTCATCATTGCATTGTATAATTTAAATAAAACTCAAGAAGGACTAGCCGGGTCGAAGTCGAGGTGGTACTTCAAAAAAGGAGTGTGTGTAATATTTTCGGCATTTAATCAATGTTAATTGAGTACTTAACAAATTGCAATAATGTAGCACTTAATAAAAAGTAATCTAAATTTTTCATATTCACTCAACAACAGCTTTCTGAATATTGAATTCATTTTTTTTATTACATTTTATCATGTAGTTAAGTAGACAAAATCAATCAAATTAGTTCAAATTACTTATTCCAGACAATTAATAATAGCTTGAAGTATATATTTTTAGGAAGTGTGGTTTACATATAGGAGCATACTATTGGCAAGTTATTTCTTAACCAATACAAAAAATATCACAAGTTTACAATATTTAACTTGCTGTAATGTAAATACACCGCCATTCAGTCATTTCTGCAATTCTTGGGTTCTATATAGGTATAAGGTACGTACCGTGAAACTTTATTAAAATTCATACCTATATTAGTAGTACGTTAGACATCAAAATAGCTATTTTTTACGATTAGGAGACAGTACAACTCAAATTTATTAAGATCTCTTACATATCAATTTGTGCTTCAACTTCTCCCAGTCTGCTTTTTGACACTCTTGATTACAATACCATGCTTTTTTGCATTTGCTACATTTGTGTAAGGCCGTTGGCGTCATACAAAATCTGCAGTATAAAGCACCACTCCCGTTAGTATGATTATGGAAGAAAATATCCTGAGAAATGTTGACAAGGATTCCATGCAAGTCGGCTGTCATAACCCGGTAATTAGGATGGAGTATACTAATTATGGAGCCGAGCCGTAGCTTGCCTCTAATATCTGTTTCCCTTTCGTTACCACATGAAAAATAACAAAACTGATAATCCCCTTTTTCGTCTTTGACTACAGTTTGTACAAGAGGGTAGTAATTGAAAATACAGTCTTCTGTAATTGTCACTTTAATGACAAACCCTGAGTAGATTTTGTCTACATCAGACTTCAATTCACCTAAGAAGATCTTGTTCAGTCCGATTAACTGCATGATGGATGTAGGTTTTTGACTTTGAGCACTGGAGCGTCCCAATAAATTACTCAGCTTATCGTTTACTATTTTAATCGCTTTTCCTTGGCGGTGGTTCACAACGACGGAAATACGATTAGACAGCTGCTCTGCAATCGAAAAGGATACAGAGATCGACGGGGTCGTGGAATCCGAATTAGAGACACTTGTGTCGTCGTTTTTACGCTGGGACTTATCTTCCTTACAGGAAACATTCGAAGCAGCGGCAAAACTTTCAACGTTCTCGTCCTTGTCGCTCTCTGAGTCTTCTGAAAATAAATCTGTCAAGCCACTCATCTGCATTTTATGTTGGTTCAATTGAACAGACTTTGCATCTTCAACCAGTACCGATAGGTCAAAATGTATTTTAGTTGTTTCGGGAGTATCCTCCTCCAGCCTCTCATCAATGGATGTTACCTTGGGCGGTTCCAGATTTATAGGCTCTTGAGATGATTTTTGACGTACCTCTTCTTCAAATGAACTTTGATTTAAAATCGAATGGAAATTTCCAGCATCAATGGATTGGGAATACCACGACCTTGCATTGCTCAAATCCCCAGAAGCCAAGTACTCCCACGCTAGCGTTTCCATAGCGATAGCAACCCCTACAAAAAAATAATAGTGAAATGTGAAATCGGAACCATAACACAATAACTTATGAGCATACAGATACAGCAAATACTTTTAAGAAGCATATTCTGTGAAGTATAATGTAAATGCTGCAGACAGTCATAAAGCCCTTCAAAACTTAGAAGCTTGTACATAAGTATTATACCTAAGTAAGTATATGTTTCACTATACATAATCAATTCTAAAATAATAATCATAAGCACCTTTCACCTTTTTTAGCTGCGATCTTGTAGTACTCCATTGCACGAAGCTGGTTTTTTTCAACACCCTGTCCATCCTTATACAAGTCCGCAAGCTTGTTGGCAGCTTCCCCGCTTCCGTTATTGAATGCTTTTAAATACATTTTTGCTGCTGCATTGTAGTTCGGCCCCCCAAAAATACCCTCTTCATAACACTTGCCAAGAGCATTTTGAGCAGCAATGATACCCACTTTATTGTAACTATTCATGGTACATCCCGCAGCTTGATCAAAAAATTGTCGTGCTAACATCAAATCTTTAGGGACGCCCCAGCCCATTTTATGGAGCAGACCATTATAATACAGGGCCTCAGCATTTCCAACAGCCGATGCTTTAGTAAAAAATCTGGAAGCCATTTCATAGTCTTTTTTGTACCCGTCACTTCCTTTCATGTGCTGGTGAGCAGTTGCAACCCAATCATTGGCCTTCATTTTGGGATCATTGGAGTGTTTAAAGTTGTCAACACAGACTACTTGGTTTTTATTTTCATGAAGTTCTTTATAATCACAGGAGTTTTTATTTTCCTTAATTTCTTGATAGCACTCGTTTCTTGCATTCACCAATGTAATCTCATTGTTGCTCAAACCCAAGGCGTAATCGTATGCAACAATAGCAAATTTCCATTCTTGTTTTATCTGAAACACTTTACCGATCATGAAGTATCCTTTCCACCAAGTTGGTCGAAGCTCTATCGTTTCCTTTGCATGTTTAAAGGCCGAATCTAACTGTGCCATATTCTCAGTTTGTAATGCTTCTCCACTTAGTAACTGCATGTAAGCATCCGATAAACAGAACGAAATTTCTCCTCTCTTTACATTTGACACACCACTCAGTTTTAATGCTTTCTTATACTGTTCAATCCCATTTTTAAAGTCTTTGGACGCACACGCTAACTGGCCAGCTTCATGTAGTTTTATTGCTCTCGAAAGATTTTCTTCACTTACTGAGCCCGTTTGAAATTCGATGCCGGGCAAATCCTTGCAAGTTCGTACCGCATCTATTTCTGCTTGAGGTACTCCCAGCGTGACGAGTGCTTTTTCTACCTGGTTCCACAGCGTACTAAATTTACTAGTAACAATGAGCATGCCTGGTAGATGCGCGTATTCATTTCGTACGGTGATGAGATCCTTAATTTCTTTATTTTCTACAGTGTTCTCACTTTGTTTTTGTGCTGAGCCTTTGCTAAAATCAATTTTTTGCAAAACTGAATTAAGCAAAGTTAAATCCCATTCATTTAGAATACATTCTTTCAGTTTTCCAATTTGTGCAGGACTTCCTTTACACAATTTGTAGACACATTTCCCCTCATTTTCAGCAAAGAAGTCTTTCCCATGCTGTGATCCATCCGTCCATTCAGTATTTGTTAAGTACTTGTAACGGTGTCGAAAAATACTCCGAAGTGCTGGACCACCATAGTCCCTTAAAATTGTTGAAAGGCGCAGGTAGTTGTGGAATTCGCTTGCGTCAAAGATGTCCATAGTCCTGCAATTTTATATGAATACACATACTAAATAAAGTAAAATACATCATATTATATCATCTTTCTAAATCTTTACTTTAGTTTTGTATGCTGTTTAATCATCATACTAATTTCCTGTAATAAAGGTGACGTCCTAGTAGGTCTGAAAACCCAGCTGTATTTTTTACTACGAATCGATTCGGAGTAAAATATGCTCCGCCCTAAAAGTCATAAGTCCATCTAATAAATTATGATGCTTTTAATTAATCATGAGCGAAAAGTTTCACCGAATCGAATGCGGTTTTCGAAAAATTATTTTGAAAAATTAGGCTCCTTATAGGCTGGCACTAAATTTTCTGCAATAAACAGGAGTAGACGAAAAAGAGGTCAGGTTAGGTCAGGTGACCTTTGTTTCGTTCTTTTCTGTTTATTGCAGAAATTTTAGTGTCAGCCAATAATAAGCCTAATTTTTCAAAATAATTTTTGGAAAACACAGATTCTGTATACCCTTTTGGGCTGTAGGGCGTAGGGTACGAAATAGGATGAACAATACAGCTTTTAAAAATTTAGTTGGGAAAATAAACGGTGTCCTGATCGCGAAATAAGCGAAGATGAAGGGCACGTAGTCACTTCATCCTAAAAGGTGATGAATAGAAATTTTTTTGTGAAAATTAGCTAATGCTAATGCATATAGTGAGACGTGGGAAGGAACATAAAAGTAGGTTATGATAAGCCAATAGTTTTTTTCGTTTCGAGACGATTGCTGTCGTACACATATATTATCATTAAACATTAGTATATTATGCAAAACAAGAAGTAAAGCCCTTGCTTGAACGTGAAGGCATATTACTTAGGTATACAAGAACAGCCTTATGATCTACAGCCTTGTGATCTACGCCTACAAGATACACAAAAATGTGTTTGATACTTACCGTGGAATACAATAATTTACAACGTGTCGACAGTTGACAGTTTGACAGTAGTCCTTTAATTAATTACCGGCGGTCACAGATGACACAGGAAACATCCACACCGTACTTTACTTATTAATTTCTTGCTGATACGATGGTGACAACTGATAATTATGAAAAGGCACAAGGAGGACAAGGGCTGACGAGATGACGAAACAAAACTGCAGTCTACTTCAGTTCAGTAATCAGTACTTTTAAACTTTACAGTTGCAATTTGAAAATTCGATCCTAGCAACCAAGGAAAACTTGTTACACCCGTGACTACTTCTATAAGGCAAACGTTTACCTAACATAACACCTTAACAGTTAACACTTTCAACTTCAACCTATAACCTATACCTACCTAATACCCACGATTCCGTCGATACCACTGACCACACCACCGAGCACATTCACTTTCGCTCGTTCTATTTATTTCATTTGTTTTCGTTTCACGTCCGACTTCCAACCACTACTTAATACTCCACTTGACCGAATTTTGATTTTATAAACTTTATTAATGGAGGACGGAGGACAGTTACTAGTTTATTTATTTAAATAAAGTTGTCTTTCTCTCCTCTGTTCAATTCCATTGTTTCAAATATTCTTCCGAATAAACTTGTCAAAACGTGTTGGTTGCCTCGTTGTCGGAATGGAATTTTGTCCAAATGGATGTTGTAAAAATGTTTCTTGTACGAAGAATGCAGTTTGTTGGAATGGATTTTGTTCGACTGTGTTTTGTACGAAAAATTTATACGAGACTAAGAGACTTTATTTTATTTATTTAAATTCTTAAAGACAGACAAAACAAGCGGTCCAGACGAGAGAAACATGAGTATACAAAAAATTAATAATAATAGGAAGCCGTGGGCAGTAAATTAGATACACTTTTTTAATAAGTTAAAAATTTAAAGTTAAATAATTTATTAGTGCAAGATAATTATCTTTAATCCACTGCAAAAGTGTGTGCACCGGCGTGTTGATAGTAAATTCTTGCCTTGAATATTTGCTTTCAAACACAGTTTCTCTCATCTTCAAGATGTACATATAGTTCTACCTGTACTTGGAACATCTAAAATACGTTGGGCCTAATTTTAATGTCAGCTGGCGGCATTGAACCACTTCTCTTATTAGAATTAAATAAAAACCCCTCGCAAATTACTTGTAGAATAATTTTGGGATCCTGTTGTTATTTTAGGGTCCATATGTATGACCTTATAAATACTCGAGGACGACTTAGAAATTCTAAATATTGGTTTCAATTAAACATCAGGCAAACATTGTGAAAAGCGTGTGACTCCTTACTTAATATATTATTGTGCGGCTTCAAATATGAGGTTTCGCACACACTTGGGATGTCGTACAAAAACCATTCGGTCAAAAGACCCGTATTTCGTACATTCGCACAAAGAGTATGTGGATTAAGTGCAATCAGACAAAGTGCATTCGGAGACTCGGACGATGGACATTAGAACCGAATAAAATACACTAGTATTCTACACTATCAATAATAAGAAACTGATGAGCAATGAACAATAATGAAACATACTTACATATGTAAACTTAACGCTTAATATTTAGCTAATAAAAGCTTTATTTTTGTGTTTCGAATTATATTCTGTAATATAAGGGTTGTAGAACATTTGCTACTCGGATATTTGCTACCCGGACATTTGCTACCCACGAGCAAACCTAGGGCATTTGCTACCCTTGTACAAAAACGAACTATGACTAAAAATCGCTCCAAAGGACACTCAAACAGTTTTTATTAATAGGAAGAGCTGTGTGTAACAAATACAGACTTGCAAGGAAAATAATAAAAGGTAGGTAGGTTTAGGTATCCTTTACGAGCGATGTGAACAGTTAAAATATTTTTCGTACATGGATAGTACATGTCCTAAAGTTGAAACCAATAATTGGAGGAAACTTCTGAACATGACACTTTGTGGCTTTCTCAAAAATCTGCCCTCAGATAAATATGTAAGTCGGTGTCCATTGGTACACCCATCACTATTTTCCCGTGCATTTTCAAACCAGGACTACGAACCACGTCGGAATTTCGAATTTCCAATGTCCACAGCTAAGGTTCGGACTCAAAAAGTTTGGTTTCTGTTTCACATTTTTGGAAGACTCACTCTGTTAAATGTTTTTGCACCTCCTGTGTGGTGTGGCCTCATGGCATTTACTTCTTGTATTGTGACTTTTGTAAATACAGTTCAAAAGATGATGTAATGATGCGTAACTGCGTTATTAATTAGAGTTGTGTTAAGTTGTTAAGGCAGGTATGAATATACGTGACTACGTGTGCGTTAACACTGTTGTCTACTAAGATATAGTAAAACAAAGCATTATGTTCTACTTAATCAGTTTATTATTGTATATATGTATGTATGTATGTATGTATGTATGTATGTATGTATGTAACAGTATTGTACTCGCAGGCAGACGCCCATGTACACTGTACTACTTTTCGGCTTGCTACTCTTGAGACACACTATATTTGGTCAAGCTTGGTGGTATGCTTAACTAGATGTGCTCGTCGAGATAGCTGCCAGTAACTTAATACTAACTTATTTGCAAAGTTCTAGCTATTGATTGGGATGTATTACTATCGCCCTCTGTAAGATACTAGATTAAGCTCCAGCCATGGAGACGTGAATTCTGTTTAAAGGCCTACATAGTTCAGAGTATTACTCAGTCTCCGAGAAGTTATCAATATTCTCAGCCAAAGAGCGCTCTGTCTATCTTCACCATTCTAATTATGGCAGACCATTCCCAATGAGACATGCTTCGGATCCGTGCTGAGGCAATGGGAGTAGGAAGAGGATAGATAGGGAGTGAAAGGGAAACAAGGCCGGGAGCCGGCAGCGGAGGAGAGAGATAGTACTATGGAGCAGCGTCAACCCATGACTTGCGATTCACATAGAACTACCACTACTCACCCACACGCCGACCACCAGCCGTGCACCCCTCCACCGCCACCCTCCCTCCACTCCCATGCCAGCACTGGGGAAGACATAGCTGGATGATCCACCGTGAGTACTCGTGTTAGAAAAGCTTGTATATATATGTAAACATATATTTTTCACTCATTGCCTTCCGTATCTCATGTGAGCCGTTCACCCCGAGACCACGAAGTACTCCCTTTTATTATTGTATTATAAATATATATAGTTTAACATAAAAAAGGATGTAAATCAATTTTCGATCGCCAGAATAAGTAACGGGGTTTGATTATCATTATACTAATCAACGCAACGCAAAGGTAAGATCGAATGAAACTATTTTTTAGATTAGTACGTTTAATTTTTGCCACTATTTTAAACATGTGTATTAAATGCAGAAATTGTAAAACTAGCCCATTAATATCATTAAAATATGTACTTAGCTACAAGGTATAAATAATATAATTTATCCTTTATCAGTATGTTACTTAAAGGTTGACGACAGGAAACTTAAGTCGGTAAATAATTTTGTGTTGCGTAACTCTTTTGAAATGTTTATTCGTATTTCATCATGCGTATTAAGTTCCCCATGGACGTTAGCCCGATCATGAGTCATAATTGTGATCACTAAAATAAAGAGTAAGTCTAATATGAAATGTACAAATGATGATTTCTATGCGGGAAAAGATAACACTTTATGTAATCGTTTCGGAAGATCTGAGGTTAGCAGCCTCAAAAAAGGCACAGTTTCAATTACATCATTTATAGGGCATGTTAAGGGTATCCAGACAGTGAATCGTTTTTGTAAAATGATCTATTTAATTTAAACGTATAGAGACAATTCATACAATGCAGAAGTTGCCGTTTCTTAGCTATTTCATAAAACCACGACCCAGTAATATCATATATATCCCACAGTTCATAGATTTCGATAGGAGTGAGTTGGATGAGTTGCGTGAACATTTCAACAAACACAACAAAAAAATAGAGTAAAAATACAAAATTCAAGTAATTGCTTACATATGTTACCGTTACCGCGTCCTACTATATGTATTTGCAATTATTTTTTGTTTCGTCAAGTAACTGCAGTCTGTACTTTAGTTTTACTCTTCAATTACATTCTTTCATATTTTTCAGCTAACCTCGTTCCCTTCTACTTTTTATATAGGGAGCATTCATTAATTACGTTTGCAAAAATCCGAAATTTTGAACCCCCCCCCCCTTTTTTGGTATGTACGCCCATGTAAAAGGATAGGCACCTTGAACCCCCTCCCTCCCCCATTTTGTAAACGTAATTAATGTATGCTCCCATACACGCACGTTTACTTCAAAACATTAATTCAGAAACAACACGCATGTAAACGCCACACGACGTTTTAGAAATAAAGTTGCTTGCGTAGAAGTCTATTTGGTAGCGGCCAAATAGACAATATTTAATGAGAAAGCGATTTATTAGAAATAAGTAAATTAACAAGAATAATCATATAATTCAGTATTTTCACATAATTTCACAGCTTCATGAGGTTCTTATTAGCGTGACCTGCGGGTCCGAACACTCATTCGTTTCTGTCGTATTGTTCTGTTCGATCCACTAAAACAGTGGATTTTCAGTTACTTTAGTTTTCGTATAATTTTCATATCATTTTTGTAGTAAAATTCACCAATTTTCAGTAACATTTCTGGTCGCTAGTAAACAACCAGAAATGGCCAAAACCATAGCATCAGACATCCAAAAACGTAGCAACAACGCATATAAAGGCTCACGCGACGATGTGTTGGACTCGTTGAGAAATTATTTAGCTAGCGTGATATAATATAGGTTTTTTGGTATTAAAGCTGTAATCAACGAGAAATTAAAAAGGGCTAAAGCCCTTGTTAATTTTGGCAGTTCCGTATACGTGGCAATAAACTGCATCAATTCTTAAATCCTAACATATGAGCTTAATCTAACATTATTTTTATTATTCTTTTTCGTTATAAACACGCATCTAGTGCTACTATTTAGTACATTTAGCGGTCCAGGTTCTGAATGAATAGTGTTTCTGGGCAGGAGACGGGAGTCAATCCTGACAATTCTGATTTAACAATCAATTTTGTGAATTAATTACAATATTGGCAAATAACTTCCGGAAAAATATAAAAGTTGATATTTTTACCGGACACTGACATCATACTGACATGAGTATACACATTAATGATAATATGATGACAACTATTGAAGAATGTAATTATTATTGTTAAGCGACGCCTACAAGCTAATCAGCTTTCGAAATGTTTTGGAAGAATTTTTTTAAACTTCCCTTGAAAAAACTAGCTTTAGATAAATTCATATTATATTGATGATTAGGGGCAATACGACACGACTACGAGCCTCGAATGGTAATGGTACCAATACTAACAAGGGAATGACGTGACATGTAACACTCAGATTTCACGGAGATCCATTTCAAAAAATCAGGCTGCTTTTGAATAGTATAGATCCAAAGTAACTCGAGTGCATTTTGCGTTGTTCGGTAACAGCAGCCCGCCAAAGTTTAAAAAAATTCAAATTTTGAAACTTTGCCGCCGTATAACTTCTACAGTTCTTATCCGATTTTGATGAAATTTGATTTTTTGTGATCTTCAGTCTTTATTCTATAAAGTAATTTCAAGATTTGGAAAAATTCGAAAATTTTTAGTTTTCTTAAAAAAATTACAAAAAATGTATATTTTTGAGGCCTAATTTTTAGACCAATTTTTTCAAAAAAATGAAAATTTTCGCATTTTTTCAAACCTTGAAATTGCTTAATAGAATAAAGACTGAAGATCACAAAAAATCAAATTTCATCAAAATCGGATGAGAACTGTAGAAGTTATAGGGCGGCAAAGTTTCAAAATTTGAATTTTTTAAAACTTTGGCGGGCTGCTGTGACCTAACAACGCAAAATGCACTCGAGTTACTTTGGATCTATACTATTCAAAAGCAGCCTGATTTTTTGAAATGGGTCTCCGTGAAATCTGATTGTTACATGTCACGTCATTCCCTTGTAAGTAGCAATCACTATTTCGTGTATCATTGTTTAAGGAACCCGCATAACTTTTTGAAATGACTCAAAAAAGCTGTAATAGTACCACCATATTTCAAACTGGGTAATCTATCAACCTTCCAAAATGCTGATATATGTACCTAGGTAGAAATCACACACGTTATTACTGATTTAATGATAGCCAAAATATTTTACGTACAAAATTAAGGTAGCTAAAATATAAGTAAATGTTTACGTACGGTAGCACGCTCTGCTCTAGTGTTACTACCATTGTTACACTTACCCACGTATTCCTAAGTACTAGCTCCATTCGTTTGGTCGTTGATTGATTGCCCCCAAACTATAATATAATTATTATTACTGTACGGTATAGCCTTTCATCACTATTGGGATATATCAGCACCGTGTATTAGTGTACGGATGGATATGATTCTTGAGCACAACCATGAAGGATATACTCAACGAATCTACAACCAGTTGTATGTATGTAATCTTATGGATATAGACTTTCTAACCGTGGTACTCCTAGCGGCGATATATTAAACTGCATCACTGCACGTATAGTCTTTTCCCTTGCGGAGGAGTTGGTGGTCTGACTTATCCTAATAGCCTGGAAGTGCCAGTCCCCGACTAGAAGGCATCAAGACCACCGTCAGCCCATCCTCCCCTGCATTATGTGAGAAGGCGGAACGAGAGAGATCACCTGTAGGTAAATCGGTCGAACAGTCTTGAAGGAAGATGTGTATTGTGTATGCCAGAACACAGATATAGAATACCTAGATGCCCTACTGTAATCTCTTTGCATGTGTTTTTTATGCGGTACTATGGATGAACTTATACGTAACACTTTATCATTGCACCAAAAGTTCTCAGTAGTGGCGACATCAGCATTTTAACTTCTGAACTGCGTGTTTTCAAATTTGCCTCCTCAATTGAATCTGCCAAGTATTTCTAAGGATGGAAACCATCCATCGATATCCTTGCAACTGCAACTTACGGCTAATCGAATATTACCAATCGTAGACTCTCGTAGCTAGTGCAAGTCTTAACTTGCACATCTGAGAGACACCTAGTTATACGGAAGCGAGCTGCAGTCTTGATGCTAAGCACACCAAAAATGCAGACGGCGCTTTGCCCCTGGCTGCCTTCCTTTTTCCCGGGGAGTAGTGTCTCTAGTTCTATATACCTCTGTGATGCAGAAGCACGTGGCAAGGCCGCGGGAATTCCACTTTAAATGCACACACTGCCTCCGTCTCGTGCCATGAAGGCAACGGATGAGCACATGTACATACCTGACCACTTACACAACTCCCCACCCCAAACTGATCCACTCCGACTTCACCCAATTCCTATCTCTACTTGAACCACGATCCAAATGTGGGGAGGACTCCCCGACCTAGCAGTTCAGTAGTTAGACCACTGACCCGCCAAGCCGGGTTCCAAACTATAATAATTACATTATATATATTTATTATACGGCTATATTATTATTAAGTAAGCAAACATTTCACTAGCACTACACATAGGTAATATTTCAATGAATTTCAGCAGGTGGGTATGTTGGGACAAAAAACAGAAAGTGTACTAACACTCAATCTTCAAACATTTTGTGGCAAGTACTAACAAGGGAATGGTTTTACATGGTACGCGCCAATTTCAAAAAGTTATAACTACAAAAATCAGGCTACTCTCAAATAGTGGGGATCCAAAGTAACTCGATTGCATTTTGCTTTGTTTGGTCACAGTAGCCCGCCAAAGTTTAAAAAAATTCAAATTTTAATATTTTTCCGCCCTGTAACTTCTACAGTTCTCATCCGATTTTGACGAAATTAGGTTTTTTCTCACTTTTAGACTCCTATCTACAAAGTAATTTCAGGATTTTTTAAAATTCGAAAATTTTCATTTTTTCGCTAAATTTTTGAAAAAACATTATTTTTAAAGCCTAATTTTATCGACCATTTTTTTCGAAAAAATGAACATTTTCGAATTTTGAAAAATCCTGAACCGACTTGGTAGATAAGAGTCTAAAAGTTAGACCCTGATTTCACTTGGAACTTACCCCTGGTATAACTAGGTTGGCCATACGGCCGAGTTGGTCGTCCGTACAGCAAAGGTGGCCCTACGGTCAGCTTTTCGCTACGGCCAACCTACTTATACCAGGGATAAGTCCCAAGTGAAATCGGGGTCTTAGAAAAAACCAAATTTCGTCAAAATCGGATGAGAACTGTAGAAGTTACAGGGCGGTAAAATATTAAAATTTGAATTTTTTTAAACTTTGGCGGGCTACTGTGACCAAACAAAGCAAAATGCAATCGAGTTACTTTGGATCCCCACTATTTGAGAGTAGCCTGATTTTTGTAGTTATAACTTTTTGAAATTGGCGCGTACCATGTAAAACCATTCCCTCGTAAGACATAGATCAGCTGCAGTAAAAATTTTAAGAACAAACGAACACACCGTTTCAGCGCCAGAAAAATAATGTTAAAATATTTATTACGTATTAGCATAATTTGAATGTTAGTATGCTCCGAATTAACTGGGCTTTCACACCCCCATATGCGGAGAAACGTCAATTTTTTAAATCTGTCGCGCGCGTAATTTCAAAAAACCACAATTTTAAAAAATCAGCCATGTCCAATATAATAAATATATTGAACAATGCATGGGAAACTTCTGGCCGCTACAATCATACTCCACTACTACTACTCCATGATTTGACCCTAATTAATATTTAGGACACCTGAGCTGTCCTACCGATTAAGGAATTTTTCTGGTTTCAATTTAATAACAAAGTTAAAGCACAATAAAATGCTTATCACCAATATTACTATTCAAAGTAAGTAGGTATATATTTTTAGGAAAGGTGGCTTACATAGGGACATACTATTGCCACGTTATTTCTTAACCAATATAAAAAATATTGCAAGTTTACAATATTTAACTGGCTATAATGTAAATATACCGTCGTTTAGTCATTTCTCATTTTGTCATTTTTATTCATTTCAATTCTTGGATACTATATAAGTACCAGTAAACCGACCCGCCCTACGAACGGATGCAAACAGTTGTTGACGACAATTTTTTACTTATTTAGATAACTGTATTCCTGTGTTGTTTATTTAAAAAATTCTGTCCGCCGACGTATGATCTCCATCCGCTGCGCTGTTCCCCTATGTACCCATTTTTAGATAGAATTATTTGAAATTTATTATTATGTATATTGCCAGTACAGGTGTAGCATGTTGCTAAGTATAAATCTGATGTTAGGGGAGGGGACAGCGGATGGACGGCCCCGGACAGCGTTATTTGAATTTTATTATTATGTAGATAAGGTACTTCCCGTGCAACTGTATTAAAATTCATAATTTTATTTTATACTATTCAGTTCTTTATTCATCATTTAAATAATGGACATTATTTGAAATTCGTGGAATACAGGTACAAAAATTAGTAAGTAGTGTTAATAGAAAAAATTCATAACTATTAGTGGTAAGTTATATTTCAAAATAGTTATTTTTTACGATTAGGAGACAGTACAACTCTTATTTATTAAGATCTCTTACATATCAAGTTGTGCTTCAACTTTTCTAAGTCTGCTTTTTGGCACTCTTGATTACAATACCATGCTTTTTTGCAATTGCTGCATTTTTGTAAGGGCGTTGGCGTCATACAAAATCTGCAGTATAAAGCACCACTCCCGTTAGTATGATTATGGAAGAAAATATCCTGAGAAATGTTGACAAGGATTCCATGCAAGTCGGCTGTCACAACCCGGTAATTCGGATGAAGTATACTAATTATTGAGCCGAGCCGTAGCTTGCCTTTAATATCTGCTTCCCTTTCGTTACCACATGAAAAATAACAAAACTGATAATCCTCTTTTTCGTCTTTGACTACAGTTTGTACAAGAGGGTAGTAATTGAAAATACAGTCTTCTGTAATTGTCACTTTAATTACAAACCCTGAGTAGGTTTTGTCTACATCAGACTTCAATTCATATAAGAAGATCTCATTCAGTCCGATTAACTGCATGATGGATGTAGGTTTTTGACTTTGAGCACTGGAACGTCCCAATAAATTACTCAGCTTATCGTTTACTATTTTAATCGCTTTTCCTTGGCGGTGGTTCACAACGACGGAAATACGATTATTAGACAGCTGCTCTGCAATCGAAAAGGATACAGAGATTGACGGGGTAGTGGAATCCGAATTAGAGACACTTGTGTCGTCGTTTTCACCATGCAACTTAACTTCCTTACAGGAAACATTAGAAGCAGCGGCTAAACTTGCAACGTTCTCGTCCTTGTAGCTGTCTGAGTCTTCTGAAAATAAATCTGTCAAGCCACTCATCTGCATTTTATGTTGGTTCAATTGAGCAGACTTTGCATCTTCCACCAATACCGATAGGTCGAAGATTATTTCAGTTGTTTCGGTAGTATCCACCTTCAGCCTCTCATCAATGGATGTTTCCTTGGACGGTTCCAGATTTATAGGCTCTTGTGATGATTTTTGATGTACCTCTTCTTCAAATGAACTTTGATTTAAAATCGAATGGAAATTTTCAGCATCAATGGATTGGGAATACCACGACCTTGCATTGCTCAAATCCCCAGAAGCCAAGTACTCCCACGCTAGCGTTTCCATAGCGATACAAACCCCTACAAAAAAATAATAGTGAAATGTGAAATCGGAACCATAACACAATAACTTATGAGCATACAGATACAGCAAATACTTTTAAGAAGCATATTCTGTGAAGTATAATGTAAATGCTGCAGACAGTCATAAAGCCCTTCAAAACTTAGAAGCTTGTACATAAGTATTATACCTAAGTAAGTATATGTTTCACTATACATAATCAATTCTAAAATAATAATCATAAGCACCTTTCACCTTTTTTAGCTGCGATCTTGTAGTACTCCATTGCACGAAGCTGGTTTTTTTCAACACCCTGTCCATCCTTATACAAGTCCGCAAGCTTGTTGGCAGCTTCCCCGCTTCCGTTATTGAATGCTTTTAAATACATTTTTGCTGCTGCATTGTAGTTCGGCAAGATTTTCCCCAAAATACCCTCTTCATAACACTTGCCAAGAGCATTTTGAGCAGCAATGATACCCACTTCATTGTAACTATCCATGGTAAATCCTGAAGCTTGTTCAAAAAATTGTCGAGCTAACATCAAATCTTTAGGGACGCCCCAGCCCATTTTATGGAGGAGACCATTATAATACAGGGCCTCAGCATTTTCAATTCCATCACTCGATGCTTTAGTAAAAAATCTGGAAGCCATTTCATAGTCTTTTTTGTACCCGTCACTTCCTTTCATGTACTGGTGAGCAGTTGCAACCCAAACATTGGCCTTTATTTTGGGATCATCGGAATTTTTAAAGTTGTCAACACACACTACTTCGTTTTTGTTTTCATGAAGTTCTTTATAGTCACAGGAGTTTTTATTTTCCTTAATTTCTTGATAGCATTCGTTTCTTGCATTCACCAATGTTATCTCATTGTTGCTCAAACCCAAGGCGTAATCGTATGCGACAATAGCAAATTTCCATTCTTGTTTTATCTGAAACACTTTACCGATCATGAAATATCCTTTCCACCAAGTTGGTCGAAGCTCTATCTATTAAGTCATACATATATGAGTCATTATCACACCTGCATTACTCATTATGTATGTCTCAACGTCAACTACTACGTACACCCATAGCTTAAGTTTTACTTAATTTTAGTTTAAATTATAGTTCACATTTTCATAAGCTTAAAATCAAATGCCAGTATGAGCATGAGGAATGATGATGCATGTACATTTCTTGATATATGAATTTATCCTTCAATGCATGCCTATGTATATATATTACGTTTGATGCATGAGTTTTAGTTCTCTTATTGTTTGTAAACAGCAAACTGCATGACGAGCATAAAAGCCTCATTACAACTAGTCATTCTTTATACATACATATTTCCACTGTTATTTAATTCTAGAGTATTTATATACTTATATTTATATTCTATAATATTCTTGATATTTCACATTACGTAATTTATCCGTTTGTCAAGATTTCATTCACGTTTAAATTAGATCAACTATTTGATGTCGGACCAACTATGTGGTCATTGCGAAAGTAACCTAAATTCTTCGATTATTTATTAAATTATTATTTGGACTCTGAATGTGAAATCAGGGATTGAATTGGATGATGGAGAAAGATTGAATAAAAAGTACTGCTTATGAAAGGTCGTGTTTTTCCGCCTCTCTCTCAAAAGCCTAAAATATTACTTGAGACGTCTTGAATATTATTAGAGCTTCCATACGGTTGTAGCATTTTAACTTTGCCCCAAAGTCATTATTTTTCACCCGTATCACTTTTCATCTTCATTTCTACTTGTGTTTACTTCGATTCTCGATATTTGCACTGTTGTTTTACCTATCCTCGTTCATAACCACTGAGTTAATGAGTCTTGGTCATTTGACCCGTATCAGCACATATACAGATTTCCACTAGGGTGAGTCTGTCTAATTTTCACCCTTTAACACGCTATCATCCCTTGCTCTACGAGGTTAGGGTTAACGTTTAAATTCATCAAGTCTACGAATCTAAAAGTCAAAATTAATATTCAAAATTAATCTACGAAATTCCACAAAATTTAACTTCGAAATTGAAATTTTTCTACGTAAAATACTCAACAGCTGTTACAAAATCAAATCATCGAAATTTTTAAATTTTAATATCGTGAAAAGGTTCAGAAAGTAAATTACCATCAAAACTACTTAGCAACTTCGATAAAAATGCAGGTAGTTAACAAGTAAATTTTAGAAGTGAAAAAAGAAGCAGTCTTTCAATCCACAGACTCCGTGACTGAGATAGCGTGAAAGAGGATGAACGAGTCCAAGTTGCAGAAAAGTTCTTCGGCCTCCGTATGGCTACGGGAGGCGGCTACAGCTATCTAAATCAGCTGTTAGCCATCAACAACGATCTGGATAGAGCCGGGAGAAGAATGGACAACGAAACCGTCTTATGCCTCACCGTAAGCAAACTCTCGGATCAAGAGGAATACGTAGGATTCCTACAAACCTGGCGTGTCTCCACCGTGAAGACACCCGAAATCCTACTGGAGCTACTTAAAGCCACCGACGACAACCGCGAACGAGCGCTAGGTAACGCCGTATATAACCCACCCCAGGCTTTCAGAGCCCACCAAGAGGACGATAGATCTGGAGGAAGAGGAGGAACCGAACGCGGACGGTCCCGTTTCCGCCGATCCCATAGAGGAGGGCGTAGAGACAATCGCGATGACGATTACACCCGGAGGAGCGAAAACTCCCCACCACCAAGTTCATGGAACCAACCTGGTGGAAAAGCCAAGAGCAAAACCATATGTTCATATTGTGGAAAACCCAACCATAAGAAGGATGATTGCAGGTATTGGTTGGACGGCGTGTCTCCGCCACGGAGCAAAAGAGACACATCATCATCCACCGCCAGAAGCTCCCAGGACGGAAGTCGAAGAAATTCCAAATCAGGGCGCGGCGGATCACGTCAGCGAGGAAGGAGTTCGTCATCATCAAAAGTAGGTCAAGCCAACACCCAACTCGATCACTCATCGCGCAACAACAACAACAATAATGCAAGAGAACGAACCCCCGAGCGACAAAACAATCAAGTACATAGAAGTACCTCAAGACAGGAGGGAGGCAACAGACCCCCACCACCTGCCCATCTAGCTCAAGAAGATGTCAGCTTCATTGAAGCTGTTGCACGTCGAGCCACCCACTCTACTCCGTGGAAAGGAAGTTTACATATGGACTCCTCATCACGTAGCAGCAGCAGTAGAAGGAGTGAAGACACCCCCAGGCCAAGGCTGGCGGATCTTTTCTCGGACGCAGACACGTCAAGAATACAAGACCATGCTAATCAAATGGCACTCCCTAAATCCCCTACATATCCCCTGTATCAAGACTCGTCCACAGAAGACTCGAAGCATGAATACGCACATAGGAGGATGAACTCACATGTAGGAGGATTTCAACACGACGGTGTTGGCCCCAACTGCGATCAACACCCAGCACACCTACTCCGACCTGGACGAAGAGTAGAGAAACATCCAGCGGATAAACATCGGGAAGATAGCCCCACCACTGGAGAAGACTCGGATACCGAAGCAATGCTATCTCAATTTAAGCAAAATAATGCTTTCCTACTCCGCCCAAGACAAGGAGTAGAGACTACATCAACCAACTGGACTGATAGTTCTAATGATGACACCGACATAGATCCGGACTCGGATTCAGATTTCCAGACAACAATATTCAACGGCATTCCTAAAGCATACCTACTGAGACCAGTCTGTGGAGAAGAAGGATCACATCCCTTATCAAGTGATTCTGAAGAGGAACCCGAACTAACACCGGAGGACTTCCCACCACTGAACATAGGACTCGTAAGAGAGCTACTAACACAGAAAGAATATGACTGGATATTAGAACAAAGAAGAATCCGTCAAACTGCAATGCTACAAATAATAAACTCCCCAGACTCCACAGGATTTTTACCACCAGTAGCAACTCGCAGCGAGGAAGACAGGGGATCCATAGCCTCCGACGACGACATCCCGGATGACATGGCACAGGAAATATTACTTGAAGCATTAGCAGCCGTCACAATAGAACAAGGCGAACAAGTAGCATACACTAGTTCCACATTTTTCCTACGACAACTCACAGCAATTAGGAATAATGCCACAGTCACTACAGTCGGCGATCAACCGGAAAACACAAGATCAGACACTCCGGAAGAAGGAATTACTTCCTCACCCACCAGACTGATGGAAAATCCGGATTTGGAAGAAGAACCGAATCCAGGAACCTCAGGAACTAATACTCTGGAACAAGAGCAACTTAAGAATTCTACACTGGAAGGTGAAGATAGAGAATTAAGACTGATCAATGAAGAAGCGGAAGAAACGTTCCCGTTTTTGGAGCTGTTGGAACAAAGATCCGAATTTAGAGACTTTACCATCACCAGACAGATGATTACCCCAAGAGTAATAGAACTGGTTAAAGAAAAGGTTCAAGCCAGAGAAGGAGGTCTGTTCGACGAACACGAAACGGACAACGACATGAATGAAGTCATCATCCTCCTACCTACTGGAGAACAACTTCACATACCTTTAAATGCTCCAAATCCACCACCACTTCCTCCTACGGTACCCGATGGCAGGAGTGAAGAGCAGAAACAACAAATGAAAGCATACGACTACGTTCTTGGTGGTATCGATGACTGGTATATACATAGCCAGTACAAAGAAATGCTGGACTGTGCGGCCAGGATATATGGCCTACAAGTAGCCATAGACTGGACCTGGTACCAACTGCCACGACAATACAGAGGACCAAATGATCACTTCTTTCATGACTGGCAAGGGATGGAAGACCTACTAGTCCCATTGAAGAAGATGATCAACAATCAGACGTTTGACGATCCCATACACCCACGCTATCCGAGACCATGCTATCAAAATACTCCGAACACAGTTTCAATGGATCAAACAGGCTCAGAAGATGACTCAAAGCTGAAAGAAAAAGAGGTGAACTGATAAGTCATATTCCTGATCCAGAGCAGGCACGGAGATACAGCGACCTATTAGATTACAACATCGAGGTGTTTGGTATTAAGAAAGGTGCGGAGAGAACTTGGTCCCAAATGTCTCCAGACACGAGATCTACGATCCTACAGGCTTTAAAAGATGAGTCGAATTCGCCGAGAGAGTACCCACCTTATAAGGCGATGATGGTCAATTCAAATGAAGAAACAACAAAAGAAGACTCATCCTCAGACTTACATCAACAGTTTCCAGAAGTCTACAATACTCCAAAGAAGTCTCAGAGACAACTCTCTGTGGAAAAGAAAATCGAGGAAGAACGACGGCGAGAAGAAAGGGCCCTCGAGCAACAACACAGTAGGGAAGATTTACTGAGACAAGAACTCAGACAGAGCGCTGAGGCTTATGATCACCTAATGCCACAGACGCTAACACCAATGGCGAAATTGCTGTGTAAAATCCTGCTGGAAAGATACCTCAATTATTACAAGGTCGAAACTGCAGTAGGGTTAGTCAAAGAACAATTACCCAAACTCCTACCAAAGTGCGAAAAGGATGGGTTCATCACACTCACAGACTTACCGGCAGTCATACTACGCGAAGATGAGAAAACTGAGTTATTGGAAGATGTCACCTTAACATCAGAAGTGGACACCACACTGGTTACACAGGAAGAGACGACCAATTGGGAACCACAAGGGGGTATACAAGATCTTCTGGATAAAATGAAAACACAAGCTGAGAAACATTTATGCAACACTCTACTTGATGCTAACTTAAGCTTGTATACTTCACAAACAGCGATAAACAAGACCTGGACGGCAATTCAAGAGAAAAGACTGGAACGAGAAGTTGAAGAACAACTCTCCAAGGACTTATCCGATTGCAATTTATCACAAGAAAATGTTGTGAACATAGATATGGGTATCTTTGAAGACCCAGAAGAACAACTGTGGTTCACAGCAAAACAATTTCCATCAAAAAAGGGCAATAATCCATGTCTGGAAAGTACACAATTAGGTCCACCAGGAACAACTCTGGACAAAGCAAAGAAGAAATTGATCTTTCCAGATGCACCAGTGTCTCTTGTAATTGATGGTGAAAAATTCTTTAGAGCTGTTGGAGGTGCGGAAATTCCACAAACCCCACAAGTACCTGAACCACCACCAGTCAGACGTTCTCAGAGACCGAATAAAGGCCTACCACCAACAAGATTCATTCAAGAGTCTGAAACCCCCAAACCTCAACATCAGACAGGCAAAGGGAAGAAAAAACAGGTAAAATCGGATAATCTACAGGAGTCAGGCGACGAACAGTCTGAAGATCAATCCGAAAAGGAGCCAAAGGACGATCAACGAGCCTTCATGGTTAGAGTTGTAGAAAGAAAAAGTAGTAGGAACAGCATCTACTACACTGATAGGGAAGAGGAGAGGGAAGCCATTAGGATTATCAACCGACAATTTTCTTCTGCTTTTCCATCACTATCAGAATGTGCATAATCCTTTTGTCAAAAATCGGGTCAACAGCACATGCCACGTAAATCTGACTGCTCCATTTGTAAAGCAAGGAGGGCAGAGAATGCGGCAAAATTTCTACCACGAACACCATCTCCTCCACCGGAGCCCAAACGACGTCCCCAAAGAACAGTCTGGCTGGACGCAAATCAAAAGAAAATCGTTTTCGAAAAAACCTCGTCTTCGATCCCCACCACCAGTACTAACCGGGTACGAAGTGAAGAAGGAAATGAGTCCAAGTCGGAGCACACCGAAAACTCGAAAAAATCGAAAAAGACTTCTACTTCCACCGGCACTTCCACCGGAAGAGGAGAAGCACCAAATCAAGACTCGAGACTTCATGGTAGAAGCGGTAAGGAGGGAGTTAATTTTTCCACCAGCAAGGAGGGCGTAGACTTCTCTTCCACAAGGGAGGAAGCACACTCCACCACCGGAAACTGGAATTTTAACGTTACCACCGGCCAGGAGGGAGCTCACCCCACCACAATCCAGGAGGGAGCACACTCCACCACCGGACATGGACTATACCACCATTCCACCGGCCAGGAGGGAGTATCCGCCAACAGCAACAAAAGCACTGCGGTACATAACACCTCCACCACCAACAAACGGAATTATAACTCTCACACCAGCAACTTGGATGTACAAGCCACCACCAACAAGGCAGTACGTAATACCTACAAGACGGGAGCACACTCTTCCACCACCAACCCGGAGGTTCTCTCAATCTTTACCAACGGTCAGGAGGGAGTACAAGCTGCAAGTTTAGCTGTACATAACACCACCACCAGAGGAGCACTCCCCACCATGGGGCCATCACAATCGAGCACAAAAACAAAGAAAAATAAACCTTCCACCCACACCGGAGCCCATCACAGCCAGGAGGGAGGAGGTCAAAAATCAAAACCTTCCACCAACTCCGAAACTCAACACAGACAGGAGGGAGGAAGATGTAAAAAGGCACCGGCCACCAACTCAAATCCTGCAAACGGACAGGAGGGAAGGAGGGCGAGTGTAATGAAAAAGAGGAGCACAGTAGGACTACGAGGAGCTGAACTTCACGCATATCAAAACGAGGAGCGAGGCCACCGAGGAATTCCTACATCGTCACTACCAAAAATAATTCAACAGCAATAGAAGACACACATTTTCCTGTTCCAGACAAGATCAGACAGGATCAGACGAGTCGAAATTTTGGAAAGTCAACGACACACGAATTAAGGAGGGAAGCGGAGCTGCCACCACCACCGAAGAGATCGCGCACTCCCTACCACTCTACACTTCCACTATTTTTCCTCGGATGTATGTACTTCTTGATGTTGATCCTTGGCGGAGGAGCAGAAACGGTAGATGAAGGAGGACCAGTTATTTGGCGGAGATCGGAGAATCCACCTCTTTATGGGTATAATTCCTACAACATCAAAATACGCTTATTATCACCTTGCGATTTATTGAGATACCCAGAAATCAATATGAAAAATGTGGGACACGAACTCAAACAACAATGCCAAACAGAATATAAGAGGACTTTCCTTCTGCCTCTCAAGGCGATCTGCCCCCCCCATCAAGACCGAAATCAGGAGACGAAGATCCGTTTTCACCAACGTAGTTATGACGGCTCTCGCTGTTTTCACCAGTGCTGGACTTGGGATGTCATACCAGGCCGAACACCTAGCTGAAATGAACAGTGAACACACATTAGAACTGGCCGAACATTTCAACAAATTGGAGCTGAAAATTAAGGAACACACACAGAATTTTAGAGCCTTCTACAAACAAATGGCGAAAATAACTGATGCTGTTAACCAAATAATTAGCGAACGGAAGGACTCACCTGAAGAGATCGAGCGACTGGAGTTTGTTTTTGCCTACCTGGTATCAAGACTCACCCAAAGCGGAGCGATGATTCAACACACCAAGAGGATCTGGAGCCGTCGTCATATGGATGACAAATTTTTCGACTTCCTGAACTTCACTTTACCGTGCGGGGATTTATGTCCACTGGAGCTAGCGGAATTTCGACAATGTAGAAGTGACCCACAAATGGACAATTTACATCTAAGTTTCATTGTGCCACTCGTCAATCCCAACCTGACACTTGTCGTAGCTGACCCATTTACCTTACTATGGAGGAATGAAAATCGGACGTGTGATTTGAAATATCAAGGACCACCAAATGCTTTGCTTTCGAGGGATCAAGACTGTGTATTCGATACAGGGCTCGACTGGAGTTTCATGGACAGAGTGGTAGCAACAACACTCAAAAAATGTAAGCCACGAAACTCGTATGAAGACAAACTCAAGTATGTACTTCAAAACTGTCGAAATAGCACAGCACAAGACGCGGAGGGAAATGTACAAGTCAAAGTGTATAATGCGTTCTTTCACATATACTGCCCAGGCTTGAACATACGTGTAGGAACCACCAGACACACCCCCTGCCCCAATGAAATCTTCCTACTGCCCATCACGACAACATTCACCATAGCGAACAACACGTATAGAGGAGATGTGCTTAACATTATCTTTAACGAGCACGAAGACCCCCTATTAGTGAACTCACTCGACTACCACATGGGAATGAAAATAGACATAAAGAACTTGAACATCACATTTGACGAGAGCGACAACAGCATAGACACGTCATCATGGGAAAGAGATAGTAGCATACCATGGTACATGTGGATGATTCTAATTATTTTTGTTTTTCTGTGTATGGCTATTACAGCTATATACTTTAAGTGGAAATTGAGTGCTGCGTTCCTGAAACGTGGGTGGAGAGGGAGTTACTGGGAGACTATGAAAGAGAAAGGAGAAAAAGAGCAGCAAGCTGAGCTGCAGTTACTTGGAACGGAGGGACCAACTGAAACACCTGTAGCCCCACCGAGACGAGGGAGACCCAACAGTAGTTACTTGGACGAACACCACCACCGGAGCCAAGGAACGATTCTTATTCACAGAAGAAGTGGAGTGGATGAGAATGGGGAGATACGTAGGAGAAGTGCGCTTGAAAAACAACACGGCCCACTACCAACACTACCTAAAGCTGAGGAGGGAAATGTCACTGTACACATACAATCACAGGCACCACCAGCAGTAGAAGAGGAACTACCCAATTCAACCATCGAGCCGAGCCATCTGAGATTCTTGGAGGTGGAGTTTACTGATGAAGAGGAATAACAACACCAATACTTCGAGGGTTTTTTCACTTGCCGTATACCGCCTTTTAGACGACGACAATTAAAAAAAAGGAGGGTATTAAGTCATACATATATGAGTCAATATCACACCTGCATTACTCATTATGTATGTCTCAACGTCAACTACTACGTACACCCATAGCTTAAGTTTTACTTAATTTTAGTTTAAATTATAGTTCACATTTTCATAAGCTTAAAATCAAATGCCAGTATGAGCATGAGGAATGATGATGCATGTACATTTCTTGATATATGAATTTATCCTTCAATGCATGCCTATGTATATATATTACGTTTGATGCATGAGTTTTAGTTCTCTTATTGTTTGTAAACAGCAAACTGCATGACGAGCATAAAAGCCTCATTACAACTAGTCATTCTTTATACATACATATTTCCACTGTTATTTAATTCTAGAGTATTTATATACTTATATTTATATTCTATAATATTCTTGATATTTCACATTACGTAATTTATCCGTTTGTCAAGATTTCATTCACGTTTAAATTAGATCAACTATTTGATGTCGGACCAACTATGTGGTCATTGCGAAAGTAACCTAAATTCTTCGATTATTTATTAAATTATTATTTGGACTCTGAATGTGAAATCAGGGATTGAATTGGATGATGGAGAAAGATTGAATAAAAAGTACTGCTTATGAAAGGTCGTGTTTTTCCGCCTCTCTCTCAAAAGCCTAAAATATTACTTGAGACGTCTTGAATATTATTAGAGCTTCCATACGGTTGTAGCATTTTAACTTTGCCCCAAAGTCATTATTTTTCACCCGTATCACTTTTCATCTTCATTTCTACTTGTGTTTACTTCGATTCTCGATATTTGCACTGTTGTTTTACCTATCCTCGTTCATAACCACTGAGTTAATGAGTCTTGGTCATTTGACCCGTATCAGCACATATACAGATTTCCACTAGGGTGAGTCTGTCTAATTTTCACCCTTTAACACTATCGTTTCTTTTGCATGGTTGAATGCCGAATCCAACTGTGCCATATTCTCAGTTTGTAAAGCTTCTCCACTTAGTAATTGCATGTAAGCCTCCGATAAACAGAACGAAATTTCTCCTCTCTTTACATTTGACACACCACTCAGTTTTAATGCTCTCATATACTGTTCAATCCCATTTTTGAAGTCTATGGACGCACAGGCTAACTGACCAGCTTCATGTAGTTTTATTGCTCTCAAAAGATTTTCTTCACTTACTAAGCCTGTTTGAAATTCGATGCCGGGCAAATCCGTGCAAGTTCGTACCGCATCTATTTCTGCTTGAGGTACTCCCAGCGTGACGAGTGCTTTTTCTACCTGGTTCCACAGCGTACTAAATTTACTAGTAACAATGAGCATGCCTGGAAGATGCGCGTATTCATTTCGTACGGTGATGAGATCCTTAATTTCTTTATTTTCTACAGTGTTCTCACTTTTAATTCGTGCTGAGCCTTTGCTAAAATCAATTTTTTGCAAAACTGAATTAATCAAAGTTAAATCCCATTCATTTAGAATGCATTCTTCCAGTTTTCCTATTTGTGCAGGACTTCCTTTACACAATTTGTAGACACATTTCCCCTCATTTTCAGCAAAGAAGTCTTTCCCATGCTGTGACCCATCCGTCCATTCAGTACTTGTTAAATACTTGTAACGGTTTTGAAAGATACGCCGAAGTGCTCGACCACCATAGTCCCTCAAAATTGTTGAAAGGCGCAGGTAGTTGTGGAATTCGCTTGCATCAAAGATGTCCATAGTCCTGCAATTTTATATAAAAACACATACTAAATAAAGTAAAATACATCATCTATCCAAATCATTACATAGTTTTGTATTATGCATCATACTACTTTCATGTAAAGGTGACACTCTACTGATTCTGCATACCCTGTAGGCTGTAGGGTACGAAATAGTTTGGCTCTGGCTCTGGTCGAGTGAACAACTGCTCCTGGTTTGTGCTTGTGTGGTGTATTGCTTTTTTTTGTTCGGCTTCGCTTTGCTTTGTGTTTTTATTTTGGGCCCTGACTCCCTTCAAAGTCACGACGGTGGCCTCCGTCCAACTGTAAGCTGCTCAGGTCCTGACTCCCGGAGAAGTCACGGCAGTGAGTTGCCCAGCTGTAAGCAGCCGGGTATTTGGTGCCCTAGAAGTTCATCCCAGCGAGACCTTCTCTGTGCTTGGGGGATTATATTCTGTGGCTGAGTATCTGGGCTCAACTTTACTGATGGCGGCTGGGGTGACTCCCGAGATAATTTGTTTGGAGCAGTGTTGTGAACATCGGTCCTGATTCATTTATCAATATTTATGATTTGCAAAATCTGTCGACTTATCAGCTGCGAATTGTCAAGAATGAGACTCAAGATGGAAATGTCAAGCCAACGCCAACGCTAGTATTAAGTAATATTATTAGTTAAGTACATAGCCTATGCTACAGCCTGTACATATTATTTCTTGCATTTTGCATTTTGTAGGATTTTAGTCAGTAGAATTTTATATTTTATATTTTATTTCTTGACTCATATGTTATTTTATTTATTTGTACGCAGCCATGAGGGATAAATGTGTTGGTTGTAGTAGGAGGATTGGTAGAAATCAATCAAAGGTAGTGTGTAGTGAATGTGAAAAAGTTTATCATGTGGTATGTACGACTTTGACATTAGGTGATGTTCAGCAGGATGTCATATTAGATTGGGTGTGATTGGGCTGTAGCACTCAGGCTGAAGTTGCTGTTTGTATTTGTTGCAGTGGAAATATGGTTGCAAGTAGTGATAATGGCTATTGTTTAGGCTGTATTTTTCCTGGAGTTGACTGCAATCAAGCTACTGATATGGTTGAGGAAGTAGGTGCTTTAAATATCACAAGCGAGGTCAACTCATATTTTCTTGATTCCAAAGGATTCAAAGTTTTGCATATCAATGTAAATGGTTTGAATATAGCAAAAGTTGAAAGTCTTAAGTTAATAATTGAAACATATAGGGTTGATGTGTTATGCATAACTGAGTCCAAGCTTAATAGAGTTGTGCATTCTGTATTAGTTACTATTGAGGGTTATAGTATGCACAGACATGATAGGACTGACTGTTTGGGTCGAAGTGGTGGTATTGTAATTTATATTAAGAATGGGATTTCTTTTGTTAATATAAATGTGCTTGAGCAGACGCCAAAACCCTTAAAGCTTGAAGTAACCACTATAAAATTACTTGTACCATTTAGTAAGCCTAGATTATTAACAGTAGTGTATAAGTCACCTGATTTATGTAAAACTGAATTTATAGATTATTTTTCATTGTATGTTATTGAATTAGGCAAGTTAAATTATGAACGAATAATTACTGGTGATTTCAATATTGACTTGTCTGTACGTGATAAATTTTCAAAATTGTTACTGAACTTGGTTAAGCAAAATGGTATGCAACAAATAATTGTACATCTAACTCGTAGTACATTAACTACAAGTACCATCATTGATCATATGTATGTTAGTGATGTTAATATGTATACTGTAAATGGGGTGTTAACTGTTGGAATATCTGATCACTGTGCTATCTTTGCTGTCAGGAAAAATATTAAAATTCATTATCCTTGTAAATTAGTATCAACTAGGGATTATTCAAATGTAGATTGGAAACTTGTTAACAATGATATTAGTTTAATTCCGTGGTCGGTTATAGATATATTCGATGATGTCGACGATTCTCTTAATTACTTTGAAATATCGGTCATGGATGTTATAGATAAGCATGCTCCTGTTATTACTCGAAGAGTCAAAGGAAAAATATCCCCATGGCTGACGTTGGAGCTAAAGAGAAAAATGCATCATCGTGACAGTATTAAGGCAAAAAGTTTAAAAATGGGTGACCCTGTGTTATATAGTCAGTACAAAAGGGAACGTAATGATATAAATAGAGAGGTTAGTCAGGCCAAGTATAGCTATTATCAGAAAAAGTTTGAGGAAGTTCCAACCTCTTCCAATGTTTGGCAGGTTTATAATAAGCTTATTGGGAAGGGTAGTGGTGCTTGTGCTGTAACTGAATTGAATGTAAACTCTAATTTAATCACTGGGGTAGAGGGATTATCCAGTGCATTTGCGTCAGCATTTGTTGTTAATGTAGCTGATGCTAAGGTAAAGGAATAACTTGATTTTTATGACTCAATTGCTACTGATAACTTGTATGAGCCTTTTACGCCTGATGAGGTAAAGTCAAGTTTTTCGCGCCTCAAATATAAGAATGAGTGCAATCCAAAGGAGCTTTCGTATTTTATTTTAAATAATTGTATGGAATCATTAGCTTTGCCTTTAGCTCTGTTGTTTACTCAGTTCCTTTGTCTTGCTTTGTATCCATCAAAACTCAAATATGCAACTGTAACTCCACTGTATAAAGGTAAAGGTTCAAGACTTGATGCTATGTCGTATCGTCCTATTTCTACTCTTTTAATACTTGATAAGATTCTAGAAAAAATGATGTATCAGAGACTACTAGATAAAATTGAGTTAAGCAGTCAACAGCATGGGTTCAGAAAGGGGCGGTCTTGTCAGAGCGCTAACCTTACATTCGTACAAGAGGTTTATAACTACATTGACTTAAAGTGTGGTAGAGTTATAGCGGTATTCATTGATCTGCAGAAGGCTTTTGATTCCGTACCCCACCTTGAACTCCTGATAAAGCTAAGAGATGTATACAAGATAGATAAGCATTTACTTAAGCTTCTTACTGATTACCTTCGAAATAGAAAATTTAGGGTAAAAATTGGTTCGGGACTTTCAGAGTCGTATGATTTGAAAATTGGGTATCCTCAAGGTTCTGTATTGGGGCCTTTATTGTTCATCATATATATAGATAACATATCTGATGTCATAGCAAATGGGGTTAACTATTTATTGTACGCTGATGACCTAGTACTTTATTATTATGCGCCTCTATTCACTGATGCTGTACAGCAAATGCAGGTTTGTTTAAATGAGGTGAATAGTTGGTTTGAGTCACAAAGTCTTAGAATAAATGTAAGTAAGACTAAATTCATGGTCCCGTGACTATAAAGTACCTGATGATGTAAAATTAAATTGTAATGGAAATGAGATTGAACGTGTATGGACCTTTAAGTATCTGGGTATTATTATAGATGCTAATATTAATTTTAAAAGCCACTTTGAGTATGTCAAGAATAGAGTCAGCTCAGCTATAGGTATGATATCCAGCTTAAAACGGTTCTTGACTTTTCCTATTTTTGTAATTATGTTGAATGCCTATGTATTGTCGATAATTGATTATTGTGTTATTGTGTATGGTATTCAAGGTAAGCGTGAACTACAGGCATTACAAAACAAAATCAATGGTTTAATTATTCAGTTTTCTGATAAGTCTCTGTATAGTAAACGGAAACGAAATCGATGTAATGCTACAGTAATGGAGAGTGTTATTTTGGAAAAAGCAAACATTTTGTCTGTGTCAGAAAGAATGAGTTTGTATGCATTGTCCTTTGTGTATAGAATACTCAAATTTGGGTCGGATATAAATAATTTTAATTCGTGGTTTGTTCTCAAGCATTCTGTACGAACAACCAGGTCTAGTAATTCGGTAATTTTGGAATATCCTGTGAATTGTAGCACTGAAGCTTATAGAAATTCATTTCTGTATAGAAGCATTACTGAATGGAATAAGTTGCCTGATAATGTAAAATGTTTAGATGAATCATGTTATTTCAACTCACTACTAACTAAACATTTAATTGACTCAAGGAGTCCTATTGAGTATATGGTTTATCAGCCACCATGAGTGTGGTTTGCTTGTATGAGGATAAATTGGTAACTACATGGCTTTGTATGGTTTAATATGTAATAGTATTTCTTTTAATTTACTTATTTTATTGTGTAATTATAATAGTGTCCGTTGGTTGAGAGCAGTACATTTGTATTGATAAACTTGACACTTAAATAAAGATCACTCAAACTCAAACTCAAACTCAAACTCAAATAGGGTGAACAATAGGGTGGACAGCTTTTAAGAAATATATTTAGGAAAATAAACGGTGATCGCAAAAATAAGCAAAGATAAAGGGTGATGAATAGGAAAATGATTTAAAAATTGTGTAAAACATAGGGTAAGAAATAGGAAGGAAGATAAAAGTTAAAAGTAGGTTAGGATAAGCCAATAGTTTTTTTTTTCGTTTTGACACCATTCGTGTACATCTATTATTAATCATTAGTATATGCAAAACAAGAAGAAGTAAAGCCCTTGCTCCTTTCGCCAGCCACGTGAAGGCCTAGACATAATAATACTTATAATCTACAAGATACACAAAAATATGTTTGAGTTCACATACCGACGAATATAATAATTTACAGTCAACAGTAGTCCTTTAATTACTGAACTTGATATGATAATATTTAAGAACTTCGTGACAGCTCACAGATGACACAGGAAACATTCACACCGTACTTTACTTAATACTTTTTTCCTGCTGATGACAAGTGACAAGGAAGACAAGGGCTGACGACGGCGACTGACTGGCGAGATGACAAAGACGAAGAGGGCAGAGGAAACTCATAGCTGGCCAAAAGTTTGGAACTCGCGCTCCACTCCACTCAAATTCAAAAAATTGTGTAGCCGTCAACTAACCATTCCAAAATTTTTACCATTCCAAAAAGTATACAGTAACCATTCTACACACTACCATTCCAAACAACTATAAACATCCGTAGAATTAGTTTTAAATGGTCGATTGTAGATATTATGCTCTCATTCGAAAGAGCTCTAATATTTCAAGCGTTACAAATTCCCAAAAGTGGGGTTTTCAAAAATAAATGGACAGGTCGTAAGACTTAGAAAATTTTCGGACCTATTCCAGGTGTCCTGTCCACCTCCAGGTTATAAGATTCCAAAAGGTGATACATAACCATCCGTAGAATTAGTTTTAGTTGGTCAATTGTAGATATTATGCTCTCATTCAAAAGAGCTCAAGTAGTTCTAGCGTTACAAATTCCTAAAAGTGGAGTTTTCAAAATTAAATGGACCTGTAAGACAAAAAATTTTCGGACCCATTCTAAAGTGTGATACATCACCGCCCGTAGAATTAGTTTTAATTATTCGACTGTAGATAATTTGCTCTTATTCAAAAAAGCTCAAGTAGTTCTAGCGTTACAAATTCCAAAAAGTAGAGTTTTCAAAAATAAATGGACCTGTAAGACTTAGAAAATTTTCGGACCCATTCCAAAGTGTGATACATCACCGTCCGTAGAATTAGTTTTAATTATTCGACTGTAGATAATTTGCTCTTATTCAAAACAGCTCAAGTAGTTCTAGCGTTACAAATTCCCAAAAGTGGAGTTTTCAAAAATAAATGGACCTGTAAGACTTAGAAAATTTTCGGACCCATTCCAAAGTGTAATACATAACCGTCCGTGGAATTAGTTTTAATTAGTCAATTGTAGATATTATGCTCTCATTCGAAAGAGCTCAAAAAGTTCTAGCGTTACAAATTCCCAAAAGTAGAGTTTTTAAAAATAAATGGACCTGTATAACTTAAAAAATTTTCGGACCCATTCCAAAGTGTGATACATCACCGTCCGTAGAATTAGTTTTAATTATTCGACTGTAGATAATTTGCTCTTATTCAAAACAGCTCAAGTAGTTCTAGCGTTACAAATTCCCAAAAGTGGAGTTTTCAAAAATAAATGGACCTGTAAGACTTAGAAAATTTTCGGACCCATTCCAAAGTGTAATACATAACCGTCCGTGGAATTAGTTTTAATTAGTCAATTGTAGATATTATGCTCTCATTCGAAAGAGCTCAAAAAGTTCTAGCGTTACAAATTCCCAAAAGTAGAGTTTTTAAAAATAAATGGACCTGTATAACTTAAAAAATTTTCCGACCCATTCCAAAGTGTGATACATACCCGTCCGTAGAATTAGTTTTAATTTGTCGAATGTAGATATTATGCTCTCATTCAAAAGAACTCAAGTAGTTCTAGCGTTACAAATTCCCAAAAGGGGAGTTTTGGTGTTCATGTTTGCCGCGTTCATCGTCTACGCAACCTTGTTGACAAGCTAAAGGAAAACTTTTCAGAGGACAACATGAGCCACGTTGGATTAAAGTCTCTGTTTCTCGGGTTGTTGGTGTCTTATAAAATGTCATTAGTTGTATATTGTGCTTCTTTCATGATGCGGCTACTATCCTCACCATTTCTCACACCAGCTGTCTTGCGTGACATTGATTCATGCAGCAACCGTACCCCTCGCAGAGTTTAAAAAGGGTAAAACGTTGTGCAATTTTAGTCAGCTTTAGGCAGCCTATGTCATACATGTCACCACAATAATGTAGTAATTGCGGACACTTTCACTTTCACAGAGTTTGAAGATACATGGCGGAAACATTTAACTGTCCCACATGACACAATCTACGCCAAGGAACGCCCTTTGGTAGTTTTTTTTGCAGTTTAAGTGAAATTATTGAGGAAGAAATTGAACGTGATTGTGCTGCTGGCAAGAAAAAAAATCATTTTTACTCTTGAAGCTTCTTACGGTATCTACTACAGCATTTTCTACCATTTGTACCTTTGGTTACTCATTTAATGTTTTCCTCCACTGGTGATATTTGTGCAGGTGACTAATTAACAACAGTGGAGTACTAGTTTGAAATTATTAAAAAGGATGAGCGTTCAGGGAAGGAAGAAAAAGTAGGACAGTACATACGGAAATCAAAGGATGTAGTTTTAGGTAAAACTGAAATAATATAAGCACTTACAAAAATGATTTACTAGCTTTATAGCTTCCACTACTTATGTACAGGCCGCTGTAATGGGTACGAAAAAGATTTTCTAGAATCTACTGGTGACACTGAACTTGTCAAACCTCGAAAGAAGGAAGCTCCAACTACAAATAATGCTAAAATTAAATGACGAGCAAAACCACCAGCAAAGAAGAAGAAATCTGAAGAGGAAAAATCAGTGTTCATTGAAATAGTCTCAGCATTGTGGGAAGAGATGTGGGGTCCTAAGAAGCAGCCAGCTGTTGCAAAACTGACGCAACCAGTTATCTGGTTTCATGACATTCCTGTTATACCTTGGGGTAGTTTAGTTTCTGAAGAAATGGGTATTTCATTTACCAATACGTGCTTTATTGATAATATAAGGATGGTCTTAACTGTTTTATGTCATAAAGTCCCAAAAATTCTTCAATGGATAACGCTGCAGCGGAAAGTTAACCTCCTATCGGACACTATACCTAATGTAGTTGATTAAGTCAATTTTGACAAATTTAATAGTGCTAAGTACACATGGGTGCAGGGAATACAGCGTCTGCCACATCAGCGAACGTATAATTTAAAGGAAGACCAACGAAAAAATGGTACCATGCAGATTCGGCCCTTGCTTTCTAGACACTAAGAGGTTTTTAATTGCGCGTAACACGGCGAAACAGTAGGATCTCAGCTACATATTTATTTGTATTCATCGTATAATGTAAACGAAATTCTTAACGTTATCTCAGGCAAAAGACAGAACAAAAATATTCGCTGTAATATAGTAGGCAGTTCTAAAAAGCTTGTCCGTTCCTTTCGACTTGTAGCAGGAGAAGAGTTGAAATTTTTGTTTTTTGCATTAGAACCAAAGCAGTATAGTACTGTGGCTGAAAATGATGATGTCAACATCTCTACGCCAGTAAACAAAACACTAGCTAGTGTTCCAAAGCAAATCAACATTTTAGAAGTGCGCTATGCGATATTTGCTTGCACTCTGTACAACGGCAACCACTTAACGACAGTATCTTGGCACGATGCTAAATGGTTTAGCTACGATGGCCGTAAATCTAGTATCTCCAATGGTGTTCCTCTGCATAACTGCATCTCAAACTGTTGGTATGTCTCAAGTGATTAAGTTCCAATAATTGTTAACCTTACCTGCGTAACACTACTTGAATAATTCTCCGTCATTAATTTAACATAGCGTAACTAAAAATACCTTAAACGTAGTAACATTGTTTTCAATTTATTCCCTTAACAAAAGATATGTATAAAAATTAATTGTATCTATAATAATAATAAAAATAATAATAATAATAACAGGAATCGTTTAATTCCATCGATACATGGCCTTAGCCCGTACTATAGTTAATTGCATCTCTGCAATCATAAAAATTTTGAAATTCACAATAATTGTTTGTTTTTTACATTATTACGTCATACCAAAACATATACAGTTGTTTTATGTCTATTTCAGTTATTTTGGCAAATAATTTTTGAATATAGTTATTTCTGTCATTCATTCTACTTAGGTTATACTTATTTTGAAGATTATCATAAAGTCTACATTCATACATCATATGGAATTGATCTTGAATGTAATTCTTTCAATCTATTTGTCTTCTAATCTATATTTTGTCTACAAATTGTTCGCTGAATTGTTGCTGAAGCCTGGAGCTGAACTAACCAAGTGATAAATTTGTAAACCCTTAAAATATCAAATTTAACTATATTTCAAACATTTACTACAATTTCAATAAAATAAAAAATGTATGCATGTCATTATTGTTTTATAATATTCCGATCATTTTCTAAGTCTTACAGGTCAATTTTTTTTTAAACTCCACTTTTGGTAATTTGTAACGCTAGAACTACTTAAGCTCTTTAGAATAAGAGCATAATATCTACAATTAACTAATTAAAACTAATTCTACGGACGGTTATGTATTACACTTTGGAATGGGTCCGAATATTTTCTGTCTTACAGGTCCATTTATTTTTGAAAACTCCACTTTTGGGAATTTGTAACGCTAGAACTACTTAAGCTTTTTCGAATGAGAGCATAATATCTACAATTGACTAATTAAAACTAATTCCACTGACGGTTATGTATTACTTTTTGGAATGGGTCCGAAAATTTTCTAAGTCTTACAGGTCCATTTATTTTTGAAAACTCCACTTTTGGGAATTTTTTACGCTAGAACTACTCAAACGCTTTCTAATGAGAGCATAATATCTACAATCAAACAATTAAAACTAATTCTACGGACGGTTATGTATCACACTTTAGAAAAGGTATGCAAATTTTATGAATCTTACAGGTCCAGCTTTTTTTAAAAACTCCACTTTTGGGACTATGTAACGCTAGAACTACCGGAGCTCTTTTGAATGAGAGCATAATATCTACAATCGACCAATTAAAACTAATTCTACGGACGGTTATGTATCACACTTTGGAATGGGTCCGAAAAACTTCTGTCTTACAGGTCCATTTATTTTTAAAAACTCCACTTTTGAGAATTTTTAACGCTAGAACTACTTAACCGCTTTCGAATGAGAGCATAATATCTGCAATTGACTAACTAAAACTAATTCTACGGACGGTTATGTATCACACTTTGGAATGGAGCTGAAATTTTTCTGTCTTACAGGTCCATGAAAACTCCACTTTTGGGAATTTGTAACGCTAGAACTACTTCAGCTCTTTCGAATGAGAGCATAATATCTACAATCGACCAATTAAAACTAATTCTACGGATGTTTATAGTTGTTTGGAATGGTAGTGTGTAGAATGGTTACTGTATGCTTTTTGGAATGGTAAAAATTTTGGAATGGTTAGTTGACGGCTACAAAAATTGTCCTCTAATTTTAGGAACTCCACTCGGAACTCAAAAAATTCTTAGTTTTTTTAGGAACTCGCGCTCTACCCAGAATCCGAACTCAAAAAATTTTGGAGCTCGAACTCGAACTCAAACTGGAACTCATTTTTAGGTATCCTTGGGTACAATAAGTAGCGGTTATATTCAAAATTTAAAATTCAAATTTCAGGTTTTAAGGGTTTGAACTAAACTATTATACAATACGAGCAAAGTTTAGGTAGTTGTGGATGAAATTTTGATGTTTTAAATTAGCAAATTATGATTTTTCACTAGATATTTGGCTGCAACTTTTTTACGTATTTGTATCAATTTACGGTTGCTTAAAAAATATCTTCTAGGAAAACTAATCTTAGTGTGTTTTTAGATAGATAAATTTTATATTTCATGTTTCTTCTACGTAGTAAGTATCAAAATTGTTGGTGATGGTTTAGATACACAGTAGTACAATACATTGTATTCTCCTATACAACGTTTATCTCTAGTTGTGAATTCCAATTGTACGCAAGAAGATATAGGCATCTCATATTGAGTTGTACGCGGGTGCCTAATGGATTGCGTGGGTATTGTTGCATTCTTTTTATATTATAGATATATTCCTCTTACTATTTTAGCATCACTACACAAGTTGTACAGTGGTATGTATTTACATACGTCATACGCTGTATGGATTGAAAACATGTTTACAGTTACTTGCAAATCGAGATGCGAATGTGGGTCGCTCATGCACGACTGGCCAGAGTGCATGAGGTACTTCTTTTAATTCGCCTTCGATTACAAGTTTTTGTATTCAATCTCCCTTTCACTTTTCCTTTATCATTTAATACGTAGATACAAGAAATACTAATTATTATTCAACATACTAGACTTTATTATTGTAAGCGTGCATATTGAAAAATCTGAATAAAAGCCGTTTCGACTCACGATCGAGACATTATTAGATCAGACACAGCGAGACTGCTACTATGTAGGTTTTCTACCCTACACATATTATTTCTACTTTATTTTACACCAATCTTCTCCACTTGTTGTCAGTATACAACAGTATGACCCAAAATACTCCTGCATTTACTTAATCAATGTTTAATTAACTCATATGCGGATCTTTAATTTTAAACGGGAAAGACAAGCTTAAGTTGGAATATTACGCCGAATGCAACCTTATTTATTAAAGAAAATAAGGTAGGTATGTAATTTAACTATAGGAGTTCTGTTATAAGTGGGTTGGGTTACGTAATTGCATCGTACTACTAGTTTTGAATTCCGTCTTGGAACTCAAAATTGCACTCAAACCTTACTAGGATGAGAGTGCAGTTTTGCTTTGAGTTCCATGTTATGGCGCTCCACTCCGCTCACTTTGGAACTCATAAATTTTTGGGAACTCGAACTCGGAACTCAAGGGTACCTTGGAACTCGCGCTCCACTCCACTCTTGAGTGGAGTGGAGTGCAGCTTTGAGTTCTGAGTTCCGCCCTCCACTCCATGAGTTCGGACACCTATGAGGGAACTTGAGTACTTCACAGTTGTAATTTGAAAATTCGATCCTAGCAACCAAGGAAAACTTGTGACACTCGTAACTACTTCTATAAGGCAAGCATTGTAAACCTTAACCTTCAACTTCAACCTATAACCTATACCCACCTAATACCCACGATTCCGTCGATACCACTGACTACAGTCGCACCACACCATCAAGCACATTCACTTTCGCTCGTTCTATTTATTTCATTCGTTTTCGTTTAACGTCCGACTTCCAACCACCACTTAATACTCCACTTGACCGAATTTTGATTTTATAAACTTTATTAATGGAGGTCATGGGGCGGAGGACAGTGACTAGTTTATTTATTTTAATAAAGTTGTCTTTCTCTCCTCGATTCGATTCCATTGTTTCAATTATTCTTCCGAATAAACTTGTCAAAACGTGTTGATTATACGAATTCTCGTTGTCCGAATGGAATTTTGTCCAAATAGATGTTGTAAAAATGTTTCTTGTACGAAGAATGCAGTTTGTCCGAATGGATTTTGTTCGGCTGTGTTTTGTACGACAAAGTTATACGAGACTTTAATAATGCAAGAGAATTTATCTTTACTCCACTGCAAAAGTGTCTGCACCGGCGTGTTGATAGAAAATTCTTGCCTTGAATATTTGCTTTCAAGTGCATATAGTTCTAGAACTAAAATACTCGAAGACGACTTATAATTTCTAAAAATTGGTTACAATGAAGCATAAAAGCAAACAGTGTGAAAAGCCTGTAATTCCTTACTTAATATATTGTGCTGGGTTGTAGGGCATTTGCTACCCGGACATTTACAACCCATAATCTAGGACATTTGCTACCCACGGCCAAACTTAGGACATATGATACCCAAACATTTTTAGTATAAGAAGCTGCTCTACATAACATAGGCTTCCTAGGAAAACAATGTCTTTCTTATCATGGCAGCGTTGCTAACAATACAGAAAGATGTAGATGTGGGGTTTTATTCCATACTACTTAATCTGCATGTATTTCACTAAGTTTTAGACACAAAACTCATAGTTGATCGTACCCAACCGACATGTATTCAGTAATAGTAATAGTAGTAATATTCAATAATTCAGTATTAGTAATTCATTGACATGCACTTTATGGTAATAATCAATGCATTATTCTTAAAAAAGAGATGGCGACGATTTTTGCGACTCATTGTCAGTCATTTTTGTCCGTTGCCAGTTTACTTTCGAGTATCTTCAAAATATACTTTGGCGGTTAAGTTTTTCTATTTTGATTTCTATTTAAACTTGGAAGTCGCATTACTAGATCCTGTAAGAGAATTATTTATTTTATTAGATTTAAGATTTTTTTGTATAATTGACAATAATTGTATTGCCACTGTTTTTGTCCTGTAGTAATTATTGTAGCTTGTGACTTGTTGTTGTCTCGTTCTAGCATTTATACAGCAATCAGCCTTAATATGCACGGTATAATAATAATAATATAATAATAATTTATTAATTGGGTCGATTTAACCGAAGTTCATACAACCAGACTCAACCAGTCACTGTGGGTGAGGAAATAGGAGGCTACCGCGTTAGATCGTCTCGGTCTTTGTACCCTTTCACCTATCCCCGTTCCCTCCTCCACAGTAAAGGAGTCTCATTCCCTAGGCCCCTACAGTAAGTAGTGGTCACTAAGGAGCACCGAAGGAGATTGGGTTTCAATCAACCATCCAGTGACGTTTACCGTACAACACCGAGCCGTAAACGATTAGCAGTGGCCGAGGATTGAAGCCGGGTCTGAGACTGTAAATTTCGTTACAGTCTGCAGTCCTAACCGCTCACCCAAGCACGCCTGCTTTTATATGCACGGTATAATAATGAGAAGAATTAATTGTAAAGATTCCCCTATATCATTTTTAAACCACTGCACTATCGAGAATTATATCTTCATTATTTATCATTAACAATAATAGCAATAATAAAATATTTTAATGGTGCCGTGTTATCGCGATAAACTCATAAATAGTTGTTTTCGCATTTTATTTCTGCATTAGCAATGAATAGCAAATGTCCTAGTTTTGGTCGTGGGTAGCGAATTTCCGGGTTGCAAATGTCCGTATACCTTAGCTACAAGGCAGAAATAATGTAATTTATCCTTCATCAGTATGTTACTTAAAGTTTTACGGGAAACTTGACTCGGTAAATACTTTTAAAATTTATGTTGCATAACTCTTGTTAAATGTTTATTCGTATTTCATCATACGTATTAAGTTCACCATGGACGTTAGCCCGACGCTGATTCATAATTGAGATCACTAAAATAAAGAGTAAGGCTAATGAAATGTACAAATGATTATTTGTGGGCGGGAAAAGATAACATTTTATGTAATGGTTTCGGTAGATCTGCGGTGAGTAGTCTAAAAAAGGCAGACTCAATGACATCATTTATGGGGGATGTTAGGGGCTTCCAGAGAGTGAATCATTTTTGTACGATCTATTTCAATTAAACGTAAAGAGACAATGCTGGAGTTGTCGTTTCTTTTAGCTATTTCATAAAAATACAGCCCAGGAATATCATTATATCACACAGTTCATAGATTTCCTTAGTCGTGTCGTGAGGTGGATGAGTTGTGTGAAAATGTTACTTTCGAATTTCCAAAAAAAAAATATAGCAAAAATACGAAATTCAAATATAATTGTTTATATGTATTTGCAATTTTTGTCTCATAAAATAAGTAATCTGCACTTTAGTTTTACTCTCCAATTGCATTTTTTTCATATTTCACATATAAACGGCAATTCAGGAGGTTGATAAATTGGGTACGTAGGAATATATTCTTAACTAATTTATCAATCTTCTGAAATGCTGAAATAGGTAGAAATCATGCACATTACTGATAAAATTATATTTCATTCACTTACAAAATTAAGGTAGTTAAAATATAAGCCAATATTTACATATGGTAGTACGCTCTAGTGTTATTACCATTACACTTACCCACAAATACCTAAGTGGGTATATCATTCGTTTGGTCGTTGATTGATTACCCCCAAACTATAATTACAGTATATATATTTATGCGGCTATAATTATTGTTATTAAGTAAGCAAACATTTGACTAGCACTGACTGTAGGCAGCGACCCAATTATCAACTATACATATAGTAGGGACACGCCTAATGGTGATCAGTCTTAATGGTGATCAGTAGCGTTCTTGCAAAAACTACTATCTTTAAAATTTTTTGTCACTGATAGTGATGTAGCTCATAGTCTTAACTACCTATATAGTTGTACTTTCAGCTCCGTTCCATAAAAACTCTGGCTACAAAAAAATAAGAAAGTTTTAGCCACTTTTTTAAACTATATCACCTATAAGATGGTACTTTTCCTATGTTGGCAATGCTTTTTCAAGCAAACTGATCACCTTTTAGGGCAATTGGGATTTCGAAATTTTTTTGACTTTTTTCAGACAATGACCTGTGTCTCTTGCAAACTTTGATTTTAGACACCGAATATTTTCCAGTATATACAGAATTAAATGACAAGTACATTGGTGTAACATGCTTTAATATAAGTCATTTGCTTCAAAAGATACAGGTTCTTGAAGTTTTGAAAAAATGAACCCGATCACCTATAGGACGAACCCTACTACCACAACCACAGTACTTATATTGTTTGACTTGAAGCCAATATTGGAATTGAACAGGAACTGTCGATTTTTCTTTTACTTCTGAATGAATACGTATACATATACACATAAAGTACAAGTAGTTTTGACACCAAAATGCTTAGACAGGGGGAATTGTTTTGGCAAATTAAGGTTTGAATTTTACCCTTTATAAACTTTATACAAGAAATAATAAAAGAAAACATACCTGTGCAATAAAATGCTTCCTGAAGCATTTATAAATTCAGTTAATTTAGCTACTTAAGCGTATTTCTCCAAATTAAGTCTAAGAAACCGCGATATATAGTAGAATTTATTTTAATCGGAGAATCACTTCTCACAGCTTAAAATTCATATTTAAGCCAATGACTCCAAGATAATCCCTTTATTACAGTTTAGTTATTAGATACTCACCACCCGTCCTTTTGTGAAAGAAAAATTTATTAAAAAATCATTAACTACTTTAAATATAATTATGCTTGAATAAGTCGTCTATAGACGCACTTAATTAACTGTACCACAGATTATGCGATAGAAAACCTGCCAAGCACAACTACATACATGTAGTTCGTAAGCCAGCGAGTCCATTAAAAACCTTGCAGATGAAATTGAATAACTATCGTGAATTTCGTAGACACATTTGTAGTAGACAATTAATTTTTACACTGATAATGCTAAGGTATTGAAAATTCTACGGTATTAGGCAATGTAAAATTGGAAAGTATATATCCATATATTGATTGTTCAATTACTGGGACGGAACATACCAATTTTTATTCTGGCATACATATACGATTCTTTGTAGCCCTCTTTTTCAGTATGGAATGGACGAATGGAGGGCTCCCCTGTGTATGTATACGTAACTAGGTATTTTATAATTACATACAAGTTCTCAGTCCAGTCAGTTCCTACTGGACTTGAATAATATATTGTAACTCCCTACATGCAGTGGTAGTGGTGACTAAATACTTATAACTTCTACAATAATTTTCACGAATATAACACTTTTATAGTTTCAAACTTTAAATTAATTCTAAAATAATTTCCTGTGTACCCTTGAAAATCTTATACAATGCTCACCCTTCGTAAATTATATTTCAATTTTTTATTCTTCCGCCTTGGCTCAATTATAAATTTCCTTCCGCTAAAAGTGAATACACGAACGGGGAGCATTAGGATGCAGAGAGGAATCTACCGAAAATTCATATGGCAAATATTTTTCGGGATTGTAATTTTGCGCTGGATTATTTCCGTGGCTCGATTTATTCAACAAATTGCCTTCTCACCCAACTTTCAATTGTTTGAGTTTCCACCGCATTTTGCATTTGCCAGTGGGTACGCCTTAATGGTTCATTGGATTTACTCCTCATTCATCTCCAAGCCTGAGATAACAACTCTTATTTTTAATGAGCTGTTGGATACAAAAGGACAGAAGTGTGAAGATTCCAGATGGTCGAATCTAACAAAGCAAGAAATAGCTGCAGTGTTTCTAATTCCCATCAATTGTATTATAAGTCCATTTCTGGGTGGTGCGTTATTCCTGTACGATCCAAAAGCAACTTATTTTTTGTACTCTTTACTCAGCGAAGAATGGCAAACAAAGTACGTGTTCTCCACCGTTGTTTTTCTTGAGGTTATGATTGTGGAATATTTATGCTTTTCTGGAGCCATTGTAGTCTTTACGATGGTTTTATTCTTTCAAAAATGTGATTCCAGATTTAAACAAGGAATCAAAAACTTGAACGTGAGGTAAATTGAATTTCAAAAAACCTTAATTAATCATGGAAAGTGTACGAATTTGTCTGAAATTTTAATGGGCGGGGGTATATTATGAACTTACAAACAGGTCTGGAAAGCATTTGAACTTAATATCTCACGGGAAAATTGCATGTGCTTACAAGGACATTAGACAACTGCAATTACTCATTCAGCTGTTCAATCAAGGATTTGCGAATCAAATATTTATTTTCAAAATTTTTTGTTTCGCCTATTCAATAGTAATGATTTCCTTCGGCATAGTTTTGCTCCATGTGCTCCCGCTGAACGCATGGATTTATTTAGTTTCAGGGGTCCAGACAGGCCTTGTATTTGCAACTGTGTTTGAGAAAGCATTTCAAATCCCTTTTGGCATTGCGAAATATAAAAAGAAGATGATGAACTCCAGTAAGATATTCCAGCGAACGAATAAAAAAGAGAAGGAGCAAGGGAAGCAGCTATGCCGATTGGTCAAATCCGTTCAAAATATGTCTATTAAAGTTGGGGGGTTTCACAAATTGGAAAGAATGTCAACACCTCATTTCTTTACATTCGTCACTAAATATATTACAAAGAGCTTAATCGTTTTCCGTCACTAGAGTTGGACTCACTTGGACTATCTTTGAGTCCAACACTTATACTTTTATTAGATTATTCTTGCTCCAAATATGGATGGTTGGCATCATATCTACAATATCGTCTGTGAAGAACCAAAATGACCCATATCCATTTTTAGCTGAAAAAAATATCCACTATTAACAAAAATATTCAAATATGTCTCGAGAGTAATTAAATAAAACATTTTGCACTTTTCAAAAATATGTAAATACAACATTTTACACTTTTCAAACACATGTAAATAGAACATTTTACACTTTTCAGAACCATGTAAATACAAAATTTTACACTTTTCAAAAACATGTAAATAGAACATTTTACACTTTTCAAAAACTCGTAATTAATATTTTACCCATGTTTCTCAATTTGTTTTTATGACATAGCTCATTTTGATTCTAGCTTAAATTGGATATGGGTCATTTTGGTTCTTCACGGACGATATAATATTATATGGTCTAAAGGTTTAATTTCGAAACTACTATGTCATGTAATTAATGCAAAGCTTCTCTGTCTAATGTTATTTGTTCAAAATAAATAAATTGTAAGCTAAATAAGAATCGCGAACGCCATAAAATCATTCACTGATTTCTGAAATGGGGGAGGCAATGTAGGCTATGCAGGTGTGCCGTATAAATAAGTACTAGTAGATAGGTATAATTAAGTTTTAGGTAGGTCGTCCACCAATGACGTCGTCACAAAATTCCCATTTTTATGACCGTATGACCTCCCTGTCATCAGCTTAACCATTGACCACTGCATAAATGGTTATCTATAGGATGCCATCAGTAGCCAAGTAGACCCATTGACCCTACGAATGGCGTCATTTGTGGATGATCCCCAAGTTATATTATAGCAACAATGAGAAGCCGAATAATAAATATTAGATATCAAGTCCTTTTTTCAATTACCTGACTACTGCATCTAGGAGATTCAGGCTCAACTAATTTTCAGTTTTTGAATCGAAACAAGAAACTTGGATGCGGCACGAAAACGAATACACTTATAATGAAGTGGTCCTTAACCGTAATGAAGACATCACTATAGTAATATCGATGTGATTTGGATTACATATTTCTCCACATAATTTCTAATCAGCCAAATCAGTACAGTACTCGGACTTTTAGTCAGTGCAAGTCACCAGTATTTTCTTCTAGAAATATAAGACCCTTGATTTATTATCAATATTATAGCTTACGTTTTTGTTACGTTTTATTGTCAGACAAGATTAGTGTGGTATACATATTTTATGGTGATTTGACACCTTTCTTTGTCAAGCATAAGATTAGTCAGACCGGTATGGTGATTCGGAGTCTTTGGTTGTCAGGCATAAAATTAGTGTAGCTTCTAGCTTCGACGTCATTTGCATCCGCATCTGCATTTTCCAGCTCCAGCGTCTATTTGGGTTCATCTTAAATACAGACTAAACTTTTTGGTGGTCAGTCGTCACTGTTCCTTGTTCCAGAGCAAGTTGGTAGTTTTTCGTGGCTTTGTGAGGCATGCCATGAGTCATAAGCCTGTGACTGAGAACGATCAGAAGCACAATACTGAACATTTTTGATAACTTTTAAAACTGACTATAGTGAGTCCGCGTTCAGTGCGACGTTGCTGATCCAGTTGCGACGCAAAGGTATATACGTGTTATGCTGGGAAGAGGAAAAATACCGAGAGTGAAACTATTCATGTCATTCCACTTGGCCATGCCTAAGTACACCTTTGGAAAGTATGTACGTAATTTTATTATACTTTAAAATACTTTATGCTAATTTTTATAACTAAACTGTTAAGCTGTACCTCAGAATGGTGTTATTTAAAAAAAATGTACCTATTTGTTATTAATTAATAATACTTGACATTTATTGTTGAATGTGGGAATGACGTTTTGCAATTTATGATTTACCTGAAATCTGTTGGATCTTTTCAGTGCTACCAAGTTGTTACCATAATATTGTTAGGTATTATATTGTTATATTATTGTTAAAACAATAACAATTTACAACTAGATGACAATAACATAATAGCAAATAATTATGAGCTTAAAAATAGAATATCTGCAAATATAAAAACATAAATGAGCCAGAATGTTAACGGGACTTACTATTTACTTACTAGTTAGACACTAATATAGTAACAAGAGGGCGCCGTGCAGGGATACCGTTGCGTAGGCGTAAGTACCTTCTATATAGAGCTGAGTTTGATGACGATCGAGGTTATATTTGGCAGTTTCCTGCGTCGTGGACAGCAGTGGTTATATTATATTTTATTTTCAAAAGTATTTAGTGAAAGTAAACGCAACTTCAATGCTCACTGATGGTTCCTCTATGTTTTAAAAATTGTTCTTTAAAAATGCGAAGCAAACACGCTAGTGGTAAATGCACAACAAAAAATAACAAATTTTCGTTAACAATAGCAATAAACAATATTTGCATTTACAATAACAGCAACAATAACACAATTGTACCAGAAATTTTAACAATAAAGAAACGATATTAACAATTTGTAGCACTGGATCTTTTGATTTTTGGATCACTGCAAACGAATTAAGTATACCTCAAGCTTGCCGCGCAACGTTTACTATTTAACAAAGTTCTTGCTACTTTCCTGGTTCATAGTTATTAGAGTAGAGTTAGTTCAATCATTCAGTCTTGCAGTCTGCAGAACAGTAAGTGGGATTATTTATTATTAGCCAGCGCATTTTAAAATAAATAATTCTGATGATTGACTATATTCACTGAGGTTGTTAAACTTTGAATTGCCGTATTTTCTGTAATACTACACCCCTTGTACAATTCAAATTCTGACCTCCCAGACCCGTGGGCTATTACAGACCCGTGTACTGCCATATAATAGTTAGTTAAAAAGGCCCGTGTACTATATTCAAACTCATACTTCTCACTTGTCAGACACGTGTAATAATACTGGCACGGGCACTTGCACTATTACAGGAAATGCGGTAGGTATATAGTGTTGACAGTACCCCGAGTATGAGAGTCGTAATTAAATAAAAAGTTACGTATTCTACTTAAGGAGGAAATAGATAATGCTAACTCAGTTTCACTACTAAAGGAAATGTGGTTCATTGGGAGCAGATACTTTGTGGCTTATTTGCAGTGCTCGTATTTTCAGTTGCCATTATGTTAGTAGTCGCCTGTTAACAATATTATGTAGAAGTGTAGAATATTTTTACAGGTTTTACTAACCTATTGTGTAGAATACATACCACACACACACTGTAAATTCTGATAATCGGATTGTTAGTTCAATGTATTCGCATCTATTCTATAATCATCCGATTACGTACAGGGAATTAATTTTTTATCATTAACAAAGTGAATGTGTATTATTATTTTCTTGGGCAAACTTCCCTGGTTGACTCAAACACATTTTATGTAGCAACTAGTGACGACGGATATGACGACGACTCTCTGTGTAGTGACTGTACGACCATAGGTAGCGGGTTTCCTTTGGGTCGATGAGTTACCCGCATAGATTTAAAAACCTGAAAAAAAGAAAGTTAAAGTTCGTACTAGTTAGAATACCTAGTTACTAACTAGTAATAGTGTGTTGTTAGTGTTGTAAATAATTTAATCGTGGTGCAATCAACGAAGTAGGTACTGGGATTCCAAAAGCCTGTATTTATTCTTTTTATAAAAGTGATAAGTAGCAGATGATGAAGAACGGGTAATTCAAATTTGTCTTTATTAACTGATTTTTGAGGTTGTACTAAAGTAAGTTGTATGTACTCGTAATTAATTACAGTTATGGCGAACACTTCTAAATAAAACAGAATTAATTACAACCTTCAGTGACTTTGAATCTATTTAAAGTATATACCTTTGGCTTTGGTGGACTAACTTTGTAGTATATAGTAGATAGGTACCTCTGTGGACTTGTAATAATTTTAGTAGGCATTTTAAATTGTATAAATATTCGTATATTAAATTACTTTGTGCATTGAATTCTGAATAATGGCGACCTTTAGTTAGTTAAGTTATAGTTTAAATCCATATAGTTATCGTTATCGTCAGTGAAGAATCAAACTGACCCATATCCATTATTTTTCTAGAGAGACAATACTGAATTTTCCATAACTTATTTAATAACCTAAACTAATTGAAGTTTTTAGCCTAGCGAAAAATTGATATGGGTAATTTTTTTGCATCAATTTCAATCAATTTTGTCTTTATGATTGGGATTTTATGAATTATTGTGAAACAAAATTGTGACAGATTCATAGATAACCACTTCATTAGCTGAGCAAGCTAATATTGGCACTGCGCTGCATTAAAAATACTCGCAATGTTTTGTATTGTAACTTATCTAATCTCTATCATTTTCTAGAGCCATAAAGATCTTTCATGCAGTTAGCTTCCAGTATTGGCTGACGACTGCGACATTGTTTTGTTCACTGTTGTTTTACGACTGATGATGCGTAGTAATTCCTTAGTTTTTGTTTACGGCTGCAAAAACAACGCCATTATTGAATGCCAGCACTTCACTACAATTTTACTTTAAAATTGCCAGGTGAAAAATTCACTATTAATATCAGACAACCTTTATTCTTGGGAAACGTTGCGTCATATTATAACATTACCGCTGCTGATTGCTGACTTTTTACACCATTAAACACTGTTGCATTTATCAGTGTTAGCCTTAAGCTTACTTTATGTTAGTAAGTGTAAGTACACTGTATTACTGCAATCATAATCATTGAAAAGGTTGAGTGGTTTGGACTATACGTTTCTTACGTACAAAAAAGACTAAAATAAGATTAAAAAGTTGGAATTTAGACTTCTGACATAATAATGACTATGAAAGGGTCTATTTAACACACTATTGTATGGCAGTAGACTGGCCTGTTGTCGTAGACGGGACTGGGAGGTCACAATTTGACTAGTAGGCTGGTCGCTACTATACGGAATACGGTGATTATTATTTGCAGATGCATTGTAGATTGTAGATACAACGTAATGATAATTTTGCTTAGAGTTTAGACCAGTCACCGTGTTCAAATTAAAACAAGTTACCGTATTTCCTGTAAATGCACACGGGTCTAGTAATTAAAATAGTACACGGGTGTACTAGTAAAAGAAATACTAATTGTAACTACGGTGCGCACCTAAAAAAAATATCAACTGGTAGAATCTGAGTCAGTGATTATAGTCAAGCAGTGCATTTTTTCCAAATCCCTATTTTTTGCTTCAATTCCAGAAAAAAAGCATGACCAGAATCTTCTTGTTGAGTTCGTAATGTATATTCCAATGTACTTACTATAAGATCTTTAAAACGTTGTGTTTATTTTGGCACTTGGTCATTTCAAAATGGTAGTAGTTAGTACTATAGTTTATTATGTATGTAGATAGATTGTGTTTTATGCACTAATAAAAACCAAGCCGTTGTTGCATTATCCCAAATTAATAATGTTATTACGTACCTATGTTGCAGTAATATAAATCATAGGTGTAGACATCTTGCCTATACGAATAGATCACGTAGGGACACGAGATATGTAATAGTAATTAATGTTATACATATTTCTAGAACTGTTTTATGGCGTTGTCATTTAAATACTGAACGCATATAACAAGGGTAGTAGGCAATATAATTTTGAAGCTCTTAGTTAGCCAATCTCTGCGAATACCTACATTTTTGAAAATTATAACGTTTTTGCAAAGCTTCAAAAACGTTTTCGACTTTGACCCTCAAATATTGCAGGTAAAGGGGCATTGTAATACCAGTTTAGCATCTGGTGTCTCCAGTTTAAGGTAGGGATAATTAAGTATGAAAATTCTAATTTTTCAACCTTCGTAGCTGAAAAATTCGAAATTACAAATTCCTTCACATTGTTCACATACAGGACCTCCGACTCTGGCATAACCAAAAAAAAATCATAAGCAAACCTCATGATGCAACTTGAATAGTTGATAGTGATAATTATTATCCTGTATGTATATATATTATGCAATTTAGGGAGTTAAAACTTATGAGTAGTGTCGGTTTCGTTGGATTAGTATTGCTTCACATGCAGATTCTTTTACGTATGTATTGCAATTTTTGAAATCGTCCCCTGTCTGCTTGTTAATGTTTACGTGTTGCCATACCCACTGTAAAGACAGCACTTTCTGCTTCTTTTTTGTTTTATTTAATCGATTTATTGCCGATATTCTAATCAAAGTCGTCGTCCCTTCCAAAATAAAAGTAGTACGCTCCCTCGGAAATCTCTTCGAATTGTTACTAGGTGAAATAAAAATATTACAACCAACAACGGTAAGCTACCTCTTACACAACACCTTACCCTAATAATATCAGTTGTTGTACAAGACAAGATAACATCCGCCCGCACCCCAGGGTAGACTCAGTATAGACGGTAGTAGACATAGACGCTTCAGTTTTTGCTTTTCTTTTAAACAAATATAGTGCAGTTATTGGCAGACCATCGACCGACTGTCCACCGTCCCATCGAAAAGGCTTAGTCATTCATGCGAATAATTTTTTAGTTTGGTCTGGGGATAGTTTTTGTGGGTGTGCGTGTCGTCTGCTCTGCTCGCTGCGTGTAACACAAATCAGTGAACCTTCCAATTTATATTTTTATTAGTTCTTATACCTCAAGGAAGACAAGATTATGTTGCTCACAGAAAAATTCGTAAGTCAGGTCAAAGTGTTGTAAATATAGTTGTACCGGTGTTAAGTTGCTAAGTGATGTTGTTCTGTATGTGCCACATACAGATATTTGCTTCATTCTGAGTTGTGATTGTAGTTGTAATTCATTCATATAGCTTACTTCATATTTTCTTGTGATGAGGAATTAGGAGTTGTGAAGATAAGTGCAGCCGGTAATTTGTAATTTAGGACATTGAATGCAAGTGCACGAATGTAATACTTTTTTGTTTGGTCTAAATTTCTTATCAGTGCACTGAGTGCCTTTACTTTTTTTAGTATTGAACTGTAACCTGTCGTCCTGTAACTATGCTTACACGTCATTGAGTTTGTTCGACTCGTACTCGTCTATACTTTTCTAGAGTTAAACTCCACAGTTAGTTTTCTCTGTAGGGATAGTGCTAGACTGATAGTTGCTAATGTCATCGTGAAATGTGATGGTGTATTTATTAAAATGTGTCAATGAATAGAACAAAAACAAAACTTACATTCCTATTCAGTGCTTCTGTGCTTAATCATTTTTTATTGGTTAATTAATGTTGCGTTAAATTACTGCAATTTATATATATGTAGCTTGTAAACATTGAGTGAACGCGTAGAACAAGAATAACTGGTACTTAATCTTAATCTCTGAAATTATACCACATAATCAGTAATCAGTATTAATTAGCTTGGTTATTTTTACATATGTATACCAACTACACAACACAATATACATATGTATGCACATACGCACACTCTTGCATGAAGCAGCATATGTGAATATACAACTACCTATTCATAATTTCGATGGGAACCATATAGACGAAGACAGCTAGCAAGTTGATATTTAATAAATTATCTCTACGCGTATTAAATTCATTTAGCGTATGCTGCTGTGGTGTAGGAGTATTAAGGATTACTCCGAGCATGACATGCATTGAGTCCCTGAAAACAGTAATACTTTAACATTACATTTCAAGGTGGTGTGTGTGGTGACTAACCAAGATAAGGAAATTTCATGTAATTGTACAGTTACTTAAGCTTGCTACTGGCACTTCGGTCGGAGTCTAACTTTTCGATGACAAAGTTAATTTATGCGAGATCATTTTATTATCCTTGGATGTTATCGTGTGCTCTTCAAAGTTTGAGTGGTTATGTGTAGAAACAGAAATGTAGTATGCTTGTATCAATATTTGTATCTTGTTGTAGTTTAAGTGTATTTATTAAAATATGTACTTACAGTCGGGATCTTCGTTTTTATCATGTCAGGTAGTTTTACAGGCAGGTACTATATAAAAGAGCGGAATTCCTACGTAAAGGAGCAGAATATATAAATTCCTAGACTGAGTTTCTACAGTTTCTACGCGGTAGTGATCATCCTAAAATTATTAGTTGGTTTTGGTTACCTAGGTATATGTTCGTTTTAAGTTTATCTGTATTTTTATTTTAATTACCATATTTCTGCTAGTTTACAGACCCGCGTTCTAACCAAGTTCAGACGTTTTACCCCCGCGTTTAGTTAGAGATCCACGCACGATGTAACTATAGACACCCGGGTTAAACTAAATACTCACATTAAGTTATAAACATGCTGCCCCCACGTTCTTTTATAATGTAATATATTGTTGGATGGGGTGATGTGGGTATTCACTCACGTATACGTATAACACATACGTATAAGCCACAAATAGTGAAAAATCAAAAATCTAACTGGGTCCTTATTTTTTGTTGTTTATAGAATACGGTAAAACGATCCGCAACCGACAATCAAGACAAGATGCCGTTTTTGGGCTCATCATCTGATTCAGACGAAGGATTTGAGCGCTCTTTTTCGTGTGGGAACGGAAGTAAACGGTCGAAGACTTTCAATGACAACGTCCATGATCATATTGAGCTTCCGTCTCTGTGCTACAAGATCATCAATACTCCTCAGTTTCAACGTTTAAGAAATTTGAAGCAACTTGGTCTGTGCTATCATGTGTACCCAACAGCTTCTCACAACCGTTTCGAGCATTGTATTGGAACGTCACACCTGGCGGGGAAGTATGCAAAGAGCCTTCGACGCAATCAGCCGGAGCTGGGGATAAATGATAAAGACATCCTGTGCTTGTACGTAGCTGGACTCTGTCATGACATAGGTCATGGACCCTTTTCCCACACGTGGGAGCATTTTATGAAGCAATTTAAGAAGGATTACTCACACGAAGATATGTCCATTCGAATATTGGACTACATGATTGAAGATAATGGGCTGTGGGAATATTTTGAAAGTTGTGGTTTGGGTACGAGGGACTTGGAATTTATTAAGGAGTGTATTCGAGGACATCCTAGTCCTGGCAAGTCTTTTGTTGGGAGAGGACGAGAGAAATACTTTTTGTATCAAATTATATCCAACGACGAAACAAAGATAGATGTCGACAAATTTGATTACATACTCCGAGATTGCAAACAATTGAATGTTAGAACTGCATTCGATTACGATCGAGTTATCGAAAATAGTATCGTACTTGCCGTATCCACTCCAATGAGCCCGGCTAGTGAAAATGAAAGTGAAATGGACGGTACTACAAAACAGGGCACAGAAGAAACGAAGAAAATTGTCTACCGAAAGAAGATTACCGAAAACCTGGAGGATTTATTCAAAGGGCGCTTCCGCTTGCATCAAATTGCTTATCAGCATAGAGTAACTAAAATTATTGAAGAAATGGTTTTGGATGGACTGATTGCTGCCGAGCCTTATTTTGAAGTAAAAGGGAAGAATGGCAATAGTTACAAGTTATCATCAGCTCATACGGATCTCTCAGCTTTTATGAAATTGACGGACTGTATTTTTGATTTAATTCTCTCGTGGAGTGACGGTGGATCGGCTGCAAAGGATATATTTAATTGTATTCTCAAACGAGACTTGTACAAGTATTTAGGGTACGTCCAGCATCGTCCGGAGGGAAGTGCATTGGATGATTTGAAGGCAATCAGTCCACATTTAAAGTTAATTTCCACAAGCATTAATTTTGGCAATGGCAATCTCAATCCTTTGAGTAAAGCCTTTTTTTATGAGAAGACCAGGCCAACGGAACCGTTCCCTCTTGAATTTTCGTCTCCCAAAACGGAGGAGAAGCATTTCATTGTTCTACAGCATCCGCTTCCACGAAATTCCTCATGTTTATCCTTGGTTGACTTGGGTATCACTGAGCAAAAGCTACAGAAATGGTCTGCGACGTACAACATTGATGTGCGGATGGAATGACCCTTCTTTCGTCATCTTATCTTCTTGGGCTCAATGATAATTTTAAAAAACCCATAGGATATTAGAGTATTAAATTAAATAAAATCATATTATATTTTTGGTAACGATTTTCAGTATTAGATTACTCGCGGCAGTAACTTACTCGTACTACAATAACATTTTGTGTATTCTTATGTTTGTAGCTACCGACCTACGTATAATAATAATAAATTATTATTATTTATGAATGAATAATAATTACTAAAGCTAACGGAAAAAACGTGCTGTACAATAAAGTCAAATAATACCACCGATAAAATAATACCAGTAACTTGAGCATTGAAGTTAACTTTGTTTTTATTTAGTGAATTTTATGAATTGATTTCATTAATTTGTTTTGGGAGAAGGGGGTGGTGTTTAATAGTATAATATACGGTAACGGTAGTGGTAACTCATGAAATTTTTTTGTGTTCAGATACCTACTGCCTATTCTATACTGTACAATTTTCTGCAAATATATTTATTTTAGATGTATGAAGAGATTATAATAATGATTATTGTTTCTTGACAGGATCAGAAAATGTTATAAGAATTCAATGTTGTATTTATTTTTCCATATATAACTTACTGTCAAGGTGTAATTTGAAGTTCGTATAGAGTTCTTTCAATTCAGCAGCTGGAGAACACATCGGTAGCAATATAAAAATAAATAGTCTTTCATCAAATGGCATAGTTTCTAAGAATACAATTAATTCAAATAAAGAATAAATGCAGTTACTGCAAATGTGAACCATGAAATAACGGAACTACTCGCGGAGTGTCTTGGGGGATCATTTCTACGAAAAAATACAAACATTTTACAGCACTTAAGTAAGAATAAAATTGAGCTTTGTGCACACAGTAGACATAATCGCATATAAAAATAAATTCTATACAAAGAAAGGAATTTAAAAAGGTTTCCATTTATGGTGTATACCTACATTAACATCGTTTAATTATGGACAGTATGGGTATTATATCAGTCGGTTCGTAGCGTCTTTCCAAGTATTAATATTATTAAAACTGCATAATTACTAGAGTAAGTAGTTACGTACAAGTCATGTGAGTTATCATTTAATTTAATTAATTTATGGTACAATTATTAATAGATCGTTTTTCTTGACTTGATGGGTAAGCGTCTAGAAATCAGATATCTGCTTGACAGTTGGGCAAGCCCATTTCCACCTGCGGAAATTGCATTTAACGTACACAGTAGCATTACAGATGTATAAGTACACCCTTGTAATGCCGACCGTCCAACCTGTGCACCTAGTTTCTATTAAAGTTAATTTAGTGTAAAAATATTGATTTAGTTCCAATGCTATATTATGGATTCATTCTGCGTTTTAGTAAAAATAAGCTTCGCAACTACTTAAATATATTTTCGTGGTTTACAGATTCCTGTTTTCTTTTAGCGAAGCGAGTGTGCTGCCCGCCTTTGCATAATATACATATTATTTAGGCACCTACTTAATTACATGCTGAGATGCGAAAAGTGCAATATGGAGAATAAATACATAGGCAGCAGTAGCATTAAAAGTATAGCATAAAAGTTACACTAGTCATTATCAATCGATTCAAATTTGCTACTATTTTTATCCAGGTATTATGCTTGTTGTTTTCGGTTTCATGATGATGTTATTATGCATGCCTGCAAATATTTCTAAATTTAATTTTTCTGATTTTTATTGGGGACTATGGATGTTTGGGACTTCTGTAGGCAAACCATTTTAGAACTATGTAAATCGGATGTTGATTCTTCTACTTACTCAAAACGTAAATGATGCATGAAATACATCTGTAGAAATCCAAGTTCTATGTATATACAGAATTAGTGTTAAAAATAAAGATCGTTATTAACAAAATTATCCTATTTCTAAAAATCTAAAATTAAATTCACGCACAATCTAAAACTAAGCTTGTACAATTTCTCAATGTTTTCAGTCACGCTTGCAACACATTGCAACACATACTTGTAACACAGTTAAGAATTGAATGATTCCATATGTAAATTCTTTTTTCCGATGCGCTTGATATATGTCGCCGGGCTTCTTGATTTTTCCTCCCAAAATTTACCTGCTTGTTACATGTTATAGCTTTTAAGTAGTTATAATCCAAATTTCATGTTAATTGGTAACCTATTGAAATTAATTTCGCTGTTTTCGGTGAGTCAATCATGTAATTGTGACTTTACTGTGTATGTGTAATCCTAATTCGGACTTTAAATGATTTAATAAAACCCTAATAAATAAATAAATAAATAAAAACTAATAAATATTGGCTATTACTACTTCATGATTATTTGTATGTATTTGGGTTTGAAAATATTTTGCGTTTGACACTACAGAGAATAATAAACACACAGCATATTAAACTATTTTAGTGACGCTTTTTCTTGCTACTAAGGTTAATTAAATAATTCAGGAAAGTCGGCCATTTTATTTCACCTGTGTTTTAAAATGCCAGTCCTAAGTATGTCTGTGGGTGTATATGTAAACGATTACCTATGCCTAGCTAGAATACATATGTGTAGGTAGGTATATGTATCTAAGTACTTTTCATCAAAATGACTTTGGCATCGCGTTTATATTTATTATTGATCTATAGAAATATTACGCCTTCCTTATATTCAATTCCTAGCACTAAAATATTAGTGGAAACACGTCGACTTTTCTTTTCTTATAGAGTCCACAGTTATGTAGGTACCTGTGTCTTGAGAACCTGCTACATAGAGGTTTTAAGCTACTTCGTTTCACAGTTTGTTTTGTTTTAGTTCTTGAACAAACATAATGTCGAAAAAATCACTTCTCACTGACTAGTGACAATCTTGTAAAGTTACATATGTGTTTACGTGTCATCAAGTCTGTGATTTACCTCTTAAGTGACGAACAATTATAGTTTTACCGTGTGGAATACATCTTAAGTTTCTGACTTGATCCATTTTGTAAATTATCAGAAGTGTGCCTATATCAGGAGCTTATTCATATCAGTAATAATAATAATAATTAAATCTGTATATCATTTAAAAGTATTTCACACGCAATCATGCTTACTAAACAGCAACTATACGTAAACCTTCTTTTCTTTCATATCGGATGTATCTTGTCATTCATACCGTTTCAAATGAATTTACGTGACGGAACATTAAAATTTCAGCCTTCAAAACGGAAAGTGAGAATTTGGAAATTTTTGTATAATTTGGTAATTTTGAGGTGGCTTGTTGCGATTGCAAGCCTTACTTACTCTTTGATATATCCCATAAATCTTGTTATCGTTGAACTTCCTGCTCATCTTGGTCTAATTATTGGATTTGGCATTGTCATAAAATTTTTGAATTCATCTTTCATACGTACACCCGAAATAACAGTTTCGATTTTTAATGAGTTATTTAATGGGGACGACGAGATGGTTGGAACAATTCAAAGAAATGTATGGGACCTTTCCATGCAGGAACTTGTGACTATTTGTCTGCCTTTCAACGCCATTACTGGACCAATTATGTTTATCGCCCTGTATATCTACAATCCAACAGTTAATTATTTTATGTTCTCCCTACTCAGCTCTCGATGGCAAAATCCTCTCACCCTCTGCACTCTAATTTTGAGTGAGAGTTTTCTCGTCAGTTTTTTATGCTTTCCTTCAATTTTGGTGACTTGGACGATGTTACTGTTTTTTCAAAAATGTGATGCAAGGATCAAGTATGGATTGAAGATGCTATCTTCAAGGCAAGAGCTTTAATTTTGAAATAATTTGCTTATAAAAATAAGTATTACAGACAAATCCGTGTATACGGAAAACGATTAAAAAGGGGAAAAGCTTTAATGAACAAAGTATTTAGCTTTGGTTGACCAGCTGTTTCAGCAGTAATTTTAAAATTTACTGGATATAGGGGAACCGCTCTAGGGGAATTTCAGTTATAAGGAAAAGATTTTGGGCCATTTTTGGATTTTTGTGCTGCTTAAAAGGGAAATTAGGAAAGTGTAGAATGGGCAAATATTCGGAGGTTGACGGTATAGTTGAGCTACTTCACTTAAACTCTACTCTTATGCAGGAAATAGCTCATCGTCAGTAGAAAATTCCGGCGAACGATCAAGAGCGGTCGTTTGCCAAGGATCAAATAGTATGGAAGTTCTATAAATCGCTTTACAAAGGAATTCCCTTACCATTTACCATGTTAAAAGGAAATCGAGTTATAAGAGACATATTATTCTGGTCCCACGAGTTCCCTCCTAATCGGGTTTGTCTGTATTTACATTTATAATGTGTTTTGCAACTTCTACAATTCAAATATTTGCATTCAAGTATTTTATGTATTTATTATATACGTTTTTTTTTCATTTATTTCAGAAATAAAAATAGATTACAAACCATTTCCCTTCAGAAAATAATATTTGCCTACACTGACTGTCGGCAACTTCAACTTCTCATTCAATTTTTTAACCAAGGGTTTGCATATCAAATATTTGCTCTTAAAATATTTTGCATTTCTTACTCCGTGGTGATGATTTCGTTCTCTATAATTCTATTTCATAGATTTCCTATGTATTCTTACATATTCTTACTCAGTGGAATTCAGATTGTAATTATTTATCCATTTGTTTTTGAGAAAGCTTTTTCAATTCCTTTGGGAATTGTCAAATATAAAAAGAAAATCATTCAGATTACCAAGATATTTCATGGTGAGCAAGGGAAACTTATTTCCAGGTCAGTTAATTCCATTCGGAATGTTTGTATCAAAGTGGGCGGCTTTCACAAGCTGGAACGGATGTCAACGCCTGGTTTTGTGACAGTTGTCACTAAGCTGACTGTGAGGGTTCTGATTATTTTAAGGAAGCATTGATTTTCAAAGGGGCGTATAGCTTGCCCACCTACACTGGTCTTAAGTATATGTAAAGAAAACATAAAATAAGTGGTATACTATACTTAATATGCAGTGGCATACATACTTAAATAATGCCAGAATTTAGTTCTTATTTACAGCCTTTTATGTTGGTAATTTCTATTTTGGACTTGGAAAAAATCTTTGCCTTAAATGTTTTTAAAAATTTCGGGGGTTCTTAGTTACCTCATGACATGAGCCTTAGGTATGATCTTAGGTTTATGTTTACGAACGTACTGAATGGGTGAGTAAAATGCGTAATTTATTTTTATGTATATTAAAGCGCCGTCAAAATTAAAATGCCTTGATTAAATATAAAACATACAAATACTGATATGTAAATATGTTCATAGTTTTTATAAAGCTGAGTAAATAAAAGCGGTGATCCTGAGACTATCTAAAAGTGGACTTTAATGTATTAATTCCCTTTTAGTTGTTAGTTATTTTATAAACTACCGTTTCGCCTTAAACTAAGTGCTTATACATGCGTACTATTAATTATACAAAACATTGTAAAAATTATGTTGTTCCATAATTCGTTAATTTGTACCCTCGTATTATATACTGACTATAAACGAACGAATTTTACGAATTTTGCACTAAAAGTAAGCCGGAAAACCCATTGCACTAATAAGACCAAAATTAAAAAATTCCACTGTCGCGTTTTAAAATAAACTTAAAATTTGTCATCTTCCTTGTTGCCGTAATAACCTGCTGGACACATACGTAATATTAGTAGGTATATATACAATACATTAGTATTCGTATGTATGCATATATAGTGTGCTTTAATTGATGTCTGTGATGGTCATTTCGTGTTAAGTAAAGTTCCACAATTGTACAATAACCAAACTTAGTTTACTAATGAATAATATGAGATCATCAAGTCATTCATACTATTTACACGGTTGATTTTTTGTTCGATCCTGTTTTTGAAAAATAATAAAAGCAAACAATTCTGTATACACATATATGGTACATACTCTTATTTCGTTTCAGTGTAATCTGAAGCTGAGGGTGGCTGAGGTTTACTAATGACACGTACAAGTCGTAGATGTATGTAATAAACCACTCTGTCGATGATGGTTTTACCGATGTATAGTAATAATGAATCATACATTCTTAAAGCAAATGTTAGTAGTATATAGGTATGTTTGTTGCTAGTACTTTTAGTGTAAAGTAATTCGATCTGCAGCTATCAAAATAAATTACAACACAAATGCTTACATATGCTTTTATCACGAGCAATTTATTTGCTTCCTTTGTGGCATTGTATGGGTAATAATAATATTATGAATTCATAATGAATGGCAATATATTATGAAACAGTGTATAAGTAACTACATGTTTAAAACGAGCGGCACCAGTACAGTTATAGTAATAGATTGACAGCCAACTGAGACTTGGCTGTGTAAGTGGTAATTATTACCACAAAAAAATTCCAAGATGAATATTAGAAATCATCAACACGTTGTTGTGACTGGGATTATCCTTATTTCTGGCTGGAATTTTCTCGTCTTGGACGTTCAAGCCAGTCCAAATGAAGCCAAAGCAAAAAAATTCTTGGAAGATTTAGAGACGGAATATTCGAGTAGGGCTGCTGAAGTTGGAGAGGCAGCCTGGAATTACTCTATTAATATGACAGATGCTAATGCTGCAGTCAATGTATAGGACATTTATCCCTATTTTCTTATAATGAAGATAAAACTAATTTTAGATTCGATACTTAACACGAATAATTACAATTTTAAACACCTTACTTAAATTTAAAAATAAATTTTACACGTATTACTTTTGTAATTTTTTTTTAAACTACGCAGGCTGCGGCACAAAATGAGTTTGCCAAATACTCAAAACAAGTGCAGGACGAAGCCTTGGGACAATTTCCAGATTGGAAAAATCTTAAGGATCCTTCAGTACGACGACAATTCAAATATCTGACTGTTAGTGGACCTGGTAATGTTTCCGAAAAAGATGTAGCCGCTGTAAGAGCAATACTATTTTACTTTTTTGAAATCGTCAAACCATTTTTGTTAATATACATTTATTTTATTGAATTTTATCTACGAAAGATTTTGCTTTTTTTATCCAGATGAGTGAAATCGGGTCAGAAATGGATTCAACTTATTCAAAGGCAACCGTCTGCGAGTATAAAAATCCAACAAAATGCGATCTACATCTTGATCCTGGTACAAAATTTTAAAACATTATTTATATATTAATAACTCAATTTAATATGAAATAATTGCTCAAAATACATAATCTGAATGAAATGAATCATGGCTGTACATAGATATAACAAAAAAGCTAGAGGAATCTGAGGACCCTGATGAAATGGCGTACTACTGGAATGAGTGGCATGATACAATTTCTAAATCCATCAAAGCTACTCGCTACAAGGAATTCGTGGATTACATCAATAACATCGCAAAGGCAAATGGTATAAAACATAATACATCCCGAGTAGCTTAATTACCTACGACACACCTGCTTTCTGTTTTAGAGTTAGCTGAAACAGAAGTTATTAAAAATAATAAATGAGTTCTTCATTTACTATGTACCTTACTTGGACTTTATCCAAGAGAATAGTTTTTAATTCTTCCTAAAATGTTGACGTCAATGTCTGACATCACGAAACTTTTTATTCCATAAATGATTATATAAAGGCTTCAAGACGACCACTGATTCATGGATGTCTGCATATGACGCGGAAACGCCGGGGTGGACCCCTCAAAAATTTATTAAGGATATGGGGAATATCTGGGAACAGATCAGGCCCAAATACAACATTCTGTATGCATACATAAGAATGAAGCTCCGCTCTGACTCACCATTTAAAGATCACATCCAGAAATGTGGGAAGATTCCAATTCATTTGACGGGGAACATGTGGGGTCAGGATTGGACCAAGATGGACAAGTATGCAAAGCCATATCCCAATGCTCCGTCACTGCAAATAACTCCTATGATGAAAAAAATGGTCAGTTAAATTCTCATAATAATGTTCAAACAAATATGACGAAGAATGGAGAATTTAAGCAAATATTTTTTATATTGATAATCGGTTGTCATTGGATTAAGTAGAACTACACAGTGCAAAAGATGTTTAAAGTTGCGGATGAATTTATACAAAGCCTTGGGCTTCTGAAAATGACGAAGACCTTTTGGGAGAAAAGTGTGTTTGAAAGGCCTAAAGGAAGAGATTTGTCATGTCATCCCACGGCTTCTGACTTGAACCGTGGTAAAAGAAGTGAAGATTTCCGGTGAACTACCTAAATATAATTTAAAATAATTTAAATAAGTTAAATATAACATTTTCTCGAAATCTCAATCCAGCTTATTCATTTTAGAATCAAAATGTGCACGGAAATCGACATGAAAGTAAGATTATTAATTTTTGCATTATATTCCATTTCCTTGTCCTTGTATCTACATATCGCACTTACCTATATAAATTATTGAATTGACTATTTCTATATAATAATTTCTGTATAATTATTACTTGAATCAAAACTTAAGTTGTGCACATAATAATTACAAGTTACTGCGTGGTGCCGCGTGCTTTACAAAAATACGTTTCAGGATTTAATTACGATTCATCACGAAATGGGACACATTGAGTACTACCACCAGTACACTAATCTTCCCATTATTTTTCGAGATGGGGCTAACCCCGGATTTCATGAAGCAATCGGTGACGTTTTAGGACTGGCAGTGACGACTCCACAACATTTACGTAATAACGAATTTAACGATTCTATAATCAAAAGCCAAAATTAATATTTACAGTTTAAAAACAATAGACATTCATCATAAACAATTTCATGTATTTAGAATGTGTTCTTGGTTTCGATCTGGGACTTAACTTGAACTGTAAAAGTACTGGGCCACCCACCAAACCACCAGTGGTGACGGAAGCGGATTTAAACCATTTATTCATCGTTGCATTGGACAAGGTAATTAAGAATTGTCTAGCATAATTGATAATGCAATATGTACCTTTTATTTTCTTTCATCAGTATTTAACTCTGCAGTCACTGAAATCTGCTCTGCTGCTGATCAATAGACCTATAGAGAAAATTTATCCTAGTTAAAATCCTATTTTTAAAACTTTTTAGATGGCAGTGGTTCCTTTCTCAGTGGCGGTCGATACTTGGAGATTTGAGGGTTAGAATATTAAGAAGTATTTTATTTTTTACTTTTAGTAGTAACTTAGGTAAGTAGGTAGGTACCGTATTTCCTGAAATAGTACACGGGTCTGAAATAGTACACGGGCCTGTATTACTACACGGGTATGGCAGGACAGATTTTGAATAGTACACGGGTCTGTAATAGTACACGGGTCTATAATTGTACACGGGTCTGTTATTGTATACAAACCTATGATTTTACAAGGTATCAGGCTTATCCATAGGTTATTTAGCTGTTTATAAGGTTTTCCGATTCACGGTTGTTCTCAACATTATAATATTTGAGCCACTGGTAAAATATAATTCAGCCTAACCTTTACGCTTTCGTTATTCAACTAAATTTTAATTATTGTCATCGAAATGAACCGACGGCTTTTTAGTGACTTACGTAACTTAGAAATTCCTATTGAGTTAGATTTAATATTTTGCTTAAATTTTTATGAAGTTGATATTGTCCATGGCCATTACACAGCCAAGGTTATTTGCATTTTCTATTTTGATAACTGTGTTTGTGTTAATTTTAATTAAATAAGTACGTCCTAGGCAAAACATAAAGTTTAATTTTAAGTTTAGTGCGAATGCGTTTTAAATAGTAGGTAATTCTAATTGAATTCATTTTTCCAAGAACAGTTGATTTACAATGTTACAATAAATTTTCATATCTGCTAATTTGTAGGTTCACATTTTTTTGCATACACACCGTATAAATTTGATTCTTTAATAACGTTAAGTTGGAATTACATTTAGAACACGGGCCTGTAATAGTACACGGGCCTGTTTTAGAACACGGGTCTGGGAGGTCGGAATTTGAATAGAACACCCCATGTACTATTTCAAGAAATACGGTATATACCTACTACAAAAAATAACTTATTGGTCGACTCTATAGCTAAGTCCATTTTGGGGAACACTGAGACACTGAATTCACAATACCCCATATATCCTATAATAATGCGTGCCGCGTGGGTCCAAAACAGTACGCAGGTCCTCAAAAATTTACAGGCTTATAATATTAATATGACCTACCGTATAAGGTAAAAAAAGGTTAAGGGTAGCTTTATTTGCTTCATTTTATGACCTACCGTATATCTTCTACTAGTACTCCCAGCATACTATACAAACCCGAGCTTCTTATCCCTGCGTACAATCAGAGACCCGCGCATTAATGGAGACCCGCGTACTATTCGAATTATAAAAAAATCAGGTCTACTTACAGTTAGTAAAATGCAGAGGGTACCAATTTGTAAAATATATTTAGTGTGAGGGTCTGCAATAATCCGCAGGTCTGTAATAATCCGTGGATCTATTATAGTACGCGGGCGTACTATTATACGATATACAATCAATTTATTTATTCATGTTTTGCGGGCAGTACCCATAACACACTTCAGATTTACATTCCGGATTTTAAAAGAATACAATACTTTACATAGTTGAACAATTTTTCAATTATCTGTGGGTTAGAGATCTTGAGCAACATATTATATTTATATTCGTTAAACGTATGTACCCCAAATTGGTGTAGGTACTTTAGTCTAATACTGTCATACATTTTACAATTAGTTACAAAATGAAATACGCTGTTTACGTAATTAGAGCCACATAGATTACATGTTTCACGTTCATCAAAACTAACAGATAAATTAAGATATGATAAATACGTACTATTTAATCTTAATTGAGCAATAACTCGAACATAATGAATTGGTAGCGATAATTTAAGATACCTAGACGTGAGGTCTGAACTTTTTATTAGACAGTAGGCAGGGTGATAAGATGAGTTGCATACTCTAGCCATATCGCCCTGCCTACTTTGGTCAATAATACACCTGTAAATCTGCTCAAATTTTTCTGACAGAAGAGAAGCTGATTGGGACCTCCATATGTATGAAAACCCCGTCTGGTCAAGAATATTTTTGACTTGAGTACACCAATTATATTCACTTTGAGCGCATCCTAAATTAAATAAAGACAAAATACGGTTGTAGCAGATTCTCGTGAGCCTCTCCGCGGGCATCAGCAAGATACGAGACCACAGTTTTAGAGTTACAACTTTAATGTGACAACTTAGCAAAACCCGGCCAGTCTCGCACCTTACCAAATACCCCGGTGTGCAGCGCGGAAGCCAAAGAAGCTTTTTGAGAAACTGGTTCTGGACACGCTCAACAGTTTCAAAGTAACGAAGCGACCAGACGGGGGCTGCATACATCATCGAGGAGACACAAATTGTATCAAATAATTTCATCTTGCTCTCCCAGCATCGCAGTTTAGAATTACGAAAAATATCAAATACCGACCCAAGTGCACGTTTAGCCTTGCTACTTATTTCTTTAGCTGTTTGGCTAAAGACTCCTGAACTGGAAAAAATAACACCTAAATAAGTATACGAGCCTACAAGTTCAATGGGATCACCATTCAAAAACCACCTCCATGAATTACATGGCCGACCTCCCCTTCTAAAGACAACAATTTTTGTTTTGCACAAATTAATAACAAGGTTGTTAACTAAGCAATAGTTATACAGAATATCTATTTTGGCCTGTAAGGCTTGTTTTGATTCTGCTAGAGTAGCATTATCATCTGCTAACATAAGCATGTCAACGTAGTTAACACCCCCTATGCTTACAGGCTTTGAACCATGGGCTCTAAAAAAGTCTTCAATGTCACTTACATAGAGTGCAAAGAGCAACGGGCTTAGAATTTCACCTTGAAGGACGCCTTGAGTGACATCGAAAAAACTGGAAACACCATCTTTTGTTTTAACTCTCATTTTACTGTTATGATAAAGTGCTTTTAAGAATTTTATAATCTTTCCACTGATACCGACAGAGTGAAGCTTGCTCCATAGTTTGACGTGAGGAATGCTATCAAAGGCTCTCTTGAAGTCGACAAATAATACAAAAAGTGGATAATTTCTAGCCAGTTTACTCTGTATTATACTACTTAAATTAAATATCTGGTCTAAGCAGCCACGCTCTTTCCGAAAACCTGCCTGCATCTCTGGAAGTTTATTATTATTTTCGCACCATAAGTACAGCCGATTGTAAATCAGTGTTGTGAACCACTTTGTAACTGTGTTAACTAACGCAATGCCTCTATAGTTTAGTGGATCGCTTGTTTCCCCCTTTTTAAATAACATGATGACATCTATTTCGGACCAGCTAGCAGGAGGATTATTATTTTCAAAGACAAAATTAAAATATTTAACAATTTCCACAATGGTATGTTCAGGAAGTGATTTTAAGAATTCATTCGAAACAGAGTCCGGTCCAGGAGACTTATTAAATTTTAAAGATTTAAGCGCATCAAGTACTTCATTTACTGAGAAGGGGGAGTCAAGGGCATCTACAGTATTACTAAACAAGGAATCTTCTGAGATTTCTCTGACAGGCATAATATTAGAATAAAAACTGTTCCAGTCAGATAATGGTAAATTATGTTGATTATTGAATTTTCTACGAAATTTGCGAACACAGTTCCTATTCTATTATACGATATACGGTACATACATTCCCACCAGGACCAGGAGTTCATACTATAGCAATGTCGTTATAATCATTCTTAGAAATAAAAAGTGTACATGCAGTATGAAAATTAATTGAGTTAAAGTTTATTTTTCAATTTTAAGCTTTTGACGGGAAAATACAGCCGCATGAGTACAATAAAAGATGGTGGGAAATCAGAGAGAAATACCAAGGTTTGTACAATTCAAACCACTTGACCAATAATGTCTCAAAATTTGCAGCCATGTTTCGTATTAAGATTTTAATGTTCACTTAATTTTAAATTACCAATTGTATAACACATTAATCATTAATAATAACCTCTACTAGGTTTTTCATTACCCAATCCTCGGGATGACAGCAAGTTTGATCCAGCTGCAAAATATCATATTTCTTCGAATACTGAATACCTCAGGTGTTCTGTTTTTGCAATAATTATTGCATTGAATCATTTAATTATTATTATGTTCGTGTTGTAGTATTTCAACTTCCACCCTTGACGTTTTTATTTGTATGTTTTTAGGTATTTCTTCAGCAACATCGTTCAATTCAGCATGTACGAAGCCATGTGTAAAGTTGCAGGGGAGTACGACCCAACCAATCCGAATTCTAAGCCATTGTATCAATGTGACTTTAATGGAAATAAGGAAGCAGGAAAGCTTTTAGGGTATTTAAAATGTTATTCTTCAATTCCCAATTCCAAATACATGCGTATGTATATTACACCAATGTAACTTGCTCTCTTTTTTGAACTAGGAACATGCTGAGAATGGGTTTCAAAGAACCTTGGCCAGTTCCATTGAAAATTATGACTGGGCACGATAATTTGAGAGCAGATGCATTTCTACATTATTTTGATCCCCTGTTTACAAAATTGGAGAAAGATCTAAAAGCCGGGGGAGAATGGGAATGCCTCAATAATTCTTAGAGAAAGCGAATTAAGGAAATTAATAGAACTTTATACCTTAGATGTTTGGATTACATAGTATTTCACTTCATGCATAGGTTATAGGCAAATGGTTTTAGTATGCTGTATTAAATGTTCCATCTTGAAATTCACAAATTTTAATAAAGTAATGAAATTTTTCTAAAACAATCATATTAGATATTATGATTTATATACGTTATGAACTGTGAAAAATTAAAGCAAAGGCATTATGAATGTTAAATTAAATAAATACCGTAAATACTGGAATAATCGCTGGGTTATAAATTACCACTACGCATATTAGAAGCATTACAAAGCACATGTTTAAAATAGATTACACATTATTTTGTCAATTTTGTCAAAATATAGTTTCATGTTTCGACGGTAACTTTAAAAAAGTCAAACAAGCGCATGTTACACCAAAGAATTTAATAAGCACCCGGGCGCTCATTTGGGTATTTACGGTATTCTTTTCGGGCACGTTCCGTTATAAGTGCATAAACAATAAGGCGATTATTTAAGAATGTGCCGTCCATTAAAATTAACTTACCACTATAACGTTTAACTTATTGACCTACAACAACAATAAATTGGATACACCCATTTTCAGAGAGTGGTTTTACTTTGAGACAATAAACAGCATCCGAATTTAATGACTTGAGAGCTTCTCAAAAATGTTATTTCAATCACTATAACTGACTGTATGTAAGTATGCTCAATGAAGACATATGTTATTTGCTGTACAGCACATTAAGGAGAATTTTGTATAAAAGTAATTAAACGTATTGCTCATATAGGTATATCTACTTATATAAAATGAATTTTTCGAGAATTTAACAGCAACTATAAAACCAAATATGTCCATTGTCTCAAACGTTTTCATTGTTTCTTGGTCTTAATCTGGTTAGGCTTGAAAATATACGAAATTCTCGTAAGAGGGTTTACGCTTTCTCCCAAATATTTTTCTCATACAGACAGTCGCACACAGACGGTAAAAGCTTAATTATGTTTGTGACACTCCAATTTCGACCAAATGTTTTAATTTGGTGTGTATTTCTTGCTGGGTTTGGTTGCGTCATTGAAAGTGAAGGAAAAGACGGAGATCAGAATAGAGTTGCTGAGGCTCAAAAATTCTTAAACGAATTGGAATCTGAATATTCGGAGTCATGTAGCAAATCCTCGGAAGTTGCGTGGGCTTATTATACGAATATCACTGAAGCTTCTGAAAAAGCAAATGTAAGATTTCCAATTCAACATATGTAATACATAGATCATTTTGTTTCTTCCATAATTTACTTTTGTTTTGTCGTAAAAAAAAGAATGCATGTTAAAATGACTCATTAATTTTTATTTTAGGTTGATTCTCAAAATGAATTCTCAAAATACACACAAGTTGTTCAGAAGAAAGTTATAGATCAATTTCCAGATTGGAAAGCAATAGATGATTCTTATGTGCGACGGCAGATCAAGTCCTTGATAATTTCTGGGTCTGGTAACATGTCCGATAAAGATGTGGCCGACGTAAGGCTCTTTTTGTCCTCGGATTCCGATGACTTTATTTTTGCATTTAATCTGTATCTGTATTGTAGTGTGCAAAATTTTAACCATCCGATTTAAAAGTACAATTAAAATATTTATAACCCATCCCCTTTACTGCGCTATACAGTTGAACCAAATGGGTTCAGATATGGAGTCGGCATACTCTCAGGCAACAGTGTGTGAATACAAGAATCCTGACAACTGTGATTTAAATCTGGATCCTTGTAAGTCTTGCCAAATTTTGAATTTTATGCAAAAGTTGCACTGCAATAGAAAACACACTCTACAACTAAGGTCATTTTACTTCTATGTAGCTATAACGAGTATACTGCAATCATCCGTTGATCCTGATGAGCTGGCCTACTACTGGAATGCATGGCATGACGCCACATCCAAGGGCATCACCCCTTCAAAATATAACACATTTGTCAAGTATTTAAATGAATTCGCGAAGGCCAACGGTAATATGAGTGCATTTCGTACCTAAGACCTCTCAGTCAGTTATGGAAGATCAAGATGTGGTCCTAATATACCGTATTTCCTCGAATAAGCGCCCGGGCGCTTAATAAATTTTTTGGAGTCACACGCCGGGTCACTTATTCGCGACCCGACGCTTATTTATTTTTTTAAAGTTTAAATTCAAAAAATGAAACTAATTCACAAAATTACCCCTAAAACCACAAAGTTTATGTTGGGTTTCATTAACTTTGACAAAATAATGTGTATTAGAGATTACTTTTGACCAGATTTTGATCTTACTATCAGTCAGTTATTTTGAATATACTGTATAATGCTTCTAATATGCCTAGGGGTTATGCATACCCTGGCGCATATTTGAGCCCCGGCCCTTATTTGCGACCCAGAACTTATTCGAGGAAATACGATACTCAAGTTTCCTACTTATACTATTTTAGACTTCACTTCATACACTGAATTTTTGATGGCATCATATGACTCGGAAGCCCCGGGGTGGACTACTCAAAGCTTCCTGAAAGATATGAGGGACATCTGGGAACAAATCAGCCCAAAATATGACATCCTCTACGCTTACGTCAGAATGAAGCTTCGCACTAACTCACCATTTAAGAATCAAATTGAAAAGTGTGGGAAGATCCCAATTCACTTAACCGGCAATATGTGGGGACAAACATGGACAAAATTAGATAAGTATACGAAGCCTTATCCTAACGCTCCGTCTTTAGACGTCACTCCGCATATGAAAAGCATGGTAAATTTCAGAGTCTAATCCTTCTTGCATGTATAAAAATAAATGAGCCTGGTAATTTATTATTAATTTTGTTGAAAACAGAATTACACAGTTAAAAAGATGTTTGACGTTTCCGATGAATTCTTTCAAGGACTTGGGCTTTTAAAAAGGTCAGACACATTTTGGAAGAAAAGTATGATTCAAAAACCTAAGGGGAGAAAAGTTGCTTGTCATGCTACTGCACATGATATGTGTCAAGGGGTCGGGTCAGACGACTTTAGAATCAAGATGTGTACTGAAATCAACATGAAAGTAAACCCTTTTTGATTTTATTAAAAATTTTAATGAGTGCATGGTTTCAAGAGCCTTTAAGATGCACACATTTACTTGCATTTATTTCTATGTATGCCAAAAGGGACCAATTAAATGGGACTATATGCTTATGATGCTGATTTTTAGGACTTAGTTGTCACCCATCATGAAATGGGTCACATTGAGTATTACCAGCAGTACACACATCTTCCGATATTATTTCGCTCAGGGGCAAATCCAGGTTTCCACGAAGCGATTGGTGACACCTTAGCCCTTGCCGTGACAACTCCACAACATTTACAATGCGTCCTGGAATTTCCATTGGGGCTAGACCTAGATTGTAAAAAATCAGGTAGTTCGAATAAGCCTCCAGTTGTGACCGAAACGGACATAAATCACTTGTTCTATAATGCACTGGAGAAGGCACGATAAGAATTTAATCATTTTTGATATTTTAATTTATTAAAGTTTACATTTTAATTGAAAAATTGAATAGGCTCGTGATACATATATGTACATCCTACATGTTTTTCAATCATGCGGCACATTGAATTTTGTATAGGATGTTTTTTACATCCAGTAAGTTAAGCTTAAGGTGTGCAAAAACAGTTAAACTAATATTCCTGATACCTGTTATAATTATACATTTTTCCTATTCTCTGTTTAGATGGCGTTTCTGCCATTCTCAATGGCTGTAGACGTCTGGCGCCATGATGGTATATTGTTCTTTGGCATCTTAAAGCTTTTAGAAAATCATTAATTTTATAATAACTATACCTAATTGCTTCGAATACCAGCCGTAACAATAACGTTAACCGTCATGTGACGGAAGCGGTACCGGAAATAGTGAGAAGTCAGAAGTTTATGAAAAAAGTGGAATATTATATTAAGAAGATTATGGTATAAGTAAAATGTGTCTCAATGAAATAAGAACACCCATGTTTTCAGATCTAGCTACCCCCCCCCCCACCAGTCTATGACTGTTTTGAATATTTTTTTTTAAAGTTTCGGTTTTTAAAACATCGGATTTTCAGAGACAAAAATCAATTTTGAAAGAATTCCATATATTGTTTTAATTTTATTACTTCTTGTAATATAGTATGCCATGAAGAATTACAGACCCGTATTGGAGACCTGTAGAGCAGGCCCTTGTACAACAATATAATCGGGTTTTAATAGACCCGTGTACTATTTTGATTCCTACATCTTAGACCCGTGTACTATCACGAGACCGTGTGACCGTGTACTTAAAATCAAAGGAAATATGGCAGGTGTAAGAACAATTCTGTAAAAACAAATATGTAATTTTTTAAATAATCGGAATTTTGTTTTTAGTTTTTGACGGAAAAATCCAGCCAGCGGATTATAATAAACGTTGGTGGGAGGTCAGGGAGAAATACCAAGGTATATATTCTATGAAATTAAATAATTAAATCCAGCATTTGCACTCCTATCATTTTCACCCTTCCTTTTTTTGTCCACATTTTAAAGGACTGTCTCTTCCCAATCCCCGTGATGACAGCAAATTTGACCCTGGAGCAAAATACCACGTTCCTTCAAATACGGAATATGTCAGGTGTATATATAACCTTGAATTAAATTGTACTTTGATAGCGCTATATATTAATTCAATAAATGCTTGTTTTAGTTCTAATATTTATAAATGAAAACTAATAGATGTACTGCTTATATTTCTGAGTCATCTAAATTAATATTTATAACCAGCAAACATATTGCAGTTTTATCGACTGATCAATTAAATTCTGTTGAGCTTGTAGGTATTTTTTCAGCAACGTAGTTCAGTTCAGTTTTTATGAAGCCATGTGCAAAGCTGCAGGAGAGTACGACCCCACAAACCCAAATTCTAAACCACTGTATCAATGTGACTTTGCTGGAAATAAGGAGGCAGGAAAACTTCTCGGGTATTTAGAATTTTCAGTTTTTTTTATTTGACTTGGACGGGTCAGTTTCAATTTAAAAGATCGGAGTAACTATAAATACTACACGTACTGATTTTTAAAGGGATATGCTGAAAATGGGAGCCAAAGAACCTTGGCCGGTTCCATTGAAGGAAATGACTGGGCATGGAAATTTGAGAGCTGATTCACTTTTAAAGTATTTTGAACCGTTATTCAAAAAACTAGAGGAAGAGCTAAAATCTGGCGGGGAGTGGGAATGCCTTTCCAAGCATTAATGCTGAACCCACCGATGGATTCGGTGTACATGATTAAAACATATTTCCAACAACTCTTGCAATTTGAATTTTGTAATCACATTGATAAATACAATTCATGTAATATTTATATTTCTGTTACGAAGAGTGACTTGCACATACAACATAAATACACTGTACATAATATTATGAGTATGCAGGTTTAATACCCAGCACACGCCTCTTGAACATCACTAACTTGACTAATTTCTCAATTGTTGAATATACTTTATTTGTAATTATAAATATCAATAAATTAACAGAGCATAGCCAAATATGATGCGGGAGTTTGGCAGATTGATTTTATGCTTTGCAAATATCGTCCAGAATCTTAATATCAGTCATAGCACTGTTGTTGAGTCCAATGAATTATTTTTCACTTATGGATGATTGCCTAATGTGTTTTAGGATGCCATTTAAAATAATATATATATGTATAAAATTTTTTAAGAATTAATTGACTAACAAGGGAACCTCTCCGAGTGGTACACCCAAATTACTTCTTAGTACAGTACACCGAAAACTGCGACTACTAAATTAACCATTAATCCTAACCTAACATAGATTGGTTACGGCGAATAAACTCCGACACAGTTTTTTTTGTTTATTTCACTGACAACTTTAACAAAAATGATTTTACTTTACATAACGTGAAAACATACAAAATATAGAGCTATTGCGCAGAAATGTTTTTAGTTGAAACAAAACGGAAATGATAAATATTCAATTCTTGACTAGACAGTTTCCTTATGATGATCACAACCACAATTACATAACTATCCAAATAAAGACTGAGAAAGAAACTGCCGTGTGGCATGTCACATGCATCTGTTACTTTCCAGCATTAATGTTTCCAATTCCAATCCGCTGCTGAAACATGGTTGATAGATTGGCATGCATCGTAACTAAAGCATACCAGAACAAAGTAACCGCTATCTTTCAAGCCCGAAGACTCGCTCTCGCCTTATCCATAATGTCTTTCTTGATTTTTGGATAGTTTGGATGCTTGTTCAATACTATGTGGCATACGTCAATAGCATCCGTGAAGCGTTTGGCTTTCAAATAATTAAAACCAAGTTTATACCCTGCAATGATAATTTTATATTTTTGAGAATCAGTAGAAATTCACAGTTAAACAAGGACAGTTCAAGACAACCAATTACGATAAGATGTGGAACTAAAACATACGCGTACCTAAAGCAGGGTTTGAGCAATTTGTAAGTTTCCATGCCTGCTCATAATTAATGGCAGCATCCGCATAGGACTGCTCTTTCTCCATAATGAACCCCAAATACTCTGTAGCTTTCATGCATGACTTGTTGTAAACAAGAACTTTCTAAATATTTAAAAATAAAGTGCATAGGTAACAAATCATAACCCCTAAAAGAGGTCTTTAATATCAAATTAAAAGAATTACTAAATTTTCTACAAATTAATTTAGTTGACAATTGTGACTTCCAACCTTTATTAGTTCGGTGGCTAAATCGAATTTTGAACTCTGAACGTAAATATCAGCAAGGAGAAGCCAACATCTTTCGAGGTACTCTGCATCATCGACCGTCCAATTGGCCTTCATAACTCTTTTCAGCTGGTTTCTTGCTCTAGGAGTCTAATAAATTGACGTAATAAAATAACCATTAAGTGTATCCTTCAATCGAGAGTTTCTTTCTACCTTGATTACTTAATTAAAACAATTTTCTCGCCTGTTTAATAAACATGTATCCCGTAGCAAGGGCGTAAACTAGCATGATTGAATCCCTTCCTTGATCTGTTGTGACTAATCCACTGAGCTCCTGAACTGCTTTTTCCATACGATTTTTATTCTTCGTTGAAAGCAATACGAAACATTCCAAAATTTGTCGCCGGAATTTTTCTTCCCCGGTTTTGATGGTCAGTTCCTAAGCAAACACAGCCTGATTATTAATACACCCCATGAAAAACGCAGACTGTTTTTAAAGCAATGAATGAAAGAGTTTAAGTTAACTTATATAGAGATTTTCCTGATTAAAATACAAAATAAAATCCTATGAAATAGACATACACGAATTAAAGTCTCGGCGGTACTCAAAGCTGCATCTTTTAGATCTACACCGGTACCATTAGGCATTGTGTCGACTGCTGCGGGATGGATTACATCATTACCTCCAGAGTCCATAGAAGCTGAAAATATATTTTTATTTTTACGCAGATTGTAATTTTTTCGATTTATGCATTCATTTCTTTTCTACCTAAGTACCTATATATAATTTAGCAATCTTTGGCAACTCTGAATAAAAAATGTATTATTCATTTCAAATTGAAATACATTTTTTCACTGCCTTTTGGAGGTGGGGGAGGATCTGGACAAGAAAATTGTTTTTTTTTAAATGCGAAAAAAAATCATGAATAATTATCTGATAATCTACAACAGCATTTTTTTATTTGCACGAAGCAAAAAAACAAGTGGCAGATCCCCTTGTTTATTATTTAATATTATGAAGTTAATCACAAACTTACCACCCAGAACACCACCCGTTGGATTTACATATATATCAATCATAAGCAAAAGAGCTTTTTGTCCATATACAGGATCCTTTCTGGCCTTGTTTAGCATTTTTAATGATGCATTGGCGTTCCCATTATACCTGTATAGCACAAAATAAATGTTATTTTTATACACCCAATTCTGGCAATGAATGCGTTCCTTTCATTATTGTACCTTGTTTATGGTTTATGGCTATGATCAGCAGGCTTAATTGCTTAACAGATGAAATATATATATATATGTCATTTAAATCACCATTCATATAAACCCTGGCAATATCCGAAACCCGGGTCCGTGGAATCAACCCGAAGATTCGCAGCTTGGAGATACGTAGCAGCATCCTTTAACATGCCACACCGTCGCAGAGATTCAATATACCACATTAGAGATTTCCAATGCATTGGATTGTGATCTGACAACCCAAAATTTTATCTTAAACTTTCAACATAATATTATATAGGTATTTATTACGCAATTAAATTGACAATGATTGAACTCACCTAAGTATTGCTGGAAATGAAAAGCAGCGCTATTAAAATCAAATTTGCGGAAAAATAACTCTCCAAGCATAACGCTGGCTTCCGAGGCATCAGCTTTCACCTTCAAAAGTTGCTGACAAGTTTGCTGACAATGAATATGGTCTCCTGCCTGCGTAAAAAACACATTATCATGTATTTCCGTAAACAGCCCACACTAAAATATAGCTGGCACTCAAAAATTCGTATTACAGGTAGTGTTAACAGTAACGTCAAGTTGCCCAACACGAAGCTCATTCTTATTAATAGAATATTTATAAAACAAGGATGTTGGCCGTCATGTGATGGCAGCTGTAATGTAACCGAGTGGACGTATCAAAATATATTTGGTTACATGTTTGGTTATATTATTACATAACTTCGAATGATTTTGATTTTACCATCAATTTTTGCACTAATTACAAAATTGGCCAATCTGGATTTCCCGCCAAATCAAAAAGTTTAAAATTTCGTCCTTTTGTAAAAACTCACTATAAATATACATAAGTCATACAGCATACAATCATAAATGACTAGCAGAATCTTATTATAGGCATAATTTGATTTCTTTTTTAAATTTAAAAAATACCGTCTTCTTTTAAAAATCTCAAAAAAATAGAGTAAATAAAAGAATGTTTGAAGTAGCTCCATATTTTTTATTTTTCAAGAGCTTTAAAATGATTTATCAAATGTCTGATATCGCTAAGGATTTCAAAAAGTGGATAAATTAAATATATTGGCAGAAAAAAAGTCTGGGTTACCTTCATATATAATTTTGAAAGAGCTGTTAAGCTTGCAAAATCATCAGGGCAGTAATCAAGAGTTTCTTTCATGCTCCGAATAGCAAACTCAATATCGCTTTGCTTTTCAGCCAAATCGCCCATCATTTGGCAAATTTTAGCAAACTGCAATTTTTGATCGTTTAGGATCGACGGCTGGTCAAGTAGAGCTCTTTTTAAAACCCTGTTTTGTGTTTCTTTGGCCCGGACAAGACTTTGAGTAGCTAAATTATTTGTCCCAGCTCCCATTTGTACCTGAATGTTTCAAACAAAAATGAATGAGATTCACGTGTTAAATGTAATCAAATCATTGTAAGTTGGACACCCAAATAATGCAAAAAAGGAAAATGTATTTTCTGATAATTAAAAAGCCTCACCTTGGAAAGTAAAACTAAAAGCTTAACTTCAGTCAATAGCCCAGTCAAGGACGAGTCAGTAAGGTCACTCAAAGCTTGTTGAATGGTTTTCTCAGCTTTGTCCCACTGCTTAAGCTTTTGTTGTAAAGATGCCAAATCGAAGCGTAGATTGAAGTTATCATCTGATTTCACTGCTTCTTTGTAGTAATTTATAGCTTTTGTAAACTGGTGTGTTACCACCAGAGCCTGTCCCATTTTAGAAGTTAAAGTTGCATCCCTTGGGTTTTTAGCTAATGCTACTTCATAAACTTCAATGGCTTTATCTGGATCTTGCACAGTCATATATGCATCGCCAAGTAGGATTAAATTAGAAGGGGTTGAGTTTTGATTGGCTATATCTCTAAGAAGTTAAAACAAAGCAAATTTCTAAATGTGTATACAACTTGCATGTATTCAGTATGAAGAAAATCCCACAACTTTTTAAAGGAGTCCCACAAGTATTTAGCACAAATTTCTTACATGTAGCAGCCACAGTACAATTTTGGATCCCGTCGGTAATTAAGAAAAATATTGGCCATAAGCTTTTTCGCCTCCACAAAATGGTTTTGTTCAGGTGTAATGACTCTTAATAAATCCAGAGCTTTCTCAATTTCTCCTTTCTCAATCATCTCTTCAGCTTGCGTTAAACTTATTCGACCCTCCAAATGAGTTCCCTAATGAATTCAAATTACAACCTAATATACTTACGATGACTCAAAATTGACACAAAATTATATTAAAAATATCAGTCTTCAAATAATTTGGATGCAACGGGAAGATGATAAGAAAATCATTAGAGTTAATCTAACCTTAAACTGAACCAAAGCATCATCCATCATTTTTTTGGCTTCTTCAGTTTTGCCCATTGCCCTATAAACAGTTGCTAACTCTATAAATAGGGCTAAATTGTCCGATAAGCCAAACTCCACCGGTGACGTTCTCTCATTATCTGCATAAGTCTTCTTTGATAGTTTTACTAAATTCATAGCACCGTCCAAAGTCTTCAATGCTTTCTCCATTTCTCCGTTGTGCTTTTGTACTCGAGCAAGTAACAGATGATATTTTGGATGCTCCCGAACCTTTTAAATAAAATTCAAATTTTTAAAACCAATCATATAAAACAAATCTACTGATTTTCGAAGAAAGAACAATATATAATTAGTTAACTTGTGTTTTTAGACTATGAAAATTCTACGCATTTAATGCTAGGTAATATATTCAAATTTGTAATATATGAATGAATTCTTGTACGAACCCGAAGTTCGATTTTGAACATATTATTATTTGATAAAGCAACAATTAAAATAAACGATCTACGGATCTACCTAATGATATCATATAGTTTTCTGTGAAGTGAGTGAACATTTTTTAAAGTTTTTCATAGGCTATTAATTTACCTTGAAATTCGAACTGAGTCCGTTTTCAAGAGTTTGTGAGGCTAGCTGAAATTCATTTTGAGCCAACTGCACCTGTGCCATTAAAAGGTGAGCTTCCATCAGCGAAGCATCTGTAAGTAAATTTTATATGAAATTGCTACAGTTTATACAATTAATTGCTCAACTACTTTGCATACAGAATTACTATTATAAATACATCTAAACTAAATTAGCAATTTCAGTAGTTCAGTACCAATGGAAAGAATGGCACTCAGAGTTCCAACAGCTCCACGGGAATCCCCAGAAAGATATTTAATCTGTGCGTTGATAAACAGAGCATCCCTATGCTTCGGGCAAACTTTTATGACCGTTTCAAGGATCATCGAAGCTTGGCGGACACATACTGGCGGCAACATCCCTTGACCCACAGGCTGCAGCATAAATCAAAATATAGATCAGAATAAAATACATATATGTATATATTTTATAAAATTATGATTCTCCGTAGAAACGTTTAATCTTGTCACACCTCCTGTGGAGCAAAAAGCAAGTATTCACGAACAATTTTCACAACTAAATCAGGATTAATAGCTTTCATGTAAGAGACATTAAAAGCATAGCCTCGCATTTGGCGAAAGTGAGCCTCAACTGCTTCATTTAAAAATCCTATAACAACATCCGACGACTGTTTTTTTCTCTTTGCCATAACAGCTGTCAAAAAATATAAATCTGACGGAGTATCTATAGTTGTGGCCAATTCCCTAAGAAATTCTAGTTGTTGGGCAGCTAAATCAATATTGCCGTCCGACAACTGGCAAGATATCAAACCTGCAAATAAGAATAAATGCTTAAATTAGAATCAATTCACTTCGAAATAGGCAAGTATAAATCGGGGGAATTTAAATTTTGCTTGAGAGTTTATTTTATTTAAATTCTTAAAGACAGACACAGCAAGCGGTCCAGACGAGAGAAAAACAAGAGTATATAAAAAAATTAATAATAATAGGAGGCCTTGGGCAGTACATTAGAGAAGATAAAACTAATCTTTTATAACTAACCATACAATGCAGACATGGAAGTATTATCCATATTAGTCGCAGCTCGAAATTCTTGATACGCATCTTTGTCTTTACCCATCAAAAGAAATATGCGCCCCACATCCGCAACTAACTCCGCATTATCCAATTCCAATTCTGTGGCAAATCGAGCAAATTTCATTGTTTGAGCTAAGATTCTATCATCGTAGCTTGCCTATAAAGAAAAAAGAAATCAATAATAATAAAATTATTATGTAGTATTACTTATTATTATTATTACTTAGTATTAACACAGAGGTCACTTTATAATGCTAAAATTTGAAAAGATCATTTTTCGAAAGAAATCCCGACATATAATGCATCTGTCCTACGTCCTACACTTACCAACTGGGAAAACATGCGAGCATTTTCTATAAAATAGCTTGCATTGAAAGGCTCTTGTTTTTTACAAATTGAGAGAAGATTTTCGAGCCCTCGAACTACGGCACTTAAATCGCCTTCACGGCATAAACTGTTAAGGACCTTCAAACGGTAAGCTTCTAAATTATCAGTATCATGAGACAGAATCCTAAGAAAACAAGAAAGTCATATATTTATACATTTTAAACTAGTTTGTTTTAAATCGTTAAAAGCTACAACATTGAAGAATAAATCACAGATAAAAACAAACCTTTTACAAATATCCATTGCTTGCTCCCAATCCTGAATACATAAGGCCAACTTCATTTTTTCTTCTAGTGCTGGGATCCAGTTTGGATAAAAAGCCAATAATTCATTGAGTTTTTCTAATCCAGTCTCAAACTGGTGAGAAGTTTCGCAATAGCGAGCCTGGCCAAGAATTGCATCCATGTGCTTACGGTTCCTACAGTCAATATTATTTTTAACATTTCAATAATGATTTGATACGCTCTCTACTCCAGGAAGGCAATTTATTCGGGAGTTAAAGCTTCGGCAAGTAATAAATGGTTGTCTACAAACACACTATACATATTTGGCATGCTCACATTTTTAAAACTGTTTCAAAGCATTCGCTTGGATCCCTCTGATTCCTTTCTTTCACAGATAGCTTCATTTCAACCCAGCCCCGAAGACACATGGCATCATCATGCTGACTGGAGTACTTTATAGCTCGCTCCAAATATTCCTTGGACTTGTCATGTTTCCCAGTTAAATGCAAATAAAGCCCGGCATAGTATAAAACCTTAGAGAATGTACACACACACCATTTTAATCTACAAACTGTAACTATTTTATTACTGTTAATTAATTGATAATTAATGTCACTAGAAAAATAAACCATATGCGTTTAGGGGCAACGTAATATAATCCTACATCAGCTGGGGCAGCTTTTTTTGATTCCCGAATCCGAGCTTCCAAAGATGCTACTTCTTCTCTGTCAACGTTAACACAAGCTCGGTGGCCATCCACTGATGCAAGGCAGCAACCAAGAGACACAGGATTTTCATTCTATATTATACATGAGTGATGTTTTACATTTGCGTGACCCCACACAAATAATAACATGTATTTTTTATAAACAAGTACTGACCAATAAAGGTTGCAATTCCCTCAAAGCATCGGTAGTTTTCTTTTCCAGCAACAAGCTTACCGCATAGTAAAAATTGAATGAACAGTCGTTGGGATATTTTTTCATTGCATCCATAGCTACATTTTTCATGGCATGAAAATATCCTTCACGGCATGCATGGTGAATTCGGGCCTGTGTGGTTACAATATATAATAATTCAATAATTTGTAAAACCAGCAGCGACGAAGAAATAAATATTTTGTTAGTTACTTATACAATTTTTTAAGTACTAATGTATTTTTACTAACTGCGAATTCCTGTACCACTTCCATAGCTGCTTTAGTTCGATCTCGGGATTCGCTTAAAACCTAAAGAGATGTTTACTTTATTATTTATGGGAAGTAATTTCTTTTTAAATAGATGTGAACGTAAATTCAGCATTCATTCACGTACTTACTTACATATATGAAATAATCAAAAGTAGTTCAATTGAATAGTGTAACTTTAAGGGATTACAGTCATAATAATCGGGGAAATCAGGGTTCGGTTTCGGACTGGACAGTACTCAAATGAAGCAGATCCAGTACATATGACGAAGAGGCAATAACACTAAACTTGACAAAGATATTCTACAATTACATATCACAGCACAAATACACAAATTAAAAGACAGCACAAACAACAAATACGAAATACACATACAAATGTTTCTTACCAGATTTTATAGACAATCATCGCTTTACATAAAAATCTACGAGAACGAAACATACAATCCTCCGCTCTGGTTAGAATCTGTATGGCACTCTATCATGCCAGTGCCAGTGCCAATACACATTACGATGCTCACCATGACGATGGGACAAAAACATAGAAAGTATTGATCTAGAAGGCAGAAGAAATAAACTCATATTATGTTGACGTTGTGTAGTTGTGTTGCATAATTGTATATTATGTCGTCTAAAGTTGAAAGTCAAAACACCTGCAGGGAACAATTCGCAGACTTGATCAGGAGGTATGGGGCATGGGGGGGGGACTTTATTGTATACGCAATTTTAGTGCACAGCTGATAAAGTTGTGTCAAACTCAAAGTTCTGCTGTATCATAGTATATAACATCAATCAATTTAAATATTATTTATGTGTTGACCTATGAGTCCATTGCATTGGACCGAATCATTCACGAACAACGAATCGTCACTGCCTGTGACGGTGACGCTACGGTAACACTTGCTATCAACAACATCAACTATTTTGTATTTAAAGCAACAGGTGAATGTCATTAGCAATTATATAGGGAGCTTAGCTTCGGGGGGACGAATGCCGGATTGCTACTTGGCTATATATATAGTATGTTATAGCCTGATTAATTGGAAATGAAACGTAAATTATTCAATTTTAAACCTCTCTTCTAATTCTTCAGGTTCAGATCTCGCTTTAACTTTTAAGTCGCCAGCAAATAAATTTAATAAGTTATTACTGTGTGACGTGTGAATTGTGAATACGAAGGAACTTATGAACTTCGCGGGAATAATCTATGACGTTTCTCACATAATAGTAGGTAAACATGACAGCATTATATCGTCTACTGACATTAACAAAATTTACACCTTTGGACATACAATTTTCAACAGTCTTTCCAACATATTGAAAGTAATTTTAATTGCAACTTAAGCTGCTTAATGTTTGGTTTACATATTTGAAGAAATAATTTAAATAGCTTAACCTGTTCTGAAGATATTTCATTGAAATGTACATCTCTTTTAAAAGCCGTTTGTAAGCACAGTTACTCAAAAAGAAGTGGTATAAATACTAAAATAATTGCCAATTACTAATGTAGTGTCTTCGGACCTACGTATACTAAAATTGGAACGATACAGAGAAGATTAGCATGGCCCCTGCGCAAGGATGACACGCAAAATCGTGAAGCGTTCCACATTTTTTTGAACCTTTTTGCTCGAAACTCTTCAGTATTTTATTATTTATCGTCGAAACGCAAACGATTGAATTTCTTCCTTAAATCAACGCCGTCATGTAAATATCCCAATACTTAGGACCCTGTGACCCCCCTGTCAAAATCTTAACCATTGCGCAAATGGCTATCTTGTACATGGGATGTCATCAGTAACCCTTCCAATGACGTCATTTGTGGACGATCTCTAATTATTCATAGCCTCCACATCTCAAAAAGCTGCCTTGACTACTTTAAGCTTGAAAAGAATATTGTGGGGAATTTAAAATCAGTTGTCTTGTGTCGTTCTGCACTAAACTAAAACTGAAGGCACGGACACAAGCACGAATACATCTACTATCAGCAAATCCTCAGTTGTAGGTGCTATATACAAAGGCTATGTATATACTAATAAATTATACTTCACGTTTTTAGTGTGGATCTGTGGGTCGGGGGTGGGAGTGGGAGTGTTGTAATAATTTATTGTTGTAATTGCATAACACATTCCTCATTTAATATTTATTTATTTTAAAATTTAAGAAGAGAAGTAGAGTGTCGAGCTGCGAATTGTGAACCACGGTCATATTTTCAGCCTGCAAAAAAGGTAAACAATTTGTTGTTTAATTTGGGCCTTGTTTTGAATCTTCGATGATATTATGATGTTTACCTATTGTTTCATTATTTTGAAGTCTGTGATTGTTTTTATTTCTTTTAACTTTATGCAGTTGTTGGAGTCAGAATCATTTATGTACAAATAACAGATGCCAGATTGCCGGATAAAAAGAAGGAAGTTTGAAGGTTTGGTGATCTGACGATAATGATGAATGATAAACTGTTACCACTAATCTCACTAGTCAGTCATATAATTTATTAATTAATGGGCCATTTGAAGAAAAAGTAAGTTTTCAAACACTTACAATATTATTGAACACAGTCTTAAAAATAAATACTAATTTTTAAAATAGAGAACTTTTCTTTGTAATCGTTGTTAGTTTTAGGAGTCCCATGACCAGTTACTTAAATGTTTGTTGCAAATTACTGTATAGACAAAATACAATATTCAGCCCAACAAAACCAGCAAATTAACTTAACTACGTTACTCATCTACAGAAGCGGACAGGTTGGAAGAAGGAGATTTACAGGATTTCTAATACCGACAACCGAAGGGTTATTCTGGTCAACATCAGGACAAAAACAATTTTATAGAGCTTCTGGGTAAGATTCGTTTTTAGATTCATTCTTCTATCAGCAATTAAAAAGTGTCGGCTGCATACCGATACCTACATTTATTGTACTTAAAGAAATGATATTCTGTTTCTTACTTAGGAAGAGGAACTGACTGTTGACTGTACTTCGAATTCTCTGAATATTTTAGACAGTTGACTGCGGAGTGTATGTTGGTTGTTGGGTAGTTCTGAACAATACCGGCTCTAACAATGACCGCTTTCCAAAATAATGTTGGAATCGAGGAGATTCGAAACCAAACTGAAGATATTTCCGGAATAGCAGAACAGTTCCATAAACTGTACTATGAGAGTATTGATTCCAAGCGTCATTTGATGGCTCGACTCTACATGGAGACTGCAATGCTTGTATGGAATGGAAACCCTTATCAGAACATGTCCGAAATTCAAAAGTTTTATGAACAATTACCTACCACCACTCACGCTGTTCATTGTGTAGATTCTCAACTACTTTCATCCCATGCCGTGGGTGCTCAAAAAACCCTACTAATTCAAACAGCAGGAAAGTCTAGACTTCATGAGGGTAGTGATAAATCCTATAATCCTTTTCAACAATCTTTCATTGTTACTGCTCAAGGGGATAAATGGAAAATTGTAACTGATATTTATCGTCAGCAAATGCCTTTGGAATCATTGGGATTGTCTCAACAAGATCAGTTAAAGCAGTTACAATTTCAGCAACAGCAAATGCAACAACTTCAGCAGTTACAGCAACAACAGTCTATTCCACCACAAGAATTTCAGCAGCAACAACAACAGTTTTACCCTACACAGAATCCACAGTTTGCTGAGCAACCTCAGTTATTCCAACAGCAACAATTAGAGCAACAACAACAACTTTTACAGCAACAGCAGTTACAGCAACAACAGATGCAGTTACAGCAGCAGCAGTTCCAACAGCAGCAAAATCCTCAATTCTTACCAACTTCGTTTAAATTTTAATGGTGCATATAAGTGTAAAGTTTAAAAATTAAAAAGTGTCAAGTTATTTGTTATTTACTTACACCACCATTAGTTGAGTCTTTCACAGTGTATGGGTCTTTAAAAAATCTTTTATAAAAATTCTGAATTCTTGGTTTAGGCTAACACCTTAATTTTCCAAGTGCAGTGTTGTGACTTGTTTATATTAATAAGTAAGTGTCCTCGCTTCGAGCCTCAAATTATTTAAGAATTAAATTAATGATATAAGTTAAAACAGTATAATATGCAGTATAAATTCGGTTAATAATAAAGTACATTTATAATCTATGTAAACAAATTTGTATAAATACATGAGCATCCGAGAATATCCGAACCAAACAATATGTTGATCTAAGATTCATTTTATTATGCACAAAATTTTCTGAGGGAATAATGACGTAGATAATATTTAATTCATATAGCTCAATTAAAGAATTATCTAGTACTTACAAGGGAATGACGCGACATGCAACACCCAGATTTCACAGCGACCCATTTCAAAAAATTGGGCTACTTTTGAATAGCACAGATCCAAAGTAACTCGAGTGCATTTTGCGTTGTTTGGTCACAGCGGCCCGCCAAAGTTTAAAAAAATTCAAATTTTAAAACTTTGCCGCCCTATAACTTCTACAGTTCTCATCCGATTTTGATGAAATTTGATTTTTTGTGATCCTAAGCCCTTATTCTATAAATAAAATTCAAAATTCGAAAATTTTCATTTTTTTGAGAAAAAGGTTTTAAAATTGGGCCTCAAATATATACATTTTTTGTAATTTTTTTAAGAAAAATGAATATTTTTGAATTTTTTAAAATCTTCAATATTCTTTATGAAATAAAAGCTGAGGATCACAAAAAATCAAATTTCATCAAAATCGGATGAGAACTGTAGAAGTTATAGGGCGGCAAAGTTTTAAAATTTGAATGTTTTTAAACTTTGGCGGGCCGCTGTGACCAAACAACGCAAAATGCACTCGAGTTACTTTGGATCTGTGCTATTCAAAAGTAGCCTGATTTTTTAAAATGGGTCGCTGTGAAATCTGGGTGTTGCATGTCGCGTCATTCCCTTGTTAGTGCAGAAAATTTAAATTATTTCATATTTTGGAAAGTCAAACAAGTAAGTATTGCATTTTGCGATCCTGTCATTCATCCACAGCACTTAATCCACACTGTAACTTTTATTTCGAGACAGTAATTCCAGCATTTTTCAATGTAGTTTATAATCATCGGGGGCACAAAGAAAGCGATCTTGACAACACATGTCCCGAACTTAAATTATTGGACTTCGGTAGTTTAAATTTTGCATAGCATCAACGATGAATGGTTTCTCTATAACATAATTAGTAAATAACCTTTTAATATTACAGCATACTTTACTTATGAATGCATTCATACTACGATTTTTCTTTTAAAAAACCGAAGTAAAAAATTCGCAAATGTAACACGAATAACACGAGTTTACGATTTCATAATTCCTGCGTTTATTCACCATAGTTGCGTATCATTTTTCATTTTACCGTAATCAACTGCTGAGGTTTATAGCATGATCGTTGTTTTCGTATTAAAATTTGAATTTTTGTAATTTTTGGGAATGGACTAAACCGACCTATACGCACAATGCGCAACTACTACTACTGAGAAGTTGGGAAGCTCAGAGAGTAGAAGTGACAAAACAATAGCAAACGTTTACTTTGCTTTAATTAAATCTTCTCGTGATTGACATAATATCTATAAAGTCAAGAAGGGCATGTATGTACTATAGCCTCCTACTCCTACCTAATTATAAAATCCGAATAATACAATACATTGCGCATTAGCACGGACGCTTCTTCCGTTCGGCGTACTTGATAATTAATTTCGCGAAAAATAACAATACATTAATTAAGAAAGCATGAGTGCTACTTTTCGTATGGGATGCAGTGGGAGCGGAGATTTAATTACTGCTGACGAATTATTTGAGGTTTTAATCATGATCTTACCAGAAGGTAAGAGAAGATTTTTCGAATATCTGTTGTAAAGTTATGTTAGCTTATTTTATACCTGCCTTGAATTATTGAAAATATTATTAGCCTTACTACTAACGGCACAAAGTTCCAGTAAGATAATAATAATTATGTACTTCAGTGGTAGTAGTATCGCATTTCTGATCCTATCCCCATTCTCTCTCTCTCTCTCTCTCTTTCTCTCTCTCTCTCTGTGTGCTCTGCTTTGAAGTGCACTTCGTTTTATTTTAATTGCAATTCCAGGCGTCTACGGACTATATATTTTTTTAATTTGCATTTTCAGCCGATGTTATTAAGAATGCCTTTATGAAATGGATTTCTTTACCAGACGAAATGAGAGCAGCTATCGAAACTCGATTAAGACATTTAACATCCACGGAAACAGTTATTCCGTCCACTTTAAAAGGTAGTTTGTGGGTGATTCTCCTACCGTAGATGCCATTCTTAATTTTGAGTTTTAAATATTCAAAACTGATACAACCAATTCATGCATATTTACATCAATACTAATTAGTCTAATTGTAAGTCAGACTCTATTCGAGTTTTTTATCTCTTTTATTCTTTTAACATATTTTTCAAAGAATTACATGCACACAAAGGCTATTCAATGAGCCAAATACTTCTTCGGGTCTTTCGGGAATGGGACCATATTCAAGATACCTTGGGTAAAGTCAACATTGTATAGTTTATGAGTTTATCTACCTACCTTTTTTTAATTATATGCAAAATAGTGATGCCAAAAATATACCATAATATTAATTATGGTAGTAAAACAATTGCACTTCGATAAAATAAACAGGAGCTCCAGGAATTCAATCAGGATTTACAGCATTACCAAAACGCCTGGAAATGGATATTACTTTCATGATGAAATGTTTACAGGAAGTTTTGGAATTTGTGATTAGACAAAAATCCGACACACGCCATCATTTCTTTACAAAATTTAAAGCCTATCCTAATGGTAACGGGGATGGAACGTCGTCCGAGAAACCAGTTTTGAGCCATGCCAGTGAAATAAGAGCTGGGGGTGGGGGCGGGGGTAGTGGGGGTGTCGACGCTCATGAACATCGAATACTCAATCGTCCCCGCATTTCCTTCTCTGAAACAACTATGACGTCCGGAGGGCGAGGGGATCATAATGCAAGCAAAGAGCAACCAGATGAATTTCTAAATTCGGATATATTCTTCAATAATCGCTTTACAACTCGGGGCTCGAACAATAAGAAAGCTACAGTCAGTGATGATGATGATGAGGAAGAAGAAATGGAATCCAGTGAAAGTGAAGACTCCGACACGGAAGTAGAGAGCGCTGAAGAAGCCGAAGAAGAAGAAGAAGGAGGAAAAGGTTTTTACCAGCCAGACTGTGACAATTGTGATTGTGACCCAGAGCTCAATACTGGCACCAGTTCCGGCTCGGGTTACTTTAGAATTGCTCCTACGGCTTCTACGGCTAGAGTAGTATTAGATACAAGCAATGATACGGACACAGAAGAGCGATTAGACGATGATGACATTTTACAGGGTGCAAAAAGCGATTAAATAATATAATTATATACTTTCCACAAGTAAGTGCACTTATTACCTATTTACCGTAAAGCTTCAAAAAGTTTCGTGTAGCTTACTTTATAATATTTACACAAAAACAAATAATAAAATCGGGTTTGTGCAATTAAAGCAATAATTCAAAAATTATCAGCTCTAACTTTAATTTTTTAAGAAACATTTTACTCATTGTCTATCATCAATCATTAACAAACATTGTTTAATTACACACATTGATTAAACATCTTCCTCTGTACAAAACATTGTTGAAAAGTTAAACTTATCATTCTCGACTGGTCCGTACTTGCTTGTCCATGAAGTGGCCAACGGATTTTCTGCCACATTTATAATGCTGATTCTGTCCTCATTTTCAGTTTCAGAAGATACAACTACTATTTGTTGTTTGTCTTTCCTCTCGGCTAATTCATCAGTAGCTGTGTTTTCACTAGTATTAACTCCTAGATGTGGCTCAGGTTGAATTGTTTGTATCACCTTTTGCATCTCTCTCTCCCTCTTGGTAAAATCGTCCATATTTACTGTTGACATGTCGTAAGGATGAGCAGATATTATAGGACTGCTGCTGAGACTCAGTTGACTATTGTATTCAGAAAGATTTTTTAGCATGTTCACAAGAGCTTCACTGCTGTCTTCCGGTATAGATTGTGAATTTAAGTAACCCGCGAAGTAAAGATTTATGACTTGAATCGCTTCGTCAACATCTACAGTTTTCACCCTCGTATACGGAGATTCAGAACCGTTCTTTCCGGAACCGGAACCGGATGAAGTAATATAATCATGGGGATTGCTACAAGACGACAATATGGGAGAAACGTAGCAATGCCGGAGCAGGCTAAACGTTTCCGTGGAGCTGTCCACTACGCATTTCATAAAGTTGTGATCTGCCCATTTCAAGCCCTTGACAAATTCAGTAATGGCGTACGCTAAACTTTGTTTCATACCAATTTCTTGTGCTATACTGAGGAGTCGGGAGTGAGCAATTTCAGCCATGGTTGAGAATTCTAAGTGGAAGGAACGAAGGATGACCGTGCACGCCTTGAGCTTATGTAGATGGAGGGGTGGTAATATATCTGATTCTGAGAGGAATATTTTCATGAATGCTGAGTAGTCTCGGTGTGTCTTTTGGGAAAATGTCAGGAATAATCTGTTTAATTCTTGTATTTTTTGGAAATGGCAAGTTGTTGTAGAATCTATTTCTGCCAGATATTTGTCCAGGTTCTTTTTGGCTAGCCCGTTTCTCATGTCTAAATCCATTTTGTACCGAACGTACATTCTTGCCCTTGTCCTATTCGTTTCTAGATCGTCCCATGCTGCCTTTTTAGCTTTATTTAGTACGGCAATTAAATTAGGATAATTTTCTTTCCCAACAACTTTTTTGACTTTCTTGTAGTTTAGCTCAGAGTCTGTAGAACTTTGTTTCGTTGCCCTTTTTAAATATTTTTCACTTTTCTTAAGCAAGTTATTGAAACTATGGCCAATGATTGTGGATTTGCTCGATTCATATGTTTTCTGGACTTGGAAGGATCTATTTATCATGGAGTAACTTGTCCTAAGAAAATAGATTTTAAAAAACACGGAATTTACACGTCTTGTAAGCAAGTAATTAACCATCTAAAAGCGAACTATAATAAAATACATTTTAAAGTTTATTTGTGTGAAGGAATTAATCATGACTTTACGAATTTGATTGAGTGGTGTCCTCCGCTGCTTCGTCTTCCTCCTTAATCAAAGAAATCTCAATTTCAGTAATTTCCAAGCCTCTTTTGTACTCGCTGATTGTTCTCTCGGACTCATTCTTATAAAGAGATCGCGGAAGGAAGTGGAAGTAAGTTTTTGACAGCTGCCCAGAATTTTGATAAAATTTTGTAATTGAGGACAGCAACTCATCAATTTTTCTTACCTTGTTCTTCACATGGCTTTCCAGAAAGCATTTGAATGCAGCATCCAGTTGGGAATGGCATTCCTGAATAAGTGTTTCTAAACTAGTCATAAAAGTTTCCGCAGATTTTGGCATATTAATCTCTAGGTAATTTAGAACAGCATTACAGTTTCCTATTTTAAATTCCTCAACCTGCATAAAATTCAATCTATAGTGATAGTCTCGTAGTGCTTTATTATGGAAATTAATTTTTTTGGTGATTTGTCGTTCAAATAAGGTCAGGATAATGTTGGAGTTGAGTTTCATGGCTGTATTAAATGTTCCAAAGTCCTTTATGAGGTCCCTATTTGTGAGGAAAAGAATGTATACGTTTTTGAAATATTTCAAATAACTTTCACTGTCTTTCTGGATGGATTTAACAGTTTTCCGCATTCCTTTGATTTCATTCATCCATCCCTGGTAGCATGTTTCTCTCATTTGAATTTTAGCTTTAGTTTTAATGTCCTTATTCGTCTGATGATGTTGCTCCTGCTGAACTGACTGCGTCCGAGAATGTGGCTCAATTTGCAAAGGTAAAGGTCTTGCTGTTTCTCCCTGTTTCTCATAGTCTTTGAGCAGTTTTAAGAAATCGGAAGATACACTATTAATTGATGAAATATTTTTTTGAATTTTCTTATCGATGGTATTTACAATTTTGGATTTCCATGAAGCGTAACAGAAGTTAATGTAGCTTAAGTAGCGGAGAAGAATTTCATGAGAAGTCTTAATTGCTATTCCAAAATCCTGGACTCCTTCTTGGAATCTCAGCTCATTACCAGCGATTTCTGAAGAAAACTCAAAGAACGTGAGTGCACTTTCCTCTTGCTTCGGTTTCGGTTTTATTAATTGAGGCTGAGAATTATTATAATACAAGCTTCTAGAATTTTTTGAGGATAAATCTGCTAGTTTTATTGATTTAATGTATCGGCTCCTTGTTTTTGCTTCGGAGCCAAGTACAACTGTGTTTGACATTCTTTATGTTTTGTAACAAGCAAACCAAATTATATCAAAATCTCTAATTTCTGCTGCTCTAATAATGCATCCGCAGTAATCCGCACTCTCCGCAGTCCGCAGGTGTCGGTTCTCAAAAGCATGTGCCTAAATATGTAAACACCTGCAACTAGAAACTATGCTGTTAATGTAATCAAAATCAACTTAACTGCAATGATATACGATTCTCGGCCTGTTATAAAATTAAAACAGTTTTCTTGCAAAAATCATTTTTAATTGTTGTATGTTTATTTTTGTGACTATGTCGAAGATTCTTTGCAAATAAAATATTAAAAAGTAATAAATTATTGTACACAACTCTAATAATACGAGACCTCATTTTTTTCTGCACACCAGTTCTTACGACAACAAATGTTTTACATTTTCCTATGTGCAAGTCAGGCAGTCATAGGCATAGGCATCAGGTCAGACCACCTCGTTATGCTGTCTTCATTGCATTATTGTCTCGATCCTGTGTAATGAGTAAGCCAGTTTCAGATTCACTTTAATTAATCACAATTTACATGCTGAAGGATGAGCATTAGAGCATAGTTAGCGATATGAACTATGTATAGGAAACTGTTGTAGGCCAACTATGTCCTTAAATAGTTTTGCTGGCAATATTTGAATATTTCATTGCCAGAGCCGGAGCCGGCGTATTATGTGTCCAGCCCATACAATACAGTATCCTCATCCTCCATGGCACATATAGCACTTAATTACATATGCCATTCAGTAGTCAGTAGTCAGTACTGATAATTTTATGCATGGAATATCCCTTGTCACTCATTCCTAGACATAATCAGACATGCTACACAACCAAAACCATAAGCAACTGCTAATGTAATGTGTATACAAAGTTACGATTAAAGGGAAGAAACAGAATCAGTCAGCATATTATGATAATTCGAGAGTTGGCATTGCTATTTTGCAAATAAGTTAGTACGAAATAATAATTATCACGAGCAGCAGCATTTTTATAAGTTTTTATCTCCTGCTCTGCAATAATAATTCTTTTGAATTCGAATCCACTCGTATACTCGTGCGTTTGCTGCTACTGCGTTACACCAAGTGATTATTATTAAACCTATTATTATTATTGCCCATAGTATACAGATACGTACACCATCATACACTCTATATTGGAATTTCTATTCTGATCCTGTATGCTCCTGTGCAATAATAATAATATGCTGAAAAAAAATCATTTACAACCTAATTTGAAATGTTCTTCCTCATGAACATCTCGGAGCATCTATGATTGTGAGTCTTGATTTTACAGCTCTGTTCAACTTCGACTTCTTTGACTTTTTGGTTGAGTGACTTAAACTTGTTGGTTGACTAACTATGAGTCTGGTTGAGCACGACGGTGGGATGCGTTGTTGAGCTCAAAAACTTTAAAGCTTAAAAGCTTTTTTTTTCTTCTTATTTGTCTTCGTTTACAATTAGTATTGGTTACAAAAATATAACTAGTCCAGTGGAATTGTCACTTACAGAGATACACACTAATACACATACATTGAAGAAACAAAAGGGACAACGGAAAATTCAAGAGTATAGTGCCAGTGCTGTGTGTATTTTTTGTGTGTGTTTGTGTACGCAGTATCGGTGTCGGTATTGGTGTCCGTAACTCATACTGTTTATTAGCTTATCAAAATATATAATCAATACAATAATATGTGTAACATTATATATTTGCAAAAAAAAAGATGAACAGTATATTTCTGTTTCTGCGCTCTCAATCTCAATCAGCACAGGAATTAAACTTGTACAAACTGGAAGTGGAACAAAAACTGTTTTTAGAATAAATTGTTACTTACGAGGACCCTATACCATAATATATATCACACATGTATTGTGCCAAAGTCAAATCTATACAACATAAAACTTGAATGGCAGCAAAGGTATAGGTAGGTAGTAAAGCAATATACTCTTAGTTCATTTCACACTTTAAAAGGGTTTTAGTAAATTGTAATCCTAAATATATACATAGTTATATCTGTATCATTCTGACAAGAAGTAAAATATGCATATAGTAGATACAAGTTTATACTGTTTACTAGTAAGTTATTTTGACGAGTGCCTTATATTTTTGCTATTATGAGCTTTATATACTTCATTGGGGTGATAATAATGCAGTCAGTCCGTCACTTTTAGTAGATATCATAACGATTTTACGATGGGGCCATATTATTTGCCTCGTGGAATGCATTGTAAATTGTCAATAGTACTTGACTCGACTGGGAATAAGAAAATCGGTTTGTTTCTTTCTGTCTGTTTCGATGTTCGCCTTTCCTTCTTCCCTTTCTATTTTTTGGTTTTGTTTTTGTCAATAGCTGACAAGAGTATACAAAAATCCAATATAGTTTCAGTGAGTCTAATGTATAGGTATAGGTATCTGTAATAAGCAGATATGGACATATATTGACAGGGCCGGATAATGTATCCAGCGTAGGTAGCCCCCGCTGTCTGAATTTTCTAAAAGCATGTAATTAGAATATTTTGCCTTGAATAATTTTTTGTTCCACAATTTTAAAAACATGGAAATAAAACATTTAACACCTTTCAAAAACCATGTAAATGGAAAATTTTGCACTTTTCAGAATCAAGTAAATAGAACATTTTAAACTTTTCTAAAACATGTGAATAGAATAATTTGCACTTTTTTAAAATATTTAAATAGAAAATTTTTTTTAAGCAAAGAAAACATTTTTAATAAAATCAAAATGGTAGTTTTTGCATGGTACAAAATGTTGCCTAAAAGTAATTACTTCGTCCGGCCCTGTATATTGAAGCATAGATTTGGAACTTTTAAAGTTCTTCGTACTTCGTATTAGGAGCAAGTTGCTAAATAATTAAAGTGTAGAATACGAAGTATACTGTATTATGTCTTGTTAGTAGATATCAGTAGAAGGCATCTTTTGTAGTTGTATTGTTCTTGGTGTTGTTACCATTGACATCTTAAAATGTGTAGTGAAAGATGCTCGATCGCCTTCGACTTCGACTTCGTCTTCATTTTATTTAGAAAATGTGTTAAACTGAACTTCCTACATCTGCTAACGAACTAATCCCTTTTCCTTATTCTTATTTTGATTCTGACTGCGCGATTCTTTCTTGGTTGAGTCCCATCTTTGATGGGATGATGGAGAGGAAGCCTTGTTATAACATTGACGTGACACAGCAGACGACGACCGACACCGACAGCGACCGACCGTCGCATCAAGACAATAATATAAAGACGAAAGAAGAGCACAAATTGTTTTTACGCTGATGGGCTGTCCAAAATTGGTCTTGCATGTCGAATTGTACGCACTTACGAAAAAAAAGTAAGCTTTTACATTTATCTATAAATTTACTTGGTGCAAAAGGGAAGGCCCTAATTACGTGATCAACCGTATGACGCTATTACAAAATTATAAAACCGGTTACCTACTTAGGTACTTTTATTTGCTATATGATAAGAATGGTAAATGGCGAATCTCTCTTTTCATGCAATTAAGTAACTTACAAAATAATTTGAATAGTGACATCCTGTATTGCAATGCATTTACATTGCCTATATAGTCTCTCGGCTCAATCATCATTGTTTAGTCGTTTAGTTCTTCAGTTTGTGAGTTGTTTTAAGCGAAAAGGGAAGAAAAAAAAACTTAAATGCCGCTATCTGCGAGAAACTATTCTGTGATCAAAATCAGCGGCATCAGTGACGCATCAAACTAAATTATTCTGTCACTCTCATAAGTAAAAATATGTCACATATCATCAACACACGGATTTCTGTACCCCTTGTGTCCAAGTATACTAATATAGTGTGAGGTGTAGCACTAAATTAAAGTAAAATATTTTCGTATTTATTTGTCCCCTTATTTTGACAATTGCATACGTCACCGTGAGACTAAGGCCATACAAGTTACATTATTGATACTGAATATATATGATACTGCATATCGTCGGTGTAGTAGAAAAATTCGTATCTTTCCAATATCGTTCCAATATTTTCTAGAAACAAAAATCCGCATCTTTCGAAAAATGTCTAAAAGCAAAATCATATCTTTGCTCAGTGGATTCACAAATTTTACTGGAAAGATGTGGCTTTGCTTTAAGACACTTTTGGAAAAATACGGATTTGCTTCCACATTGAGGTGCAGCTCGATAATTCTAACATTTCACAATCCCTATTATAGATTTGTCGATTTAAGATTGACCAAGAAACAGTGTTTTAAATTGTTTAAAGCAACCAATATCTCATCGTCTTCGGCTATGAATATAATGCACCTATAGCAAGGTTACAATATGCAGGATTTGAATCTATACGAAAACGAAATGTTTAGCTTTTGGCCTTCCTTTTTTTTTGCTGATATATTGAAAGAGTGTGAGCGCGTGAACTATCTCATGTATAATTCCTAGTTTTCCTAGCCCATCTTGAATTGAACCAGATGATGGACTATACGCTTTCATTTGCATATATGTACATATTAAACACAGGTACTTGAGACTAGTTTACATGGAATCGATTCAAAATAATCAAACGGGCTCACTCAAAGACAATACAGAGGTGAGGTATGGTACTGGTGAAACTAATCTGCCAATTTGATCAAGCTTAAAAATTCAACATTTTTGCCTATTCTTTCATCCTTTTAGTTTGAGCTAAAAAATTAAGCATACCAATACATATATATATTAGTATATATAAGCACTTCCATTTATTTTTATTCAACTTGATGTTCCAATGATTTATAAGTAAGTGCGGCCAGTGAGAATCTGTATAATGATTGAAATAGATTATTCTATCAGTTTTTAAGTTTTGAAGTTCAAGTTCAGACGATAGTGGTAGAATACATTTAGGATTGACAAGAATACTGTCAAATGCATACTTGCGCTAGTTATTAAGAACAAAGATGTGAATTCCTACGTACACAGGTATCTAGATTTCATATTATGCAAAAGCAATTTGCATGGAGTCACCTCCAATATTGTGATTCCTCTGTTTATTTCATCCGATTTACAATTTCACGTGTCACGCTTCTATATAGCGTCATCATTATCATGGCCGTTTGAGTATTGTTTCGATAGTTCTTCCTCGTATTCTAGATACACTTTTCACGACGCACCATACTTTTAGTATTTGATTGAGTAAAATACAATTTAAAATATTTACATGGTTAAAACTCTATAGCGCTAATATTTTTTAAATATAAGCTTTAAAAACGACTGTGATCACGATAAAATAAAGATATGTAACCGGATCAACAATTATTAGTAGTAATGAATGAAGCTAACGATAAGTGCTTTTTAAATTTGTATACAAGACTGACTTACTTAAAATATATATTCTTTAAATACACAGCAGTGGTGCGTCTAATTGTTTCACGCCTTTAAGTATTTCAATTAGGTACGTATGTCCACATTGTTTAAAATGATATTATTGAAATGATATTTTAAAGCTCCCTTCTTTCAGTTAATAACCGAGGTGCATTATAGCTATATTGATGATTTTACAGCACTTTTTATTAGATATAAAAATATATCAATTACGTCAAAAATTATACTGCTGGTCAACTGGTCAGAAAAACAAAAAAAAGCAAGAGGATCTAGCTTCTTCTTCTATCGTTATCATATAGTGTGCATACTATCAATATTATGTACAAGTTACAAACTGTTTAATCAGTCATAAATAACATATTTATTTTGCTCATTTCAACGCTTTAGTATTGGTACAGATCCCAGATACAGTATTTCAATGTTTCAAAGTCTGCACTGCGTTAGATTAGATTAATTCAAAAATGAAGAAAAAAACCATATCTAAAACTAGTTTTACTTATGCAATTTATCTTTCATCGAATAGTATTAAGATAAATATTGGCGTTCACGACAGAATCAGAAATTGGTAATGTCAATATGTATGTATAGTTCTTGATTGAACTCGCAATACCCTCTGCCTCCATCGTTATGAATGTCCTCGGATGAAACACTTTTATTAGAAACAAAATCTGTGGCAAAAAAAGTAAGTAAAAAGTAAGTAAATATATGTCTTGTTAAATACAAATATACAATGTATAATGGAGATTTGATACATTGTTATACTGCAGCTGTTGTGACCACAACTGACATACTATAGTTACTTTGCACCCTGACCACTTATAAGAACAAGCAAGCCGGCATTGATACAAATGCAGTTCGGTACATATATAGTATGTCTAGGCAATATGTACACACTTTACCTGCATACTTTATTTTACTACTACTACTCCTGTTTGGACTAGGAATGCCAAGTTGAAATTGAAAAACAGTATATTATCAGGCCAGTGGCACATCACATAATCATAGTTTCTATTAAGTAGACGACAGTCAGTGTAAAAAGAAATGAAAGTACAAGATTATTTTTCATTTAACTCACTAGTCCTGAAAGCCAGAGATATAATTAGTTTTTATACGTAGTTTGTCGTCCGTGTGTGTGTAGTGTGTGATATGATCGTAGGTAGGATACTGTATCTTCAATCTTCATGTAACCATATAAAACGTTTTTTGTGTTTAACCGCTTGGTTGACTTTTTTCCCAAATATTTCAATACTTCACAGTCAACAGTGCCGTCAATACCAATACACAGATAATAATTTTGATTAAGACCTGTCCCGAACGCCGAACACGGCACTGCACCGTATAGACATAAGATATAATCCTGTTCTCCTGTACCACATACTTAAAAGTAGTCAATGTCTTAATCATAATAATTTTTTAAATTAGGAAAATTTTATAAATCTATGTATCTACAGTTAAATACTAAATGTCTGTAACTTGGGTCTCTTTCCATGTCCTCGTCCTCTGAATCAGTTTAAAAACAGAATGTGCAGGCTGCAGACAGTTAAAGTCGACATTGATACAATGATACTGGTATATATATGTATATTTACTTTGTGAAAATGTATTTAGTATTTTTATTCCTCGCGAGTGTTTGCAGCCAAGATGTCTACCTACAGACAGACAAAACGCAAAGGTTATTGCGTTGGACGGAATGTATTTTTTTCTTAATTTACGACTTTGCCTTTCCTTTTGAAAACTGATAGGGAGGATGCTGTGAACTACAAACTGAACAATCTGAATTGTGAATGTAGCTCAATGTTGTCTTGTCTTGTCATTATCAAATAGGGATAAAAGATAAAAATTGTAAAGGAGTCTAACGACGATTATAATGAGTAGTTCCAGAAATGGTTCATTCTCCATGTCTCCATGTCTCCTGTCTATATCTCTCCAATAGTCACCGTCACCGTCACCGGCACCGGCCGAATGCTGAGGTCGTAAATTTTAATTCAATGAGTTACAAATACATGTTCCTCATTCTTCCTACTCCATTCATTTTATTTTCATAGTTCCTACTTTCCTACCCCTCTGTCATCTGTAGAAGAAGAGCATCTGTGTAGGTAATTATAGTTGTGTAGTAGTAGACTCTATCTACTTCTACAGGAGAAAATAAGTTACATATATATCCGAATCTTTATTTATATGTTGAATCGGTGTATATCAGTGCAGGTACTTGTAGAGTATACGACGGCATCAGCAATCGGTGTCGACATCGACATCGACTCCTCGGTGCGGTGCATGATAACACAACTGTCTTGTAGTAGTAGTAGTCGTAGGAAGGTTATCCCTAGGTGCATAATAATAATATAGTAATAGGTAGTTTTGAAATATACCTTCCGTTCGGCGTTCATTGGAAAGGAAGTTACGGTTGAGGTCGGGTAAGTGAATGATTTCAGCAGATAGTATACCTATACTCTTGAAATTTTATTTTTATTTCATAACCCCGTAAATCTTATGTCATATAATTATAGGTAGGTATTACGATGGAGAAGGTTGGGTAAGAAATATTCGGATGACCTTTACATAAGAGGACAGGACATGAAAGGTATTTACGTAAGCATGGTGGCACCTTTAGGACAGAGTTGATTTGAACAATAAATAGTAAAGCGACAATATAATAGGCAACAAGAGCCAGGGCCACGACTCCGGGTCGGACGTCGGACTGACCTCACCTCTCACTTTTGTTATATATCACAGAAATTTACCTCCGGTCTTCTACACAGATGCGGATATTGGGTTGGAGTTCTAGAATGGTCCAACAGTGCCAGTGTCAAAGCATTACGCCAACTGAAAATTACAAGGTGTTCCTGTTCGGCTCTTGGTTTTGTCCTTGGCATTAGGGAGACTTGGAGGACCATAATGTACCTACATATAACTCATGCACAGAATAGAATTGAACTATAATTCCAAATGAGGTGCGATATGGTGCGGTTTTATTGTCCTTTAAAGCTCTGCGTCTGTTATAGACTTTAGGCTCCTTTGATGCTTTAAAATCCAGTTTAAAAGAAAAGGTTTTTCATCATTTTGAGATTTTCTGTTTTATTTATTCCTCTCAAAGTCCTTCCTCTGACTGAGCGGGACTTCTTACACAAGACAAAACAAGATGAAATGTAGTTCATAGTTGACATAGAGAATCAGAATCAGACAGTTGAACCTCGAAATTGAAATCATGGTGTCAATTTCAATTTGCCTTTAATAGGAGCGCCATTGCAATGCATTTGTATAGTGCTAAGTAACTACAAGTATACTTATGTAGGTAGGTAAGTGTACATTGTAGTTTCGTCGCTATGACCTAATCTGATTGTGACATGCAGAAGAAGTTTCCCTTTGACATACCGCATATCGTCGGTGAAGAACCAAAATGACCCATATCCAATTTAAGCTAGAATCAAAATGAGCTATGTCATTTAACAAATGAGAAACATGCTAAAATGTTAATTAACATGTTTTTGAAAAGTGTAAAATGTTCTATTTACATGTTTTTGAAAAGTGCATAATGTTCTATTTACATGTTTTTGAAAAGTGCAAAATATCCTATTTACATGTTTTAGAAAATGTAAAATATTCTATTTAAATGCTTTCAAGACATGTTTCAATATTTTTGTAGATATATGGATATTGGTTTTAGCTACAAATGGATATGGGTCATTTTGGTTCTTCACAGACGATATATAGTAAATACATTCATGGACTCACCTATACAGATACTTCAGCACTATGTCGGTCTAGGTACTCTTGGTCCTTGATGTCATCCTCATTGTATAAGTTGTTTGCTCAACACTCTGCCTATAGATTTAATGTGTTGGTATTGGTATTAACTTGCACGAACTTTGAGATAGAGCTATAGACTCCAGCTATAACAGAAGACCATCGACATCATCGGCATCGGCATCAGCCGTCACCGTCTTTACGGGGCGATCATGATCATGGTCAAAAAAAGAACACCTGGATGGAAGTTCTTCTTATATTATGACGGCGTGTGTATTGCCTGAGTCTCTCTTTCTCATACTGCACAGTCCAGTGTATTCATTTCCCAATTCCCACTACAAATGGTTTGACTACTCCTGTTTACTGGTTACTCGCTGCCTACTACCAGGTGTTTTTCCGTGTCATCTCCATCACATATTATCACATCCACAGTTCTCTTGTGATTTCGATTTCGGTCTACTTCTTATCCGGTAGAGTAATAAGTGTAGCTATAGAGTCGTTGTCGTTTTCGTGGTTGTTCCTGATGCCTGGCTGATCTGATCTGGTGATCTGGCTCAACTGTATTCTCGTCTGTCTCTGTATTATGATGGGTCTAGCATCACTATAGCATGGCCAATTCCTTTAAACTCAAGAATTGAAATCCAAACAAGACAGCGAAAGGAAAAGGTGCACTCACCTTTTGTATTGTCACTTATTGTGTTTGCTCAGAAAAGTACAAGAAGAAGGGTCGCCTCTCTCTCTCTCTCTCTTATTTTCTTGTATGGAAACTAACTGTACACAGAACTCTGCTGCAGCCTCCCTCCAAGTTCCTTCCTATATAACCTTATACATGATGCAATCACGAACAAAGAAAAGTGGCAGGGGCAAAGAAGCTATTTAAATTAAGAGCAAAAGCAGAGCAGAACGAGAACGAGAACAAGTCCCAATCCTTCATTATATTCCGTTCCGTATAGACACGTATCATTTGTACGTGTGCATACGTATTTCCTCCCTGGTTTCCTAGGTGCTTCTGACTGTTGCCACATCCATTCCATTTCTCCGAAACCCGAAACGTTCAATTGGGATTATGTATCTGGCTGGCAAGAGTGACATGGGGAAAAGCAAGTCAACAGAATCATGGATATATGATTGTATTTAAGATAGGTCCACGAATCTACGGATGGAAATTGTACTTTGGAAGGTAGCAACGGCGGATCCAGGATTTTTGTCTGGGGGGGGGGGGATAATGACCGCCTGGGGGGGCTAACAATGTTAAGCCGCCATATTGAAAATGGCCGCTCGTATCCCTGTAATGCTAAAAAATCTCCTTCTGGGAGGGGGGGGGGGGGGCTAAAGCCCCTTAGCCCCCCCCCCCCTCTGGATCCGCCGCTGGAAGGTAGTCCTGCAAGTCCTGCTTCTTCCGATTCAAGTCCCATTCAGTATACTTATAATAATATAATGTAATTTAGTAATAACAAGTAACCCGGCCTGTCCTACGGACAGAACTTGTAGAATCTGGGGGGGGGCTCACAATGTTAAGAAGATAGGAGCAGCCATCTTGGAAAATGGCGGCTCCTATGTTCGCAATGTTAAAAAGTTCTTTTCTGGGGGGGGGGGCTAAAGCACCTTAGCCCCCACCCCCTTTGATGCGCCCTTGTATGTGGTGCCAAAATGTAGACAATTTAATTTCCTATGGAATGGTATACTGGCGGGCGCGATTGTGCAGTATTCTGCATAACAGGAGGTAACAAAAACAAACTGTGGCAAGGTTTTTAAGTTTTGTAAGTTTTTTGGGACTTAATTTTTTCCTCAAGTAGCACAATTAATTTGCATAGTTAGCTCATTTTTGCTTGATTCTACGATTATATACACCCCCATAGTTAGGGGTTAAAAACAGATAAGGTAACGCAACACGATACCGGACACCGGACACCGGACACCGGAGACTGTGATTTGAATTTTATTATTATGTAGATGAAATATGCCATACATACAAATATAATTAGACTCATGCGTGTACTGTGTGACTGTGATGAGCTTTGGAATCTGTATTATTGACCTAGTTTTCTTCATATTATGACCGTAGTCTGTAGACGGTAGCAAGTTAACTGTAGGGTTGGTATAGATTTTTGAAAAAGAAATTTATTTGTGTATAAAACTCAAAATATGTTACGGGCTGTACTAGACGTACTTTTGTATGTATGTGAAGCAATTTAATTTAAAAAGAGGACCTCACCTATATACCCACACCTGCGCTTCACTGGAGCGCTAGTAGACAGAGAGACTACACTATAATTTATGTGTAGTTTTTGTGGGAGCTTCTGGAGCTGGAGATTTAAACCGCATTTCCGCTCAAGGGAAGAGGCAGTGATTTAAACTCCCGTTTTATTTCCTGCAGGAACTTGTATTACCGTAATGATTTGCTTTGTATCATCATAATGTTGTTATGAACATGCAATACAAAGTAATTTTTATAGCATAATCACGTGTATAATTATTTAATGCTGTGTATTGATCACGTCTTGCGTTTGGGAAGCGCATTATTATTTCAATTGGATAATTATATATAACTGACGTTACATTCTACACCATTGTGAACTGTGTGACTATGTAGCACCATATTGTGTGTATCATAGTTTGGCCTATTATCATTAGGAAAAGACGAAAAAAGGCAGGTGAGTGAGGAATGAATTTCCGTAGTGGCCTCTAGCTTTGATGTTGTTTGAGTAAGTGTGTCGGTAATGTAATCTGGAAGCTCAGCTATATACATACTTGCGGCTTATTATGGCGGACGGGCTTTATATCTGTAGTTCAAGGAATAAGATAAAATTAATGGAAAATAATTTTAGTGAATGCACTATTAATTCTTTCTGCATCAAATTCTAAATGCTCCTTTGCAAAAAAAAAGTGGATGTGCCGCTCAATTCATCTCGAGTACCTACCTACTAAGTACGTGTGTGCAAAGTGATGAGTGGAGTGGGTAGCACTTGCTAATTTTATTTCAGTGCAATAATGGACATAATTTGATAATTCAGTATTTAAGGATTTTATCCTTTACTGTCTTGTCTGTACAAATATAAGTAATACTTTTAGATATGTATTTATTTTCCGGTATTTACCTTTGATTAAAGTCCAAGCAGCAATTATGCGAAAGAATGAGAGATTTAATAGGCATATAGTAGGTAGGTTATAGGGACTCAAGTAACTCAAGATCCCAAGATATATACCTACCCAATATTTCTTACTCTTCTTTGTAGGAACTTTGAATGTCAATTTAAGTAATATAAATTCCCATGATACATAGGTTCGTACTTTGGTTGGTGGATGAAGTCATTTGGAAGAACGTTAAATGATTTGCGGCGAGTATTATTACACAGTTGTACAAGTCTTATTTGCCCTGTCTATGTGTTATGACTTGCTATTTTCTGTTTATTACGCATGGCTCTCCACGCTTTGATAATCAAAGCGACGAGGGATTTATAATACTTTAAGACACTACCATAGCATAGGACGGTATGGATAAAAGTTATGGCTCTATATTTACTGTTATGTTGAATGTTGATGTACTAAAGGATGATGTTGAGTGGAGCTTTAATGATGCATTTAGTTGGAACAAACCACCGACAAAGTTTGTCGACAGCCCTGTACATACATACATGCACCTACTGATATATAACTACCTAGGTATAATTACACAACATATTTATATCTGCAAGTACCGAAGTACCACAGTATCAGGGAAGATCACTTTGGTCTTCCGGCTTGAGAGGCCTGACGCTGACGCTGACTCTGTCGATGCGAATACGAATACGAGTTATGTAGAACCCTAACTACAAAAATAGTTTTACATGCCTTTAGTAAGTACCTACCTACATGTTTAACTAAAACTACATTTGTGGAAGGATATCTCTTTAACGCATGCTTCACTCACATACTGTAGAAAACATTCTATTTCTCTGTGATTGCTTGATTCGGGTTGGCATTATTGTGTTGTTGTGGTTTCAATTTTCGGTACGTAGGAGGAGTGTGTTTAAAGCAAATTCAAACTAATTTAGATCCTATAGGGTTTCATACAATTACATGATGACAAAGGTTTCCCAATTTATTGTGCAATGCATATAATATATTTGAGGAGATGCCGCAGTAAGTAGTCTTATTCATTGATTTATATTTGTTCGTCTCGTGCTTTCCCCTTATATTTGATTCCATTCATTTGATTTACTTTGGCTATAGGTATGTTCTAAAATATTTGGTAAGAACAAACTCTTGTATGTATTTTATTTTTTATTTTTGCTGATGTTGTTGATGTTGCTCACCAAATTAGTTCATCTAACGGAATAATGGAATTGCAAAAAGTTTGCAATGTCACACATTATTTCCCGATTCTAATGGTAGGCACATTGAGAGTTTATAACAATTATCCATCTCTAGACGAATAATAAATAACTAAATATAGGTACAAAAACAATAGAAAATAGAACCTACCTACCTACCTATGCATATATACAGTATTGTGTATATTTTTTTCGCAATTTAAACATATGGATACTATGTAGTACGTAAGGTACTTACTAACCTCTAAAATGTAAGCAGTGTGCAATTATGTATGGAGTGACTCAGTGACAATGACTGTTCACAGTGCAATAAAAATGTCGTTTCGATTAAAACGGAGTGTAATTGAAATGTCACGGGCTCGGAGTACAAATAGTTTCGACAATAACAAAACTATGACGATGGGATGAAAGTCAACTTTACATAATATTATATGTGCGCATTTTAGAGAACACTTATTATAGGGAGTCTGTAAAGATTATAGGGTAGGAATGTTTTCATTTCGTTGGGTTTTTGTGGTGCGTGTAAATTGACACCTCAAGTTTTTGGTGTCAGATCTATCAGTTGGTATTGATTTTCAACAGCTCTTTGCAATCTCATGCGACTTCGACTTTCGACTTGCCTCACTGTACCTACTCAGAATTAAAATCTGTCTGCGCGCTGTAAAGTGTAAAACTGTGAAGCTATGGGCCACTGCACTGGTAACTGGCATTACTTGTACATATATATAAGTACCTTCTCCATTTATAATTACATGATTTTCGCTGCCATTAAATTTTATTTTTACATAATATAGTAATGCCTTTTCCCATTTGAGCCTTTAACCGTTCAGTGTCAAAGTTGGATTTTTAGTGAGTGATGATGAAGCTGGTTATTTGTACAGTAATAGCAAGTGCTACTAATAATAGTGTCTGGGGTATGCATATAATATATGGTAAAGGTCGGTACTTCCATTTCTATCCAAGTTTTGCATTTCATCCTGGGCAATATAATAATAACACCCATAACAAGGCAATCTGATTCTTCAAAAGGGGCGGTTTTCTATTTTTCACAGTCAATGAAGAATGAGGTTTTCTCTGAAATTCCTCTAGAACTCGCTTGGCTACACACTTCAAATTTTAAATGTCAAAGTTTCTAAAATATTCTTCTCAATGATCATTATTGCCGCATTTGCAGAATATTACTAGGATCCAGAGCAAGCTCTGCAGTCAGCAGTGTATTAAAAATGACATATGTGAAAATACTGTCACATTTTATAATGTCTCAATTCCTACATCCGTACTTATAGATGGGTAAAAACGTAATTTTGAAAAACGTTAGATGCGTAGCAATAACAATACAAAACAAGGAGCATTCAGTCAGCAGTATTTTATTTTTATTGTATAAATGCATATTTCTTTTCTTCCGGTTCACTAGTAGTCGTAGTAATTTTATTGTTATCCCAAGATCACCTCGCTACCTGAGCACCTTTAAACTTATAGACAATGAGAAAGAGCATAAGGAGAGAAATAAAAGTTGTGAAGAACCGTTTCTTCAGTTATTAGTACTATATACCCTACGGATTCGGACCATTGTTGTTGTTATAATACACTTGAGCCATCAGCGTTTTATTATCTTAATTCCTGCACTCTACCCTTAACCCCTACAGTCATCCTCATTATATGATTATGTGTCTACTGCTCCCTGTCATAAATGCCGTTTTCGTTGTCCCGACTACTTTAAGGATCACTATAAACTAAGGAACGACCACTCATCCAGATTCCAGACTGAGACTGAAGCGAAGCCATAGACTTAAGTGTTGCGACATTGCGAGTACCTTAAGTATATTATTATTCCTATAATTGTTATTGAATTTTGTAGGGATCAGACGTATAAATTTTTTGCTCCAGTAGGACAGAAACCGTCGCCACTTCGATGCATTTTTTAGTGAAAATTAGTTCAGATTGCTCTGGTCAGAAGTTATAAAATTAGTTTGGAAAAAGTTTTGGGGAGGAGCTAGAGATTTAGATTTTACATAATCCAAATAAGTTTATTAAAATTATTTTAAATAATTAATTCTCATCAACAAATTGTTTTTATAAGTTTAAAACTTTTTAATATTTTATTTCAATCTTCCTTGGAAATTTTCAAATTGGTGATGGCCAAATCGAAGAAAAAAAGAAAATCATCAGAAATAGCTGATAGTACTAGTAATTCTGATTCCACGACGATGTCAGTAAGTACAGTAAGTGATCCGAAGTTGGAGCAGTGCCCTTTCTGTACTAAATTTTACAAAGGCCTCAACATTCATCTTAGCAAGTCTCATCCCCTTGAATACAAAGAGATGCTTGTCGATTCGTATCAACCTGTTGTCGATGATGATATTGAAGATGTCCATGAAATAGAAGAAAGCGACGAAATGAAAGAAATACGTTCCAGCATTGCAATCATTGATGAAAAATTAAAGTTTATGGTTATTTCCAGACCTAGTGAGGTAGAATTTTCAGACGTTGTTGCCAAATTTGCTTTAATTTTACAAAATTCTAAAGATACACTTCCAGGTCCAAAACATCCTGCTAGAAAGCAGTTTGAAGCCCGAAAAAGACGTGAAACGTTTGCAACATCTCAAAAACAAATATCTGTGACATCAAATCCGCAAAGGTCATCAAAGCGAGATCGTGAAAAGCGAAAACAGAAATACAATTTTGAACTTATTCAACATTTATACAGATATTCTAGACGTAAGGCGGTTCGAATGTTGCTGAAGTCGTCTTTTTCATCCAGCAGTTGTACAATTCCATTAAATTCCATATACGAATCTTACAAAGCAAGGTGGGGGGTACCTAATGACTGTGTTTTGGAGCAATACATTCCAGAGTTTTCTAACGCTGAACAAGATGAAGTGGATAAAGAGTATATTCATGGAATTTCTGAAGGTGAGGTAAAGTTAGCAGTACGGGGCATTAACTCAGATTCTTCCAGTGGGATAGATGGCGTTGCTATACGTAGCATCAAAGACATTGGATGCTACACCAGCATTGCTTTAATTGGCACTATAATGGAAACTTGGAATATTATTCCTGATGGTTTTCGAAAAGCCCGGACTATTCTTATTCACAAAAAGGGAGATAAAAATGACATAGGCAATTGGCGTCCTATCTCTATTTGCTCTATATTACGAAGAATTATTGAGCGGGTTCTGGACAAAAGACTGCAGGATCACGTGTCAATTAATGCAAATCAAGTTGGTTTCTCTAGATGTCCTGGGACTTTTATAAATACATCCATTGTTAATGCCTGCCTTCAAAAGGCTAAGAAGGAAAAGTCAGATTGCTGCATTGTATTTTTGGATGTAAGTAAAGCCTTTGAAGAAACATCTCATTCTCACACTGCTCAAACTTTAAATGTCAAGCTCATGCCATCTAAACTCAGAAGTGTCATACTAAACCTCATGGAAAATAATAAAGCTCAAATCCAAACAAATTGCGGTATGTCCTTGCCAATTCAGGTCCAAAAAGGAGTATTTCAGGGTTCGCCTCTGTCTCCGCAGTTATTCAACATTTCAATTGACCATGTGATGAAGGAACTCAATGAAACGGATGTTAGTGATGCTTACGGTTTCTTTCTCCATAAAGATGTCCCAAAAGTTGCCGGTAGAGGGTTTGCTGATGATGTAGCTCTTGCTTCTGATTCCATCAAAGGGGCTCAAGAACTGACTAAAATTGCGATAACAAATTTTAACAAAGTTGGTTACCAAATAAATATTGAAAAATGCAAAGTAATTAACATTAAAAAAGGGAAACTTTGTGAGGAGCCCCTAATTGTTGACGTTAATAATAAAATTGAAGCCATCAAAGAAGGAGAAGCAGTTAAATATTTGGGCGTAAATTTCAAAAATGAAATTAGTTTTGATCCAGCACAGATAATCAAAAACTTTTCGAAAGATCTTCAGAACCTTGTTGGGACCCCTATGTTGTTTCCTAATCAAAAAATTGCTATCATAAACCAGTATCTTTGGCCATGTTTAACTTACTCCCTTCAAACTGCTCCTTTAAATAAACTCCCAAAAAAATTCTTAGAAGACTTGGACAAATTAATACGAAGTTCAGTTAAAGAAATTTTGGCAATTCCGCATGATTCTCCTAACGCTCTTTTGTACTGTTCAACAAAGCACAGGGGCTTACAAGTAATGCGCTCTACATGGGAAGCATTTATACAACATTACAATATCTGTGTTGTTTTGTTAAGTTCCACTGACCCGTACATTCCATTTGTCAAAGATCTGAATTCAGAAATGAAAAGCTGCATTGAAGCGTTGGAGCTTGATGAAGAGACAATTCAAGCTGAGGTTGAATCTTCTCCAAAAACTAAGCCTGCAAAAATTTTACGTCAATCTTTGAGGAACAAAGAGTTTGAAAAATGGTGTACATTTTCACTTCGAGGACAAGGGGTTGAAATGTATAAGGACTGCCCATACGCAAACAAAATTATCATTAACAAATGTGGATTAACCTCCTCAGAGTGGTTGAATGTATTGAAAATGAGTGCTAATGTTTATCCTGTTAAAGCAATTCCAGGTCGTTCTCTAGAATCATCCCTTTGCAGACATTGTAAAGAGAAAGAAACCCTTGCACATGTTCTGGGGAAATGCCACGTTGGAAGCTTACTGCGAAATACAAGACACCATGAAGTAAGATCAATCATTGCCAAGCATCTGAGGACATTGGGTTGGAATGTGTTTGAGGAAGTTACTGATGGGGCCTCTAAGCGTGTGGATATAATATGCTGGCGTACGGAGTCGAAGTCTGGATACATTTTAGATCCTACAATACGTATGGAGCAAAATTCTGGTCAAGCTGATGAGGTTAATGTTGAAAAGCAAGCTCATTATGTTCCATGTATTCCTTACTTTCTTGAAAAATACCAACTTAAGAAACTTGAAGTCATAGGTTTGCTTGTGGGTGCTCGAGGTACAATTCCAGCTTTTTTCGAGTCATTTCGAAAAGATATGCGGCTTCCTTCTACAATGATACACGAAATAGTGATTGCTACCATTCGAGGCTCGTGTCGTATTGCTCATAATCATCTATATAATATGAATTTATCTAATAGCTAATTTTTAAAAATCGTACAATGGAAAAAAAAATTTTTGTATCATTTTAAAACCATTTTCTTTGTCTTAAAATTGTATGTTGTTCTTACTGTGTCCTTGTGGCAAGCGTAATTGTTGCGCCAGTTGTAAATAAATATTTACCTTCTCTCTCTGATAGTACTATACATCCATTTTCAATTTCCATGTGCGTGGTAAAATCAACTAGGTATATTAAGTAAAATAAAAATCATTTAGTTCAGGAATTTTGTAAGGGTAGAACTTACAAGAATAGAGAGATACAGATACCTGTATTTCTATTTAAAATCCACATCTTTTGGGATACATATTATTATATTATTGAAGTTTAGTTTAGTATTTCAGTAAAAAAAAAAGAATGAGAAGACGAACGTTTTTCTTACGCTTGACGCTTCGTTATCTACATTAGCCATAGCATAGATAGGGTTCAACAAAACTAATATGTAAAACCATAAAGGTACCTTTTCCTTACATACAGGATTTTTAAAACCTGCCTGCCTGCCTCGCATTCAAATACAATTTCGAAGGGAAAAAAAAGAACGAGGCAAAGAAGTCTGGCAAAGCAAAGTTGTCTGTCTGTCTGCCACCAGTCTCAGGGAGCTTGCAATGATGAAAATATATTAGAGGAGGAGGGAGGGGTGTCTGATTAAAGTGAAGTTAAATCCGTTATTTAATAATCTGGTGCATACAGTTTTGTGTATACGGTTTTTTGTTTGGGGGAGGGGGAGTGCTAAAATCAAATGTTTTCCCATGACGTCTTTGCTGCAAGCTCCCTCGTCAGCAGCCGTTCTTTGTTGGATATTGAGGAGTGAAACGACAAACGAGCGCAGTTCTTCTCAGACTCTTCCGCAGGACTGTTCTGGTGTTGGAACGGTAACTGCTATTTCTTAAAATACTGTCACAAAGAAATAAGCTGGTATGGTCACGACGATGACTCCAGCTCTGTCAAATAAATGGCACAGACTCTTCGAAATTAATTATCCTGTTTTAAAATTTTGATCCCTCTGTGACGACGACCGGACGACGTCTAACGAATACGCCGACGAAGTTGGTTTTGCAGGAACAGTAAATTGTTTTCCGCCAACACTATCCAAATGAATTCAATTCGAAAAGGCGGTTTACGCACGCACGCTAGTAGTATTGGAATTCCAGTGAACTGTGAGTTGAAATTCGACGACATTAAAAATTCATTCTACAATCATTTGGGAAGAACGGTTTTTACACGGACGAAAACTGGATGTCAACAACTAGGCCATATTTCTATAGGTATGTATTTATTTCTTTTGTCAAATTAGTTATTAAGAACTTGCATACTTGTTGACTTATTATCAGATTTTGTGGTGTGTGGGGTTGTCAGTCAATGATACCGCCGTTTATCACTGATGATGACATTGATGTCACCCATCAACAACTACGGCAAATAAAACACGAGCAAAATCTTATCATTAATTGGTTTATTGGACACCCTTATTAATTTGCATTCTCCTTATTCCATATTCCCAGTCCCAGTTATTTGGTATCGCAGTTTTGGCTACATTCAGCATTATACACCCGAATCATGGGTCAGCCAAGCGTCCAGCGTAGCCGCAGCCGCAGGCAGATCCATTTTTATTCATTTTAATTTACAATCTCATATAAACAAACACGTATTATAATGTAGACGTACGAATTATTTTAATTATAACAATTTATTGATTATTGAATTTGTGCTGTCATTTTGGTTGTAGGCTGGCATCAGATCATGCAGCGAGACACAGTCAACAGTGTACTGTGTACTTAGACGTTTTATTTGAATAACTATTGCCTAGACAGGAATCTCATGAATGTCAGAATATCAGTATCCAGTACGTACCGGCTGCCGGCAGTTGGCAGTAAGTTGTTGTAGTAAAACTTAATGCTTTGCACTGGGCTCGTATTTAAAAGTTAAACTGAATATTGTAGTTTAAGTTGACAGTAGTCGGTTTCGATTACACTGGTGCAGCTCGAGGGTGTAGTCATAATTAGTGGTTACATTTAAGGTAAACCTAAGCATTAAATGTGTTTCTGCTATTATAGATAGTGACATGAATTGCGAGGGAATAAGATATCAAAACTACAAAAAAAATGTAAATAATAATTATTACTAATAAACATGGAAAGCACAAGCACGTATCACTTAATATTGATAATCTGTGTGGTAAGATAGCATTTGCCTTTAGAGAGTATGTAATCACATGTTGTAGCTTCTTCCTAGAGACAAAAATGCTGCTGGTATAATTGTGTATATAACTTATCAGAGAATTGCAGACATTGACGTGTTAGATGATGCATATAATATAAGAGTTTAATTATTTTAGAATTCATCCGGTATCCAGTGTTATGTCTATGTAGTCACGTTGTATGTGACAAAGTGTTTTAGGTTTCACTTTATAAATGAAGATGTTAGAAACCCAATAATCATAAAAACTGTTTAAAGAGAATAAAAATTTATGAAAGACCATTAATCAAAAATTTTGTTAGTTTCATTTTTTTCTTTCCTGATTAGCATTGAAAGGGATTTATATTTTAAATTTTTAAGTATGAAGTATTTATGACTCATTCACGCACGCACACGGTAGCAGGAAACTATTATTGACTAAACACAAAAGATGTGAAAGACAAAATGCAAGACTTGTTAAACTTGTTAGGTAAAGGAATAGTTGTTTAGTGAAGTTAATATTGATACAGTAATAATATCTTAAATGTAACTTACGTTACGTCTGTAAGCTTCAATTTTTCAAATGGTAGTCCTTGACAGAAGTCAAGCCAATTTCTTATTTATTTTGTGACATTGTGAAATCTACTGGAAATAAAAACACGTATCTGTGTGTACTAATTGTAAGTGCTATAGTGATAGTACTGCCCCTCATATTCAAGTACCCTTTACCTGTGAATGTCGATTGGGTATAGAGACCGGACGATGAACAATGATGCTAAAAGGTATATATCAAGGTTCAATAAAGATAAAGACATCGTACATGGTCAGGGTAGTTGGGGGAAGTATACAACTATTCTGATTTCCATGCGGCCTATTTTATATTTTTTTTAAATATCGCCTTTGAATTTATTTTCCATGTGTGAAGAATGAAGAGCCTTTTATTTTGCAAGCAAAATGTTAAACGTTATTTTCATTTTGAGTCTCTTTGGTAGTCTGAAAATATTATGTTATTAGGTACTCAGTTACTTAGGTACATAGGGCCTGTCGATTGACGTAGGTATGTGGTTGTGGTGCAGTACAATTTTGAATAAGGAGATCGAATTCGAGTATTGTGGACCATTATGAGAGATACAAATTGTTCAAAATACGTTTAGTTTAGAAATTCCTGAGCTGCCTTAGCATTGCATTGGCAGGACTCAATTCTCAATACTGAGACTACACGATAAGAATAAGAAGTTCTTGGATACGAATTTTCAAAGAAGGTTGGTTAGATGTTTGAATCTGCTGATGATTGTGCTCGTGGAAAAACAACATTGTGCAACAGTTCGTATCGTAGATAGGACATATGCATAGGTGCATATATTTGAGAAAACCTTACAGGCTGGTATATAATATACAGATTCTACAGAAACGAAACCTACCTCCAGGATATGAAATTTGTCTCTTAAGATGAATACTGAGAATACTGACTAGGTGTATTTACATGGTAAGATGTAGAAGTGTATGAACGTATAATATGTCCATTGATTTGATATGGCTAAAAGGTGGAGGGATAGTTGATAGTGAATAGAAGTTTTTGGTTTTGGTTCAGTTGTGAGTTTTTATTTGTAGAAAATTCATTGAACCGGTGTATGTCCTTCCACACTATTTATTTTATTTTCTTAGTCGGCTCCGGTTGATTTTGATTTTCGTTGGCTTCCTTTGGCCTGCCCTGCCCTGGTCTGGTCTGGTCTTGGCTGGTGTATAGTATTCTATTATAGTATTATGTGGTATGGTTCGGTGCGTGGATTTCATTTCGTATTATTATTTTTCTTACTCTCCACTCTCCAAAGACCAATACAAGAGCTAGCCAGCCTCGTTGGGGATGCTTTACCTTGCCTTGCGTTGGTTTAGCAGATACTAATAAGATCCATTCGGAGGCTCATCCATGTCCATTATTATTACAGAAGATGAATAGGAATTACGAAGACGAAATGAGCGGACGATGAGGGTTCTATGGTTACCTCTGTCTCTCTCTCTCTACCTTTACAGCATATATTATTATAGGATTATATAGTAGGTGTAAGTACGTATGAATTAATACCCAGTATGCCCACCATTCTTTTCTATTCTTCAGACTTAGACTTAGGTTTGCTCTTATTCCATGTCTTCAATCAATACTATTCAAAGAAGGCAAAGGGAAAACAGTTTAAAATCGAATTTTCAAAAGGCCTCTATGCATAATGGAGCTAAAGATGATTATGGGTTTTTGGGTGGATTCGGATCACATGTTGTTCTAGTATATGGAATGAACTATGAATATAGACCAACTGTCTGGTATCAGTGAGAATATAAACTGAAACTTTGCCCAGGGAAGTGATATACAGGAAATTTATGAGTATTTTGTGTACAATTTATAAGTGTTTTTGAATCCTGTGGATGGTTATGGTTGTAGTCAGGCAGATGTTGTATATCTATTTATGGGTATGTCCATATAGGTATCTACCTAAATATATGATTGTCTATACCTATTACCTGTGCCTCAATTATTCCAGGGATGAGTCGTTGAATGCATAGCATGGGGACTGTGGACCGTGAACCTTGCCATACAATCTTGTGACACTGTTGTATGCTGTATTGATCTTCCTGTAATAAAGCTACCTATTCCTTTTTTTTCTCGAGAATTACAGAAAGTTACCACATATCAAAATAATACACACACGTATAAACTCGTAACCATATCGCAAGACATTTCCTTGGTTCTTTTAAGTTTCTTAAAAGCTCTGCTTTAGGATCTTTTCTTAATCATCCGTAACCATCGGACATAACCCTTTAATCCTAAGATTTTTTCGTTTTTCTCTCCTTGTCTCCCAGGGATCTAAACTGGGGTTTGGCTTTATTTAAAGATGATAATACTCTCGGACCTTTACCTTTGTCAAGCAGGCCTAACGAAACGCTTTTCACGGTTATATTATTCTCGAGCAAAGGTGTCATGTCTTCCCTCTACTCCGTGTTATATTAGAAGGAAGGGCGCTAAGGTTCTATAATTGATAATATTATTGGATAAGGTGAGTACGCAGAGCTAGTTGAGCATCTTAAGATAAAGAGGTTGTGATTTGTTTAAACTTAGACTAAATAATATAGTTAATAAATAGTAGGGATGTACATATATGTGTAGTACATACCATTATTTGATGAACTTCCGAAAAAGTGATAACCCAGAGCACATAAATCATACCCGGCAAGGGTCTATATCGCGCTGTATCGGCAGACCCCTCTGGAAATTTTTCGCGCAATGGTAAATTCTAGACCCCCCCCCAAATTGGAAGGTCCACAATGTTAAAGGGATAGGTCTACTTTTTTTAGACCCCCCTGGGAAGATTCGAGGTTGCCGGGTATGACATAAATAGGTAGGTAGGTAGTTAAACTTACTAGTTTGATGCTCAGTTATTGGGTAGCAGGGTGTATATTATTATCTATTTACCTGTGGCTGATTAGTTTATCTGTCGCCCCTATTGGCGGCATTGTTTTCAATAATAGAAAATATTTTGATTGCAGTAACAAAATTCAAACCAACAAACACTCCTACTGATATTTGCTTGTTTGAACTGCACTGTAATGTAATTGATTAAGCTTGGAAATACTGCTCATAATTTTATTATTTGAGCTTCTATTTCTGGCATGAGAAATTTTGATTTCGAAAATGGTGTGCGTACATGACACAACGCACATGTAAGACTATTATCTAAAATCTAGGTTCTAAAAATATATGACATATGCTTTGGTACATTCTCTAGAAAACTAGTTACCTAACTGAAAACCAAGGCTAGAAAAACTTTCATTTTGGGACATAAGTTGAAATTTGTAGTTACCACAAGGTAACTGGTTTTTCATAATAATTAAATTAAATCCCGTTACATTCTGGTATTACCTACCTATCTATTTAATGTAGGTAGGTAGGTACATTATTGTAGTGTGCAGACTTATCTGCATGGATAGGATGCGGCAAGAAAACAGATCCAGGTGTCATCTAATAACTGTATGGTAATAATATTCGGATTCGAACCAACACCCTGATACAGCAGAATAACGATATGAACCTCCTGTCGGGTTATAGATCATTTGCACATTTAAGAACAAAGCAGAAAACGAACGTGCTGCATAGTTTATTGCTAGGGAATGAATTTAGAGGCAAATCCGACTGGACCAATTCAGTAAAAATACAAGTGGATGTTTTACACATGCTATAGTATACTGCACGACAAATCAAATAATAATTACGCATTCAAATGCAATTAATTATTATTTTAATTATTATGATGTAGAAACAGTACTTGTGCTGTGCCCGCATAAATATACGTCCACTTGATGTTAAATAATGTAAAATGCACAACATAAGTATATTATCTACCGCCTGTCTCTGTAGCTCACGTCCGTTTTCAAATACCTACATTATTTAGGAAGGGTACATAATTGATACTTTTAATCGTGTCGACAGTAAAGGCATTTAGTTTGTAGTATCTTGTTTTTTTGCCATTGTTGGCAAGCTTATGGCAGGTGTGAATTTTTTGACGCATCAAGTATTTTATTATTCTGTTACTAAATGTGAAGTTTTTGAAATGAATTCATGAGTTAAAAAAAATATGTATATAGGAAGCTGATGGCTCGTGATATGAAAATTCTCCACCCTTTCTTTCCAACGTGTCTTGTCTTACCTTAGCTTAAATTACTTGAAACCGTATGTTGTATTGAGGAAGAAATTATGGTACAAAAAAAAGAGAACAAGAATACGCAGGCACTTATTACCTTATTCGAAGCTCGAACCTTCTGCTTTGTTTTTGTTTCAGTTTCATCTGCGATCTGATGTTATGGGCAGGTGGTAAATGTGGCGAGTGGACAGTCTTAATTGTCTCAGGTTTGTACGTACACATACTCGCTTGTGGTGCAACTTAATATAAATGTTTGAGCTAACGTAATTATTCTAATACATATAGGTGAACTAAAAAAAGCTCTTCGCGTGTGGCGTATCTGCTCCGTCTTCTACAGATATAATTATATATTTATCCTCAACCACTACCAATTGGTATAATATATGTGTGTGCATCCATGTAATGTTCTTTCCCCAAGCCTAACAAAGAATAGAGGGAATGGTCATTGTTTCCGTTTTTAAATCAATCTTTGTATGTAAAATGTAAAATAAATTCATTTTCGTAAGGCTGTTTCTCGGTATACACTAATTTAAGCAGTATATTCTGTTTGTAACAAGATTGAAGTGATAATACTAATTATCTGTATAACCAATATCTTATAAATTGGAATTGTATAAATAGACATGCAGAAAATTCAAATAGTCTGCAGTATTCAAGTATAAATCAACGATGGTATATTATGTACTATTCCCAGAAGGAGTAGTATCTGTATCTGTTTGACTAGGCGCGTTTATTCATATATAACTATCTGTCTCTATACAAACATGCATTTTTATAATATATTTATATGGATGGATATCCGTATTACGGTTGACAGTTGGAAAGATGTATGCTTAAGCTGATAATTATTACAGTAACTTGACGCGGGTATGTAAAGATTAAAGATCTGCTTATGTGTTGCGACATATGTTTACTAACTTGAGTGAAGAGTTGCTTATTACACGTATGTACAGCTTCCCATTTCATATCGTCGAAAATGTAATTATTTTAAAATATTTTTTCTTTAAAGTTGTTTTCGTTCCAGGTTCTTGATTTATCTTTTGTACAATTTGTACGCATATTCCTATGTGCCAGTGTAGGTAGGTAGTAGGTATAGGTACATCATCGTTTGAAGTTTGCTCTCAAATTCACGCTCTGACAAATATGCATGTTTTCACCAAATTTTATCAGTCAGGAGTCATGACCACAATTTACCAGCAGCTTGAGAATGCGAGCATCTATAAAGCTAAAGTTAAAGTAATTCGCATCTTGCGTAGTTGAGTTATTCCCAGTAAAGTTAAAGATTAGATCTGATTCTTCGCCGGTGTCGATCTTGATGATCAAGACGGGTGTATAAAAAAATTCTATTACGGTCCTTTCCTACAGCATGAGTGTGTAGATTACAAAAATACACTGTGGACTCTGTCTCTGTCGTATAGTTAATGTTGATAGTGTATTATCACTTCAAGCGTCTCACACTTTAAGAATGAGTCAAACAACTTATTGACGCAATTGGCCAATCGTGTAGACAATTTTATGCATGGGAGATGAGACAAAATGACAAGGCTTACTTCACATAAAGGTATGTATGTAGGTACTTACATTTATAGTGAATGTCAAAGTCAAATCAAAGTGTGATACGGAGGAACACACGACAGACCGACACAAGGCACTTTGTCTTTGATCTTTTGAGTTTACGTGCTGCGTATCGTATAAATGTTGAACGGGTTATTTCTGTGCTAATAATGTAGCAGTGCCTACTTGTAAAAGTCGTATGCAAGAGTCATCCATGTCTATAGTCTACGTCAATAAATTGTTTCGGTTGGTGGCTATATATGTGATACGGAATTTATATTGATGGGAGTTTAAAATTATTGATGAAAAAGAGAAACTCGTCACCGTGTTTGGAAGTCAATCATTGCATTGTATTAGTTTTGTCTTTTGACTTGAATTTAAATCAAGGTCTTGAAATCTTTCTTTACTTTTAGTAAAAGTACAAAACTCTGGGACTCTGAAAGTATAAAGCGAAAGCGCCTTAGCTTTACCTGTCGGCACATTTCTTTGACTTACATGCATTGATTTGTAATTATAGCTCACACTACTAGTTTCTACTTCTATGTTTTCTGCTTCTTGATGCAATCTTGTAAAAGACTAACACTTTACTCACATACAGGAAAAGTAAGAGTATATGATATAGTGACTGATGGCTAGAAACGTCGAAGCTATATGTACATATTTTGTATTCATTTTCATTTTTGTACACGTGCTGGCATATGCCATGCGGCAAGATTCGGACTTTCGGGCACCATTAGATTCGAATAACGTAAACAAAACGACGGTAATTCGGTATGAATTACCCTATACTTGAGATATTTATAATAATGTATTATTATTGGTTAAATACTAAGTACATTTTTTGTCTTTTGATTTTATAGTTAAATGAAAGAAACAAATAATAGAAGATGGGAAGTAATTCTAATCCTGGCCTGACTGACTGTTCTCTGACAATATTATTGGAGTACGAAGATTATTTTGGATAGCTCAGAAAATGTCTTCGACATTTGGCATTGATGCGGCAATGTGATGAAGGTGCGAGTAATTATTAAAGGTGTTTAAGGTAATAATTTGAATTTTGCTTGGTACTGGATATGGTGACTGGATTGTGTCGAATTGAATTGAACATAATTGTTAAAATTTAATTCTTTACTTGTTCTGTGTTGTACCTTTTAATTTTTTGAAAATCATATACTATTTTTAAGTTGCTCGTTTAAAAAAAATCTTTAAAATAAAAAACAGTGAGAAGGAAAAAGAATGAAACATGAAAAACAATGTGTCTGTATTTAGTGCTCAGCCCTGTAATACAAGTATGTACACGTAAAGTGTATGTTGCAGATCGCGTGTGTGGACTCGCCTCCTAGATCTCCTACCTGCTTCCCACCGAAATAATATTATTATACACTGATATCTGGCTCTCGTGTCAGGCCTAAAAATTCTCACTTGAAAGTACAGATATGTAGTTTAGTGATTTTGATTTCCTTTTTGTCTTTGTGATCCTGTATATGTGAGATGATGATGATCTGAAACAAAGAAAGAGGAGGTAGAAAAATACCCAGAGATGATCATCCTCGTCATTACCGTCATTAAATAATGTAATTTTTTGTGAGCACACTACATGTCTTGTCTCTCTCTCTCTCTCGCTTAAGATTTGAAAGTTTGTTCAGTTTTCAAAGAAATGGAGCAAGGGGAGCAGATGGTCAACGCAATTCATGTGTCTGTGTCTGTATAAAAGTTACCTGAGGTAAGGTGCTCCATTCGCTTCCAAATCCCAACCAATCCAAGTAATCCAACTCACCAGTCACTTGTACTATTCTATTTTTTTTTCATTTCTTTGTTGGGGTTGGGGTATACTTGGCCTTCCTTTTCCTGATTCTTGAAAGAGCACTTCTTCCTTTTAGGAGCTGCGGATGTTCCAGGCAGATGCTAGTTAGAACTTTAGGATGTATTTTACAATAAATAGTTTCCAATAGGTATAGATTTAGAACTACACATTTCTTGTTATGTGGATGCTATTGTATAATTATTATAATAATGTTTTGAAGTTGATCTTATGTACACAAGTATTTTGGATTATAAAATGCGTACCTTTATATTATGGTGAATCGCTTATGTGATTGTATTCTATTTTTATAAATTACATCGTGTATATATGGGTGTCCAATGAAATCTTTAGTCATGCGAAGGAAATTTATAGCGCCCTTTTACTTTTTTATTCAGTCTTTGTGTTCGTATTCTGTGCTGTTCAACTGCTTTGGCTTTGGGTATTTTAGGAAGAAGGCTTTCTGATCAGTGGAACACTGGAAGATGATGGGTAGTATAATATTACAGTTATTATAATTATTGTAGTTGGTCTTCCTTTAATATTTTCATCTCTTTACCATACGAATTGTTGATTCATGTCACTCTTTTAACTCTTTAAGTTAAATTTTGAAGACGCATCCTTCACAAGTTGAATGTATGCTGTTATATATAATTTTAATTTGGTGCAAGCATGATGCGTTGATTTTAATTATATCTATAGCAAAAATGTTATACATATTTAGTGTTATGAACAATTTAAATTGTTTGTGCAGGAATATTTAGACACGGCAACGAATTTAATAATAGTATATGCTTTGATACATAGTGGGTGTTTAGTTTGTTGTTTGTGGCGGGAGTAATTATGTAGTCAATTATTTGAAGCGTGAAATAGAGCATAGTTTTTATCAGCATAATTGGTTAATTATGACCTCTGCGCTCTCGCTTGCATCATAACAAAATTATAATCTACTTGTGGATTTGGTAGAAATTGTAATTTACCTCAGTACACAGTGTGTGTTTAGTAATGTTCACACACTCCAAAATCTGGAGTCAAGTCAAAGAAAACATGTCTAGGTATAGTAGATTGTGGGTGTAATTATTTGAATCTGAGGAAGCTCACGCATGCAATATTTCTGTTCCTGGATTGAAATTTGAAGTCAAAAGTGTTTCGTATTTTCATATATTTTAGTATTTTCCTGTTCATAAAAGAAGTTCCTATGCATGTCAATGTCCAACAACAACTTTGTAACATCAAAGTAAGTAGTTCTGGTCTTGGATAGAGAATGGTCGAATAATTAATGCTGACATCTTTTAAGGTATGGTATTTGTATGTGCATGCTTACCTATCTTTGGGATGAATTCGTTATTATATGTTACATTACTTTGTTTGGCAGTTGAAGGCAGCCAGCGGTTAGTGTCAAGAAGAACATACGTGTGTATATACATCGTGATGTGCTCGTGCTACTCCGGCTACTGAATTACTGAAATCTAAAATTTATGTTGTTGTTGCTTGAGGGAGACAGGCGCGTACTATCTGGCTGGATGTGCAGGTAGACGCGGGTCAACATTTAGCTATTCACTTTTTCCATGCATTTCCCTAACATTAATATCACATCTTCTTTACCTTGCTTGGCTTTTCAGATAGTGAAAGAACCGATTTGTATCCAAATAAATCTATAGTCTAGTTGTATATAGTTAGTTGTTTTTGTATTAATGTGTATCATTTATTGCCCTCGCAGCTCCTCACTGTGGCCGTATGTCGTGTTTTGTTTACGTCAAGTTTTTTATATAGATTTTTTGTGGGCCCACATTATGCTGTTCTACGTGGTACATATGCAACATTTTCTGCTGGTCTGTTACTGATGATGAGTTCTGAATTTTTCTCGCTTCTGCTCTCTGGTTTGGGTTTGAGCAGTGAAGTTGAAGTTGGAAATCGAATGATGCGTGCACCTTGTTGTTGTGGCTCGGCTGGTGGCTCGTCGGAGTAATACAGATATTATTTCTACCGCATGTTCCCCATTCCTTTTCCTCCTTCTCAGATTCAGATTTGAACTTCTTTGTCTTTTTGTTCTTGTCAAAGGGTTACCTGCTACTTCCACTTCAGCTTCCTGCGTAGTCCTTCTCATTGGGAAATAATTAGAATCTTAGAATGCAGATTTGAATACGGAGATGATGATATGGTGGATACGGTTGGTGTTGTTGAATGGTATAGTATAGTAAGAAGAGAGTGCAGGAGCTTTAGAATGATGAGTAAATAGAAATATGCTGTCATCCCATAGCCTTCTTCTTATTTCGTCTTGTCTTAGCGTTTCCTTCCCTTGCCTTGGGTTGAAGGAACTCTGCTTTTAATTCCATATCCATGATACGACTAAAAAAAAGAGACCCAGGACCGAAAAATTGCTTGTGTCTCATATATATGAAGTCCTTGTATATACGTCAGACACCAACTATTATACAGGTTCAACAGAGTTACTGTAGTAATTCAGGTTCAGTCATTCTACTTGTTCAGTCCATTGCCTAATATTTACATTCTACAATCCTTATATAAACATTACTTTTGAGACACTTTTATTAGACTTTTAGAAGCTCTTTCCTTCCTCTCCTTATTGTGCTCTTCATTTTTTTCCCGTATATGCATTGGCTACATTCTACCTCTATAATTATATTGCTATTTTGCGTTGTTTGGAGCGTGGAAAGAGTATACGAGAGAGGCAATGATGTTTAGTTCTTTGTTTCTTTGTGTTGGAAAGTGTAGACCTTCATAATTCACCAAATCAGCGAGTACTCCTGCTACTGGTTTTGGTTTTGTTTTAACTTACTGCCTGTAGACTTTGACATGTATGGATATGTAATTGCAATAGTAGTTTTTATTCGTAGGTTGTAGATAGGATCATTTTTGTTACAAAATGTTTATTGACACCAACATTTTATTTCTATTGTTGTGATGTGTCTAGCGCAGAGCTGCAGAGTATATTAGTGGGGTGGCGGAAACTGGAAACACTGAATGGTGTGTTGGTGTGCAATGGATTTTGTAAAATTAGAATGATAGTAATTTTGGGAGGAAATAACGCTTTTGTCTAATTACCGTGCTCGTGTGCATCTCTAAATATTACAAAATAGAACATGCTGGGGCTGGGGTACATCCACGTTGTGACAGAGCGCCCACTCCTCTCCCCCTCAGAAATAGGTCACAAATGTTAAGGGATCGGGTAAAAATAGTCCCCAATGTTTTAAAATAGGCTCCGAATCCACTGGTAATATGAATTTTTGATTATGTCATAATTAGCATTATTGTACTTGTAGGTATAGGTATATTGTTGCGCGAAAATTGTGAAAGAGTTGGAAAAACATTATTATATGATATTATTCGGAACAGACGCGCATACTTATTTTTCCTTTATCTCGTCCCATATTATGCATCGAGGACTGTATAATAAATTATGTTCTTTTTATTTGTACAATAATTCCTATTCTGTCGTGATCCATGATTATAATGTAATGATGGATATGGGAAATCATTGTAAAAATGTATTGTATTACGTTTACTTTACATTGTATTGATGAGGACGAGACTGTGCAGAGTTATTTGAAGGGCTGTTACTAAAAACTAAGCTACTTTGTTACTGTTCACTCTATGTTGTTGTTCTAGTTTTTGTTGTTATTTTGGTTGTTATAACTATATATCCATCGTTCTGCTTGATTCTGCAATGTTCTATCTGTCTGTGGGGGTATCCACTATCCACGTAGGTTATGTACGTATGTATAATTTTGTGTGTGTTTGTATTGTGGAGTGGAGTGAGAATGAGAATAGAAGCAGGCAAGCAAATGGGGCTGTGAAATGGAAGTTTAAGTGTATGTCGCTGTTGCTTTGCTAACAAACCTGCCTGGGAAATATATGGGCAGAGTAGCCCAAGCCCATCATCATTGTCTTTATTATTATCATCCTCCCTATTGCCCATATGCCATTTCCGGTGAGCAAATGTATGTGTGCTGTCTGTATTAATGCTATCACTTATATTTAAGGTGTATATATGTAGTAGTATATAGATCCATCCGTATATTATTTTACTCCATGCATAAATAAATAGTAAGAGCCACTGTTTCCATTATTACTCTATAGTATGTGGGTAGTAGGTTTGTAGTCTCGTATACGTAGTGCTAGCCAAAGTCTTGGTGTTGATTTGGTATTGGTACACATGGAAATGGAAGTGCAGAAGAGAGAAGTTTAGATAATAAGAATGTATTGTAACAAAACTCTAGCCATGGCGATGGCTTGACATGACATGCTGCTGGTTATTGTCGTCTGGAAGTAGGTAGTAGGTACGTTTTAGACGAACGATCGTGCCCAGTACATACATTTATATAATATTCATTATAAGGAAGGATTGAATTTCGAATTCGATGAACTTCGAGTTTGAACCTTCGCTACAAGCCTTGCCTTGGTAGAAAGAGCACACAAATTGTACACAACAAAACAGCCCGTGTGTATTAAGTGTAGCTATTATTGCATGGTTTAGGAAGCGAAAATTACGTAGATAAATTTTCTTCCTCTCTATATTATTCCTACCTATCTACATAATTTACCGGAATTTTGAACTTTCTTCAATACTGGACCAATTTCATCGTGCCATATATCGTTCGAAAGGTAATCACTAGTAGAATTCAAATAACATAATGCGCCTCTATTTCTACTAACAGTTTCCATGACAACGGCATTTTAATTTTACAATTTAACCTAAAACGTGTTGTATGGGCTACAAACCCAAAACAAAAAAAATGGTGTCTGCTTATTTTTAAAGAGCTTTTAAATGATATATCACTCGACAAAATCCATTAATTTTTTTAAATTTTTAATTATGTTTTTTGCAAGCCATTTAAAAACTAATCCCTATCGTGCGTGCACACTAAGTTATTTAGATTTGCCTAATTGTTACCGTTCGATTGGTATATCATGTTTGAGTGAGTTTTCTGAGTTACCGGTCGAAATCTTCATTTAACACAATATTTAATGTTTTAGCGGGAAATTCAAAAATTGGAATTTTGAATTTTTGGTTGCATTACAGAAATTAATTATGAATAAGATAACCAACAACATATTGTGCGGCCTGATTGCTTCCCTTAATTGAAAACCTGTAAATTGAAACTAAAATTTGGTGGCAAATTCAAAATGCCTAATTTTACTGTTAAGGCTGCCATAAAACAAGGGCTTTAGCCCTTGTTTCTATTCTAGTATAAAATATATGTTTGTACTTCACTCCTTTGTTTTAGAAACATCTTTTCTCATTTACCTCTGGCTTTTTCAATTTAATGCAAAGCGAGAAATCAAATCGATATTTTTTTCTGGAAGCCTACTATTAAAATGTGTATCAGTTTCTCAGTTGTGGTCATTAAACGAAGAAAAAAGAGCTATTTTATATTGCAGGTTGAAGAAGGTATATGAACTATCGACGAAGGGAATTTGTCCGTATGCGGAAGCCGAAAACGGAGTAGCGGCCCCGACTCCCGCTGGTTGTTGTGCGACAGACATACTATGTACATATACGAAATCACAATATCCGACACCATAATCTAAATGCTCACATTTTTGCGTCGAAACTTTGAAGTCAAACCGAAAAGGAGTTTAATTTGTTTTGCCACTCATAACTGAGCGGTCGGTATCGGTTGCATTATTTTGAATACAGTAAATATTGCACTGGTCCCGGCCTTTCGGTGTGTCGGCATTTCCAGCTATCAAAGCCGCAGCTCGCAGAGTTTTGCAAGAGGAGCAAAGAACTATTTCCTCAGAGACTGTAATGTACTCCCTGGACGGTGGAAATGAACTCCAACTTCAAACGTTGTAGCCATAAGTGAATTCAAACCAGGGAAGGATGCTTTTGGTTAATAAATGCGGAAGTGCTTTAATTATTTTTGGTAATATTTTCAGTTTTTCCAGGTCCAATTTTTGTGTAAGGATTTTCAGGGCTGGATTTAGTTATATTTATTATTCGATTATTGACTGTGTATTAGTAGGTGTGGTATAACTACCAATTTGAAATGATTTGTTTAAATTAACATTTTGCTGTTATTAGTGGATGTGAGCTTTCATTGTATTTTCTGTGGATTAAAATTCTAGATGGCAGAAAAATATGTATAGCTTTGTACCTATACATACTAACATTGCCGACATTAAAATTCCTAAATTAATAATAAGTTTGGTAGTAAAAAATTTGGCCGGACAATCTTGTCACAATGACAATAATTCTTTTCCCTACCATTTCCACTACAACTACAATACTACAATCGTCCACTTCCTGCATCTATACACAACTCAAGAGAAAATTGAACGAGATGATTGCGGCGTTTTTTTTATTTAATGCAAAAGTGGAGGTCTGGATTGGTCGCATTTTGCGGATTAAATCGTGATTTAATGCACGAGACAAATTGCACTGGTCCCGGCCTACACTCACTGCATGAATTACATCTAAATTAAGTACAGACAGACATGAACAGCCTGCTCTTGATGCCGTCTCCTGTTCGTTCTTCGTTATGTAGTTTTCAATTCCAAAAAATGTCTAACTGTTCTACGCCTTTGCACTGTATTTATCATCTTGTTCCACTACTGGGCAGTCCTTCCTATTTATCCACTGACGACTACATCGACTGACGCACATAATCAAGAAGTGATGTGATGAGCTGAGCTAATAGTTCTTTATAGTAGTATTTTAAGCAAAATTTTGTCATGACAACGGAACTAACGAGAAGTCATTGACAACGAAAACGAAAATACTGATATGTCGTTGTCGGTCACACACACACGCACTTTCATTTATCTCTGGCCCGTGGCTAATCGTACTCTTGTTATTTTTGTACTGTAAGGTATTACATTATTGTACATATTCTGTAAATAGTTAATAAGTTACTGTATACTTCAATTATTCATGGCTATGGCTATCTTACTGCTTGAGCGTTTGACAGGAAAAACATTTGGAGGTCCAAGACATTATACATATAATATACGTAGCTTGAGTTTTGAATGCAGTATACAACGCAGGTATAGGCAAGGATATTGACTGGAGATTACTTAAGAATTATTATTGGATTTTGTTATTTTCGATACAGTCGATTAATGAAATCCGTGATGAATGATTAATTGTAATGAGTCGGGCTCATTTAGATATTTACTGATATAATAAATGTGAATGTAAATATAAACACAAACGTACTGAACAAAGTGATTGTTATAGCATGTCACTGCACTGGTATACTGTACATATTTTTAATTAAATTAGTTTGTTTAGTTACTATCTATATTAGTATGTTTATTCTATCTGATTTAACCATCCGAAAAGGAATCCAGCATATACCTAACCGAATAATTGTATCCATATTTTATAATCTTATGTATCCGGGTAGATCCTATTACATCATAATATATTATGCAACCCTTGGATACCGAGATGCTACTTTACTTAACATATTCAATCAATATTCAGTCATTCTACAATAATAACCGCCCTCCATGTAAAAAGATGGACCCCTGAAAATCTAAAACTCGCTTGAAGCAAAAATATTCATAGTACCTACGTAGGTTAGCAAGTCTCAAATTTCCAAATTTTAACCACTCGCTCACTCGTCTTTTACCTACCTCATTTTTATCCCTTGATTATTTTCCCAGTCCATTCGGAACGTAATGATCCTGTGGAACTTAGGGATCATCTTCATTTAAAGTACCTACAAGTCTTACTCGGCTCGTTATATACACATTTAGTATTATGTTTTCTTTTCATATACATAATTTTGTTTTTATACATGTCATTATAAATTCATCCTACATAGTTAACAATAATAATATCATTGTTTGTCTCTAAATTGGAATGCCTTACATACATTTATCATCGTTATGCTCATATACCTGCATGTGGAAGCGGAGTGAAGTGAGATATGACTGAATCTAAAAATATAAAAGAAACTAAAAGAACTGCACAATACATATTTCATATATTATTATGGATCTTTCTCTCTTCAATTTTGGTATACATATAGAATGTAAAATAATATCACTATACTTATTATTTGTGATTTTTTACTTATCGTTATAGATATACTCTCCTCTGCTATTATGCTATGAAAGTGACAGTGTAATATATTGTGTAGAACTTTGAAATGAAATATCTCAGTGAGAGAGAGAGAGAGAGAGCGAGAAATCTACCGATTGCCATATTATGTAGTATTAGTATCCAGCATCCAGGCTCCAGATCAAGCCGCAGTGCTACTTACTACTTGATTCTATTTCATGCGTGTGAGCTGTTGAGTTCTATATTCTACATGGAGGACACCACACAACAAAAAATGTAATTTTATTGTTAAAAATCTGAAAAAAAACGAGTGGACTAGCATTATTTCTAACTAGTAAGGAATTTGAGAAGGAAATATTATATGCATGTTTAAGTTATGTGCAGGGCCAGGGCTAGACGCTAAAAGATAGTAACAATATATTAAGGAGTTTACTGTATGAGGCTACATAACACAAATAGTGGGTAAAACATCTTTGGATGATGAATTCTTCTCCGCTTCTAAGATGTACTGCGCTATGCTAACCTAAAGTAAGTTCCCTCCCGGTAGGATATTCCTGCTTGTAAATTTAAGTAAGTACGCTGTCCTGATAATATTTTGACTGCCTTTTCATCTGATATTGAGTTCTCCTTTGTCTTGGCTTGTGTCTTCCTTCCTTCCTTCCTCATACTCATCACCATGTATTTACCATAAAGATTAGTTCGTCGTGGGAATTTCTCTTGGTTCGAGAAACCAAAATATGTTTTTTCCTTTTAAATTTTCCACTTTGTTTGCTGTATTGCCGGAGTACATTTATAATATATACATAGCATAATATATTTACTTGTGTGTCAACAAGCACACAGGCTTTTTACATTCAAAACAAAGTCTAGTTTAAATTGAGTGCTGGGGGTTTGATGAAGAAAGAGGATTGTGTATGTTTAACTATGTACATAAGGTACACCTTGTTATTAATATTGAAAGCAACTTTAGTGATTTCAATAAATTATTTTTTGTGAACAGTTGAACAAGGAAAGCTTAAGATAATATAAATTTTACAGTTCAACATTTAAAAACATAAAAACAGGCAAATCGCTACAAATTTAAATCAACAATCAACGCAATTATGCATGTATAAACTATTTCTGAATTAATTAATTGCTGAAACTCTTAACGTAGGTCTTGGTAAAACTTTTATATACAAGAAACATGTTTTTGAACTTTCAACTGACAATACAGTAACAGTAAGTATTCACGTGTATATTATGCATGATTATGATATAGAGTACACATAGCATCATAGCACAGTTCAGAAGAAAAGTTAAAAGGAGGGAGAAATCGGAATAGCTAAATGTTAGCTGTGGGTATAGCTATCTGTAGCCAGGGGCAAGTATTTTTTGGAAGTACGTGTTAGCAAATACGAAGAAAATTAGCAAAACCAAGTTTTTGTCATTTAATTTTATCGGTCGGAAATTGTCGGTGCCGGTGGCTCGACCCGTAGTGGTGTGGTATTATTGCTTGATTGTAGTAGTGAAAAAGGACATAATATATTTAGGTACAGAGACAAATTAAAAGATATGAAGTATTGTTCTTTACTGCTGCAATTATTGCTCTGATTCGACTTCTCCGTATTTTTGATGATGTGTAGTAGGTACTATACCAATATATGAAGGAGGAAAATGTTATGAGTGTACAAGAACATTGTCTTATATTTTCTTGTGAACACAATGAAAGACAAAGAACGGAGTCTCATCATGTGCTCTTCCGTCCGTCCTCATACACTCTTTTTGCTTCATTCAAAGTTCCATGCAATCAGAGTGACAATGACGTATACGTACGGGACTTAATTTCATTTCTTCTTGCAAACATTTCATACTTAGACTTTACGAAGAAAATTCATCCTTGGTGGTGATAGTGGTGGTATATTTCGGCGTTGTGTTATGTTATGTTCAGTCAGTTGTGATGTTCTATGTGATGGCATCATGGTTGATTTTTTCTCTCTTTTTTCTTCTTGTTGACACTGCACTGTCATTTGGGTTTTTTGGTGTGTCCCATGCTGATTCCATGTCATATAGCGGATAATTTCCTATTGCCCTTCATAAGCTTGTGAGAGTTATTATTGCAAGGAGCATCTGTATATACATACAATAATTCTTGAGTAGTTCTTCAGAGGTTAAACTCAATGTTACGCTCGGCTCGTCCTGGTCCTATGGTGATGGTAGGGTTAGTTTGCATAAAATGGTAACCGTAAACGGCAAGTGATTAAATGAGAATGGAAAAGTGGAATTGTATGAGTACATACTAATATTATCAGTAAGGGGGAATTTTGATACACACGACACACACGGCCTTCATCTCCTTTGAGTTTAGTGGCTTCGTTTGCCTTCCCTTAAGATTATATAGAGACGGAGACAATTTTTCATGCCCGTTCCGTTCGCATTGGTAATTCTGATTGGCATTGAATTTGTTCCCCCTATAATGTTTCCCTTCATCCAAGAGTCTCCTGTTTATTTTGGTTGCATTTCCTTTTCTTGTCTCATCATCCTCCTCCTTTGTATTATTATGTACTTCCTATAGAACAATTCCGCATGTGTGTTAAATTGCATTCACAAAATTTGAGTGACTTTGACATTATAACTTTTTTGGGGGATTTTTAAATTTACTTGTTGCTGAATAATAATGTGATTATATGTAGGTATATATAAATATAAATGTCTCTCCTATATGCGGTTTCCGTCCTAAGTTAAGGTCAAGTGTGCAAGCTAAAGCAAAAGCCATAATAAAGTTATATTATGGCTTCGTACTTTGCACGATATAGTGTTACTATCATGCTACGCTATGCTATTATGCTATGTTATGTACATTTTTATTCATGGTTGACGTTAATTTTATACATTATAAAATATGGGATTGTTGTATCAGGTATAGAATTAGGAACTAGCCGTAATATATGTAGAGCTTTACTTACGTACGGTAGTATCTAGAACTGTAGACTGAGTCGGTAGTCGGTAGTGTGTCTGGATTTCTGGAGCCTGATCCTGGGGCTGACAACGATGAGAGAGTTTGTCAAACATCATTTAAAATTGTGAGCAGTGCACGTTTTGTAAAGAAAAGAAGAAGGGGACAAAAAAAAAGTTGAACTGCAAAAAGAAGCTTGTAAACGAAAACGACCAAGACCAAGTGAGAGAGAAGAGCAGGCCGAAAAAGAGCCAACTGATCGAGGCTTGTAGTAAAGAAAAAAAAGAAACAGAAAAGGAGAACATCTGGTCTATATACATATTGTTTGATGATGATTCTTTTCCTTTTATTATTCAGTTGAATTTCTTTTTCTTGTAATCTTTGCATAATATTTCCGTTCTGTTTTTTTTTGTATTTTGCTGTTTCGACTTTGTGGCGTTCGTTCGTGGTATAATAGTGTGAGGTAACCTTTTTAAATTTGAGTTGCTCGCCTTTTGACTGTGTACTCACTTTGACAAAATGAACTCCACATGTGGATATATGTACCTACCTAAGTACATGTCGTAATAAACTGACTGAACGGGGTTCAACGAAGGCGAATTTCGAACAGCGCATAGCAAAGGAAATATCCAGAGTAATATTATGAAGAACCAAGGGACAGCCAGACGAAGACCATGTCAATATGTCATGTCATGCAATATAATGGTATGCAATATAATACAAAAGTGTAATAAAAAATAAAGGTGAACTGATGACATAAGAGTAACAGAGAGCTAGGAGAAGCAGATGTGGTCCATTGAAGGACGATATACCTATATATAGGTATAGGTGTGTATTTAAGCTTTACTACACTCTGTACATACACATGACCAGTCCACGCGCTGATATTATTCGCAATTATTTACTATAATATTCATACAAAATATATTATATCCACGCATAAAAATACAATCCACGTCAAAAAATTTAGCATAGATAATTATGTATTTATGTACGACTGCATACGACATACAGAGGCAGTTTGGAAATTTGATTTTGAATTTTGTTCATTGAAGGTCACCCAGAAATTAAGCGTAAAAATCAATGAATGATTGTTTGTTGTTTCAATTTTTATGAAAAAAAACTCCCCAGTTGACAGTTAAAGGTAGATGTGAACGGTCAAGAAAAATTCATACCATCACATCATCGTTATCGTTATTCTTATACCTACAGAACTCCATAAGAATAATCATTTTGATTTTAGATTTGAAATATAAAAATGCCACTGTACTAAGGCGACTATGCTGACAGTTGGTTCGTGATGGATGGCGTTAATTAGCATGGCTTTGAATTCCAAAAAGATGTATTCAAATTCCAATTGCGAATTTCATACTCATCCTATATAATAATAATTGTATATTTTTATTGCATTAGTTTATATTCTAGTAGTATACCTACGTCCTCTAGCTTCATACAAAGTCACATTAATTTAATCTTAATTTTTAAATTCTGTCGTTTTCGAGTCTAATTTTTCTAGTTCTACAACTAAAATAAATTGAGTGTTATGTAAAGGAAGCGCTGTGAGAATTCTAATTACAGATGGCTACACTAATTTAATTTGCTAAAGCAGTTCAAAGTGATAGTGTTGCAGTTGTAAACAAATACAGATATAAAACATTAATTAGTATAAAGGTAAATTAAATACCAAAACCAATAATTGATGGCCAATTTTTATGGATTTTGAGGCATTCCCTTCCAAGGACCCACTCACTGTAAGGGCAGTAATAGGGTGCTATCCTAGACCATGTTATACTTTTGTTAAGAATCTCACATCGCTATCCCCCCCTGACCATCTGTCTGTGCATATTGCCTAGGTATATTAATTTACATAACAATTCCAATCCTAAGAGCTAAGCCTCAACTCGTGTCTGAGAATTTTAGAGTGAAAGATTCTAAGATCAAAAAAGAGATGAGGATGAGATCCGACATCCGACAGACATGAGTCAGACAACACAAAGGGAATCTGGGAGACAGAGACCGGCCCTAACCTTTTGCTTTTTGAAAACTCTGGAACTAAACGTAATAGGTGGGTACCTGCGGGTAGGTACACCAAGGTAGTTTTAACTGTCGCTTCGTTTTCCAACGTCAAAATCGAATTCAAATTCGAAAAAGCGAACCTTAAAAACTTGTCTTCTTATTTTCATTTAATTTCATATAGTTGCTTCCTGCCTGCGCTTTCAATTTTCAGTGGAATAACAGCATATCTGTACAGAGTACAAATAAATAAATGTATAGTTAAATACGCATTTCTATTTTTATTGTTGTATTTGTGCCACTACGGGAAAGTTTACTGTACTTAAAGAGCGGACCTTGATGTGGGCTTGTACTTTGTTGACGATCCAGCTCTAATGTCTGATTGCAAGCTGAAATTGAAAATGAGAATTCTTTAGAGACACCTATACATGTTTTCTCTCGTCTCTCTCGTTGCGTCACCTTTATGATTTTATTCTATACATATTATGAAGTTTAAATTTAAAATAAAAAAAAATAAAAATAGTAAAAAGGGAAACTTCTCATCTCACACTTTTTACCTTTACAGCAGAAGCCTCTCTGATACTCTGATCCACTTGAACACCACTCGCTCAATTCACCACCGTATATGAGCCACAGCTCAACCATTCGAAGGCAAGCCGAGAGCATTGTATTTAAAAAAAAAAGGAGCACTGTAATAATATGAACGCTGCTGAACACTGAAACTGAAGGAAACACCTGGAATAATTTTTTGTTTCTCATTCTCTTAGTTTTTGTATTTTTCTATTTGTATGCATAATGTCAAGTGGGGACTGGATAGGTTTTTACTTTTTTATTTTTCTATTTGTATAAAGTGGTCTCCGTTCTATTTGGTATGGGCACCGCTGTACATATTATACTGTGTATATTAGGGGGTTTCTTTATGTCACAAGACAAGCTGAAAAGCAGATCCATACACAGTTTAATAAAAGTGTAGGCTGTAAACTTAAGAGGAAGGAACAAGTTCAGAGGAAAAAAAAGGATAATTGAAATTTTGAGAAGGTCTCCAAAGACTCTGGTTGGTGTGTGGAAATATACGTATGAAATGAAGACGAGAAAATGCCTCAATACTCAGTGCTCACTTACTGTACTGTGTTAATTCTGTACAATATTAACCATCACTTTGCATTGCACTCATCTTATGATTATATACGGTGTCCTTAGTCCTCAGTAACCACCATCATCGTCATCGTTAACAACCTTCGTCGTCGCTTCCTTAAATAACGTTCGATTTTTTTAATAGATTTACTATTAGAATATTTCACTTTGGTCTTTGAGTTGTGAGTAGCTTAAATGCTTGGCCCCTATTTTGGAGAGGTTCTTCAGACACAGACTATATAGCATCTCAAATTAAAATACGACCATCCACCAGGAATTAAGGGTTCGAGTTCGAGGCTCTGAGGGTGAAGATGATCTTCTAGATGTTTTTTTTTTCTTTTTTTCCATCCGAGCCTATGTCCTCCATCCCTTATTACTGCATAATATTTTTACCATACATGCAACTAACAAGGGAATGGTTTTACATGGTACGCGCCAATTTCAAAAAGTCATATCTACAAAAATCAGGCTACTTTTAAATAGTAGGGATCCAAAGTAACTCGATTGCATTTTGCTTTGTTTGGTCACAGTAGCCCGCCAAAGTTTAAAAAAATTCAAATTTTAATATTTTGCCGCCCTGTAACTTCTACAGTTCTCATCCGATTTTGACAAAATTTGATTTTTTCTAACGTTTAGACTCTTTTCTGAAAAGTAATTTCAGGATTTTTCAAAATTCGAAAATTTTCATTTTTTCGACAAATTTTTGAAAAAACATTATTTTTAAGGCCCCATTTTATGGCCCAATTTTTTCGAAAAAATGAAAATTTTCGAATTTTGAAAAATCCTGAAATTACTTTTCAGAAAAGAGTCTAAACGTTAAAAAAAATCAAATTTTGTCAAAATCGGATGAGAACTGTAGAAGTTACAGGGCGGCAAAATATTAAAATTTGAATTTTTTAAAACTTTGGCGGGCTACTGTGACCAAACAAAGCAAAATGCAATCGAGTTACTTTGGATCTCTACTATTTAAAACTAGCCTGATTTTTGTAGATATGACTTTTTGAAATTGGCGCGTACCATGTAAAACCATTCCCTTGTAAGAACCTTTACACTGCCCCTATATATAATTTAAGTACAATTCATATCTATGATACACATACAAAGATAAAACTGTAGAGTAGACATGCTGAGTACTGGGTAAAATTATATTGTATATGGTAAGCAGTAAGCAGCTGGGATAAATTTTCATTTCCCATTTTGCTGATATCAATTATTTTTATTACAAATCATCTATAGCCCACACTCAAAGTGCACGCAAGTAGGTATTTAGGTATCTCAAGATAGGTACGTCGGATTTTCACAGGTATAAAGTAGTGAAGAAAAAAAGACGGAAACATTTACATCTCCAGAATGGGTCAGCTAAAAGTATTAAAAAAGGGAAGTAGGTAGGTAGGTACGTAATATATTATAAATAAGGTATGGAATTTTAATCTTCAATACAAAATATATACTGAATTGTTGAAATTGAAATACATACTGGGGCTAACTGGGGTGATCTTTCCGTATAGTAAGAAACAACGCACCAGCAGTATCAGTAGTCCACAATATCCTTTACCCTCACTCTCTGTATGTCGTTTATAGGATTCTAAATTCTGATTCTGCAATAACTGTCAAACACGCAGAAACGAAAGTATTTAGAGACCCTTCGTTAGTAGTTAATTTCCCATGAAGGAACCACTTTTCCTTTTTCATAATATAATAGACCATCGCTCCCTGCATTGCAAAAACTAAAAAGAAGACCCTAAACTTGGAAGTAAGATCCTTATGCCCCTTGTATATAAGTAGGAATATATCTATGAATTTTCCTCACATTTTTGAACCGAAAAAAAAATGGCACAATATATATGACACCTTTTATATTTTGTGCAGTAGGCTATAGAATTCATGGAATTCTATAGGGTGAGCCATGGCAGAAAAATACCTCTAGATTCTATTCTTGTACGCCACCAATACAAATAGCGTTTGGTAAGTACACAAGCCAATAGTCTTTACATAATTATATCAGTAGTAAGGTAAAGTAATGTTGCAATATGTGTATTAGGTTTCTTACATCAACTTACATGTATCTATTATTATAAGAGTATTTCTCAACAAAAAAAAACGAACCTCACTTTTACCGTTGCCTAATACGTAAGTTTATAATTTAATTTAATTCCCTTAACAGAAGACTTTCGAGTGCGATGATAGCGAACCAACAACCAAGTTCATCTCCCACAAAAGATGAAGAAAGAAATGCGGTGTATTTGTATACATACAGCGTCAGGCCATCACATCATCAGCACTGCACATACAAGTTACAACATCCGAATTCAATAATACCTGTTCAAGCAAAGGAACTATCTAAATATAGATCACTTGTGGTGCAACACATAGCGAAAACATAAAAATTTGAAATAATTGGACAACAAAATGATACCTTCAAGAATTGATGTAGCGTCGGCTCTCATCTCTCTACAAATATATTATTATGCCTATAATTAAATTATTATCTATCCACACACAAAAAATATTCTGCTCCCTTCACCTTTTTTCTGGTACAGTTATCAAGAAATATATGAATTAAAAATTTTTAAGATACCAAATGAGATCATAATTAAAAGGGTTCCAACTAGATCAAGGTAATTCTGTATCTGTATAATACCTGTCCATTTGTGCCCATGCTATCATAATCGCATAATAATGATGACGGTCTCTAAATCCATTATTATCTAATGCTTGAAGCTTTCATGTTATCATTTAAATTCCTTCGAATCCTCAAATTGGAATATATTATTAATACTCTACATAATGCTGCATAAATAGTTTGAAGCAATGTTAATGTTATGAGGGTGCATTTAACCCGGTACATGTGGATGTGGCTGATCTTGTTTAATGTTTAATCCATCCTTACCTGTCCCTGTCTACACATTTAACATTATGCTTATGGTCCTTTCCTTAGCCAGTCTAAACGCTGAGTATCGACGTAAACCCGCTTCTCCTACATATGACATACCCCTCCAGTTCTTCATCCCTCAAAAATATCAGAAGATCTAATCTCCTCATGGCATCCACATTTCTATTTAAGCTTGTATCATTCTAATCCTCAGTCCTGGGGGAAACTACAGATGAAAAAATAGGTCTGGATGGATACTGCTGGATTGAGAAGCAGCCCATACAGCTATAATATTTCTATTACACTATAAGTAACATATATTTATTCTTGATAAAAAAATGTCTAATTTTTAGTTCCCCACTCCATCTCTAACAGTAAAAAAATAAAACGACACAAAAAAAAGAAGCTGCAATCACGCAACGTAAAATGCCACTGAAATTATTGTAACCTTAACACCTTACGCTCCAGATCTGAAGAGAAATGATACATTATAAGATATTGGTCTGATTTATACTTGATCATACGTTTTATTCTTATAGTTTATTTCATATTTGTATTATATTATATATCAACTTTAATGAAACAGCACAATGGAATACGAATAATACGAATATCATGTAATGTGTGTATATAAACGAGAGGAAAAAAAAGGTGTTTTATCATTCCATATTATTATATGTACCTAGTATAGAATTGGAGAGTTTACATTTTATAATTATTATATTATTTACGAGAACACAGTAAAATAATTCATAGAGTAAAATTTAATACAACGTTGTAAATAGTTTATAGATTTGACAATTATTCGTCTTAAATTCTTAGATAATTCTTACACAATTACAATACAATAATTAACTTGCTACTTCATCAAACAATCAAATTGCTTCAGTCCCTTAGTTTAGTTTTCTTGTTTTCACGAGACAGCGTAAAGGATATCATTTCACATTTTACTCAAATCATTTACGATAAATTACGACTGTCATAATAAGTAAGTAATTAATTCCATTGTATCATTATAAAGTATGTAGTAGTTGTAGTAGTTCGTCAAATCTTAGTTTCAGTGCTACACAACAACTGACATACATTCTTTTTAGCTTAAACACATTGAAACTGCTCAAACAGTTAGATACCTTCTATAAAAAACAATGCATAACTTCATTCATAATCAATCAATCATCATACTTGTATATACTATATTTCAAAATCCTCCTACTAATTATAATCAAAACTAATTATATGAAATTTACTCATATATCTTCCTTTTTTCGTTTTGCTATTTTTTCCCACCAAAACAAGGATCTTAAATCTTTAAAGCATAACTTAATTTAATAGCAACAACAGTTATATGATAGATTTACACAATTATTTAGTATCATTCTTAGTGAAATGCACAAGAAATTAAGTTACATATAATATGTATCCATGAACTTATGAGTCGAAAATTCAACAGATGAAAAAAACTGAAGCTCCACGTGTTTTATGATTATTTGTTTACAGCATGTAGGTTGGTTTTGGTATGTAATTATATAATACAAGCAAATATTAATTTGTTTATATATGTAGATAGGTACAATAATTTAATCCAGACATAGATTTGAGTTTACATTGTAATAATATTGATGAAAGTTTTCGGTTACAATTACAAATTTTTACTCGAAGTAATTTACAAAGCTGTTCTGTTAGTATGATATTACTTTGTTTTTCTATTTACTTTCAAATTTAACAGCATCTCTTCCATTTTAACTACTTTTTAGGTAGAATTATTTAAAAAATCGTAAAATTTGATTTAATTCTAGTATTAACTAGAATATTTGTGAGATTTGTCCAACTTGAAGCAAATTTTGTAGTTGGTGGCAGCCAATGACACTGGTACTGGGCTTACGGATTGATTTAGTTTTCCTCTTCACCTGATTCTGATTCTAAGAAGTAAAAAAAGGAAAAAAAGTAATGTATAACAGGATCAAAGAATGCAATTTTGAAGTACACATCAACTACCATGCCACATGATTGCATATGCTTACCTTCTTCAGCATTCTGGAGCCATTCGATGAACTTTTTCATTTGTTCTAAAAACACGCTCTTGCCCTTGGATGAGTGGTTGTCTTTATACCATTTCATGATCACATCTTCCGAGAGACAATCCGCTAAAAAATGTCAGAAATTCTCATTAATGCTATTACCATCCTGATGCAGTGCAAATTGTAGAAAAAGGTATCCTAAACTTAACACATTACCTAACTATTGCTTATAATTATTAATAATGCAGTATGTACAAAAAATGCAATATGAACAATGAGACTTACTCTTGTACAACAAGAGAATGATCTTCTGGAAAACTTTCATGAAATTCATGTTGTCATAGCAGAAGTCTTGAATACGCAACATGAGGGTGAGCTGTGCTTTGGGCGTTGTACAGAAGGCTTCTAAGAGGGATGAGTAGGCTCGAAGATGTTTCAATGCCTGTTCAGCGACAAGTTCTTCTTTCTTGTTCCATTCAATAGCCGCCATCACAGTTGACCACAGCTGCAAAGTAAATAACCAACTAATGTTTAATAAGTATATTATCTAAACCTATTTGAAACTGACTAAACGGTTTCCTTTATTAGAACGCTAATTTACATATATACATGTGACAAATGTAAATGTGTGTGTACTTACGATTCCAATAACTTCATGCTCGACAAGGCTATTCTTCTGTGAATAATCCCTAACTTCGATGATAATTTCTTTCGCTTGTTTATTTTCAGCCAAGGCATCACTCACATATTTCTGCATGTCTTTTTTAACCTCCTGACTTTCCTATGATTAATAAATATAAAAGTGTAAAATAACTTCACTCTAGAAAGACCACATATTTCGAAATTTAAGACAAGAGTCCATGACTATGACATACCTGAGCTTTCTGAAGTTTCACAAGTTCGCCTAAGCCTCTCTCGTCGAAAGCTGCCGTGAAGTTTTCATGAGTTCGCTTGTTCAATGGAAAGAATTCCATCATTCTGTAAAATAAATAAATAGACGATAAAATTAGAAAATTCACACATTGCAGCAGTAATAACACACGAGAAATAAACAAATAATTTAATTTGGGTATCTATTTAACACATAATTTAAAAAGTTCCGAGTTTAAATTTTCCGCCAAACCTTTAAGTTCATTTAGTGTAAGTATAAAAAATATCTAATTGAATATAAAAAGGATAACTCTGGATACAGTTGCAAATCCAACGTGTTTTTTCGAAAACCCCGTGAAAATCAGGAAGATAAATTCAATATCAATTCTAAATTAATTTCACAGAATTTTAAGACATTCAAAACGATGTACCATGTTTGATTTACCAATTATTAGCTACTTATTGTATAAGGTGGGCAAATTACGTATATAAACTAAATCATAACCATACTACAAAGAAAGATAAAAAGTTACTGTTGCTTATGTTTTCGGCACACAAAAGTTCATTTTACGGACAATTGTGCTTCCTACACTTCACTATTTAGTATCCCCTCATAAATGCATTCATTTGAATGCACTGGCACCAGTAAAAGCAATTTTTACTAATCCGGCGTGGCGTGGAGGGTTTTGAAAATAAATACTTCTATATTTAATTTAAGTAAGCTAAAATATAATATAGACTCACGATGTAAACTCACAAGCAAATATCTTGCTGTACTTATCATTATTACTTCTACTATAATCATAAACCTAGGTAGCGCTGTATATGCAAAACGGTCGTTATGTTAGAAAATTAACATAAATTATCAAATTAAAATACGAAAAACAACATACTTAGTCTCAATCCCCGATTTTTTGAGGGACGAAACAACGTTGGAAATTCCCTTCTCTTGTTTCCAAATGACGAAAACTTCCAGGATGAAATCCAGGGCTAAATTGTCTTTCACCAAGTGTTCCTTCATACAAAAACAATTGGAATTTAGCATTCAATTATCCCAAGTTCTCTAAAATCAAAGAATGATAACAGGAATACAATTAAAATAAGCTTACGACTGCAATGACGGACAGAACAGAGGGATTGAGAGCGCCATTACAGATCCAGAGTGCAGTCATTCGAGCCAACTTGACACGTTCTTCTGGTTTAAATTGTTTCATATAAGTATAAACTTTACGCATTTCCTCGTCGAACATCTTCTCTAAGTACTTGTAGCGTCGTGTCAGCTTGAAGAAAACCTACACATACATAAAAATTATTTTTTAATTGAGCCATCGCCACAACTTCAAAGATTTTTAATACAAATTCACACTCTAATTACATTCCTCGGAGTTACATAGAATCCAAACATTTAACTGTTGCTTATGTTTTCGGCACACAAAAGCTCATGCTGATCAATTGTGCTTCCTACACTGCAATATATTTAATATCCCCTTACAAATGCAATTCTTTTGAAATGCACTGGCACCGCGAAAAGCATATTATAAACTTATTCCGGCGTGGCGTTAAGGGTACCACAAGGAAATTATTAATTACTTATTTTGTGACTCAAAAAGGCAAAAAAGTAGAATTATTTATGATTATTTATACTTAACTAAGAATTATTTTTAATTAAGTACAAACTAAGCCGCAAAACAAAAAATACACTGATATTTTACCTGCTCCTGGGCCCGAAGTGCATCCATAGTGTTCTCCACTGCGAAAACGCAGGCAGGTGCCAATTTCCCTCCATCGCCAGGCGTGACCCCGCTGGTCCCGATAATACCACCAGCAATCAGAACGTCAAAGAGGGTCTCGCCGTATCTCCGATAGTCCAATTTTGAACCTCCAGCCCCATCAAGAAATTTGCTCACTGAGTCCAAATCTGTGCCAGCGTCTAACAGACCCTGGACTAGTAGATCACGGAAACCACTTGAGTCAAATTTCTCTTTTTCATCTGCCAAACCAGAAAAAAAACAATTCAAATGAGTTTACCGCCATTGCATAACCAACATTTTCTACACATACAATTTCCCCATGATAAAAATAAGTACACGATGCATCGACCACATTAAAAAGATTAAAAACAATGACATAATATCAAACAATACTCCTACTCATGAATTATGCACTTTCAATGACAAATGAAGATCATTAACCATTATCCTATCAGCTGAAAAAGTGCACTACAAGTTTAGTGTCTGGGAATCATAAAATGCAAATGAATAAGACTCGCACTTAAGAAAGAGAAGTTAATAGTACTACTGAAATTATACACAAAGACTTATACTTATATTAAGACTCAGCAGATTTCTAGGAGTGAAGTTACGTGTTTTACACTTGTTTTCGGCGCCCAAAAGTTCATACAATGTACAATTGTGCTTCCTACACTGCAATCATTAATGTTTCCTTCATTAAACATTTCTAGCTGATATGTCCTGGCACCGATGAAAGTAATTTTAACTTACTCGGCGTGGCAAAAAGGGTTCTACAGCTACACATTACAAATATTATATATTCAGTATTGTGAGTAGTTTTTAAGATTGGGGTAGCACAATAGGCAGAAGCACAAACAAACATTCAAATCTCAAGAAAAGGCTTATGAACCATCATCCCGCACAGGGATACAGAATCTCTAAAGAGACGCAAGAAATGTGGACAAAACGAAAGAATTTCTATAGCCCAGCCCAATTAAACAAAACGCTTCAGAAGTTCAAAAACCGCAAAAACATGTTTCGCCTGCCGGGCTACAGCAAACAAGCCAAAATATCTAACAAACTAACAAATGTATTATTTTGAAAACTATTTTGCATGAAGTGCACAGCATGAGGAGTACAATGCATCATACGAATTTGACACAGAAAATTACACATCTTTTGACACCTTAAATTGTTTTGAGGCTTACGCTGACAGAGCGGTAAGAAAATTTTACAAACAAAGTAGACTCACTGTTCTTTTTACCATACTTATTACAAAAACCTCAGAACTAAACCAAGCTTCCACATAAATTTGCACCCTAGAGACTACTTCAAAAAAACTAACAAAAACTCATCACACTATGTCCTATGTACATGTACCACCAAAGAGTCTTCCGTTTAAACAAATTTTAACAATTTTATTAAAAACGAAGGCAATTTGTGTAGATTTTGTTGACTACCGTTTTACGTTTATGTTCGTTTACGTTTGTCTATGTTCTTCGTAGTAGGTCAATCGTACTTGAATAATAAAAAATAACAGCATTCCCCTAAACTCTTTTGAAAATATTAATGAGTGGCATTCTTTTCCAAGGAGGTACAAGGAAATAGGGTAGACAGGGGCATACAGTCTGTCAAGAATTTAAAAATACATATCTGTCTGTCATGACACATTTTAAAAGTTAATTTAAACTCAACAAGACAGAAGGAATGCATCAATGCTTTCTAAATGCATGCATTACTATTATTTTGCATAAACTAAGGCAGCTATGAAATGTGATTAATGGTTGCATGCATCCTCATATATTTAAATGCATAGTTGCTTGCTGCAAATAGGCAAATCATTCAAAAGTGCTCTCTATCCCGTATTTACAACAGGTAAGATATTATAATTTATGGTTTTATGTTTATTTCATTTCCGTATTTATACAGAGGAAATGGTTAAACAGAATTGAAACTACCCCTAAATGAAGTACAGCGGATACCATACCGTCAGCAACTAGCTAGTCATAGTCATAATATGAGTAAAATAATTATGAATCATCTATAGAGAACTGATTCATTCTCATGCTTTTAGCAAGATACTACATTCCAATAATAAAACTGTTAGCATATAGAGAAATGACGTCAGACTCCAATTCAATCACAAAAGTCAAATGAAGTCATTCCTCCTAGTCTTAGTTGAACAAGTTTCCTACCTGTACATTCCGCATCCGTATGCTTGATGGGTGCAAATTATTCCTACAAAAAATGGTGTATCATGTGTCTTTTATTTTGTTGAGGATATCAAAATCATGATAAATTATGTATAAATAGAATATAGGTAGGAATCATCTAGGAAAACGCACTACAACCGTGATGAAATAATATGGAACTGAAAAACATGCTTAAAATATAAATGACTAGCAAGTGATTACTACCTAACTGACTGCAGTTAACAATTCATTACGCATGTGGAAACATACTTGCAGGAAAAATAATCTGAAACATTAACGAATCCACCACCATCATAAGCCCTGACATATGCAAAATGCTATACCAGAACAGAACCAGCAATTACCAGAAAGAGTAAGTGAAACGTGCCTCGAATGAAGGTAATGTATGGAATTTTCCATTAACGTTGTAGCGCTGTCAATCATATCAAACAAAAAGCACGAGTGCTTAACTCAACCTGGCATTGACCCTTATAAAGAGCACAACCTCAATCTTATCTGTTTAAATATAAAGCCAAAATAAGAGTAGCATTTTCCCTTCATTATCCATACTAGCAAAAATAATTCCACTTTAATCAATATTTTAAAGCGCAAATATCTGGATCAAGGGATAATTACGTAGATATTTATTACGTATTGATGTATGTATGTGTGAAATACATTCTGTTAGCTATGATGAAAAAATACGGAAAAACCACGTCACGAATTCAGTCTCAAATATGAATCCGTGCAAAAAATAATTGTTGAAAAACAAAATTACTAAACTGGCATATAAAACAACGAATTTAATTACTGGTATGATTGGGAAATTTGGGAATAGTTGTTTAAAATTGAATACGTAAAAATTGAATTGTGTATATATATATATATATTCCTTATGGTGTGATATAGAGATCCGTATGAATAATTAAAGCACCATGAAAGAAGGATGAACATCCCAAGTAATGGAAGTATCATTCTCCTACTTCTACTACACAATTACCGTGACTTTCAGTTCTTGGAATGACAGAGAAAGACATTTCACATCTACTAAAAACAAACATTTGCGTCATTCCGTCGTAACAAGACATACACACATATGACACGTAAAAACAACAAAATTCCATCATGACTAACAAATCTGAAAAAGCTATTGACTAGACATGACAATAATACAAAGTAATAAATAAATCAATAATAATAATAATAATACTAAAAACAGAATGTATGATCGTAGGAAACCTTTGTGCTCAAGTTGGGAAGATGTTCACCGTCATCAAAGAAATGTGAATCCGAATATTCAAAAATTCTTCTCCGAGAAGAGGAATTACGCCATGAAAAGTACAACCCTGGGTTTAACATATTCCCAGATAAGTATTACGCATAAACATGAGAAAAGATAACCCGAGAGAGAAAAAAAGCGGAATTACGGAATAATCGGATTCGGAATAAAATGCATACCACGAGCACGTCCGGACTACATACAGTTGACAGTCACAAATAAACGATACATATTATACGACTTACATACCCACAAGAACGCTCGAGAAAAGCTTACAACAAAAAAAGATGAGAATGTAAATGGTGGCAAAGACCTCTAAAAGCACAAGACGGGACTTAACCAATTACTTACATATACATACTAAAAACTACGAAAAGAACTACGCTTCACGTTACTACGCTACGCTCTTTCGTAAATCGTACTCTCCTTCACGCAAACAATGGCATGTCATGGAAAATATCAGACCATGCACCACCATCGGCATCCGCCAGCGTGAAAAAAAGATCTTCTCCATACACACACAACTATCACCATCACTGAAATCCACGAACGAACCAACCAACCAACCACGTCGTCGTGGCCGTGTGCGGTGTCATGCACTTAATACTTTCTCGTTCGACTCCCAAAGAATCAAAATCAAGAGAATATGAATAGGAATATTATAAATTCCACCTGGAGATAAAATTTAACTATTTTCAACCGAGTAAAATGAAATTAAGGCACTTACCCCTCTTGCGAGTTTTAATTCGCTGCCCAGACAATACGGGTCTTTCGGTTTTTTGACTCATACAACAAGCCGGGTATTTCACTGAAATGAAAAACGGAAACTAAAGATTGGAGAACTAAAGATGGGAACGAGAGACCGCTGCACACCGTCGCTTCTTTCTTCCGAACTACTACTAGAAAAGAGAGAGGACTAGACTCTACCCCGAGTTAAACGAACGAGAGATGAACGAAACGAACCTTACAAAACTACTTTGCTTTTTAGCACACAGTTTCCAGAGAGTCACATCACCACGCCACCGCCACACTACTCCGCCACACATTCCATTTATCCTTCGCTTTGTCCATAAATGATGTTGAAGACATGCCCTTTTTCTGATGGAGCCACTTTACCTTATTACGATAGAATGAATGGCAGCTTTTTCAACGTTGCCTTAAATGGAGACGTCTGCAGAACCCACCCACAGGGATAATAACATCATGTATGGACAATTCCCTGACACTTATTATCCTCCACTCGACGTTCGTCCTCAGCTCTGCTTTCTGGGCTCCGCCACTCACTTTACTTCTTCCAAAAAATAGGCTGAAGATGAACAAAGCGAACGCCCTCCAAAGATACCAATTCAACCAAATTCAAATCAAGGATAAGCCAACAATGTCTTTTGACTGCAGAGCCCGTAACATAACATAACGAAAAGGAGGGACTTACCTCGCTAGGGAAATGAATTCAGGAATTATGGCAGGTTAAATGAACTTTAAAAGTTAAAAGCTCACTAACGCACAGACATACTGGTGGACACAGAGAAAACTACATGAAGCAAACCACGCCTTTCATTTTCTAGAGAAAATGAGGTGCAAGTCCTTGGAGCTCCGCCTGCTGGTCAATATCTTGTTCATCTTGAAGTAGCGGTTTCTTTCAAATTAGGCTTAGCTTTTTAATTTTTACAGACCAAGTGTCAAAATTAACTCTTGGGTAAATTATTGTTGTCAGTAGTGCTACTGTTTACTGTGCTACATGCATATGCAATAGATAATTGGTGTTCTCCTGACCTGACCAGGTCATGTGCATTGTGTGTGATCAGTTTTTTTGTGGTGGAAATAATAATGCATTATTTAGTAACTAAATTGCAACCTGTATTTGAAGATTATATGAGGTTGAATTCATTCAGATTTTAAAGAATTGTTTTTGTTTACTTTAAAGTTGATAGTGTTGTTAACTTGTAATATTAACACTGCTACGCAGTTAACTAACTGACAGTCAACATGAGTTTAGCTGCGGGTAGAGAACGGCGTTCCAAGGCTGGTGGTCGTATGTCACGCCTGCTAAATGAAGAGGAAGAAGATGACTTTTATACCACGACCTATGGGGGTTTCAAAGAAACCGAAAATGATGACGATTACAAGTAAGTAAATTCAATTTAAAAGACAATAGCAGTACGTTTTACGCTATTGAATGAGCTTAGTGCGTAATATTCAGATGCAATGAGCTTATTGTAATATGCTATCTATTGATTAAAATGTTACGAAATTTTGTGTAATTATGATTATGATGATGAATTGTGAATTCATGTAATTTATAGACAAGGAAAAGAAGAGGAGGACGTAGTGGACTCTGATTTCGACATCGAGGAAGATGACGAACCAGTCTCAGATGGCGATGATGATGACAAACCGAAGAGACAACGTAGACTTATCACTAGGGCTTACAAGGAACCTGTGACATTGAAAAAGAAGCCAGCAGTTGCTAAAACTACCAAGAAAAAAGGGAAGGAAGAGGAGCAGGAAAGAAGCCCTGGACGCCCGAAGCGAAAACTGTCAAGTGCTTCAAAATCCCCTCCTGTATCCCCTGGACGAAGTAAGAGAACTCGCTCTGCTCCACTGGAGTCAAGCGAAGAGGAAGATGAAGGGGAGCAATTGGAAGAGGAGACGGCAGCAGATGAAGAAGCTGGAACACCGAAAAAGAGGGGACGTAAACGTAAAGTAGAAGAAAGTCCTGCAGAGGAGGAAGAGAAGGTGTCACCGACTGCCATCAAAAAGAGAACAGGGAAGCGAAGGAAAATTCAAGATGATGAGATGCCTGATTACGAGCCTATCCCTTATGATCCTGTTCCAGTAACACAAGTTACTCCAGCTTCAGGTGCATCACCTTCTCCACGAAGAGGTGGAAGGCCGAGAAGATCTTCGTTGAAGGCAGCCGAAGCAAAGGCTGATGCAGACGCAAAAAGAGTCCGGTTTCAATTCTCTCCCGAGAGAAAACAAATGAGAAGTTCGACAAAAATGAAATCTTTGGAAACTCAAGCTCGGGTCAAAGAACGTCAAAAAGTTGAAGCTCAAAGGAAGAAAGCTTTTCAAAGTAGAAAGGTTGTGACAGAAATGCCATCGCAGCAAGAACTAATTGCTGAAGCTAAATTGACTGAAATCGTAAATCTGGAATCATTAGGTAATAACTATATTATATAGTCTAAGTCATGCATACGTGTAAGTTATGAGTAATTAGTACCTTTCGTGCAGAATTTGCGTCCTTATTATTTTATTGTATAACTACGATCGTAAGTAATTGTCACTTCGAAGTAATGAAGGAAAAGTTATTTAGCTAATAATCTGCTGAATTTTGCTTCTTATTTGTAAGTACTGCAGAGCAGGACTGACTTTTGCATTGCAAAAGATTTCAAATGAAGTTAAAAATTGAAGATTTAAAAAAATACTTGCTGTTAAGCATACAATATATATGTAAATGTCGTAATACACCGTTTAGATAAACTTCGAAAACATATTTACAAAACGTGTGAAATTATTTTTGTTGCCGATTGAACATTAGCAACTTTAAAGTATACTCTATTTAAAAAAAATTTATTACAGCGAAATTTCAGCAAATGGAGCTGGAAAAGAAAAAAGCGAAGCCAACGAAAAAAGCTGTTCTCGGTCCGTCAGTACGATACCACTCAGTGTTGATGCCCAACGTGACGAAACAATCCGACGAATCTCAATTGATAGAAGAAATAATGAAGTTAGAAGACGGACAAGAAAACGAGGGAGCTCCTCCTCTGCCACCTCTTCCCAAAATCATACGAGATGAATCTCAAGGGGAGCTATTTGAACGAACTTTTATTTCTTTCAGCAATGAAGATCTCTTAAAAAAGGCTTTCGAGAAAATAAAAACGCGGGAAATACCTCCCAAAAGAGTTTGTGCTTTGACACAGTAAGTATTAATTAAATATCACATTCTATGCTTTGTATTTGTATTTAAAAGTCCTAATATACCATATTTCGTTCCACAATCGAATTTTCATGTACACGATAAATGCATGGATTTTTTTTATGTACTGTTAGTTTTATTTTAATTATTTCTTTCTATTTTTTCAGGATGGAGACGCCTTATTTTGACCCTGTTCTTAAAACCCCATATTATAATAAAGATATTTTTCGTGTCATGCGAGCAGCCTACAATCGAATTCTTTACCAGAGGGGTGATCGTAGGAATGCAAAAGTACGTAAGTACTGTGAATGGCTTGAAATTGAATACCCACATATTTTTAACAAAGGCAAGTTGGAGTCTGATAAGGTTAAAACAGTGAAACAAGAGTTGCAGTCAGACTTAGTTGGAACGGACAAAAGAATTATTATTGAGGAAGACAAAGAGCAAGTTCCTACCCCAAAAGTTGTTGATAAAAAGAAATTAGTGGAAACACCGAAACCAACATTAGTATCAGTCGCTGCTGCTAGCAAAGTAAAAGCGAAGGTATCTTCTATAAATCCTACATCTACGGTATCTGCTACGGAAACATTTACTTCAGCGACACCAGAGGTGAAGAAAAAAACGCTGATTTACTCAACTCCTTCCTCACATCCGATTTTATTGCCTGGGAAAGCAAGGACAGGGAGGGCATCATTTGGAATACCAAGGCAAACTCCATTAAAAGCCATTTACGAACCTCCAGCAAGTCGAATCAAGCCCCTACCGTCGGCAATCAAAACCGAGCCAACTCCAATTCCTAATATTTTACGTTCTCCATCTAAACCCTCTGCGATTACAACCATAACAACTATAGCAGGAACAGCGAGTGCTGCGGTTGCGAAGAAAGCAGCAGCAGTAAAGCTAACACCAACAGCTTCATCTTTATTTCCTGTTAGAACGTATGGACCAGCAAAGATTCCTGTCACCATTGTGTCAGCAGCACCGACTTCAATATCGGCATCTTTCCCAAGAGTTAGTAGTCCTCACAATATGGTCGCAACCTCCGCAGTTTTAACCGTAGCTTCAGTACCGGCTTCTGGAGTTTCGGTATCACCCGCTACCGGAAGCGGAATATCGCCTTTAATGGTTGGATCCCCTGTTTCAGGGCAACCAAGACAAATCCTAATAGCGAAACGTAATCCCTCTGGGTCTCCAGTCTCATTAGCTGGAGGTGTAGGTTTAAATGCTGGGAATGTTACAATGACTCAGAAAGCAACTGGGCCTATAGTAATAAGGGCTCAGGCTGCTCAGCAAGGACAAATCCCTGTGTCAACGATGTCTCTCTCTGCTGTGAGCGCATCAGGAGGGACCATGACAACGGCTGGAACAATCATAGGACCATCAGGAGTGCCGCTGGCCATGATCAATTTTCGGGGGAATCTCATTCGGGGCTTGGGGCAAAGCAATCAAGTAGTTCGATACCTAAATCAGCAAGGTCAGCATCGAATTCAAATTGTGCAGTCTCAGCCTGGTCAAGGACAAAATCAACCGTTTTTAGGAAATCCAGTCACTGTTAGATTGCCAGTATCAAATGCAATGACTATGAATGTGGGTCCCCCAACTGCTACACAACAGCCTACAGCTTCTGCTATGGTTGCCGCTGCAAATTCAACTGGTGTCCGCTTTGCATCAGCTAGATCTCCAAGACCTACTGGACAAACTAATACAGTTGTAGTGAGATCGTCACCCATTGCAACAGCAAGGGCAGTCAAGCCAGTGGGTACAACACTGGCTGGTGTAGGAGCGGGAATCACCCAAATAAAATCTCCTGGGATGTCGGCAGTCAGACCTCGAACAGCGGGCTTGACAGTTTCTCAGATGAGAGCTGCTTCTGCAGGAGTCACAATTGGAAGAACCATGGCAACAACAAACACAGTTTCCTCAGCAGGAATTCGTATGAGCTCCGTCAATCCTAATGTACGAACAATTACAGTCCCAGTATCTCAAGTTGCATCGTCAATCAACCGACCTAATGGTACTCCTGGGACTTTAACTGCATCCGCAATGGTGAGACCACCAGCTGGAAGTATTATCACTACTGGATCCCCTGGTCAAAGACCTGTAACGGTTACATCTACTAATTTGCGTCCAGGAGTAGCGTGGCAAGCTGGTCAAATTGTAACAACTCCTAATTCTCCTGGAGGAGTCCAAACACGACTTGTTGCTTCTTCTGTTAGACCAGCTACTGCTTCAGCTCTCGTTGCTGCCAATGCAGGAAACATTCGATTACAGCGAAGTAGTTCACCTCGGGGAACTACCTTAATTATGCCCATGAATCAGCAAGTTAGACATGTCATAACTCAGCAGCAATTGCTACAACAGCATGCACAGCAACAACAACAGGTTGCTCAGGCGCATTCGCAAGCACATCCACATCCATCAACTTTACAATTAGTCCAGCCTGAGTTAATTGTTCCTTCGTCAACCGCTTCACCTTCCACTATCTCGGTTACTCTTTCAAACCCGGTATCTGGCTCGAATCCCATTGTAATAACCCAACCACCTGGCTCTGTTGCTGGAGCCCCACTAAAGCCTTCAGATGCTTCGTCAGCTTCTGCAGGCAACTCTGGTTCTCAGTGAACAAGCTACCACTGCTTACATCGCTAAGGGCACACTGACATTGTACATGTACTTGCATTATATTAGATAAGATTTTACCCCATCTTCAGATTTTTTCATTCTTTAAAGTATGTAGTTAGATACAAGTGTTTATAATCCATCCAGTTTTACGTGTTAATAATGATTAATTAGAAATGAGTAGATACAAATGAAAAAACTTCATACTTAATAATTTCATTTGGTCTTTCGAATCATATTTTGGGGGCGAAAGAACAGAGAGTTAGATTATACAGTGTACACACATTATAGTATTTAAATAAGGTGATGGCGATGGGATGTAAGCATTTAATTTGACTTTTGTAAAACTAAATCTTTTGGTAATATTGCGGAAGGAAAGGAACCTATCAAAACAGTACAAGGAAAATATTAACTTTGCTTATCTTTCTTATAAAGTAATAACAACTGAAGAGTGGGTAAATTAGTTTATGTCATCCTTTCTTCGATGTCTTTCAGGTCCTCGTAAAGCAATACTTTGATGAATCAAAATCATAATTAATTTAATTAAAATTGTATTCTGCTAATGTAATGTAATATAAACCTTACCAATGTACAAATAATATTTTTAAATCTTTAAGTCTCGTCAAATAGCCTCTGAAATCTTAAAGTATAGTCAGAGATATTTAAATTGGTAATTATAGGTGAAAGCAGTTTTAATTAATTAAATTGATTGGTATGGTTAGTTAGTCTGCCAATAGATTTTTCCATAATACTTTATGCGCTCGTAGTTGAAATGTGTTGGTAGGTAGTACTAATCCGCAGTTCTAACAGACAGGACAGGAGTCGTATTCACATCGCGAACCCTCATTGTATTTTATCCGGGAGAAGTTGATTCTTTTAAAGTGGGGTTGGTAAAAGTGGAAAAGGTGACGCTGGTGACCTGCAGGTCCGATTCATTTTTTCTTTACAAGTACTACACTTTTCATTCAATTAATTATTTGTGACGAGTTTAGTAAAATTATAATTCAACCATTGAAGCAAAATATCTCGCGGTTTATTAATAAAAAATAAAGATGTTGTATTAGGTAAATACTTTCGTGAATATTTTAATATTTTTTAAAATTTAAGACGTTTTATTTTTTGGAGATTTATACAACAATACACATGTAACAATAATTGCGTAGATAACTAGCAGATGCCTACAAGTTGTTATTACCTGTGAATGTTGTGAATATTATATGACATAGGCACCGACATAATATATATATATACTGTATTAAGTTACTATAGATTGTTAACTTAATAAATTCTGCAGACGTACTTGTAATAATATTATGCAGTTATTGTATACTTTATAAAAAGATATTTATGCACGTTGATTTTATTTTAGTAGCTTTAAGTTTGCAAACCAATATGTTTAAGTTATGGTATTTTTACCATGTTAATTTTATTTCAAAAATTACTGACTATAAAAATTAGCATTTGGATTATGTATTGGTGAGGTGCGGAAGTAGTGCGGTCTACATTCTTCCCGAACCCGTCGCATCGTTCAAACTGTGTTATTGCGTACTAAATTACATAAAAATATATTATTAAAATAGTTATAGTTTTGTTCTCTAGCCAACTTAGCAGGAATTTTATTTTTATCTTTCTGAATATCTAAACTTGCTTTCAAATTGAATTGGGAAATAAAATGTAAACAATTTATGATGCTGTAACTGCGTTATGCTGAAGTCGAAATCGAACCGTACTGGATTATATGAACGCCAAATGTATTTAATCTGTGTGTATTTCACACATAATGCCTATACTATGACTCCATGTGTACCCTATAGGATTCTTGTACATGTACATTGTGGTGGGGTAATTTTCATTTTTAGCCAATGAGCATTAGGACTTTCGGACTAGAAAAAATTGCGAAATCTTGTGAGCTGTTGTAAAAGATTGAAGAGGAGCAGATGTGGGAAATCGATTAAAATTTTCATATTGTTAATAGAAAAACATATTTTGACTATGATAACAGTCTGATGTCACATTACTGTTAGTTTGGATTGGAATTTGAAAATAATTTACCCTCAGACCTGTCATGATTCCACATTATGAGAGTGAACGCTCTCTCCGCCTTCTTCTTCCTCTGACTGATGAGCTGTGAAGAAGGAACGACTTTATTTTCTTTCCGCTCCTTGATGAGATTTCCAGTTCCATTTTCCCCATTTTGTTGTGGACGTGGAATTTAGAATAGACTTTGGAAGGCTATTTCAAACTTATACATTACACTCGTAGGTACTTACACATAACTCGTGCCTTGCAATATGCAGGAGGGTTGTACGAATAATCTAGGTTTTATTTAAGCTATTAGTGTTGGTGGCAATGGTGGACTAATGTGTAGCCAAGGAACCACAAATCCAATCCGACCGAGACCAGAAATGAACCACACACCACAAGACAGAACAGAGAGCCAGTACATACATATCGTATTATTATAGTTAGATGGAAGATGAAACACATTATGGTTTTCAGTTTTATTATAGTGCGGCTACATTTCAGTTTAAGTGCTATAGGCTAGAGACTATAGACGCATCTCTTACCTACATGAATACAATTCAGCTTCTTGGTTTGTTGTAGAAATACAAGTTGACGGAAATGAGAATCTTGTATTTATCTGAGGAGGCAAATTACCCGTTACCACCCCTTCCATCATCAGCTTCAGTCACACATTCACATTTATGAATCAATAACGTTTCCTTCCTTCGCTCTTGTCCTGTCAATTACATGCAACTATATACATTGAACCTAATGGCAACAGGGTCTGAATCTTGACTAGAAATATATACATAGATACATACATCAGCTGGCACTGACAAAGAATGAATCTCGATCTGGATTGCTACAGTATTGCTACTGTCTACTTTTCAGTCAGACTGATTGCTGAACGCTCTGTCTCTAGACTCTAGGTTTCTATGTATATAGGCATATTCGTACTGGACTTGGACTGTTTAGCATGTCGTGTCATGTGTATTGCGGGAATTGGGAATGGGCGATGGACTCTAACTCTCAAATTTCGTCTTCATTCATAAAGTGAACCAGATTGAGTTCAGTCCGTTGAGTTTTTAGCTTTGGAAAAGCCTTCTCCGTATATGTACGGACTAGAGAGGCTATTGCGGCACCCTCAAGAAGTAGGAAAGACACGGGAGTCACAATCCCAAGGAGGAAAAGTGGAAGACAAAAAGGTTCCACTCATCTTTCAATGGAGGTGTTAAGTATCGTTTTCTTTCTCGGGTCAATTGTCTTCAAACATGTGATCTGACTTTGTTTGCTCTGGCATTTTACCACTGGATACTACACACACAACATGGGGTTTCCTTACCAACACCTACACCATCGCTGTATTTGAAGTCTCCAGTGTCGACAGTGCACGTATTACGTACAGAAACTTTTTGTCAGCGTTTATTATAGGATTCCCCAGCCCTGGCCCTGGAGCCTGGAGGGCCATCACATACTAATAGCTACAGTATAGTTTGAAAACCTTATACTACGCTATATACTTACCGTTAACAACTAAATACCCTTAAAATATTAAATGGTGTACGTATACAATTTATGCCGAGGTAATTAAGCCGGCGACAAGCAGTCTGGCTTCTGGGTTCGTCGGCTTCGGAGATTCTATTTCGGTTCCTGTCGCCGTCGCCTACGTTGTCGTCCGAGTCTAAAGAAAATTCTTTCAAAAAGCTCAAAGGGACAGTGATAGACTGTGTGCAGAGGAAACGAAGGGACCCTGACCACGGCACGGCCACACAGATGCATCTAAAAGTCTAAACGAACCATGCAGAGACCAACTCAAAAAAGTTTCAATTGGACATTTTGGGTATCAACTACATAAATGTGCCATGTATAAATAGCAATCCGATATTTCTGTTGATTTTACGTTAATTTACCTATACTCTGCGTATGTATCATACTGTACCTATAGATAAATTATAAATACTGTATGGACCTCCAACAATCTATATAAATTATTGTAGTCCCTGCGAGCTACTGTTGATATTGGTAAATGGTGGGATCAAGTTCCCATATTCTCCACGCAAGAATTGACTAGTGTACATAAAAAAGGGAAAAGGAGGAAAAAGTTGTAAAAGTGTCACATAACACGGAAGAAGATTAGCATTTTGGGTGGGCTCCTCCTCTGGACAAAATCCCAATTTTCTCTTGGTCTGTGCGGTCTTCCATTGAGAATCATTAAAGTGGTTCACGTTTTGTAACCTTCGTTCATTATACATACATATATGGGTGCTACTACTGTATATTGACTACGGCTATATTGTTTCTACAACCAACAAGCCAAAACTTTTAATAACCAAGTACTAACTGACCGCTTCATTTGCCCTGTTAACCTCTTCCTGAACGGTTCATTTATTGACTAGTAAAATTACAAACACTGTGTGACGTACAGCACATAATAAGACACTGCTTCCAAAAGCGCTCTACGAAACGACGATGGAAGGCCCTAAAATTTTTGGTGAAAGTAATCATAGTATTAATGTTCATTATCATCATAACTCCAATAGTTTCCCAAGGACTTTTAATATTAATAGAAATATCCAAGATGGGAATTATCCTTACGAAAGTTGGCCCTTTCATAGCCCTGGCTATGGAATGACATCATACGGTCAGGGTCATAGTCATAATGGCCACATTAGCAATAGTTACAGTTTGTACAATATCAACAGTCCATCTCTTCCCTGCGACGAAATCAATTTAAATGCTACCACAAGTGCAATAAGCTTAGGAGGGTGTGCTCAACATTTTTTAGAAAGTTTGCCTTCACAAACTTGTGAAAATAATTTTGACATTTTGAATTCGTCTGTGTGTGTGTACAACAACAACAATAATAATAATTCCGTTTCGGACTCTGATATCTGTGCTAGGGAAGATCCGGAGCATGAGTTACTGGAGAGATCTCCAGTATATTTTCGGGGGAATGAGAAGCATGCAGAAAGCGGTGGATATTTTATCACCGACAAGAATTTGGATGAAAGAGACCGAGATCCTGAGTGCAGTATTGGGGAAATGGAAGACGAGGATCCAAATAACAACAACAACAACATGAACTCACCTGACAGTCTCGATCTCGAAAGCATTGAACATCCTCAGAGGATTCCTAGTGGACTTATCCTTTTCGAGAGTGACAACAATAATAACAACAGCCGGTTATCAGTCTCGAGTGATGATGGCTACGGGCAAACCTTTCCAGTCAGTTTCTACGGAGATCATCTTTTAGAATGTGATGACATGGGGGATGATTGTGGAGGTAAGATGAACAAAATTAAGAGACTTTAAGCGTATATTAGACTGCAATATTTCTCCTGTTAAAAAAACTGCAAATTATTTACAGACATCTCATACTTGAAGGAAAAAAATAATTTTGATTTCATTAATTAATTAATTTGCTAATAAATAAAATACAGATAGCAAATCAAGGAAGGAGAGAACAGCGTTTACAAAAAATCAAATCAAGGAATTAGAAAGAGAATTCATTTCATCAAATTATCTAACTCGGCTGAGACGCTATGAAATTGCAGTTTCCCTCGACCTCACAGAAAGACAAGTGAGTAAATGCTTAAAATGGGGAAAATCAAAAGTTCAAAATCATTAATTTCAATTTTTACTTGTCATTATTACTCCAAGATTGAATTTAATTTTAAGTTTTTGACCATTTTATTCCTTGGTTTACAAACTGACGATTAATTTTCACTATAAAGGTGATGTGTCATGTTTGATAATATATTTAATTTAAAATTAATTATGCTTCCTTATTAAATTATTTGTACAGGTCAAAGTGTGGTTTCAAAACCGGAGAATGAAGTGGAAACGAACCAAAGGTTGTGTGTCTAAAGCAAAATCGCATAAATGAAGCGTATTCGTGACATAATATGATTATTCTTAATTTATTGCACCCTTTAACGTATTGATGAATGAATGACAGTCATTTTCAGTTTTAAATTTAAAATTCATAGAAGCTACGCAATGTAAGTTTAATGCCCGCATACTCAGGATTGGAATAATGATTTCAAAATTTAAATACGTTTGATTTTTTATGAAATTATTATTTAATATTATTTTGTAAAAAATTGAAAGTTTTGTTGGGTTGTGGAAAGAAAGTAAAACTCCCTAAAATATAACAACTTAATATAATGTGTACTTATGTGCATTCGCACAGTCAACAGTGTGCCCCTCTATAAATCTTTTGTTATTTATAATCTTTCCTCTTGAGAAGTACAATAATTAATTGGGCTATTTTTAAACTTACGAGTTGCTTATAGATATGTACCTACATGATGTACATAACTACTGACTTCCATGTTGGACTAATGCTACCTACAAAGTCTTATTAATATTAATTTAAACATTATTACCCTTAAATTACCTACTTACAAAATTAAAAATGCTTGTAAGTTGATTGATGAATTGCGTCAGTGTTTTTCCGCATTTTAATTTAGAGTAATAAAATGAATGTCCATGTGTGTCAGTATCTCAAACTCAAATGAAATTTATTTGTTACCATGATAGATAAGCTGTCTTACGTTGTTTTGTACATAAATGCATTTAGCAGGAGATGTAAATTTAAAATAATTAATTATTAAGCTGAGTTCTGTTCAAATAGTTCGAAATAAATGTGTAAAAGATTACAAAATAATTATTAATTTTATAACGAAAAGCGAGGGAAAATGATTAAAGATTATTCATAAATTTAATTAAATTCTCTTCTTACATTTAATTTTTCAGAACTTGATTTTCTTGTCCGTAAATTTCATCTCATCTTATCGTTAGTGCCGAAAGTCCGACTCTGTATTTCGTAATTATTTCGTTTTCGTGTTACCAACCAATTGATACATTTTGAAATTGCGTTGACATACATCAAGTAAAAAATACAGCTACAGTCTACAGCTGATTAAACACAAAATAAATAAACTTAAGAATAACTATTATTGAAATTGAATCATACCATATTATAGTTTCATCTCTACGAAATCGAAAAAAACATTCAAAATGGCTGGCTACATGGTGGTAGGAAAGTTTGATTGCCCCTGGTTTGCAAAGGCCGGTCTCATTATTGACGCTTTGACGAAACAAGATCCAACGAGGAAATTTAGTACAGAGATGCTTGGGCGCTATGAGTGGCTGGTAATTGACAATTACAAATTATATTATTTCCTATCCTCATCATACCAAATCACTCTTCCCTTTACCTTCACTTTCACTATCCTTTCTGCTCAACTAAATGTTAAATTCCAATTAATTAAGTATAATATTTTACATATTTGTTTAATCAGATTGTAATTTGTACATGCAACAAACATAATATGTAAGGCACTGCATTTCTACCTTTACTTCAAAATGTGTGCTAGTCAGCCAATGATACAATACATATTTTCTTGCCATACATAATATATGTGTATGTATAAATGATTGTGCTCCCAGTCGTACCCTTCCCAGTCGTACCCTGACCACTCGTACCCTGGTCGCAGTCGTACCCTTCCCATTCGTACCCTAATCCCAGTCGTACCCTAACCATTCGTACCCTAAAAACCAAAAACCGAAAGAAAACACATGTATAGGATAATATACTAATATAGTAACTCGTTACAAAATATACAATATATTGTGCAACAAATGTGCCGGTTGTTGTCAGTGGTGTAGGATAAATGTTGGTGCCGGTTGTTGGCACCAAAAGTAAATTTTAGGTATGTACACTAGTGATGTAATTTTAAGGGAAGTTAAAAGATACCTTGCCTATGCTTAAACAAGAAAACTGAGAAAGGCACAGAGATAAGGAATCTTGATAAGGATTGTGAAGAATGTGAATAGAGAATTGCTCTGACTAGGTGCTTAAGTGTGGTAGTGAGTGGTGTATTATTTTTCGTGGTCTACTATGGCTAGTCAAGAGTGTCAGGAAATTCAGTTGGAAAATTTTGACTTAGAACTCCTGTTTGGCAGTAGTGACAACGAGGAAGATGAAATTGAAGAAATTGAAGAAATTGAAGAAATTGTAGAAATTGAAGAACATGAAGGTGAATCAGGCAAGGAAATTGGCAAAACAGAAAGAAATAAAGAGCTAAAGTGGTTTGGCGGCTACCCGTTCACGTTCCAAAAGAATCAAAAAAACGGAAATGTTCGATATGTGTGCCGGCGTCGGAAGGGTGTTGTTTGTAAAGAAGCCATCATGACTTACCTTGATGGCACATACCAGCTGTTGCAGTTCCTTTTGTTTCGATGCCCGTGTTACCAACACCCCCCCCCCCACCAGCAATAGCAAAGAAAAAAAGAGGTCGTCCTCGCAAGAATCAGCAGTCAGCAATATCACTACCTAAACCAGCTACTACAGCTGAAACAATTGTGCGAAAATCAGGGAGGCTTTGCAACAAGCGGCAAAAACGAGCATCGGCAGACGACGTCCACAACATTCGCACTCAACAATGCTAAATGATTTCATTTCCTATATATATATTCACAATAATAATGCATAATAAAATTAAAAAAAGATGAACATGAAAAACATTATTTTGTTTCTTGGTTTCTTTCCGGGGTACGAATGGTTAGGGTACGACTGGGATTAGGGTACGAATGGTCAGGGTACGACTGGGACCAGGGTACGAGTGGTCAGGGTACGACTCGTTGGGGTACGACTGGGAAGGGTACGAGTTATCCGGGTACGACTGGGAGGGATACCGTATAAATAATACGTAAAAAGAAAACTTTCCTTGAGAGCATTCTAAAATACTGACTTAGATTCTAATTAGTATGTTATTGTGTACAGATATATAACGTAGTACACTATAAGATAACTGACAGCAAGTAAATGACTTGACTCAATAAATCTCAAAAATGGATCGAGGGATGAAAGTAATCAGAATCGAAATACGTAATCGGCCTTTAGCTATAAGATCAAAGAAAAAAGAAACATTTCACATAAATAATAAACAGTTGTTGAAATTGTTATTAAGTTGAGACGATGAGTTATTTTCACAGCCGTTCCTTGTCTCACCATTCCGGTTGCTATTCACGTACCCGCGCATAAGGCACAAAGCTGATAATGTTATACATAATATTCGCGATCACTCACTCTCTGCTGGTCTCTGATGAAGTCTGTCTTGCATTATTAGAATTCTGTGTCAGTTGGTTTGCCGCCGTTCGATATTACATAATATTCACCTTGTAGCGAAGCATTTATAAAATTTATTTTGTGCAGGAGTAGGTAATTATTGTGTTAGTGTATCTTAAGTGATTACATAAGCACAATATTATATGCATAAATAAATATAGACTAATACAACTTCATGCTTTTCCCTAATACAAGATGTCCTATCTGTGTTTCTTTCTTAAATTGGCGACGAGTTTCACCACAAACAAAATTGTCCAATAATTTGAAAGTAAAGACACGTGTGGCTAAAAAATAAAAATATAGAGTTGTACGTTACCATTTAAATTAAAGATGGAGAGCGGGGGCGGTGTAAATAGAATATTTTGTAGATGGTAATTCTTGCTCGCACTGCTTCCTTATAGCTTTGAAAAACCAAACCAAGACGACGAACGAAGTAATAGTGGAAAGCCAAAATCACTATATTAAGGACTGCTGATGAAAATGTCATTGAATATAGATAAGATATACAGGCGTCCAAAATTTACACGTAACATGATTTGCTCTTGTTTGACTCCCTCAGGAATTTGTGGACGAGACGCAAAGAACCCGAGGCTGGAATATAAAGAATTCTCCCGTGATTTGGGAGATGCTCATGGATGCGGAAGGGAAGGGAAATTTGATTGGGGACATTGATGATTTCTGTGAGTACGTCAACTTAGTCTTTGGTCTCGTCATCCATATTTCAACTTACGAAATCGAACTCGCAGTCTGCGAAAATAAAACTGTAAGTCCACACACACACACACACACACACACACACAAGAGCAAGTTATGATTTCATTTTTATTCAATACACATACAAAGTTACTACCTTCATATCTATCTATATAGTACATACATAGTATATAGCACTCATACAATATTCGTTGAAGGGGGAAAGTTGAGCGCAAAATAGTACAAAATATAACCAATACATTTATTTAAAGAGTGAAACACTTTCTGATTCCATTTTTATCGTTAAAAATAAAGTGACCTACCTACCTACTATGTATATAGGTATACCTACCGTCAACGATTTTTTTAAATACTGTACATAAGTCTTTTTGCATCTGAATAAAAACACGGTAATTGACACTCTAAACAGCTTACACGGCAATGATAAAGTACCTAGGTTTACTATAGTACGTTGTCTTTGACATAACCTTTTGAATAAAATATCAATAAATTATTTATTCTGCGCTGTCACAATTATTCTGTGGTGTCTATATATACATTCACATACACATGAATTTTCAAAAATAAAAATCAAGTACTAACTCTAAGTTTATCTTTTTATCTATATGGTTTTTTTTAAGAATTTTGAGAAAGAGGGTCGCTCAAGATTTGCTGGAAATGCGACAGTACTGAATATCGCCATTATTCAGTCACCCATTAGAGTCCTGGAGCTCATGATGACACAGCTCCTGTCTGCCTTCCCAATAACGGACCCCGGAACACTTTTAAACATTCGGCTTTACGACAAAAAAACGTCCTCTCGTGAACTACAAGGTTTCCTCATGGAAGTCAATGATATGGCTTCACCGACTTTGTTCAAAATCACCACTTGCTACACCGCCAACCAGTGTATGTACGAGGCACACGTCGTCCTTATTATGGAGGACTTTCTCCAGGAGCCTCAAGAGAATTATTCGGAATGGTTGAATCGAGTTGAAGATTCTGTTTTGAGCTACGCTGAGGCAATTGAAAACGAAGCTTGGACGAATTGTAAAATCCTCGTTGGGTGTAACGGACCACTATGTTTTATTGCTGAGGTGAATAAGTTTATAAAATCTCTAATTCAATCTCCGTGTGTCCCGTGTCCCTGGACACTGCCTCCCCCTACATATTCTGAGTTACCCATACCTAAAGTGTGTACTACTTCACCAGAGTTACGAATTCAATTTCTTACATACATTTATTTATATTTTCAATGTATCTAGATACAATATGGGCTATCTACTTCAGTTTTTTCAAACAGAGCAAAGCAAAAAAAACATTCTTTGCATACGTTCTCAAAAGGCATAAAGCTAAAACAAACGTTTAAAACTTCTAGAAAAATATTTTACGTTTTAAAAAGCTTACTTATCCCCTAAATTCTACATGTATTACGCAGGCATTAAATTTTACATTTTACATATACTTTTTCGAAACCATAATATTTTTGAATTTTTACACTGTTTAAAGATTTAGCAAATTATGTACCTAGTAGTTTGAAAATTTAGAGGCTGCAAAAATTTTCAAGGCATGCAATTTGCTGGACATAATTAAATTTTACATATAAGCCTATCTAAAAGCAAAATTGTCTCCGTTACAATAATATGAAGATATAGCACATGGAGATGTTAAATTTTTTCAAAATGAGAAAATGAAACACTTTGATACTCGAATTTCAATTGAATGAAATTCAACTATAGAATTTACATAGAAATGGAAAGAAAGAAAGAATATCCTAAAGTATGTAAAATAAACATTGTACATCATTTCTTATTCTGATATATTCTGAAATTTTAAATTTGAAATGAGGGAAGACACTGCGGAGTAGAATATCGACGGAGAGAGTTGAGACAGGCTACATTGTGACGATAGGACAACACGTCGTGAATCATGGGAAGACCGAATTGAGTAAGAAGGCGGACATTCCGTCAGGGAGGATTTCTCGGTTACATGCTTGGGGTTGGCCGGGACTGACAGGAGCTTGGGTGGAGGTGAAGCATGCTATTGTCAGTGACATTTGCGGGTCTATTCAAGGTCCTCTCCCTATCTATCGACCTATCACTGAATTAGCCCAGCAATCCTACTGGATCGTTCATGAATTCTCACAATATTATCTAGCCCTACAAGTTAGCTCACAATCTCAATTCCAATACTACTTTTAGCACATTTTAAAATTTAATTAATAATTTAATTATTATCATTAGTATTGAAAAAAATACTCAAAATTCAAGGAAATATAAGTATAGGATGTAGGCCCTGTACTATTGCCGTATTATATACATAATTATGCCACACATACTAAATGCAATGGGATTTCATATTTTTTTTAGCAAAAACTGTTAAGTACTGCCGTGAAGAAAATTTACTCGGACATGTGCATAGCTGAGGCAGTAATAGCCACGCTCCACGTTTGGTTTGAAAGTACCCGAATTACTGTGAATGAAAATATTAAACGTCCGAATCCTTGCAATAGTCCCGAAAAAGCGGAAGATGAATTGCTCTCAGAGCCGACGGTCACTCTCCCTGCTATCTGTGTGGGGCTCGAATGCTCACGTAAGTCTTCCAAATATATCCATCCATAATATTTAAAGCCTAGAAATCCTGCAACAAGAAAAATGGGGATTTTGACTCTGTGATAAAAAGTAGAAATCTTTAAAAAAAATACATTTGGACTATATGTCTGTATGAACTATGCAAACTTGACTTATATATAGTGTATAGGAAAAGCCAAGCGAAATGTAAAAAAATTCCTCAACAAAAATGAGAGAGAGAGAGAGAGAGAGAGAGGAATTGGAAAAATGAAATTAAATTGTGCACTCATTCGTAAATCTACATCTATCAGTAGTTATTTATTATTTTTTTCCTCAGAAAAATTGGGCTTGGATTTCCCCTCAGGGACATTTCTTGTTCAACCAGCCATGTGCTATGATAATCGTTGGGTACCCATTGGGAAAATCAGTGAGTACACAAGTCAGAGAATCAACATGGAGCTTGGGAAGCTTTGGATGGCTCGGGAAGCTATCATGGAGCAAAAGTCTTTCAAACAACCGGAAGATGAGAGTGGAGCTGGAAGGAAGGAGGAGTATGATGAGTATGGAGATCAGGGGGACAACGAATATGAGGGTGAGAATGCTGGCATTATTGGCATGGACGGGGCTGGCGGAGCTCCACAACAATTCACTCCGGACAATAATGGCTACAATGAGGAGGAGTACAATGAATTGTACGATCAAGAGTATAATCCCAATTACAATAATAGTATTGATAATTTCAATGGGAAGGAGCAGTACTACAGTAACAAGGTTGACAATGGGCAAGACTATGAAGAATATGATATGTTCCCGCCTGGACAGCAATTTTAAATTTAAATACCTCGCCTACCTATACTTCTACTATTGATAATAATTACCTAATAGTTTTAACTAGTAACTTGTGCTCTTTATAATAAATTAGCATTTAATGATTGACCCAACTTTATTTCATGGTAACTATCACACCCGTGTATTTTTTTCCAGTTTCTGTGACAATAAAATGATTCCGATTTGGACGCTATGTGCCAAGTCGAATATACAATGATGTATACATTCTGATACAACATTATCGTCGGCCGGATTCGGATTCGGATTTCTATAAAAATGAAAGTTACTTTTTTTACCTATTTTTACTGATATAAAACCTGCATGATACAAAAATCGTTACCGTTACATTCGCAGTCGCTGACATAATATAAATATGCGAATTGCAAATGGTTTGAGCTCCATTTAATTTAAAACATGGGCTCTACCTACTACCATCCTACGCCTGTACTGACTAGTTAGCATAATACAATACATAGTATGTACTTTTCACCTTAAAACATCAAAGATTCAGCCTTCAACGACGAGACACCGAGCTATGGGAATGGAACAGGTGTAATCCAGAGAAACTAAGGGGAACGTACACATAAATTAGAATAAAGTGGCGCCAAGTATCAACAGAGCCTTTTCTTCCTGAGAATAAAATTTATGTAAATGTATGTAGGAAACTAAGGAACGATCAGAGACTTAGGACGAAAACGAGACTATCATAAACCAAAAAAAATATAACCAAGAAGCAGATGGTTATTCACACATGCGGTATATCTGAACTGTGGATCAAGGTCCAAAATATGCTATCTAGATGTTCTAACGTCACAAACTGAAATTCTTAGCTAAAATAAAATGTATGACTTTTTATTAAAATTACTCTGAACAGACGGTTGTAGGACATTTTCTTCCCGAACTTATTCCTATCAGTGTAGGGATGTAATTTCGGTGAAAATGTCCGTGATACTGAGTTGGCAGAAAAACATCCGGGAGGAAAAAATCCTGGAGGAAAAAGTCCCGGAGAAAGTGCTAAGGAGGAAAGTGTCCGTACACACCCATTTTACTATTTCAGTGTATGAACGAAATAAGTATAATAATTGAACAACTGTTTCATAATTTGGCAAGAGATTATTTCTCGATAAATGGTGTTATTGAAAAATTCTACTTCTAGAAAATATCTACATACGCACATTAAACAATCAGACCACAGTTTCTGTTATAGTTATAGGAGTATGATTATATTTATATCCCATTCATATTCAAACCGTGTGGGGGCGGGCTGATTACGATTACGGTAATACATATTTACATGTAGTTGTATCTTGTAAAACATATTTTTAGGTTATAAGCCTACCTTTTTATGAGAGCCATTTGGACAGGAGCAATTTAAGCATTAAGAGAGGCAGTTAACCCAGTACTTTTATTTGAACAAAATAAAAATAACAAATGTTTTTTTAAGTTTCATATTTGAGATGCAAGCTTAAAAATGAATGAAAATTATTGATATTTCAAAAATTCCTTTTAGACCTTCAAGGCCTTTAAAGATATGTAAATTTCAATTTATTGTTAATAAATTTAAAATAAAATAAAGTACTTCTGCATCATGAAGGCTTTGTGTCAGGGTGAGTACTCCTTCGTCGGTACCAAAACCGATATTTAATACAGGAACAAATCCCAAAGTTTCATCTTCTCCATTTTTTTTTCTTTTCTTATCTCCTCATTTACCTAAAAATATCTTCCTTCCTTCCACTCACTTTCATATTCCATTTCATCGCCCACCCGCACCCGTTCAATGATATCTTGAGCCGTGCCGGGCTATATGGAATATATGAACTCATCAATTATTTAAAGAAAATACAAGCGGTTGATTTAAGACATGAATAATAGGAGCAACTTCTCCTCTTACTCATTAGGCATTAGCAAAAACTATAAAATATATTCAAAGGTAGGGACTGTCATTTCCAGTTGCCATTTTGTTATTTTTCACGTAGTAGTCTAGGTATTGCGTATGTAGAGACGTTGTACATTTTTACTTTTACACATTTTTTTTAGAGCTCTGTACTTAAATACATGTCGTATAGATATAGACTCTCATAATAATCAGAATAACGAGAATGAGAATGACAAACTCCTTTTTTATTTCCCTATGTTCCCCGTTCCCTTTTTCTTTATCCGTTTTTTCTATAGCGCCTTGTTTTGGTTCATCTTGCTCGGTGTCCCCGTTCTCTTCTCGGATCATTTTACGTTCTTGGTGACACTTTATAGTCCCGTGAGACTAAAGGGAAGAAAAGAGTGAAAAGTAAACCTGTACGACTAGCGAAAGACACACGTAAAACTTTAAAATAAAGCTCCTATTTCATGTCTAATCCACTGTAATCTCCGACATTACATATTTCGCCCATAGCCGCTAAAGAATCAAATTTAACCATTTTGCATTTTTACTATATGAAAATAAAATTCCAAACTTTAACAGTACCATCTACATAAAACACCAAAAATAGTTTTATGTATTTCATTTTTTTAAATTTCAAAGCAAACTTAATGGATACACCTTCGAGTAAACTCGGATTTACAATTTTTCATCAAAACGCGAATAGACATGTTTTTTGAGGGTGCGCAAAACCCGATTTTACACTTTTTTCAAATGTGTCAAACAAGAAATTAGCTATTTTGAAATGCGAGTAAATAAAAGTTTCTAACTTTAAAAAACGAGATGTTAACATTACTTTGCAGGGGCGGACTGGGGACAGCATTGGGCCAAGGGAAAACGTTTCTACAGGGCCTCTATACTTGCATGAGTAAACTATTTTCTAGATAGAACTTTTTACTGGATTTGAATAGCTTGTTTTGACTCTTCATTTGCAGTGCTCACATCTCCCTACATTATTTGGTATGGCATGCATACCTAACGGTGTCAACGGAACGGTACGGTACGGAACGGCACGGTAACGGTAGTAGATCACATCACATTAGAAAGATCGACATCAGTCGGCAACGGAGTCCGTCCCAACAATCTAGATCCTATAATATAGACTTCATAAAATTTAAAACCTGATCTAATAATCTCTAAAATCCAGTTCTCGTGTTATTATAGTTCTGGACTACTTTCCTATGTGTTGTACCACCTTTAGAAAGGTGAACATATAAATAGAATTTGCATATATTTGTGCAAATACATAATAATAATATATGAGAGGAACATAGTTCTTAGCCGATAGCTTTTAGAAACTTGTAAGTTGTTAGCTATATGGTGTAGGTACATATACTGATATTCTTTATTGATATGGATATTATATGGCGAGATCTTTCATGCAATTTCTGCTCATGTTATGTTAAAACATTTCCATTTTCACGATTCTAAGATTCTATCTTCTTTTTGAGTCTTGAGCCTCTCTGGCTCTGGCTTGCTCCTGGTTATAATATTACGGAGTGGCGTCGTCGTGGTAATGCAGGGAAAGCCGCACGAGACATAATTTGATCACTCACGAACCAACTCATGGATGAGTACAGTACAAGTATAAGAAAACCCTACGAAAAGTTTTGGGAAGGATTCCAAATCCAATAATGATATCATATCATTGGGAGGTATATATGTAATTATTTGTAAAGGAAACGAGATCAGCGATACTGTATATTAGTAGAACATATTATTATTATGTACTTGAACCATTTTCAAATTTTGTTACATACTCTACAAAGCCAACTTCATCAGGGTAGACAAAAGTACAACTACTTTACAGTGCAATAATAATGAGCAAATTAACGAGATTATGGTGCAATATTACAGATATTGTGTGCATTGTGTGCATAATAAACATAAATAGGGGGAAAGTATGTGAAAATAATTTTTGAAGGTGCAAAGAGGGCTACTTAGATTTTTCCAACAATTAAGTCCTATTTGCCTTTGACCGAGTGACTTAAATTTGATGAAAACGGAAGGAAACCCATTTAAAATATTTTCTTCAGTGTATTTTAGAAACCGTATTTTGGACTTTCTAACAAGAGCTAACATCAGAATTTTGATGTGTTAGAGTTAGAAATTTAAAATTTTTGAATACGTAATTTTATTAGGTTTAGTAACTATCACAGAGGGCACTTTTAATTTTTCAAAACAAAATACCTTCAACATTTTGTATTCTTTAGAGGTTATGATTTGAAATCTCAAGATTTGATGAAAATAAAATTTGCATTTTTGCAGCTAATTGAAGCCCATTCCTTCAGGTAAGTAACACATTTTAGCTCTATAGCCTAGATACCATGTTTTGTACCTGGAATCTGGAACGAAGACATATGTGATTAGTTTGTTATGGAGGCAGTACATATTAAACATAATGCCTATACATATCATTTGGAACCCGTTGTTGGTGAATAAAACATGTCCAAGAAGCTCCCATCTTTCATTCCAACTTTATGTTCAGGTCATTATTCTAAAGGGGAAAATCTTGTCATGTGTTCTTGTTACTTTATATTATTTACTGCTTTTTATACACTAACAACTCTTGTTACATGTACAATATACGCTCCTCACAGATTCACTAAACAATCTGGCCAAGTTATATAGCACCGTGTGTCTAAACCAAAACCAAATCCAAATCCAAATCCGAGCCAAAGCCAATATTTAAGACGAAGCGAAGAGAGTCGAAGCCGATAGACCAAAGAAATGTACTTTAACCATTTACATTTACACATACTTAAAGCACCATACACAACTATAATCCACAGCCAAATTGACTCTAAACAACGAGATATAGATAGAAACTTGATGTATGTATCTATATTTTCTCTGCCGCTGTGAGACGGCGACGGCGGTAGTATTTATGTTATTATTATGCACCCAATCTCTATTTCGTTCGTATGACAAATGTTTTGAATTTTTTTTAAACTTCTCTCTCTCTCTCTCTCTCTCTCTCTCTCTCTCTACTTTGATGCTTTCTTTGACTTTCCTTTACATATATACAAGACTATTAACTATTATGTACAGTTTTTATTACGGGTGCCATTTTTGTGTGGAGATGCAACACTTTACTGGGAGACACTACCCTGGAGACAGTACATATATAGTAGATATTTGGACTATATAGGTACTTTAACCTCTAATAGATTTGTGAGCATTGAAATAAGGAATTAATAAGCTATGTGCTCCCCATTTTTATTCCGATGGCGGCATCCCATTATAAATGTGTAGTACAGCCTATGTATAAGCAATTACTCTAGACATATGTAATATATACAGCAAAGATAAAAAGACTTAAATTTATTACTCAACATTTCGATATGTACAACTTAATTTGGGGCTGTCCCGGCTGTCAAAGTATCTATAGCTATATTCACATCGAGAAAAAAACTAATATGTTATATACTGAACTCAAGTGTGTATTAGTGTATTATAGAAACATTTAAAGCCTTAGGTTTCTCAGCTTGTATGTTTTCAACCGAGAGAGAGAGAGAGAGAGAAAATCTAAAATCGTAAGTACGTTGTCAGCCGAAAGAATTCTATTCTCATGTTGTGCCAAGAAAAAAAAGGGAGATGTTTGTGACTTATCTGATTTGTATGAAAGGGCTCAAGCTATGAACTGCCAAAAGTATAAAACAAACGATGGTTGAATTTTTGACTGCTCCACAACAGAGAAGAGGCTCCATAGAGCAGCATTACAAAACAATGGAACATGATACGCTTGAAAAGGAATTGTTTTTCAGTGACCTTACTCATACGGTTTCTGTTCCGTAGCCTTAATTCGGAAGATGTAGGTACCTACCTACTTTTTTTGGAAAATCCTTGGAGCTACTATAGTAATTTTAACGTTTAATTTTCATTAAATTTTATGCATATAGATTTTGTAAAGATTAGTCAACTTATTCAATTTTTAATTTTGTTGGATATTTCCGTCACTTGTGGCTCTTGTCTATTAAAATAATTGTAAATAAGCAAGTTTTATTTTACCGAATTTTATAATTGTTTTGCATCTTACTTCCTACATTGTGTAATTTACGTACATGTTTGTATGGCACTAAACATACGAAGGTAAACAATTTACTATCTAAACTTTACGAAAATGTAAGCATTATATTTATAGCCTCTCTTATTACACTTTTAAATCGATAAAATTTTAATATTTAGATACTTACAGTTTTCAACAAATTGTATTATTTGTACACGTACGAAATAAAATTGAAAGGATAAATCTATAATTAGTACATGAATTCGGTTTGGTGTGCACTCCCTGTTAAAAATAATTGTCGATTTCATGGTCTAAAAATATACCTACCTGTACCTGCGTACATGCCTATAAAGGTATACAGTAGTATACACAAAACTCGTTTAATAATATGATAATTTTTCCTTTTGATTGAATGCACAATTTTTGCTATGCCTTTATAATTTATGCAAAAATAGAAAACCCACTGGAAATTTATTAACGAAAGTGAAATGCGTGTGAAGCCGATGCTGGACAATGCAATGCAGTAATACAAATACGGTTTACATGGTCATTATAGATACAATAAAAAACTGTTGACTGTCATTGCCATTTTACAAAAATGAGTGCTGACATGCCAGTGGAATATTGTGTGGCACGAAGCGGCATTATATGCATAATAGTATGAAAATGGAAAGAGTAAAATAAATGTTAGTTTTATAAAGCTTTTCGACATTGACATTAAAGAGTTGCCCAAGTATTTCTATACACTCTACACTCAAAACGAAAGACCGGAAATTCATTCTTTAAATTTTTCACAGAAAATTCAATAATGTTGCACAAATTTTTTCTATTTCATTTATTTTTCATGTGGCAATATAATATACATTTTAAAAGTCCTGGCTGTGTGGCTGCTATTGGAGATATAGTCTGTGCTTTGTTGGTCTTGAAAAGTTGGTCTTGTTCATGTCGCTCTGTTTACTAAATAATCAGGATGCGGAATTATATGGCGGCTGTTGCTGTTGTGTAGACATTATGCGTGCATTTTTGTTGTGTTGTGTTTGCTAATTGCCAGCCCGAACGAATGTATTCATTTCCAAAGAGAAATAGGAAGCGGATTCTTTCCTCAGTTATTTACGTTTGCATGCATTTCTGTCGGTATTCTTTATGAAACATGCAAAGGGGAAAAACTTCACGTATCACGTGCATTTCCAAACTGTAACCATAATACCAGCATAGCATATTATGCCCGCGCGTCTGCTGCCTGCATTTTCATTATATTTTATTTAAAAAAAAATAAACAAATAAACAAATTCAAATTTCATGTGTAGAATCTAATGAATGTAAAACGTGGAGCTGTACAGCAACAACTGTAATAAATTATTTGTAAAACAGTTCATACTCACAGCTAGTCCACTTCCACCGTCATACTATACTTTCAGGGGCAAGTGCACAATTAATGTGTAAACATTTTCACAAGTTTGTTTACCACACTGTTGTTGGTCAGACTTCTCAACAAGTTGTCTTAACTTATTTTTAGTAGCTAATGCATTTGCATGACATTTTTCCTGATCTTTATATAATATTTTTTTACTATAAATTTACATAGAAAATACGCGAAAGAAATAGAATGAAATATTTCTATTCTACTGGGTGCTACACTAATCAAGTAACTTAAAATTGTAAATCGCACAATTGTAAAAAAAACTTTAGACAAGAAGAAAGGAGATATTTCAGGAATTATTCATCATAGGACATAATAGACTGCTGATAGTGGATTATGGGACTGGTATTAGAGCCAAAAGGAAACATATTATGCCATACCATGCCATAAGTCAAATCCGAGGCATATCATCAGTCAGAGGAAATAAAAAGGAGGCAGAGTGAGACCAAACCAAGAAGGCGAAGGGGATGGAAATGGAATGACACATACCATTTGTAAATAATTCTGATTGTAATACCTCATATAATAAGATGGGAACAGAAGGGACAGACGACGGATGCTACAGATATAATATTGCAGCTGCAGCACAGGACCTAAAGTACATTATTATAGAAAACCTTCCACATTAACAGACCTCTATACCTCCAATGGAAAAAAAGCTAATGGTAAGACATACTTAAGTAAAAGGTACATATTCCACAGAGACAGACAGATAGATAGATAGATATATAGAATGCCGTGTGGCTTTGGCCTGCCCTCCCTGACATCTCCTTCAGAGTCAGAGTCACCGTGAATAAAAAATAAGCAAAAACCTAAAAAAACCAAGTAGTAGTGTAATGTAAAAGTTTGGTGCAGCCTTCAGCAACCACTTTGGACTTGGAGGTTTTGGCTCTCATATTGGATCTGTGTACATCCAAATACCTTCCATACATACGCACATGCACGAATACATATCTGCTATACGAGAGGCTCCTATAAAATTACTCAAATACGAAAATGAAAACGAAATGCCATGGAATGGTAAGAAGTGTGTAGAAGTGGCTACATGGGAACTGAAGGAAAAGTAGTCGTATACTTGGATCTAACTATAGTACTATAGTATGTTAACTCGCTAGTAATAGAAGCATTCGCTAGATATATTTTCATCTCTACTTCATCTGTACCATTATCATATCATTACGAGTGGGACTGACTAGTGAGACTCGTACACTTTTACACTCTACTCTATGCAGAATTTGAGTGTGAGTCTCAAAAACTGAAAATAAGAGAGAGGGTTGTAGTAGTAGGGAAGGAGTAGCATGGGAATTCGGAGAATATAGTTTGGAGCGTGTGAGAGTGGCGGTCTTGGTGCGGTGGTAGAAACTCCGATCCGAAGAAGTAGTCGTAGTCGTAGGAGAAAGAGCGAAGAACAAGTTTGTGAGATTTGCACGATTCCTCCACAGTAGTTCTCAGACTGATCATCAGTTAACAAGTTCATGTCATATATACGCAAAATCCAAGACAGACACAGAACACAGAGAGTCCCACGTACATAAGACACCTTTATTTCTTTCGGCAATCGGAAGAAGTGGTCGCAGCGGCTCCAGGACCTCAGGCTCTCTCTCTCTCTCTCTCTCTCTCTTCCTTCCCTCCTCACCATGATCATAAAAAGATAGCGTAAATATACACAAATATTATACACATTTGATATTCAACGTCTAGCCAACGTCAAATGTAAGAGAGTCCAACGAATCTTATCTCAGCAGACCCCATATCTTACATCTGTACATCTATCTATTTGCCCAGTACTCCAATCAACGGTCCACACATAATTTTACTATATACACATTTTACAGACTTTATTGTGAGATTGTGAGTGCATCCCAAGTACCTGAGAGTGGAGGCATTGAGATTGACGAGGCAAGTCTTTTGAGAAGTAAACATGCGTTACACTGACCCAGTCGAACTGGTTCTGGTTCTGGCCCTGGTCAGTGGAAGCAATTTGCATACATAAAAATGTCCCCCCTCACTATACTCTACATATAACTATATAGTATAACATTTTGCATGTTATTCTGTCTTCCCTTGATTTGATATATTGATTGTTAAATTGTAAATATTGTAATTAATTTGGTATTTTGCACACTTTTGACTTCCAAACTTTGAATTGAATCGTATGATTCCAATTATTATTGCAATATAATAAGAACAATAACAACAAGATAACTGACGAGTAGCCTAGGATTTTTTTAAATGCATTATTATTCCTTGTGGTAATAAGCAGTGGACTGACAACGACAACGACCATCGACAACGAGTGGAGTGTGAGTGGACGGAGACGTGAACATTTGCAATCCAATGATCTTGAACGTGATCATACCATATTATTAGAGTGCTCCTTTCTACTTGTACTTGTACTACTACTACTACTATTAAGTTACTATCTAATCTGTAGATTCATTGCTGCATGCAACAATAAAGAAGAGAGAAGACAACAAAGTTAAAGTACCTACCTACACCTATCTACCTACCTACTTATGCCGATCGAAGCCACAGTCAACTTTGGCAAATTATGGCTCATTGCTTCTATACAGCCTGTCTGTGAACCGTCTATATATGCGTATAGACGAGCGGGTATAATGTAGAGATATGAGGCAGTGTGTAACCTATAGCGTATTATTGAGGACTCAAAGGGGGGGAGAGACACACAGAATTTTGTTTTGAGCGTTCCAAAGCCCAAGTGTCACTATTAACTCGACCAAGTTATCACAATAAAATATCAGTTTGAGACTTTGAGCGTGGATGTGTATGGATCGAGAGACTCGACTTGAGTCAGTGTCAGTAGTAGTGAGTGCTAGTTCTTGTTGTGGTGGTGCTGTGTTGAGTTCCTCTGTCTGTGTCCTGTAATATTCCAAAATTCCAATCTCGAAGACGAGAGACTGACTGACTGGAGGCACATTATTATTATGTACTTTGTATAAAACTATAAATTCCCTCCTTGGAGAAATATAGCTCGTCTCTCCTCACGATTTACGTAGTCTTCGTATATAAAGATACAGATATTCACACCGACTTGGTAAAAACAATTTTTTTTCTCTTGGTGTGAATTTGAATCCCAGATTTGTTTGTAGTTGTAGCCGTATAACCGTATAGCCGTAGCTTTATAACTTTAGAGACAAAGTTGGCGGAAGTACCTCCCTGAATTCTCGATTCCGATTCCGATTTCAACCTTTTTAACTTGTCTGACTAGTGATTACGAGTGAGTCTGTAGATTTTATAGAGGTAAAGGGAGATCAAAAGAACCTTTTCAAAATTGATGGCTTCAACTTCTTTTAAACTTTACTTAGCGTTATCGCTATATATATTTTTCGTGATCGGATCGGATCGGATCGTTGTCATATACAAATAATTTATAGTATTGTCTCAAACCGCGGGAATAAAGTGGGCCAAACTTTTTTTTTGTGTGTTTTCTTTTTACCTTTACCCCACATAAACGTGATTTAGTTTTATTTGCATTATAAATAGTTATATATGGGTAATAAATTACAGCATTAAAGTTTAATCTAAATATGCGAATTGTACAGTAAAACTTAACTATGCTCTTTGTACGGTATTTACTTAAATATATAAGTTGAAATTTATTTTTTTATGTTTATTTGTTTTACAAGTTGAGACCAAGCAGCATTAAGAACCAGAGATCCGCAGGAAGACGGAAAAGTAGAGTGGGAACCGTCGGGGAAAAATGAAGTAATTTTTTGTTTTGGTGCAGAGTAGAGATATCAGACACTTGAAGCTACATAATAATTATTATTAAAATGGAGTGCAACTGAAAACGGAAACGAAGCTATGTACTATCTCTAAAAGTTCTCCCGCCGTTATTGAAACTTGAAACGTTTCATAACTCTCCAGCCGCCATAGTTTGTGCATAAACTATTTTTGGACCTCAGATTTGTAAATATTAAAAAAAAACAGTTTAATAGTGAAAGACAAGTCAACGGAGGACCTAGCTACGAGCTAGAATTTTGGAAGGTAAGCAATATTATTCATGTCTTTTTTTTCTCTCGTTCCGAGTGTGTGTGTGTATGTGTGCGTACATATCGAATTATTTATGTCTACATGTTATCTTTAAAATTGCATGCCAAATCTACAGGCCGATAAATTCCCAGGGCACAATATATAATAAATATTGCACATACACAAATGAATAATCGTATTTACATGACGAATGATTTTATTTACGAATGTAAATAATCATTATTGGTACAAGCAGTGTCATACTACTACTATCCACTTGAGTAAATCTTTTTTAGCTTCTTCATATTTATATACAAAATAATCAATTTCCACAACAAATTCAAATTTCGATTTCGACTATTTCCAATTTTTAAATAAAGGTATATCTTAAAGATTTAGACTTTCAACTTTTGGCAATTTTGAAAATTATGCAAATATATAAAAAAAAAGTAAAAATAAATGGGAAATCCGTGAAAACTAAAACGAAACACACATTAAATGCTTTTTTCCCAAGCACTGTCACCCGCTATCGGACAAAATCGAATTCAAAATCCATATTTCAGATTGTATATTTTTTTAGTGGATTGCATCATTGCATTGTATTCTATAGTTGTATGTATTTGACGCACAACCCGCTTGAAATAAGATTGAAAAGTATACCTTATATTGTTTTCGCCTTCATGCCGATTTGGCATTTTATCTGCAAGCAAAAATATATAGAAATATATTTCTATGATTGACTTTTAAGCCACTACTGCTACCACTTCTGCATTATGGGTCCTACTTCTTGCAAAGTGGCAGAAAAGTATGAATAATTATGTAGTGTTATTAAATAATGTGAGCAGAAAAAACACACATAAGTAAAATAAAATTTATATATGTTTATCTTCACATGAGTAAGTAGGTAATCTGAGAATAGAAAGTCCATCTATACCCCAAGCTTCAAGGTCCTTCTGTTTTTCCCTCTTTCAGCAGAACCTCGCAGTCAAAATGTGCGGATGACAATTCAAATGGTTTGAAGGCAATTTAGTAATAAATACACTTTTACTTACATATAGAATGACATGCAATTTGAAAATTTGAATATTGCTAGATAATTTTCATGTTTTTACACGGAACTTATGTATGACAGTTGGTTTTCTCTGTTTTAAATTTTAAGAGGACGGCAATCTAGACAAAAAATATTGAACGGATGTAATAGAGAAAAATAATTTTTTTGTAATTCTATGATTTGTTTGAGAAAATTGCAATGGTTGCTAAATTATGTATGTATATAAGTAACGTAATAATTGTGAACACTTGAATATACCTATATACCATATCCATAAGTAGGTACTTTAATACGTATATATTTAGTCCAGTGTTAATAAGTATCACTTTGCCTCTTTGCCTTCAAAATCTATTATTAGATTTAGACATTAGCTCATCCTATGTACTTATCGTTAGACAGTATGGACATTGAATTATTGTTAGACAAAAAATATTTCCTGTTGTTACATTTGAAATTGGTGATCTCGGTTCGGTAGCCAGCGTATATTTATTTTATTTTTATATTGCAACATCATAGTTTTGCTTTGAAGTCATCTGCTTCAACCTTCAACGTAACTTGATATGTGTAACATTTGAATTCAATCTATTTCTCAATTTTCCTGTTTCTCTCTACCCAATAAAAAACCATGAGCAAAGCACTATCAAATCAAAGGATTGACTTGAAGTGCTTCCACTTATATTTCCAGAAAACAATAAAACTAAGGAAAATGGTTCTACCTTCCTCTTATTTCTTTCAGAAAAACTAATGGTGGAATTGCAAATAACAAAAATAGACGTGTAGTTGTTTTTGAAAATCGAATTGGATTAAAATAGGGGGGAAAACGACGCTTTCCTGGATCTATCTGTAAACATATAGTTTCTCGATACTCGTTTTTTTCAATCCTGTGACTTTACGTCAGATTTACAATACAACGTACCAACGTACGCCATGCACACAATTTATTTATATCATCACAATGCTGATATTTTATTTACATTTTCAATGGAACCGCAGTTATTGTTAGTTCAATTTGTGTTCAACCAAAAGACAGGCAGGTACAGAATGCGACATAGTACAAAACAGATGAACTTTTATGGAATTAATGCTTACTTATTATGACGTATCTTCAGATGAATGTTATTATTACAATGCATACTACAACCAACAACAGGCAATTATCGAGGGTAGTACCTACTCCTACTTATATTTGCTCGTAATTGTATTGTAACACGTACATGAGCACACAATTACAATGTACCTACCTACCTACCTAGCTTTGTTAATGCGCTAGTATTGTAAGAAATAGTGTAAGGTAAATATTTAAGCTAGCATTACATACAAATTAAGGTCACTGAATGTCAAACACCCGTGACGGAAAGCAGAAATGCTATAAATTTCATTTAAATACTTATATTCAATTGAACAATTCAACATCAGCTGTATGCAAGTTTTATTAAATGTAAAAAAGTGATATGATTCTACCTACATTTAACTTGGTAATTGAGTATGGAGGATTGTACTCACCAATTTTTAAGTAATATTGACTAATTTTTAACTTTTTGAAATTGAAAAAACGCAAAGTTCCGGTTATTCCTTCTTCAGGCGTTGTATATTGACGAGATATGATACAGAGAATGAAGCACTCGTAAAATCACTATGTTTGTAGTATTGTATGATATGAATGTGAATTCGTGGTGTGGGTGTTTGTATTTTGGTTTGAAATTGGTGGAAAAGGAGACCGGGACGGCAGTGTGTGAAATCATGTAACTTGTCCGATTTAACTTGTGCCCGATTTAACTTACGGTCAAAATAAAGCATAAGTTAAAACTGCCACAAGTTGGATTGGAATAGGTTAAATCGGAATAAGTTAAAATGACCATAAGTTAAAACGAGCATAAGTTAAATCCGTATTAGTTAATTCGGAATAGGGCAAATCGACCATAAGTTAAATCTGCCAGGTTAAAATTTAATGTGATAAGTTCAATCGGATAATTTAATTGTGTACAGTACCTTATAACGGTACTCGACAGTTATTTGTGATCCATCGCGTGTTAAACTTTTTGGAAGCGCTTATTTAAGCCACTTATTCCGTCAAATACGTTAGTTACACCTTTTTGTATTTTAAAATATTACCACGCTACATGGACAATGCGAATATCGCAAATCCAAGTTCTCAAAAGAGATGACGAATTCAGTGTTCCTTCCCTGAACCCAAAGCAGTTCATTTTCTGTGGGATCATTGCATTGTATTGGGAAGAAAAAGGAAGATGAGACAAAGGAAATATTGACGGAGAACTGTATATTCAGTATTATCTTAGACACGTCTTTATTCTACCAATTGACAGTTCTCCTGTCCATTTATGTCCTGAGTTATCATATCTTAATTAGCATACAATTAGAAACTAAAAAAATGATGATTTAAATAGCAAAGGCATAAACCTACTCTTGTAGAAGCCAACAACGTACACTCCTGATTTGAATTCTAAAATGACATATTCTAGATGATTGAAAACTGAATTGTTTTTCTCATCTGTTGTTTCTAGTGATGTTTCGATAGATCTAGTGTGTTATATCTTCATGCCGGGAATTCAATTCAGGATGCAAATAAAATATCTGTACTTGCAGTCAGTGTACAAAACACATAATTTTGTGTGTGATTCTCAATATTTATCCAGCCCCAGCATTTCTATGTCATTTCATATCATTATGATAAATACAATTTACAAAATATGAGTGAATTGAGTTGGAGTAAGTAAGTCCATTCAATTCAATTCAAATTGAGGAGAAAAAATAGACATATGGACTGGGTTCATATAAGTGCTGGTGCTGATACATACACTGCGGTGATTGGGAAGCCGCGCAGATATTTTATCAATTGTTTACCATGGTCATGAAAATGAGACATAAATCCCACAGGTGAATTCCCTTGCTCCGTGATGATATATACAAATAGATATATTCAGCATAGAAAAAACAGCTTGACAGATAAAATAATGATTGTATGACAATCAGTGCCCAATCATTTCATTTTCATTTCTATGCTTCCATATCCAATATACACACTCCATCATATTTATGAACAGCACTACAAAAATACAATTTTCCCCTCAAAGACGACAGAGATTTAGTTCAATGAGCTTGTAGTCTACTTCTGTTTTTTGGTCTGGTCTGTGTGGTCTGGTCCGTCCGTAAAACATCTGCGAGGGTCTCTGGTCATAATCAGAGTTAGAATAAGAAGGAGAAGAATATTGAAGGAAATTTGCTGTTTTTATAGTCGAACTGACAAATTCAACAGCAAAATAAAAAAATATTACAACAAAGAAAACAGCTGTAATCTCTTTGCATATTTTATTATTTTAGGATGTTCTTCCTCATTTTATTCGTACATAATATATATTTTGGTAAGTTAAGGGAACGTCACTAAATAATAAGAATTAATAAAAAATACATTATAAATTTAAATTATCACAAGTCACTACTTTGCGATTAATACCTACCAGTCAGTACCAGTATTAATACATAAACATTAGTTTTTTAATGCTAATTTAATGTTAGAATTATTGGAGTTAAAGTGCAGTAAAATTTATAAGCTAAAACCCTTCGGACAAAAACAATTTTAATTCAAAGCAAATTGAGCATTTAAAAAAGTCTTAAAAACTGTCAACTATACAGATACCCGTTTTCCTAGTGTTTTAGTAGTTTTTGTGATCGCGTGGTAGACATAGGAAGTATTATTATTGTCCATTCATATTATTAGAATTTTTTATGACAAGTGTAATACACAGCAAGAACTCAGCCTCTTCTTCATTGTGATTTTTATTCTGATTTTGTGATATATTGGGAGCGTTGAGCGTTGTACTTGAACTGATATAATAACAAATTTAATAATAATTATATGCAGCAGTATATCAATATTAGTATAGCTATATTATAGTCTCAAACCAAAGCAGTAAAATATTTAACATACGAAATGGATACGACAGCGAATTCGAATTCAAATTCGAGCAAGAGGAAAATAGTTGAACGAAGTGGTGGTGGTGGTGGTAGTGGGAAAAGTGATTATGGTAGTTTAGAAAATTGGGAAACTGGGAAAATATGTGTAGACGAAGGAGGAAGACTGAGCAGAACAGGAGGAGGAGGAGATGCAGGTCCAGTCTGGAACAATCCCAATCCTAATAATGCGAGGTTTGTTTTCCTTTCCTCCTCTTATAATAAAACAGATTCAGAATCTTTTTGTATTGTTGAGATATGCTCCCTCTTGACGACCCTCAGAGTCCCACTAGAACCTTATTTATTTTTCTATATACTACTATATAGTCTGTCTCATCAGTGTGCCCGAAACAACAAATATCTTTCCTCCCCATTCATCCAGTGACTGTGAGTCACAGTCACCGGAGGCACTTGAGGCAAAATCAACATATTATTAATGATAAATATTTTGTCTCATTCATAAAAATGTTATTGCCTATGTTTATGCTTTGTCATTTGAAAAATAATGACGATAGGGATTGCCTTATCATAGGCGTCATAGGCCATAGGCTGTAGTATATAATATTTACATTAAAGCTACTATCATAGTAATTATTTGAATAACATGGAATACTTCCTTATTTGTCTAGGTTTTGTTTTTGTATTGGAAGATGCAGGTCCTATGTAAATTAAGCACGTAATCTAAAATTTTAGAAAACAATTCGTTACAAAATACAAAGTGGGCAAACTTTACATGTAAATTACGTAGAAGATTGACCATCTTGGTTCTTCAGGAAAATTTGTCATGCCTTGATGCAGTCCAGTACCTAGGTGCCTACTTTCTTTTAAGCCTAAAATCGCTAAAAGCCCTGTTGCTTTGTTTGCAAATATACATCGTTTAAATAGCGACTGTAATATTTTGGACAATTTAAAACAAAAACAGCAATTATTTTTGCAACGTTGTAGCAGTTCGAGTTGGTTTAATTTATTGTAAATATATAAAGATTAACTTTCTCTGAATGAAAAATGAATTGATTTTCGCCGAGAAACGCCCACTAACGTGTAAAAGTATTATGCAACAATTCTTACGTATACCTACATTACTATATAGTGTTTTCAATCTATTAGAAAAAATAAGTTTTTATAATATACAAATATATTATGAAAATATTACAATTGTAAGGGCATTCTAATTTGTGTTTACACAAAGCCTAAAATGTGCAATTAGTAACTACCATTATGTAACCCTCATTTTCTGTTGATTGCTTAGTTGAGATGACTTGCTATATGATTACGTGTTTAACCAGAGATATAGAAGTTAGAGTGGAAACAGGCCGACAAAAGAGAGCAGAGGAGCATTAGACTGAATCCCAAAGGATGTAATGCGCAAAATACCTTGTGTTGTAATACAGTAGGAAGTTGTACTCAGTTTTCCCGGTGTCCTCGTGTCAAAGGGGCTGCCAGACCAGGTGTCTTGAGTTTCGGCTCACAGGTTGCGTTGGCCTTGTGTCCGAATCGAACCACCAGAAAGTTTACTACTGTTGGTTCTGGATTTAGGTGCACTTAACAGATTATATAGCTGAATAGTGTTTAGTGTTCGAAACTTATAGGGTGCACTAGCTGAGCTTAAATCAAACTTTGTCCTATTGAATGTCTTTTCCAGCTCTCGAGTTATGATCTTATATAAATAACTAATTGTTCAAATTCATATTCGAGCAGCCTGCTCAATACTATAGGATGCAGTTAAAGAAATGTTTGTACAGTTTCGCAAATAAATGATGCAGACGCGAGTGCACAGGTGAATTAATTATTCACAATCGTAGATACTTTTTATTAAATAGTTATTGTATCGCTGAATTTTATAGAAACTTAAAAATAGAAATTTCAGAGTAAAGTAAAATGAAACCTTCAGGTAAGAGACAGAAAAACAGACTCCTCGAGTCTCCCGCATCTCCTTCTATATCTTCTATTCTTTAATCCAATCTAAAGCCTAAGCTCTGTCCGGTTTGTGTCACCGGTTCTACCAATCAAATTCCGTTCCCAAGACGCTAAGGGAGGGACTTTTCTTTGTTCGTGTTCACGTCCCTGAGCAACAGGACTTGAGGATAATTTACATATAAAGTAACGGGACCTATTAGTATAATCAAGGCTCTTTCGAAGCTCTGTGATTGTTCCAGAGATCCCTTAGACCCCGTGGACGCCTGAAATTCAAAACCCTTCTGAGGTTTGTAAATTTATCTACGTTGAAGCTTATCTAATGTCACCTGTACCAGCTATCCAGAGATTTCTCGAATCCCGTGGACACTGACTGTTACCAGCTATACATAATCATAATATCCACAATATTTTCTGAAGGAGGCGGCTACAGAGACTCGTACATTTTAAAAATAATAAATCATACATTTCACCTAGGTATAGACATTTTGTTGTTTGGAAATATTCATAAATAAGTAACTTTTTAGGATTTTCTAAAATCATGTGGTCACAATTATACCCCACAATAAGTTAACCCAACAATGTCATATGATATGAAAGAGTTCAAAAGATGTTAAAGGGTGAAAATTTAGACAGACTCACCCTAGTGGAAATCTGTATATGTGCTGATACGGGTCAAAAAGACCAAGACTCATTAACTCAGTGGTTATGTAACAGATGGGTTAAAACAACAGTGCAATATCGAGAATAGAAGTAAACACAAGTAGAAATGAACATGAAAAGTGATACGGGTGGAAAATAATGACTTTGGGGTAAAGTAATAATGCTACAACCGTATGGAAGCTCTAATAATATTCAAGACGTCTCAAGTAATATTTTAGGCTTTTTGAGAGAGGCGGAAAAACACGACCTTTCATAAGCAGTACTTTTTATTCAATCTTCCTCTATCATCCAATTCAATCCCTGAATTCACATCAGATTGCCAAATCATAATTTAATAAATAATTGAAGAATTTAGGTTACTTTCGCAATGACCACATAGTTGGTCCGACATCAAATAGTTGGTCTAATTTAAAACGTGAATGAATCTCTGCATAGCGGATAAATTACGTAATGTGAAATAATCAAGAATTATTATAGAATACAAATATAGGTATATAAATATTCTAGAATTAAATAACAGTGGAAATATGTATGTATAAAGAATGACTAGTGGTAATGAGGCTTTTATGCTCGTCATGCAGTTTGTTGTTTACAAACAATAAGAGAACTAAAACTCATGCATCAAACATAATATATATACATAGGCATGCATTGAAGGATAAATTCATATATCAAGAAATGTACATGCATCATCATTCTTCATGCTCATACTGGCATTTGATTTTAAGCTTATGAAATAGTAAACTATAATTTAAACTAAAATTATACAAAACTTAAAGCTATGGGTGTACGTAGTAGTTGACGTTTGAGACATACATTAATGAGTAATGCAGGTGTAAGAATGACTCATATATGTATGACTTAATACCCTCCTTTTTTTTAATTGTCGTCGTCTGAAAGGCGGTATACGGCAAGTGAAAAAACCCTTAAATATTGGTGATGTTATTCCTCTTCATCAGTAAACTCCACCTCCAAGAATCTCAGATGGCTCGGCTCGATGGTTGATTTGGGTAGTTCCTCTTCTACTGCTGGTGGTGCCTGTGATTGTATGGATACAGTGACATTTCCCTCCTCAGCTAGGTGTAGTGTTGGTAGTAGGCCGTTTGGTGTGACAAGCGTGCTTCTACGTATCTCCTCATTCTCATCCACTCCACTTCGTCTGTGAACAAGAATCGTCCCTTGGCTCCGGTGTTGGTGTTGGTCCAAGTAACTACTGTTGGGTCTCCCTCGTCTCGGTGGAGCTACAGGTGTTTCAGTTGGTCCCTCCGTTCCAAGTAACTGCAGCTCAGCTTGCTGCTCTTTCTCTCCCTTCTCTTTCATAGTCTCCCAGTAACTCCCTCTCCACCCACGCTTCAAAAACGCAGCACTCAATTTCCACTTAAAGTATATAGCTGTAATAGCCATACACAGAAAAACAAAAATAATTAGAATCATCCACATGTACCATGGTATGCTACTATCTCTTTCCCATGATGACGTGTCTATGCTGTTGTCGCTCTCGTCAAATGTGATGTTCAAGTTGTTCATGTCTATTTTCATTCCCATGTGGTAGTCGAGTGAGTTCACTAATAGGGGGTCTTCGTGCTCGTTAAAGATAATGTTAAGCACATCTCCTCTATACGTGTTGTTCGCTATGGTGAATGTAGTCGTGATGGGTAGTAGGAAGATTTCGTTGGGGCAGGGGGTGTGTCTGGTGGTTCCTACACGTATGTTCAAGCCTGGGCAGTATATGTGAAAGAACGCATTATACACTTTGACTTGTACACTTCCCTCCGCGTCTTGTGCTGTGCTATTTCGACAGTTTTGAAGTACATACTTGAGTTTGTCTTCATACGAATTTCGTGGCTTACATTTTTGGTGTGTTGTTGCTACCACTCTATCCATGAAACTCCAGTCGAGCCCTGTATCGAATACACAGTCTTGATCCCTTGAAAGCAAAGCATTTGGTGGTCCTTGATATTTCAAATCACACGTCCGATTTTCTTTCCTCCATAGTAAGGTAAATGGGTCAGCTACGACAAGTGTCAGGTTGGGATTGACGAGTGGCACAATGAAACTTAGATGTAAATTGTCCATTTGTGGGTCACTTCTACATTGTCGAAATTCAGCTAGCTCCAGTGGACATAAATCCCCGCACGGTAAAGTGAAGTTCAGGAAGTCGAAAAATTCGTCATCCATATGACCACGGCTCCAGATCCTCTTGGTGTGTTGAATCATCGCTCCGCTTTGGGTGAGTCTTGATACCAGGTAGGCAATATCAAACTCCAGTCGCTCGATCTCTTCAGGTGAGTCCTTCCGTTCACTGATTATTTGGTTAACAGCATCAGTAATTTTCGCCATTTGTTTGTAGAAGGCTCTAAAATTCTGTGTGTCTTCCTTGATTTTCAGTTCCAATTTATTGAAATGTTCGGCCAGTTCTAATGTGTGTTCGCTATTCATTTCAGCTCGGTGTTCGGCCTGGTATGACATCCCAAGTCCCGCACTGGTGAAAACAGCGAGAGCCGTCATTATTACATTGGTGAAAACGGATCTTCGTCTCCTGATTTCCGTCTTGATGGGGGGGCAGATCGCCTTGAGTGGCAGAAGGAAAGTCCTCTTATATTCTCTTTGGCATTGTTGTTTGAGTTCGTGTCCCACATTTTTCATATTGATATCCGGGTATTTCAACAAATCGCATGGTGATAATAAGCGTATTTTGATGTTGTAGGAATTATACCCGTAAAGAGGTGGATTCTCCGATCTCCGCCAAATAACTGGTCCTCCTTCATCTACCGTTTCTGCTCCTCCGCCAAGGATCAACATCAAGAAGTACATACATCCGAGAAAAAATAGTGAAAGTGTAGAGTGATAGGGAGTGCGCGATCTCTTCGGTGGTGGTGGCTGCTCCGCTTCCCTCCTTAATTCATGTGTTGTTGCCCTTCCAAAATTTCGACTCGACTGATCCTGTCTGATCTTGTCTGGAACAGGAAAATGCATGTCTTCTATTGCTGTTGATTTATTTTTGGATTGAGAAGTACTCGCCCTCCTTCCCTCCTTACTATTGTGATGGTGGTAGGTAGGTAGTGACGATGTAGAATTTCCTCGGTGGCCGGACTCCTCGTTTTGATATGCGTGAAGTGAAGCTCCTCGTAGTCCTACTGTACTCCTCTTTTTCGTTACACTCGCCCTCCTTCCCTCCTGTCCGTTTGCAGGATTTGAGTTGGTGGCCGGTGTCTTTTTTCTTCTTCCTCCCTCCTTGCTATGTTGAGTTTCGGAGTTGGTGGAAGGTTTTGATTTTTGACCTCCTCCCTGGTGGGTGGAAGGTTTATTTTTCGATGTTTTTGTGCTCGATTGTGTTGGCCCCATGGTGGGGAGTGCTCCTCTGGTGGTGGTGTTATGTACAGCTATATTTGTAGCTTGTACTCCCTCCTGTCCGGTGGTAAAGATTGAGAGAACCTCCGGGTCGGTGGTGGTAGAGTGAGCTCCCGTCTTGTAGGTGTTATGTACATCCTTGTTGGTGGTGGTATGTACTGCCAAGTTGCTGGTGTGAGAGTTAGATTTCCGTTTGGTGGTGGTGGAGGTGTTATGTACCGCATTGCTTTTGGTGCTGTTGGCGGATACTCCCTCCTGGCCGGTGGAATGGTGGTATAGTCCATGTCCGGTGGTGGGGTGTGCTCCCTCCTGGATTGTGGTGGGGTGAGCTCCCTCCTGGCCGGTGGAAATGTTAAAATTCCAGTTTCCGGTGGTGGAGTGTGCTTCCTCCCTGGTGGAAGAGAAGTCTACGCCCTCCTTGCTGGTGGAAAAATTAACTCCCTCCTTACCGCTTCTACCATGAAGTCTCGAGTCTTGTTTTAGTGCTCCTCCTCTTCCGGTGGAAGTCCCGGTGGAGGTAGAAGGCTTTTTCGATTTTTGTGAGTTTTCGGTGTGCTCCGACTTGTCATTTCCTTCTTCACTTCGTACCCGTTTAGTACTGGTGGTGGGGATTGAAGACGGGGTTTTTTCGAAAACGATTTTCTTTTGATTTGCGTCCAGCCAGACTGTTCTTTGGGGACGTCTTTTTGGCTCCGGTGGAGGAGATGGTGTGCGTGGTAGAAATTTCGCCGCATTCTCTGCCCTCCTTGCTTTACAAATGGAGCAGTCAGATTTACGTGGCCTGTGCTGTTCATCCGATTTTTGACAAAAGGATTGTGCACATTCTGATAGAGATGGAAGAGCAGAGGAAAATTGTCGGTTGATAATCCTAATGGCTTCCCTCTCCTCTTCCCTATCAGTGTAGAAGAAGCTGTTTCTGCTACTTTTTCTTTCTACTACTCTAACCATGAAGGCTCGGTGGTCGTCCTTTGACTCCTTTTCGGATTGATCCTCAGACTGTTCGTCGTCTGACTCCTGTAGATTATCCGATTTTACCGGTTTTTGTGTCGTTTCTAAAGTTTCGCCAATAAGTTTTTGAAGTAGAATTTCTAATTGCTGATCATGTTCCAGTTGTCGATGTCGAATTATCTCTTTCCAGGCTAGGTCCACTGCCTCCTGGAATGGGTTGTTTTTGAGATTTTCTCGCAAGTTTTCTTGAAACATGTGTTTTTCTTCCTGTGTATGAAGCTTGTCAATTATGGTTTTCGCATTCATTCCTCCAATTGGTCCAGATTGATAGACCCCTTTTTCAAACGCAGAATCTTGTAATAAGCAGATTTCCTGAAACGCATCTTTTGATTTTAGAGTCCTTAGGCTCTTGAGCTGATTCGAGGTACGTTCTAGTGCTGTTGGAAAGTCTTGTCCGCCAAACTTAGTCCTACAGTCACTCAAATTCTTTCCCAATAGAATGTTTAACACTCTATTTTCTTGTTGGGACTGAATTGATTTATGGAGTTCTTGCATTGTTAGATGTGCTTTCTCTCCTTTCTGTTGTTTTCGGTCTTCTGGTGATATAGGTTTGAAGCGTTTCTCCTCCTCTTCTACCCAGGCGTCGTGTCTTCTTCTAAGGGCCAGATGTTCCTCCTGATTTAGCTGTTCACTGTTCCGTTTTCGTGATAGCATCAAGCTTGTACCTGGTGAGCTTGAAGTACTAGGCTGTTGCTTGTGCCTAGAAAGAGTTCTTCCTTCCTCTTTCGATAGGGGTAAGTCGGATAGTGTGACAAATCCGTCTTGTTCGCATTTGGGTAGGAGTTCCGGGATTTGATCTAAAATTAGTTTTGCCGCCACTTCCACATCATAATAACCGAAGTATCTCTCTATCAGAAGTTTACATAGTATTTTTGCTAATGGGGTGGACATTTGGGACATTAAAAATTTGATCGCATTCTCATGTTCTAGTTGTTGTTGCTCATGATAATGTGTCTTCCATAATTGATGGGCTTCATTGGTTTTGCTTTCCAGGCTACTTACTTCAAAGGTTTCCAAATCACTCGGAGTGTAAAAGGGAATCTTGCTTCCGTCAATCTTCCCTTCTTTTAAGACATTTGGTAGGTCTTTATGTATTTGTAGCCATGTTAGAAGGACCGCTATCTGTTCACCATATCTTTCGAAATATCTATCTAATGCTAGCTTCCCCAGTTGTCTTGCCAATTCTGTTCCTAGGCTGGAGAGAATAAACTCATAGGTTTCTTCTTTCGATCTCGATGGTTCTTTCTTTTCAGGAACGCAGTCTTCCTTCTCATTCTCCGCCTGGTTTCCAACTGGTCTCATCATTAGGGCTTTGTTGGCTGTTGGTGTATCTTCACTTTCTTGATCCGAAAGGATGCCTGTATTCTCATCTGTTGCAGAATCTTCCGTATGTCTGTACACCTTCTGCACCATTGTGGGTCCTTGGTTGTATTTCTTGGGTATGCATGGTAGGAGTTGTTCCCAGTGACCTCCCATATTCTGCAGTATGACATCTTCTCGCAAATGTAGAGGCAATTCTAACCAGGTCCTATAGGCTCCTTCTTCTAGACCGTATTTCTGAATGTTTCGATAGAAGATATCTTCAAAATTGATCTTCTCATGTCGATCCTTTGTTCTTTCCGTTATGATTTTGAGTACTCTTTTCACCTGGTTTTTGTAGAGAATTTGATCCAGGGTGTCCTTGTTTCGATCATCGTCTTCCGATTGGAATGGAGTTTCCAGTTCTGGGTCATTTGTTCTCGTATACGGCCAGTCACTAACGGGTCTCCTAAGGGGCTGTGGGATAATCGCCCAGGTTCGTTGTGTGCCCGTAACCACTCCATACTTGTGGATGTTATCCTGTAAAATTTTCGTGTATTGTTTTCTGTCGACTGGTCGCATTTCCCTAAACAAGAATTCTTGTGCTCTAGTTGTTAGTATAGCATGTATATTCTCCTCAAGTTCTTGTTTGTATTTCTCGAGTTCCGCGGCCAGGACCAATGCTTGCAGAGTACTTCTGTGTAAGTGTGAGAGTAGGTCCGCTTGTTCTCTTCTCCAGATTGCTGAGTCTCTTCTGATCATCTTTTCCAATGAAGGTATCGGATCCTCTCCGCTGGGAATGTGAATGGGGGACTTCCTTGCCCTTCTGATATTATATTGGAATGTTCCCGGGTAATTTTCTTCTTGGACCACTTGTAACCTGGTTTTTCGTTTCCAATAGGCATCCAGAATCTCGAATTTTTCTTGAATCGTATGAATGGCATCCGGAAGATGACCAAACATTTCAATTGTTCCATCTATGTTCTTTATGTTGTTGTCTTCAGCTACCGGGAATAAGTTTCGGATAGCATTCTCTGTAGCCTCCGGGTCGTAATGATCCTTCTTCTTATCGGAGATATAATTGCATAGATACTCAATCACCTCGCATCTTGTCTGAGGTGAATTGCTTTTGGAACGATTCTGTTGAATTTCTCGATTCGGTGTAGAATGCTCATGGATCGGTTCCTGTGGCCATGGAGCTCCCTGATCTGTCTTTTCCCAGTCTAGTGTAGAATGTCTGTCGTGGTGTTTATTTGGCGATGTGGAAGCTGAGGCTCCAGTCCTGGGTCGGATTATTTCCTCCGTATCTGGATTAATCCTCAGTCTAGCTGGTTTTGGATGGCAGATCCTTCTTGAGGAAGAATTTCCTCTTAACAGTTCTGGTTCAAGTGGTGCTCCGGTGGAGGCCCTCCCTGTCTCTTCTATATTATGAGAAGTCGGGGTCCTCTCGGTGGGGATGGATTGTTGGTCATCATCCTCCATTGCTACATTGCTGTTGTAGTCTTCCTGTACTTCTTCCTCTTCAGAATTCGTAGCGTTGTTGTTCTGAGGGAGTGGTGGGGTGGTGGTGGATGTCGGAGCTAGGGGCGTAAACGGGTTGATGGTCGACTGAATATGCTGAGCTCTCGCTCGTCTAAGTGCCAATACTGTTTCCCATTCCTGCCTAGTTACCCTAGTCCTAATTAATCCATTTTGAAGTGGAGGCAGCTGTACAGGTTCCAGGTCCGAGTCAGTGTCATTGCTGGAGCTATCCGTCCATTCATTTGTTGTAGTCTCTACTCCTTGTCTTGGGCGGAGTAGGTAAGCATTATTTTGCTTGAATTGAGATAGCATCGCTTCGGTATCCGAGTCTTCTCCAGTGGTGGGGCTATCTTCCCGATGTTTATCCGCTGGATGTTTCTCTACTCTTCGTCCAGGTCGGAGTAGGTGTGCTGGGTGTTGATCGCAGTTGGGGCCAACACCGTCGTGTTGAAATCCTCCTACATGTGAGTTCATCCTCCTATGTGCGTATTCATGCTTCGAGTCTTCCGTTGACGAGTCTTGATACAGGGGATATGTAGGGGATTTAGGGAGTGCCATTTGATTAGCATGGTCTTGTATTCTTGACGTGTCTGCGTCTGAGAAAAGATCCGCCAGCCTTGGCCTGGGGGTGTCTTCACTCCTTCCACTGCTGCTGCTACGTGATGAGGAGTCCATATGTAAGCTTCCTTTCCACGGAGTAGAGTGGGTGGCTCGACGTGCAACAGCTTCTATGAAGCTGACATCTTCTTGAGCTAGATGGGCAGGTGGTGGGGGTCTGTTGCCTCCCTCCTGTCTTGAGGTACTTCTTGTATGTACCTGATTGTTTTGTCGCTCGGGGGTTCGTTCTCTTGCATTATTGTTGTTGTTGCGAGATGAGTGATCGTTTTGGGTGTTGGCTCGACCTACTTTTGATGATGACGAACTCCTTCCTCGCTGACGTGATCCGCCGCGCCCTGATTTGGAATTTCTACGACTTCCGTCCTGGGAGCTTCTGGCGGTGGATGATGATGTGTCTCTTCGGCTCCGTGGCGGAGACACGCCGTCCAACCAATACCTGCAATCATCCTTCTTATGGTTGGGTTTTCCACAGTATGAACATATGGTTTTGCTCTTGGCTTTTCCACCAGGTTGGTTCCATGAACTTGGTGGTGGGGAGTTTTCGCTCCTCCGGGTGTAATCGTCTTCACGATTGTCTCTACGCCCTCCTCTTTGGGATCGGCGGAAACGGGACCGTCCGCGTTCGGTTCCTCCTCTTCCTCCAGATCTTTCGTCCTCCTGGTGGGCTCTGAATGCCTGGGGTGGGTTGTACACGGCGTTACCTAGCGCTCGTTCGCGGTTGTCGTCGGTGGCTTTGAGTAGCTCAAGTAGGATTTCGGGTGTCTTCACTGTGGAGACACGCCAGGTTTGAAGGAATCCTACGTATTCCTCTTGATCCGAGAGTTTGCTTACGGTGAGGCATAAGACGGTTTCGTTGTCCATTCTTCTCCCGGCTCTATCCAGATCGTTGTTGATGGCTAACAGCTGGTTTAGATAGCTGTAGCCGCCTCCCGTAGCCATACGGAGGCCGAAGAACTTTTCTGCAAGTTGGACTCGTTCATCCTCTTTTCGGGGCTCGAACATTCTTGAGAGTTCTTCCATGAGGTCTTTTGCCAATGTGATGTGGTGCACTTTGAGAAGTACATCCCTATGAAGGCCTGAATGTATAGACAAAACGGCTGTGTTGTTGGCTGCCTCCCAGTTCGCTATGTCTGTAGCCTCTTGAAGTGTTGGGGGCAATGCGAAAACTGGTTTTGTATATGATCCGTCCACTATGACTCCTAAGTGAACGGTGCCTAACGCCATTTTCATATCGATGAACCACCTGGTGTAATCTGATGGTCCTTTCAGCTTTTCGAAGTCGACTAATGGGCGATTGAAGGTTCTGTTACCCAACATATTGTCCTGAGTATGTTTCTGGGCCGCGGCTCTAAGTATGGCGAGTCTAGATTTTAATGCCGCGTTCTCTAACTGCAGTGGTACGCTAGCTTTCTGGTCCGCCGTCAGGTGTTCAGATGCTCCTAACTTAGCTTGCAGTTCCTCTATCTTTTTGTGATAATAAGACTTAACTTTACGTACCTCGAGTTCGTAGTGTTTATTAGCTTCTACTACCGTCTGCTCTGCAGTGAGGACAGGCTCCGTTGATCTTCGGGTTTGGGGGCCTGACTTTACGACTATTTTGCCTGTAAAGATTTGTGGGACTGGGGATGATTCCGGAATTCTGGAACTCTTGGGCGGCTGTGGGGGCTCTACCTTCGATTCTGGAATACCCTCGGTCTTGATTACTGGTTTCACTGGTGACATGGGATTATTGTTTCTACACTTTGTCACTACCACTTTCAATTTCACTAGCCACACCCTGGAACTACTGCAGTGATGTGGGGGAAACTGAGAACTGTTCTTCACAATACCATATGGGAAAAGTCTACACTTGGTTTGTGGAATTATTTAATACACCACTACGCGCTGGTTAGTCTCTTCAACTGCGTGGGTCACTGTATTCTTCACTAAGGGTAATGTTCTACTCACTTTAGTGGGCTCTACGCGCTGGAAGCTATCTCAGTCACGGAGTCTGTGGATTGAAAACTGCTTCTTTTTTCACTTCTAAAATTTACTTGTTAACTACCTGCACTTTTGACGAAGTTGCTAAGTAGTTTTGATGGTAATTTACTTTCTGAACCTTTTCACGATATTAAATTTAAAATTTCGAAGATTTGATTTTTGTAACAGCTGTTGTATGTTTGTACGTAGAAAAATTTCAATTTTGAAGTTAAATTTTGTGGAATTTCGAAGATTAATTTTGTGTATGATTTTACTTTTAGATTCGAAGAATTGATTGGAACCCTCAATAAAAAGATAGGCTTCAACGTTTGATTTTTAAATTTGAAGATGATGAAAACACAAAATTCGCAGAAAAAATGTCAGATTTTTAACTTTCGATTTAATTTTGAAATTTGAACGGTAACCCTCTGTTAAGAGACGGGCTATAACGTGTTAAAGGGTGAAAATTTAGACAGACTCACCCTAGTGGAAATCTGTATATGTGCTGATACGGGTCAAAAAGACCAAGACTCATTAACTCAGTGGTTATGTAACAGATGGGTTAAAACAACAGTGCAATATCGAGAATAGAAGTAAACACAAGTAGAAATGAACATGAAAAGTGATACGGGTGGAAAATAATGACTTTGGGGTAAAGTAATAATGCTACAACCGTATGGAAGCTCTAATAATATTCAAGACGTCTCAAGTAATATTTTAGGCTTTTTGAGAGAGGCGGAAAAACACGACCTTTCATAAGCAGTACTTTTTATTCAATCTTCCTCTATCATCCAATTCAATCCCTGAATTCACATCAGATTGCCAAATCATAATTTAATAAATAATTGAAGAATTTAGGTTACTTTCGCAATGACCACATAGTTGGTCCGACATCAAATAGTTGGTCTAATTTAAAACGTGAATGAATCTCTGCATAGCGGATAAATTACGTAATGTGAAATAATCAAGAATTATTATAGAATACAAATATAGGTATATAAATATTCTAGAATTAAATAACAGTGGAAATATGTATGTATAAAGAATGACTAGTGGTAATGAGGCTTTTATGCTCGTCATGCAGTTTGTTGTTTACAAACAATAAGAGAACTAAAACTCATGCATCAAACATAATATATATACATAGGCATGCATTGAAGGATAAATTCATATATCAAGAAATGTACATGCATCATCATTCTTCATGCTCATACTGGCATTTGATTTTAAGCTTATGAAATAGTAAACTATAATTTAAACTAAAATTATACAAAACTTAAAGCTATGGGTGTACGTAGTAGTTGACGTTTGAGACATACATTAATGAGTAATGCAGGTGTAAGAATGACTCATATATGTATGACTTAATAAAAGACTTACATAAAATAAGCCCCGTGAGCTCTGTCTAAAATACAAACATTCTTTTACAGCAAATTCAAAAGAATTCATATATATATGCAAAAACTACATAGTAGTAAAAAAAATTACATATTGTGCAAGGACAGAATCAGAATCAGTCTCAGATTCAGATTCAAAAGTCAGGGCGAAGAGAACAAAAGTCTTTATAGTTGAGACAGTCTTTTAAATCCAGCGTGTGTTTGTTAGTTTCTCTTTTTTCTTTTTTCCCCTTTGCATTTTTTGATTGACGTTGAAAAGAGAGAGAGAGGGAAGGTGGGTATTAAATTATTTTTGCTAGAAGCTATTAAACCCTTCTGAGATTTTTTTTCTTCAATGGAGTTTCCATTTGCATTTGATTTTTTAATTTTTATACTGTCATCGCATGGAGTACATGGATATACTGTGACGAGATGCGCTATCAATTACCATCCATCTTCTTCCTTTTCCTTTCTTCTACTTCTACTTCTACTTGTACCTATATCTTCATGAATAAATGCTAATCCCTGTTTTAACATTCAACCAAATATCAAAGTCAGATCAGAATACTACGTATGCATATCATCGACACTACTTCAACCATCAACAATTCAACCTGCGTTTTTACCTTTAAATGAGCATGAGCAAACATCATGATACTTGATTTTAATTCTGATCATATCATAGTGGTAGGGATGGTGGTGGTATGGTGGTTGGTGGTATGGTGGTGGTAGGTATTTTTTAATCGCACAATATACAAAACAACATGCAGTGCAATAAGTATAGTGTAATTTAGACTCAACTTGAACAGTATTAACATTTACGATGGGATGGGGAGAGAGAGAGAGAGAGACCCCATGCAATTTAGCAGAGAGTAATTGCAGATTCCAGTGTTTCAATCTCATCCGAATAGATCTTTATTTACAAATGGACACATTACACATTACACTGTACTGATAGCCTTTCAAGGAGTCCCTCATCGTCAGAAGTCAACTTTTGAAGTGTTTGTATGTACCATCTATATGCAATACGAGAATAATGTGTAGCTTGTGCAGTTTTGCATAAGAAGCCCTTGAGAACATTCATCATTCGCATTCGACAAGACAGAAAAGCTCTTTCTAGTGATACTATGTATAATTATACTGATACGTCTTTGTCAAAAAGAAACAAAATTGCAATCTCACACATCATGCTGAGCAGTGTACCACACACACAGACGAAGCCATTACATAATACATGGACACATTATTTGAATTTCTTCAGTTGAAATTGGAAATTTAGAATATTCCCTTTGCAATTTTCCTCTTGAACTGTGCCGTTTTACGAATTCTATTCAGCATCTTCTTCATCCGTTTCTTTCTGTCGGTCGGACTACACTTGTACTGGCCGTTATCGTTATTGGCATCGGTGTCGGTGTCCGTGACGGATTTGTGTATATATTATTTGTAGTGTTTAGTCTGTTCGGCTTGAGTATTGAGCCTTTCTTTCATCCATTATGAAGGGTTGTATTAGAATATGCGTCGGTTTGAGTTTGAAGAGACTATCTGTAGAGGCGACTTCTCTTTTTCTTTTTGTTTAACCCTTCTATTATTTTTGAAACCAAATACTTGAGCTCAAGTTTGAATAGCTCACTGGGGTGCTCCCATATGATACTGGTGTTTGATCCAACCTCGTCCTATAGGGTTACAAATGCCATTTATATTTGGATTCATAATTCATGTTTAAGTATTCAGTTTACGTCGTCGTCGGATGTTTTTCATGCGCATTGCTTAATACTGGTTCCAATACACGACATGTATTTTTATTCACACGGATATATGTAGAGAATACAGCGATTTGTTAATTCAGGATATTTTACAAGCAAAATGCCAAACTTGACTATAGCGTCTACTACTGCTATATCTTGCTTTTAATTTCAAACAAAACTGAAATACTTTCGATTCAGCTCAGAGAAAGGGGTTTGACGTACATAACAAGAGATTGAAAAAAGAGCGACGATGAAGAATCAAGTATTATTAAGATTATTTAAGTACTAGCTGTTATGTCATGTCGGCGATTGACAATATCTGACTGACTACATCGGCCCGCACTATACATAGTTAATTGAGGCATTGAATTATCTAAATGGCTTTAAATACTGGGATAAAGGATTAAAAAATCCTGAAAGGAATTTTTGAATGACATAATATTGAGTAATTAAACACCAAAATGCAATGTGTATCGCTTTTGCCGTTACAATTTTTTTTACGTCGCCGTTGAAATTCTTTTAGACCACTATACATCATATAGTAGTTTGATCACTTAATCACTTAGGCTAATAAATTTGTTTTTAGTTATTTGACCACAACCATATGGTAGACATATTTAAGTGTCGGTCGGTATTTACATGCATTTATGCTGCACTGATCAATAGTATTAGTACTTTAGTAAAAATACATATGTGGTAGTGGTGGGAATTCAAGTTTAAATTATATTGCGTAATTTACCGCAATAGATCTTCTAGTATTTTTAACAGTTCATGTCAACACAAATAGCTACTCAATTAAACTTACTATTCAGTAATCTAAATAACGTAGCTAATTTTGCACATGTTTACAGATACTCCTAACACGCACTTATGTATGTACAGATATAGGGCTTGCTTGTTTAGAATTTTAAATGTAGACACGTCCATTAACCATCATTAAAGCTATACCCACCCCACATCTCGTTTACATATCTGTCGCAAGCCAAATTAGGTAGGCTCCTATCAGCAAAGCCGCAGACATTCATGACACTTGTTAATGTTTTACAAGTGCATTTACGTTTGCCGTTTGCACTGCCATGTCAATCCCAATGACATAATGACAAATATGAGATGAGGGTATTCGCTGTGACGCGTATACGTGACACGCGTGGAGATGGTAAAATCGTTTATCGTTTACTAACCGCAACCATAACCCTGCTTTTCCCTGCTTACGTTTTACCTATTAATACTACCTACACTACACCTAATGGTATACAAAAATAGACGGTGTTATTAGTACCAAAACAGCAAACCTAATGGAGAAAATCCTTCTGTGTAGTATGTTTTTAAGGCTATCGAAAAAATGCAAATGACCATATTGTTTACGGTTACAAAAATGAGTTTGGTGACATTCTTCTCTCCAGACTGCAACCCAAATAATTTGAGCAAACTCGCACTCACTCAGCTAATGAATAATCGCATTAATTATTCATTAGGGATGATTGATCAAAATCCTATATGACAAATTACTGACGCGGAATATATATAATAAAATATAATATATGCCTTTAAAAAAGGGGAACTCCAAAACCTAATCACAATTTATATCTGTGCAACGAGATTAATAGTGCGGAGTAGTTGTAAAAATTATTTTTCCGTATAATTTTTATTTTTCTGGAAAGTGTGCAGTTCGTGACAATAATTATTCGTGACCTCAAGAAATAAAATATGTACATTTCAAAGCGTATACAAATATGTTCCAGTTTCAGCACATAATTTGCGATTCAGTTATTTCCCCTGTTCCTGTTTTTATTTTAAAAATACCAAAGCAAAACAACAAAATATTATACTATAGCTTATTCTTCCCACGCACAGTCGTCAGTGTGCAGAGTTCTATCTAATTTCTGTCTCTCATTAAGAAACTGCAGAGGAAACGGAACTCTATAAACTAAATGTGAACAAATTTCCCCGAATTGGCGAATTTGGGTTCAGTAATATACTGAGGATCGGTAATTTAACAAGAAGAAGTTTTTTATCATTTCGAAAAACGTCAGGACTTTCAGTTCAGTTTCATTCAGGATCTGACTGGCTAGCGAGAGAGTTCGTGGGTTGTCCTCAGTCCTCTTGTTGTCTTTTGTTGTGGTAAGTTCAAAGTAATTAAGTGATCCACACGGCAATTGGATAGTTTTATGTATATACTATGGATAGTATAATTTAGTGAGGTTCCATTACGACAATGCTTAATTAAGCTAAGATAATTAATTGTAAGTTGTTCAGTATTCTTGAGATTCTGGACTGGACTGATGTTCCCATTATTTGAGAGTACAAGATTTCCATGTAATTAAACAAGAGGGAGTGAGCAGAATAATATAAATGCGAACTTCACCACTGCTTTGTAACTTTCAAAATCCAATTTGACAGCGCTTTGGGTAAACCGGACCCATTAAACATTATGCTGCACAGCGTCTTTAGTAGTTATAGTAGTAAAAGTGATTGTACTCGGTTTCTAGTACTGCTATGTATGCTACCACTATAATTTATTCCAGAAAACATAGGAAATATAACTGGTACAATGGGTTTTAGTACTCTTTAACCCTCAGTCGTTCACAAAAATTGGTAAATATGAAAATGGAAGAACCTTCTAAAATATGGAAAAGTATAGACACAAACTTCAGTGAAAAATAATTTCAACGTTTTCCGATTTTTTCCTTTACCCGCAATTCTAACATAACCATGCATTTTTAATTAGGGGATTTTCGAAAATGAAAAATTTGTCTTTATTTTATGTTTTTGAAAAGTTCTCAATTTATTCATTACGTATTTTTGAAATGTACAAAATTTTATAATTTACTTGTTTTTGAAAAGTTTAAAATTTCTTAAGTTACTGCTTCTATATCTTCGAAAATCGTTAACCAGTTATTTAAATGAATTGAAAACGTCGATATCTATAATATATAGGTATATGTATACCCATCGTCAGTTTCACACTTAAAAAAAATACGTCTGGTATCACTTAAATTCAACTGCGAATTAGTATGCAGATGCTACACGACAAAATTGCATACCGAATAATGCAGTTAAAAGATTCAGGAGTTCGATCGCGTGTACATATCTCAAGTCTTAAGACAGTTAAGACAGCTTCAAAGTGAAAATGAAATGCGCATATATCAGTACGTACGCTCGCTCATTCGTCTTGACACTGATTTATTGCCTTAGCATCATATGCAATAATTACGCGTATCAGTAGCCTCCACAGCACTTTCTTCTTGCTACTATAGCTGTCACTCTTCCCATATTTTTTTAATTTTAATAATATGCTCTTAAACTATAAAATTTTGATACTATTAAAATTAACAGTAATAATAATAAAAATTAAGTTTAAGCTGTCAAGTCACAAACTAAGAGGTGCAAAGAATGTTTAAAACTCTCCCCCTCTATACCTTCCTTTTTATCATCATATTCTGTCAGGGAAATTAGTGCACTCAATTTCGAATAATTATTACCTATTAAGCTCCTAAATGAAATATCCGGGCATGCGTAATTTTTAATGTACACATTACAGTCAATTATAATTATAGTCTATAGTTCTGATTTTATACTGTCAGATTTGTTACTATCGGCATTAGCATACTAATATTTAAGATCGGTGCCGGTGCCGGTACCGGTAGTAGATTCCTTTTTTTTCTTAGTGAGATTAATCGGCGAGTAGATTAAATACCTATCTACTTACCTATCTACTAATATTTTCTGCAGATATATAGGGGAATCAACAGGCAACCTCGACAAAAGCAAAACATTCAAATAATTTGTAAAGTCAGCAAAATTTAAAATTTACTGAATAAAATGTCTAGCATATCTTGTTATTTTCTTGTGTCATGCGGATGTTCAACCAAGACCAATGCCGAATCCGAAACCCGAAACCCGAAACGAAACTGCAAAGAGCACAAAAACAAGAGCAGAATAAATTTGAATTAAGAATTATATACTGTAAATTCACATTCCATTTGGTTCCTGTATGTGTACATATACTCCCTTTCTTTTTCTGATCGGTCTTGATTGAGTTTCTATTTTCCATATAAAATATTGCTGAGTTGAGCTAAAAATGAAGCTGAATTTCGGAATATCATCTCTCTGACAGTAAAGTTTCTCGGGAAAATATGTTTGCTCCGTATATAGATAGAGTCACTTCCATATCCAAATACCTAATAATGTACATGTATATCCAGGCTATAAATTTCATGTAATCGGAATCACAATAGGAAAGCAAAATAAAATGGTTGGTTTAGTCAGAATACGATCTGAATATTAATGTGACAGGCTGGGGCGTGAAATATAGATTTGAAAAAGCACCACACTATATTATATACCGCTCCCATTACCGCACCACCGACAACGAAAACGACATCAGAATAGTACATACCTAACATATATTTATATTTAACTAAAACTGCTCAGGACACCATGTACATACTTCCAAATTGCGACTTCTCCACTCTCTTCCCTACAGTATTAATTTTACATTTCATTTCAGTGGAGATTAACAGATGAAACAGATATGAAGAGAGACTATATACAAGGAAAATATCAATCAGCTTAATGCTTTACTCCCATATATTCCCTACATCTATAATGCAGACAAATATATTATAGGGAGAAGTGTATACTTTTTTTTAAACCTTCCTTGTCTTCTATGAATTGGTAATTGAAATGCATTGAAGCATGTACGTCTGTAGTCTACAGGGTCCAAAGAGTTAATTTCAAATTTCAAAGGTGTTAATCAAATTTGACTGGACGAATTAATTCTGTACTTGCCTATGCATTCCTATTCCCATTCCCTGCTATGCGAGCTACATATTGTTCCATGCATATAACTATAGCATACCTATAGCTATAGTCAATTGCTCTGTCTTTTAAGTCCTGTGTAGACAGACAAAGATTTAGTGAAATGAAAAGGCACATGCGAAGGAATAAAAAGGTTTGCTACGACGAAGACGAACGAATACGAGTTTTCTTTCGTGAGTTAAAAGTCGACTATTGGGGCAGCAAGAAATTCGTGCAGATCGCAACATTAAAGCTATATATGAATAATGTGTGTAATATAACCATTGAGAATATAGCATGTGCCTTTTATGCAGTATTCTGGCTACAGTCAAATTAATACTACTAGACAGCTTCCTTTCCTCCTCATCATCATCATCATTTCCCCCTAGAAATTCATCCATACTACAGGTATGGTATAGCCTACGTAGAGTTAGAGTGAGCACTGGGTAAAAATCTGCTGGGCTATTAAATGCACTGGCTTTACGGTACGTATATATTGTGCAATAATAATTCTATGAAAAATGTAAAATTGATGAAACCAATACGACGCTCTCAAGAAGCTCCCCTTTGTTTGTTTCTACTTCTACACGACGGATATTCTGTTCAAGTTAAAGGGAAATTAAATAATGCAAGTCCGTGTGTGTACTCCCGTGAACTACAAAAACCTGCTAAGATAAGAATTTTTGCAATAGAGTAGGTAGGTTTAATCCCTAGATCGTAGGTATATAGAAGATATTTATGTAAAACAAAAAACAGGGTTTAGTGATGATGATGTTGATACTATGGAACATTAGTAACAATGGCTACATATAGTAAAATGCTGGTAGTAAAACATTAATTGGAATTGGATGGAAGGGGGCTGCATGCTGCATATAGGGTACGAATTTGTATATCATCAGTTGGGAATCTCAATCTTATACCACTCACTGATATCCTACTAAATGCAGATAGTAGTTAGTAGTTAGCCTATCTCTCTCTCTCTCTCTCTCTCTCTCGATCTGTCTGCGTGTGTTTCTATCCCGCTCAATGAATATAGCTACAAAAGTGGGAATAATACTATAAGACTTGGAGATAATAGTAAACGAGTTATGCTACACACTATAGAACAGTCAACATCCAACAGCCCAGCCAGGATTAAAACCTAACGTAATAAAAGAAGGGGCGTTCGTGGAAGAAATTCAGCACTCGCAGCCTTGCAGACAGAGTCAGGTTTGGATCGGATCTCAGGTTGAAATTACTTAGTAGTCAAAGTGGACTTGGCTGATGTGAACAAGAGGCAGACACAAAGAGACTCACTAACTGACAACTATACAACTACACACACTATATTTTATTTTACTATTCTGTTTTCCTACATGAACTACTAGTATTATTTTTTGCCCCGACTTCCTCCATTAAAAAAAACACTTGGAAACATATTCACTTAAAAGTATACTGATAGCAGCAATAACATCAATATCAATAGCAATCTTTAAAAAAATAAATAGTAAACAATAGTATACCTACATACATCACACTTGGAGTACTGATGAGAATATATTATATAGGGGACATTCTTATAATTGATATTGCTCTCTTGTGTCAATAAGGAATTAGTGCTGCAGTTGCATATTTCCATTCAATTCCATTCGTTAATTCGTTTGTAAACAGTGAGACTTGTTGTTCTTTCGTTCGACATTAATTTCCTCTCTCCCTCGCATCCTAAGTTCGTACGTAATTTGCGGTGGGAAAAGTGTCTTGTACGCGTGTCGTGTGGTTTGGTTGAGTTCCTCCGTTGGAAGGAACATCAACGTGCTTGTTAAAAATTATTATTGACAATATTTATCATTGAAAAATACGATCGTCGCCTTCGGGTGTGTGTTTGTTTTCTAATACACATATAATTTATTACTTAAAAATACATAGCAATACAGAACCTTGAATTGGATTTCGTGGATTGATTGACAAAAATTTTAAATTTTGTGTGTCTATTTAATTACTAAATTGTAGAGAAGAAGATTCCCATCTGATGGCTCAGTCGAGAGAACAATTAACAATGGATATGACAAAGTCAGAGAATTCAATATTTAAGCAGTCGAAGGGTTGTTATGTGAGCCGGCCGAAGGGCTTAGGACTTTTGTGCTTGACGATTCTAGTGGCTGTGGGTGTGGGTTTTATCACGTATCATTCAGCAAGCTCGAACTGTGCCTCCACACTCACTGAGAGCTCGCCCCAGACGCCCGAAGATCCGGAACATGTGAAACTGGAGGAGAAGCTCCAAGATGTTCGACTCCCCACGTCCATTCGTCCCATCTACTACAAAGTGGAGCTCATTCCTCATGTCTCTGAAGAGAAGAATTTTACCATTGACGGGAAAGTCACTATTGACATTTTAATTTTGGAGGAGACTCCAAAGATCACGCTCCACATTAAAAATATTACCATTAAGGAGGATGGGGTGACGGTGGGGGAGCAAGTGGGCTCGTCACCAGATAAATTTGAGAATAGTAACAAGTTGACCGTGGTCAAGCATGAGTATGATGAGCCTAGAGAGTTCTACAATGTCTCCTTGTCTGAGACACTCAAGGAAGGGAAGACGTATCGACTCTTTATTGAGTATACAGCTCTTCTTAGTGACAATTTAGCTGGCTTCTACCGAAGCTCTTACAAGGATCTTGAAACAAATGGAACAAGGTTCACTTTTAATTTTTAATTTCTATATGTACTCACGTATTTCTCTATCATTTATCTATACTAACATCTTCGGAAATCATTCCCTTTTTTGTTTTATAAGGGGTAAATGCTTCAGAGATTAGAGTGTAACGTACGTCAAAGCGAACTTGCTTATATTATGCTGCATAATATCTTTTGTTGCAGGATACCATATACTTACTGACTACTATATACGATATGATGATATGCACAATTTAGCATTGTATATCGCAAAATGGTCAAACTGCAATGTTATTACAGAAAAGATTGCCCCTTTCGCTTCTTTAGTAACGATACATATAATATTATTTACTCTGCTTTAATTTATACTTTTTCTGGGAACACACGCGACTGGAATCTGAAACAAAATATACATTTTCGCATTGATAAAGTTTAAATATTATTATTTTGTTAGCATTAAATCAAGTGCTATCCTTGATTATACTTTTACCTACTTCATATGTACGTATTATATGGAACGATTTTATTTGACTTTGAAGTTGATTTGGATGATTTTCTCAGGAAAAATGCAATTTCCACTGAATTCTGAAATCAGGTTTTCATCATTCTGATTCTGACTAACTACTGCAGTAATTTGAGTATTTAAAAAAAATTGCATTCTTGATCGTATACGGAGTCCACTGGGTTAAGTTTAATAATGTCCTTATTTATGGAAAACACATGTCAATTTGGCAAATCAAAGGGTATAGAAATAACTTGTATTGAATGTTTATTATTATCTTTATTTATTTGAACAGGTGGCTCGGTGTCACTCAATTCCAGCCAACAGGTAAATTATGACGTTCTTAAATTTTAATACCATATACGCACAATAGTACATGTATGCTTTATTTTAGTCATGACTTTTCCAGTGCCTTACTATTCCCACATATTTACGAGTATGCCATGTATATATTTATTATAATCACTCACAGCAGTTTTTTATGGCTTCTGACTCTTCTTCTGTACGGTTGCAATGTAACCATATAATATGATTCGTATAGGTGCGCAGACAAGGAAAATATTTTAATACATTTTTGGAAAGAAAAACCGCAGAGTAAAATAGAGATACTTATTTTTATATAGGGGATTATTTCGTGCATATTCGTAGGGCATGCATTACATCTGGGGGTGTGAATTTTCTCAGTCCTCAAGTAATTATTTATTATTATTGTTCTCACTCGATGTTGATATCTAAGGCTGCAGGAAGAAGTAGTAATAATAGTACATATCCACATATTATATACCTTATTAAATAATATTGACATTGAATGCGCGGTGTAAGTTCGAGTTATGAATATAAAAAAATGCAAAATGGGGCTCAAAGAAATAAATTCGTGACTTTTTATTTATGCTCATTAAGGTAGGTATATGTATAAATAGTTAAGGAAGTTTCATAGCATGGATCGTTATGCATAATTGAATATTACTCGAATTAAATTATTTTTTAGTTTTTAAAAATCGAGTTATTAGGACTTTTTGCGTTATCTAAAAACATGTAATCAGATAATTTGTTACTTTTCAAAAATAATACAGTTTTAGCATTACATTTTCTGAAAATCGAAAGTGCACAGTTATATTCTCTTCAAATAAAAAATGTAATTTAACATTTATGAGCCACTCCAAACCAATCACCACCATAGCTTTAAGCAATATTCAGATGAATAATTTTGAATAGTTGTCAAAAATTACATGGGAAGATATGAAATTTCTTCCGATTTTTCTGTAATCTATATCTATACGTCTATATTAAATGAAACACAGTTGTTGGCTTTTGCAACTCAGAATCCGAAAATAGAATATTAAAATAAAATATATTTTTGTAAAGAAGGGTTTGGGTTGTATGAAACGCTTTAGACAGGCTCATTCTATGTACTGTCAGTTGTACTGTATTTCTGGCTAATGCTAAGGAGGGAAATGAACGCAGTCTGATTTAAGTCTTGATTTCTATATACGACTCATGATGCGAATGTAAATTCACTCGATGAAAAATACATAAGGAACAAACTGCTTATGGTTATTCTATGATTAATGTAATTATACTGCTTGTGACATTCGGCGATTTAATTCATATGCTAAGTGGGGGGAAGGCAGGAGAAGAATACAAATACATGCAACTATACAACCACAACCACTCCTTTGCTGACCCTTTCCTTGTCAAATCCGAACGAAAGATGAGCGCTTATTATTGATGGTTATTTGATAAATTTCATTTGTCTTTGTCACAATAGACAAATCCAACCCCGACCCCGCATAGTTGTATTAATTGGAAAGCTGCGATTAATGTACCGTATTTCCTGTAATAGTACACGGGTCTGTAATAGTACGCGGGTCTGGGAGGTCAGAATTCGAATAGTACACGAAGGTTACCATCACAGGAAATGCGGTATGTTGTAGGATAAAAACTGTGTACGAACTTTGGTTCGGCCAGTGCTTCATTCAAAAATTAGTTACAGTGAGAGTACCAGGGTGGTTTCTTATGAGATATATTGTGAAATTTAATGAATGAACCACTATCAGCGTTTTCAACCCTTTTTAGCCTCTCAGCCTACTATATGTATTATTATAATGTCATCATCCTAATCATAATGACAGATGACAATTGTGTGGTGAGACTCTCGTTTATTCTTTTGTTTTAATTTCCCAGATGCAAGACGAGCATTCCCATGTTTTGATGAGCCAGCCCTCAAAGCTGAATTTGAAATCAGCATAGCAAGGAAGAATAGCATGACATCCATTTCCAATATGGACATCAATCGTCAAGAACCTGTGTAAGTGGAAGTTATATTTTTGTTTACCGTTTTCTCCTTCATTTTTAGCCAATTTAAAGAAAATGCGTGTCACACTCACCATATTTTCCATTATAATCGGTCATCATTACTTCATTACATAACCAATTGACCAATCGCAGAAATTAACTGAGTGCTAACTGTGCGCTGGCATTTTATCAAAAGAAGGACTGGCACAACCAATAATATCACGCCGCACGAATTCATTCAAAATTGTATCTCCTTTTTTAAAAATTTATTTGACAGTCAAGAAAAAACGCATAAATATATATATATAGATTTCACTAAAAGAAGGGTTCAAAAAGATCAATATTGAAAATAGAACTAGTTATTGTTAGTGGTGAAATCCGCATATTCTTTTTTACATATTAACAAAAATAGAGCATGGGCATTGGGGTTGAGCTTTTTCATTTCATAATACCGATATATGCTATATATCCACTTGATATAGTTTGAACGAATTATTATTCTCCCGTTCTGGCTCAATGCAGGAAGGTTTTGACTCGGATTTTTTGATCTAGTAAAATATCAACACTTGTCATACTAATTTATTATTATCGTAATTTCCTTCATAATGATTCATATTCGTCGGCAACCTCTTATCGTAAGTCAGTATGTGCGAGCTAAAACTATTTGTATACCTATCATCTGTAAGAGTATACGCACAGCTAGATCATAAATAAAAATAAAGAGACACCGAGGATCATTGTAGGAAGGAACTAAAGCTGTAAAATAATCAAAATAAGGTTGGGCTTGTGGTAGCGATAAATTAGCAATAAAATATGACTTACACAGCAGAGCCAGATATATTTATAAATATATATATGTATCTCATTAACATGAATGAACGACAAAAAGTCTCATGATAGACTCAGACCATCAGTCATTCACTTTTGATTTCATTATTCCGTTTTACGATTTACGATAAGATATACGAATTTACGCAAAGATCGTAAAATTTTTGAAAGAAATTTTCATTCAGTCTCCTGAGTATGCTTTGTCAGTTTACAAATTTAATACCCCAATAATTCATAACAAGACCATTCAAATTACCGACTACCGCCGCCATGCCATTACCACAAATCCTGACTACTAGTAATACTAGTACGTAGTATACATATACCTCTTTGCGTATTGATAAAACCAAATGCAAAGGCGTGCTTACAAGAGTTATAGCAGTACTGGTAGTCTACTATGGCATAAAAGTAAACAAACTAACTGTTATTTGAGGACGAGACGCTGTCGTCGTCAAAAATAACTCTACAAAAAATTTTATTAATTTTATTGATAATTTAATGTCTCTTTACTAAACAAAATTTTCATTTTGTGTTTTATTTTTGTAGGTACATAAGCATTTTTAGATATGTACCTACCAAAGTAGGGGAATACTGTTCTGAATGTTATTTCACTTCCCTTGTTTGTCCCTTAATTTTACTTTGCCTCGTTGGCAGTGTCCATTTTTGACGAATGTTTACAGCTTGACACTAGACTAACGGATGCTAAAACAATTTCTAAAAAATAATTAGCAGTAGTCTCAATCCAATGCGGTATTAGTCCTAATTTCCCTAATCGTATTCATAAATTAAGTATGTGTTTCAGCTTTATAGAGTTTAGCATGTTGTATCTTTTATTTACTTTTGCGTTGGGCTCAATCATGACAATGTATCTTTTTTTTAAACGAAAGACCCACACATGTAATAAAAGGACTGAGTATCTTGTACGTGTAATTTACTGAGCAGTTAAATGCAAAACAACTATGAGGCTCAACAATGAAGCAACTTTCTAAACATGACATTATTGAACCGAATTAGTGATAAAAGATATGGATAAAAGCATGGACATAATTATTATACTCCCTATTATGAGTATAGCTCTATGGGTCTATAGGCTGTCATTTTGTTATGCCTATAACGAAAGACAAAGACTGCGAGGGGCGATAGACGATTACGATAACGTAGTTATACTTACTTACCTGCGCGCCTAATTTATTCTAATATTTCAGTGAGTATGTAGTATGTGTGAATGACTAAACCTTTTTAGACATACAAAATAGTATACCAATCAACTAGTTCATACTTACCTTTCAAAATTAAAATCATCTCTGTAAGCATGCATCTCTATATTATATTTTAATTTGTATGTAATCTGTGTAATCTCATGTAGTACAGAGACGGCAACTAGCTTATTCTTTGAAACAGGTCGCCCATCCAAAGTTGACGTTTTGGTTGGTCTTAACTCATTCTCAGGAAATTAATAGAGTATAATATATAGTAATGTCAATGGCCAGTTTGCCATTCCAAGTAAGCTCACCTGCTTCGCCCAGTTAATATCTGTAATATTTGCCTGCAGTAGTAGTAGTAGTAGTAGTGACTAAACCTGAATGTAATAAGATTGGAAATACTTGGCATGCATCATTTCAGAGCTCGATTACAGACTTGTTATCGAGTCTACAGTGCAGTGTATATATATGTACAATGGGCAGATTACTCCACTGTCCGCCCCATACAGCTTTCAGGAACATCTAATTAGCTTATATTATTATATTTATTTACAACTCTTAAATCTAGATCATGAACTACATCAATAATTTTAATTTAAATTTGATCCATATCCCTCATTACCCAGTATATAGGTACTAGGTACTATTCCAATTTTCTTACAGACAATAATGCTATGCACATTTTGTGTCTGTAAAAACACCTTTTATCTCAATACACCTTTTCCTTTTGTCTTTCATGCCAAATGTCTTAGAGGCAAATCCAAGGTGACAACTCTTCAATTAAATTTTTAGATTGTAAATAAATGCTTGAGTTTTACCTTTGTCTTACAGACGATTAGAAATTTTGTTATTGAGTTGGTCAGAGTGCCGCCAATGAAATAAGTGATAGGCAATGCGATTGTATGTTGTAACTAACTTCATATATTTGTTTTTAAGTTTAATGGTATTCATGGAAATAAGGTAAAGTACAACTTGTAAATTTACATGAAAAAACATTATATCTGAATGTTGTTGATTTGACAAAAATAATGTTAAGGACACGGACAATATAAGCTTATTACCTAATTGACAGGAATTGACGTGACATGGTGAACTTGTGGTTTTGTGGAGAGAAATTAAATATATGATTTTAATTTTCTTTCAAGTTACAATAAGCTAACAAGAATTTTATTGAGAATTATGAGCGAGGGCCGATGCGGATAGTCTGCTATTCATCCATAGTTATAGTATTATACCTATATACCTACCCATATTCACCTTATGATTTCGTTAGCCTAGAAAAAACTTATTGTGTCAGATTAGGTAGGACAATGCTATATGACGAGAAACAGGTTTTTTCATCATTGGAGCCAATTTGAAGTGTTTTTCTTGACTGCACAAAAATTGTTAGCATACAAAGATTGTGTGTCTCTTTTCATTTTCGTGCTATCTCCTCCTGTGTTGTTTTGGTTGGATACATAGAATCAATACAATTCTGGTCTGTATAACTAACCTACCTGCAACATACCACGGTAAAGCACCTGCATTCATGATTTATACAATGTGAGCCAATTGCCGAATGGAAACGGCACACACCTATACCTATATGTAAATGTAAAATTTTAAATTTAATCCGCAACACACAGAACAGAACAGAGTAGAGGGTGTGTTTGTGGATTACTTATGCATAGCAACATCTTCACCTTCCCAGCTCGTCCAATTGTTTCCATAAGATCCTGAAGATCTTTCCCATTTTCATCTTTCATTCAAAGTATATAAGCTTGAAGCATCTTCATTGTCCGTTACAAATTATTTCAGATACATGTAAAGAAATTCTCATTACCTTATACAATCCCAACTTAGGTATACGGTACAACATTAAAATTTTCCTTGTTTGTGATAATTTCCCACGTCGCACCTACACCTGGCACAAGACATATAATATGAACGATGACTATAAGCCACTATGAACTGGCCGAGCCAACGGCCGACTGCTGATATGAATTTTTTAAAGTAATGACATTGTAGGTACATTCGTGGCGTCCTTGAGCAACCTTGGCATAATTTTCATTTTCTACAAAACACTCATTAGTTTTGTTTGTAACTGCAGAGTTAAGAGTTCATGTGGATAGGTCAAACTCATCAAATCATTCTTTAGCATTTGACACTATAGCACTCAATTGTGTGTTAAGGTGAAAAGAAAAAAATACTTACGAACTTATATTAAGTAATCAAACACGAACAAATGCACACATATGCAAAGCCGCAAACGCAAACTCCTGCAAGTAGTTAAATAATGGATAATGGAAATTGGATGTGAAATGAACAAAGGGAAACCGCAGGAGAACGAAACCTTTGATAACTCAATAAAAATTATTGTGCTGATACTGTAGAACAAGCACGTGAGCTGCAAGCAATAATTGTAGATATATTGCTATTGCTATGTCTCTCGAAGTAAAACTGACCTATGGGAAACTAAAACTAATTTATGTTTTCCGTACATAATGATACGTACATACGCCTATAGTTGTAGATTATGGCTACAGTCACAGGTATTTATTCATGAGGACAATGATAAAAGCATTCTCAATTTAACTATTACGGAACTGAGACCGTATCTTAAAAGGAAAAACGGAAATACGCACGGGAAATATTTTGAAATAAGGACTTTTGTATTCGTAGGGTTGGATTTTGAACAATGAACATGATTATGAACAAAAATGTAATAATTCAATATTTGCAGACAAGGTATGGATGACTGGACTTGGGATCACTACAATAAATCCGTTCCAATGTCAACGTATTTGGTCGCCTTTGTTGTCTCGGACTTTGCTAGTCGTCAGTCAGATCGGAATTTGAGCAAGCCCGTCTTCTCAGTATGGGCTCGTAAGGATGCCATTGATCAAGTGGAGTACGCACGTGACATTGGACCACGGATCCTCACTTTCTTTGAGAGCTACTTCAATGTCCCTTTCCCCCTGCCCAAACAAGACATGATTGCTCTACCTGACTTTAATGCGGGAGCCATGGAGAACTGGGGTCTCATCACGTACAGGTAATTATTGTCAATTTTTGTGACCAACTCTAGTACTGGTACTGGTGACACACATAGGATATAGAGATAGAAACCACACTAGTCAAAGTCAAAGGCGACAGGTATAGAATTTGTAATGTTCAACAAGGCATAATAAATTATACCATATTTTGTATATAGGGAGACAGCTATGCTTTACGATGCCAATGTTTCTTCGGATTACAATCGCCAAAGAATCGCTACAGTTATTGCACATGAATTGGCTCATCAATGGTATGCAATTTTTAAATTTAGTATATACATATCTTAATATTTTCAGCTCAAGTTTTTTCACTTTGTAAGTGTTCTAATGGTTATTATTAAAGTGCTAAAAACTTGTTAAATAAAATCAGGTTTGGAAATCTTGTTACACCATCTTGGTGGTCAGATCTTTGGCTAAATGAAGGGTTCGCATCCTACGTGGAATATATTGGAACTGACCATGTAAATAATTTTTAAATGTTTCACCATTCCTAAAAAAAAACAGATTCAATTTTTATCATAAATAATTCATTAGTTAAATATAGCAGGTAAAAGTAGTACCCACATAAAATTTTACATACTTGTGAATTACAAGGTTGAGCCCGAAGTGAAAATATTAGATCAGTTCGTCGTGGAAGAAGTGCAGAATGTTTTTGCTTTGGACGCTCTTGACTCATCTCACCCCATTTCTGTACCTGTTCATCATCCAGATGAAATCAATGAAATCTTTGACCGTATTTCGTATGGAAAAGGTTCAGATTTAAGAACACAACACAATGTACACCTAATATGAAAATTTTTGAATTTTTAAGTCTAATTATGTCAAAACGTGGTTACAGGAGCATCTATTATTCGGATGATGAACCATTTCTTAACTGAGAATTCCTTCAAAAATGGATTAACTAATTACCTCACAAAATGGTTTGTAGGAAAAGTCTTAAAATATTATTAGGTACATGTTACTCGTGATCAACCAAATAGCATGGATGTTACAGGATTGTAAATTTATACACTCTTTAGGAAGTTCAACAGTACAACTCAAAATAATCTGTGGGACTCCTTGACGGAGCAAGCTTATGCTGACAAGACACTTGATAGCCATGTGACAGTCAAGAATATAATGGACACATGGACACTTCAAAAGGGCTACCCTGTCATTCAAGTAGATCGTAACTACCCAGGAAAACATGCTAACTTCACTCAAGTGAGAATAGCTTATTTAAAAAAACTACCTACATGAATACATATAGGAAATGAATTTAAATTAATTAATGAGATTTTTTTTGTAATTGCTAATTCTAAAGACAAAATTCCAACTGATTAAAAACGAGACAATGGCCAAAGAGTACGAGTCGTACAGGTGGTGGATTCCAATTTCCTACGCTTCAAAAACATTTAATACAGACTTTAAGAAAACGAAACCAGAATTTTGGATCACCAAGAATGAGAAATACAATGATCATGGGATTCATGTAGACAAAACGGATTGGCTTATTGTTAATGTTCAACAAACAGGTATGGATTTTAAAGGAAACATTATGCAATTAAATATTTAGATGCCTAAAGCTCATAGTCTGTATTAAATATATATATCGTCTGTGAAGAACCAAAATGACCCATTTCCATTTTTAGCTAAAAACAATATCCACTATCTACACAAATATTGAAATATGTCTTGAAAGCATTTAAATAGACGATTTTGCACTTTTCAAAAACATGTACCTAATTAAATAAAACATTTTGTACTTTTCAAATAGATATAAATAGAACATTTTGCACTTTTCAAAAACCTTTAAATAGAAAATTTTACTCTTTTCAAAAAAAAATGCAAATAGAACATTTTACACTTTTTAAAAACTCTTAATTAACATTTTACGCATGTTTCTCATTTTCTTTTTATGACATAACTCATTTTGATTCGAGCATAAATTGGAAATGGGTCATTTTGGTTCTTCATAGACGATATCTGTTATTAATTAGCTTTTGGCAGCTTAATGAGTGAGAAAGTTACATAGACTGTGTATCAATTCTCAGTATAGGTATTGTCGCACTTCAAAATAATGCATATTATGTATTTCCAATATATTAATGTAAATTCTAATTCAAACTGTAATTACTGTACGAATAGGATATTACCGAGTCAACTACGATACCAGGAATTGGCAGCTCATTATTGACCAATTGAATAAAAACCATAGTGCAATTCATGCCGTGAATCGGGCCCAATTACTTGACGACGCTCTCAATTTAGCTCGAGCCAGTCTTCTTCCCTACGATGTGGCTTTTAACGTCACCATGTACTTGAAGAATGATGATGAGTACTTACCATGGGAATCTTTCCTCAATGCTTTCTCCTACATCTCAACAATGCTCCTAAGATCTCCATCCTTCGGACTTTTCAAAGTTAGTACAGTAGACAACATTTTTCTTTATTTTTAGATGAATTTTACTTTATAATAATATAGTTTCTCCTATGTACGAATATCAAAAGGGAATAAGTTAAAGGGAAAAAAACAAAAGTCTTGAAGTATTTTTTGTCAGAATTTTTTCTATATGTTAAAAACTAAAAACTCTTAGGCTGCATTCACCATTCCATTTCAGTTTTGACTTTTTGAAGTCGGAACTTCGATGTGGACTTCTTTCCCTTTTCAATTCACTCCCCAGTGTCAGATAAGATTTAGTGTTAATTTAGTTTAGTATTTTTGAATCAGGGTTAGACCTATACAAAAGAATTTTGTTTTAAAAATCAATTTATATTCTGGAGGCGTATTTGTTTCCTAGTCTTCAGCTAGTATGTAGTCTTTTGTGAGCGTGTCGAAGCGTGTGGACGTGGTGGGAGGAAATAATGTTTAAACTAAAATCGTATGTATGTATAGGTACACGACATATACTATTTAGAGAGTTTTAGGGTCTACAGTTTTCATAGTGTACATGTATAGAGTATTAAAAACCATGGTCCAAACAACTTTCAGATTTTGAACATACTACAGATGCACTGACTGATAGACAGTCACATAACGTATATAGCAATAAGTATATAGTCATATACAAAGTAAATTGTTCAAACGTACGCGGAACCCGAACGGTTCCCCCCTATACACCCGAGAAAACAATCTAATAAACTGTCCCATATGTGTATACAAAACTAGGTAATCTACATTCAGTACACAGAATGGCTATGAAAAACTTTTCTATTTCTTTCAAAAAAAATCCCTGACATTGCTCTCTCATTGTCAGATCCGCCAAAAAGATTTTTCTATTTATTTATTCGGAAACTTTACAACTTAAGATTTTATAAGCTTTGATTTCTTTCAGGACTTGAGAGGAGTCAGTCAGAGTCAAGTAAATTCATAATATATTTAACCAGCTACTTAAAATACAGAAAAGGGAAAAAGTTCCCGGCTTTTGAGTTTCTGTCTCACTTCATTTATCGCTAGTATGACGAACAGGGTCAAGGAGGGTTGGCTTTGTATAAAAAGTGCTACAACCGCTTCGATCGTACTCCGTATGAATAGTTAGTGTTAGTGCACATATAAGTACACTGCTCTATCTACATAGGTAGCCATTGGTATACCCGATGATTTAATCTTAATCACAGTTTATGTACAAATATGTCTCAATTCCCCCTTTTCTTTCACAATGTTTGTTTTTGGAACAGAATAAAAATCCGCTGCAAGCTTAAGTTTATAAACTCTTTCTTGACTCTAAACTTTAGTTAGACTACTAAGAAACGTACTGGATTTAATTTGAGAACGTGCGTCAGTAAAACTTTTCACCGCTTTCCACGTTTTCACTTGAATATCGATAGTAAAGAATTTTTTTATAAAATTATTTTGAGCTACTTACGGCCACTGACTTATGATTATTTTTTACAATGCGCCTGTATAGCTTATATATACTTATGTCGTAATTTTAATTTTAACTTTTTTAAGCTCGTTAATTCATCATTTACGTGTAAATGCAAAAATGCAAACAATCGTCATGCATTATTAAATGACAGCAAATTGTAAGCGCTAAAGATAATGGAGACCAAGACTCGGGTTGTTTTAGTTTTATGATTGGATAATTATCATTGATGCGTCAGATATTTGTAGTACGTAGTTATCTGTAGAACCTATAATAATAGTAGCAATATTGTTGTCCGGGATTATTGCAGACATACATGAGGAACCTCGTGGATACTCAATACAAGTCTGTGGGTTTTATGCAACAAGATGAAGATCAACTTTTGAAGCGATTCCATCGTATCAATATTGTTCAATGGGCTTGCTCTATGGATAATGGGGACTGTGTCTCACAAGTCAAAAGTTTATTCGCCTCTTGGATGAAAACTGAAGAACCGGACAGTTCAAATCCGTCAGTTATTTTTTAATCTTAATCAACCGTATCAGTAGTTTTGTTTTATTTAAATCATATAGTTTTTTTTCCGAAGTAAATTGATCTGAAAAATAATACTATGAATATATATTTTTAATTTTATGCTGTGCGGGTTTTCAGTGTACCAACGAATATGCGAAGCTTTGTGTACTGCGCTGCTATTAGAAATGGCGGAGAGAAAGAATGGAACTTTTTATGGGATAGATATGGTCGATCAAACGTTGGCAGTGAGAAAAATACGATTCTCAGATCACTTGCCTGCACTCGGGAAACATGGATTTTGAACCGGTAATTTATTATTAAGCCTCTGAAGGAACTGAACTGAAAACTTCAATTTCAAAAATTAATTAAATATTTGAACAACGGTAAATTGTATGATAATGGTATGGACATGCTTTCCCCTATTAGATATTTACTGTGGGCCATCACACCTGGATCTGGAATCCGTAAGCAGGATGGAACCTCAATTATAAGCAGTGTGGCCAGAAATGAGATTGGCAGCTACTTAGCATTTAACTTTATTCGAGATAAATGGGTTCAAATTAGAGAACAGTGAGTGGGAATATCTAAATTATTTCTAACTAAATTAAACTACTATAAGTAGCATCATAAATTATAGTATAATTATTCTTAATTGAACATGAACTAAATCATATTTTATGTAAATATAATTGTGTTGTAGCTTCCCCGTCGGACTTTTCTCCATTGGTGGTATAATTTCCAGCATTTCTCAAAGGCTTACAACACCCTTTGAATTAATGGAGGTAAAGGAGGCGGAAATATAAATTAATTCTAATCAGCATTTATATTTTGTTTGGGAAATTGTCAACTTGGAAGTACACTTTTATTAACCTGTTCTTTTCCTTATACTTCCATAATAGCTCAAAAATTTCAAGATTCGGTACCATAATGATCTAGGAGCTGCGGCCAGATCAGTGGACCAAGCTATAGAAAGAGTTCAAGCCAATATCCAATGGTTTGCGGATAATTACAAAGTAATTGATGAATGGTTACAGAAAGCAACGACGACGTTAGTAGAGATTGAATCTTCGACGTCACCTACTGTGTAGTGTGACCCCCGACCGTGTCAATCTCCTCCCTTTGATAAAGTACACATGTATTTATTATTATTAATTATTAAAATATAATTTATCCTCCTCTCATCCTTTCTATCTCTATAATATAGAGCCAACTTGTACTTCTAATAATACTTCTTCGTCATTCTTCACTTGCTCGTACTCGTGTTATATATTATATTTTAAGTTGTCTTTCTCTCATAGAATTTAAATATTTAAACACTTACGATTATAGATTAATAAAAATAAAAGTTTATCAACTTAATAATGTAAGTATTAAAATTTATTCAAATAAATAGAAAATGTAATTAAAATAAGTACGTATACTTAGCTATAGCCATTTAGTCATATGTAGAAGTGTAGATATCTAATACACATTTAGAGATACTATATACATAGAATCCTAATAATTCACGATAGTTACATATAGGCTACATAATTCAGCGTACATATAGATAAGTATTGGAAATTGAATGAATCAAAAAATGATGTGCATGTGCTGTAAATTAAGTGCTAAAAAATCAATGTTTTTTTTGTGTAAATTGTAAATTATAAATGTCCGTTATCGTATTGTATGGATATCTATAGCGTGATATGTGGGTGTGAGCGTGAACTAAACTTGAAATTTTGTTTGAATGTTTTCTTGAAGGTGTAATTATTACACATTTAGAATTTAGAATTGGGAAAGAACGAATTACTTACGTAAGAATGGGTCATTTCTGCAAAAAAACAGTTTTTAAAAATATGACGGTGCTACGTACTAAAGAATGTTTATGAATCTCAAATTTTGATATTATTTTAAATTTGATTCACTTTTATAATAATTGGAAATAACATCCGGGTGCATATGTATATTTATATGGGTTTTAGACTTTGAACAGTAGTTGTGAAATTCTACAATTTTTTTTACAGCCGACTTTAATCCGACTGCCGACAATACTATAGATTTCAACACTTGAGGTAAATAATATGTGTAATACTTGTACATATTATTTCTGCTTGTTATTTTAAATTTTGTTATACATTTTCACAGACATTCTATAATATTTTATTATAGACATAACATTATACCGATATCTATTTTTATTATTATGAATGTAAGAAATTTCATCAGTTCTTATCAAAACAACTATGTATTATCTGTATTATACACTAACAAATTAGAGCTATCGAACACTGGAATTGGACGTCATACGAATGCAATGTGATATTTGCAGCATAGGTATAGGTACTTTGGAATTTGGAATGGTGTTATGCGTGCAATCTGAATACTGAAATAAACTATATATATGCTAAGAGAGCTTTAAATTATTTATTATTTATTCAATTTCAATATATTTAAGCATGTATGCAATGTACGTAATTATAATGATACATGAAAATCCAAAATCCTATTAATGTAAATGGTTTAAAAAATCTACTTACATTATAGTATAAACTGCAACACTACCGAAGTTGTTTCAATTCTACAAATAAGAAATTATTAGTAAAAATAATTTCTTATTTTTAGTGTAGAATTTTTTTTTTAATGTTTAAATTTTAGTCAAGAAAATATTGTCTTGTATACTGAGCTGTGAAGCTATTGCAATTGTGCAACAGTGACTTAATAAAGTTTTTCTCTCTTTCTAGTGTTACCTAACTTGTTCTCTACGTTATGAAAGTGTCACATGAGAGTTTGCTGCGGTGATGTCTATAAAAGTAATTTAGTTCTTTAGATCTACGTATCTATGTATATTATTATAAGTTACATACATAGTAACCCATCTTTAGCTTAGCGCAATATTTTTCTTTGAGTTAAATTTTAAAATATAGAGATGTTCTTATATATGTTTGTATGTATAATTATTTAGTCATATAATTATATATATATAAACTTATAAATAAATATGCATTTGTGTCATGTATCTATATAAGCACCTATACATATTATATTGTATTACATATTACGGTAATTTTTTTGTTAATCTCTTTGACTTTGATGGTCACCTGTCTATGAATATAATTCATAAGCGGATCAGTCATTGTATTCTAAATTGAAATTGGAAAATTGGAGTTTGCTAATAAAATTTCGTTCATTTTCTTAAATATTTCATTGATCATATTTTGATGCTAATAAATATCCTACTGTGCTCGTGGGCCTTGTAAATGAAGCGATTAATGTAAATTAAAGATAAACAATCTCGTATTTATTGAAAATAGAAACAGAGCTTAGCTGCCGATTAAATTTTCAGAGCAAGCCACAGTCCACAAAAAAGTTTTTGATTGATTTGAAAATATGACTTGGGCATGATAGTTATTATATGTCTAAGAATACAATATTTAATCAATTTGAATAAAAGCAGTTTTTTCATTACATTGTTTCAAAATGAAATAAAACAGTTCAGACCAATTTTAGTTTTCGAGGGACTTTAGAAAACTAGTCTCTGAGCTAGAAAGAACTTAATGATGGAAGAGACGGAGGGTGGTGTGAGCAAGAGCAATGTTATGGTCGTTACAAGCCTCAATGACAGACGCATCACCAATTGATCCAGACGGGCTTCCAATGTATGAAACACCACTCTGTAATAATTTAAAGAAGGATCGTATTAGCATTATCCCATATTTTGAGTATTATATAAATATCTCTCCATTGTACATCTAAGTGGTAATAAGAAATTGCTAATAACCTGTTTAGCCCTATCCACATTATCTCTAAATGGGAAGAAAGCATCCGAGCTGAGAGCCACGCCGTCTAATTGTTGAATCCAATCTGAACGCTCTTGTTCAGTAAAAAAAGCTGGAGGGTTCTCATAATTTGCTTCCCAAGCAGCAACTTCCATATCCTTTCCCACGGTTCCGCCAACGTAGTTGTCGATGCAATTAGAAATTTCTGCGCGTTTCACTCCTTTCTTGAACTGACTCTGGAGGACACGGGGGTGATGACGGAGCCACCAAAGATTTGCCTTGTCACCAGCTAGACGAGTACAGTGAATCCTGGATTGTTGTCCTGCTCCAATTCCAATGATTTGACCATTCTTAGCATAGCAGACTGAATTGGACTGAGTATATTTTAATGAGATGGTGGCTACAATCAAATCACGGATGGCATCTTCAGACAAATCCTTCCGGTTTGTGACCACATTAGTGAAAATACTACGGTCGATAATAGCATCATTCCTCTTCTGCTCCAAACTAAGACCAAAGATGGTTTTGATTTCGAGGGTCTTGGGCTCATAATTAGGATCGATTTGAAGGACACAGTAGCCACCGCCCTTCTTCTTCTTGAGTAATTCCAAGGCTTCTGCAGAATATCCTGGAGCAATGACGCCATCGGAGACTTCTCTGGAAATAATTCTCGCTGTTTGAGCATCACACTCGTCACTGAGAGCCACAAAATCACCGAAGGAAGACATTCTGTCGGCTCCACGAGCTCTGGCGTAAGCCGTAGCTAACTGGGTCAATTCTCCAAGATCTTCGACCATGCAAACTTTTCTCTGGTAATAAATAAAATATAACAGCAATAATTAATAAGGCGGTATTTCTTTGTTATCTTTTTTTTTGTTTTTTTCTGGATATATAAGGAACTTTATTATGAAATCAATTAATGCCAGGTTTTTAATATTACTCACCTCATCGTCAGACAAAGGGACAGCTACAGCAGCGCCAGCAGGACTGACGTGCTTAAACGAAGTTGCCGCGGGTAATCCTAAACCAGCTCGCAACTCCCGAACGAGCTGCCATCCGTTCAAAGCGTCGCACAAATTAATAAAGCCCGGAGATCCATTCACAACTGAAAAATAGATTTTAATTATTTGCATACTAAAGTATTAGCAGTGGCAGTGGTGACACGGAACATTTGTGTACATGCGCCTAAATTAAAAACTTCAAAGTTATATTTAATTACCTTTGAGGGGTAACTCAGCCAAAGTAGAGAATATTTGTGCAGGTTTTTGGTGTGGGTTCATTCCATAGCGAAGTGGAATCGTGGCAACTCCAGCAGAGTATTGTCGGCGGAAGTAATCAGAAATGGCATTGTCGTACTCAGCAGTGTGTGTAAAAGCTTTGAGTGCCAATCGATTTCTGAAAATGTATAGAAATTCATTTCAGTTAGGACAAGATTAAGATTTTGGTATTGCTATAAAGTTCCTAATAATAATCATAATAATTAATATAATCATTATTATTCCAGCTTCAAATCATTGTAGTTTCCTTGGCTTATAAATTGAGCAGGCAACATTGCCTTTAGCTTAAAGTCTGGATTTCATATCAATTTGGAATTAAAACTGTAACTTATAAACATAACACAGCACAAGAGGCCGCATTAATTAATTTCCTGTCGCTGCGACCCAAAAAAACCAGTTGTAGTCCATTTTATATAACAACTATAAAACTGCTTTGACAGGACGGCTGGGACTCAGCAAGAATTAGTTTCACATGAGCATGGGAATAAGATGGAACACTGATGGCGTGTAACATAATCCTTTGATTATCAGACTGAGTAACTTAATAAGGTACGTACAACTTTAGCTTATAGTTACGCAATAGAAATGTACTGATCTACGATGCAGGATTATCATCATCAGATCTGTTCGACGAGCTGAGAAAAAATCCTTACGACGTGTGCGACAGCCAATAAGATTCAAGGCTGCAGCCCAGCCCACAAAGAAGATGCTCTCTCCATGGAAAATATTCCGTTTGCTTTTTAATTACAACTTATACAGATATAATCACTTTGAAGTTTGTTGAGTTATGAAATAAGGCTTTTCTTTGCTTTAGGATTAGCATATACTAAATGCCTGATTAGTGAATCTAATGTTTTAGCATATGGGTCTATCACTTTATGGAACAATGATATCAATACTTAATAAAATAATGTACTTTAATAGGTATGCATTTAGGCTATATATCGTGTTAGGTGTCGGAAAGCCAAATATAAAGGGAATGCTATGTATTTAAGAAAAAATATTAAACACCTTGTTTCTTGCTGTGTGTCACGATCGGCTGAGCCTTCAATCTCGGAGGCAACAACATCATAATCGGTGGGGTCAACTACAACAGAAACTCGTGCATGATTCTTTGCTGCAGCTCGTAATAAAGTTACTCCTCCTGTAAAATTCAAAATCATTTAAACATATTAAATTACATATAAAAGTAAAATAAAAATGTATTGATTCAGTAAAATGTATATCAGATATCAGAGTAAAAATATGACATAAATTCCCACTAGTAACAAAAAATCGACGTCGAAATGACTCCAAATAACCACAACTAACCAATGTCAATATTTTCGACTGCGTCTGGAATGGTCACTCCTTCCTTGGAGATAGTCTTCACAAACGGATACAAATTACATACAACCACTTGAATGAAATTATATTCTCGTTTAGTCATGTCAGCCTTATCAGATTCAGTAGTACGAGCGAGTATTCCTGGACAAAAAATGTACATACAAATTGTTAGACTTAAATGTGAAATTCAAATAGAATTAAAAGCTGGGCAATAATATAATGAAACGATAAAAATGTGATCTGTATTCATGACTACGTACCAGCGTGAACTGCAGGATGAAGAGTTTTTACTCTGCCACCCAGCATTTCAGGTGCTCCGGTAATATCCGAAACATCTTTAACCGGTAGTCCAGCATCTCTAATTGCACTCGCAGTCCCTCCAGATGCAACAAGTTCTAGTCCGGCCTTTTGAAGCCTCGTTGCGAATGGAATGAGTCCAGTTTTGTCAGAAACACTGAGTAGTGCTGTATATAGTGTGTTTTCATTTTCATATGGAATTAATTTTATTAATCATAAAAAATGATTTGTCATTTTTGTACAGTGATAATAATAAATTTAATTCTGCTTGTTATCAGTTCTAATTAAAAGTGATAATGTAGCGGAATTTATAAATCATTAGAAATTAGTATATTCAGGCAGTAAACAAATTAGTAACAGAAAGTAAAGGTGAACTAGATATGTATAATGTACACTATCTCTTACCGTAATTAGCCATTTTAGTTTGGGGTTGTTTTGCAAATTAGACACGAGTTAAAGAGCCTTTGGAATTTCACTCTGGAGTCCGTGACAGAAGGCAATCGACTGAGGTAGAGGATTGGTTGCCTCAAAGAAATAAAGCTTTTAATTTCTCGTCCCTTATTCTTTTCTGCGGCTTCTCCTTGCTTTTAACTTGTCGTATTGTAATTCGTAATCTCCAGAAGAACCATACCATAACTATATAGATATGCTCATGCAATTCAATTCCATCGCATCAGGACTTTTCTTTCTCGTGGTACCTAGAACGTGTACGCAGTATACGCGTGGTAATGTTATCATATATAAATTATATGTTTGGCTTTTACTTACACGTTGAGAAATATAAATGTGAAGTATTTAACCAGTGTGCATTATATGGGACTCTGGTTCTATCTGATTTATTCGAACAGCTATGTAATAGTGGTTGGCCTTCACCTTCAACTCAGCGTTGACGACTATGGTTAAATTCCAACTTTAAACCAGACAGCGTTCTCTTCTGTCACTACTGTCAGCGTCCCTGTATAAATTTTTCAACTCCAGCCAAACTCTCTTTCAATGGCCAAGTTCCATCTTCTTCCAAAATATTTCTTGTATAGATTCGGTGTATGTATTCAATGCCTAGTGCATCACAATCACATGTGTCAACTGCCAGGGCATTCATGGAAAATGGAGCGAGAGCGAGATGTTAATAAACATTTTTGCTGGTTATAAGTCAGAACCTTGATATAGTCAAGCGTAGTGTTGACCGATTATGGATCCCGTACGCCGTACAGTCAACAGTGCGTGTATTCAGGAGTTATCAGCAGATTATCTCGATTCTCGATTACTACTTAGCAATTATTATTATTTAATGTTCTGAACTTCCTTTCGTATACTACTTAAATACTATTTGCACATAACTCGTGGAGATTACTAGTAATATGTAAGTACGCCTAAATAATCAAAAACTTGTTGTTAAGTTGTTTCAAGGGGGATGCAATATGCAATTTCGATAAAAAATAAATTCTAGCATTGAGGAATATTATGGGAAGGATAAGGAAATAAATTGTACTTTTGAGGAGCGACCACAGCATCCCGCTCTCAATAAAATAGTATTATATATATATATAGTATTGTTAAAAATGAAAGAAAGCGTTCCCAATAGTTTGCTTAAGATTTTATTAAAGGTTAATATTGTTCATTTCGAATTTTGTAGCAAATAACAGATTGAAATTGCAATGCAAGGCTGAAAGTATTAATTGGCTGACTACTTTGAAGCATTAGATTACATACTTATTCGAATTGGTACTTTTTTAACATTGCTCATAATATGGGTTGTTCAAAACAGTAAAAAAAAATCAGAATTATTATCAGTTACTAATTTCCACAAAAAAAACTTCTTCATTATTTTATAATATTTTAATATTGTAGACTTATTGTGAGTCCTTGTATGTTTAGTTTCATATGAGCAAAATGCTTAGCAATGCCAGCAGCCACAATATCATCAGCACGCATGCCATAATTATATAGTACTATAATATTGTAATCTTATAGCGATATTAATTTGTTAAGTTCACAACGATCGTTTTCCATACTTTCACTATAGCCCATGCAGTGCAAAATCATGTTGTCTTAAATGGATAGCTCAATTTTATTATTTTAAATTTAAAAATAGCTTTCATAATTCTTAACGAGCTAAATCACAAGAAAAATCTAAAGGATCTAATAATTGTAACAATTGAAAAATAAAATTTGGTTTAATAAACTTTCGGAATTTATTGTAACGTTAATGCACATGCTTTATTAACGAAGTTTATATATGTAAAAAGGTGTAATCGACTGGCGAACGTGAATTTGGATAATGAATGAATAGTTATATAATGTAATAATTGCAAACGGAAGTAGCAACAATACTTATGTTGTCATTACTACTGACTCTGCACCAATGCTAGAATTTCGGGTTTTAGGAAAGTGCCTTCTCCTGAAGTAGGCATAGGTGATTCCAATTTAAAATTCACGATGCTGGCAGGAGGGAGACGAGACTCGGCTAAGGTGGCTTCGAAATTAGACAGTGTTTCCCCTCCAGGTTTTTTAAGAGAGAATTCCGCATTCTCCAAAGCTAGATTTTCTTGAACAAATTCATACAGATCACCGGATTTTTCAGTAGCTCTAAATGTACCCTATTAGAAATGATAGAATTTAATGCATTAGAAAACCTTGTTTAATTGTTAATTGTAATAAATTAGTCACCTTCCACAAATTCTTTTACTTCCTCGGAGGTATTTATTGTGATTGTCAAGGTCGGCGTCGGTATGCCTATTTTTTTAATTACTTATTGTTAGAATCTATTATGGACAATAATTCGCGGTTTTTGTACGTACCTGAAGCGTAAATCCATCGGGAAACCTAACTCTCATCAAAACGTAACGATAAAGTCTTTGCTCTCGCATTTCGTCCCGCTCCCTCTGAGCTTTAGTCCGAAGAGTTAATTCTTTCTCAACGAGCTCAGTTCGAAGTTTCTGCTCCCTCTTGATTTCTTCCGGTGTAAGGGTATAAAACTCGGCGGGTAATTCCCTTCTCCCCACAACCTGAGCCGGCATTAGGACTTGAACGTTACGATCTAATTCAGGACGAATCGGCACGGTTGACCTTAATGTGTCCCTCAGTTCCTATTATTTGCAATAACTTTATTAATTACATGTATTGAGTTTCAACTTTAGAGGTGCAATAAATTTATTAAATTTAAAAGCAGCGTTAAACAAATCATGATATACGCAGATGTAGACAATTCAATGGAAAGCTATAAATATCTTTTGACAGGTCCTACGTACCGTTAATGCGGAAACTGTATCACCATCTGGAGAAAATACATAAAATTCTTCCTCGGACCCACCATCGGGTGTGAGCAACGTTTTACTAAAACCAGCTGCTTTTAAAAACTGGGGAACTCCAACCATACAGGCAACTTTTTCTTGGAAAACTTTGTTACTGCATTTGATTTTGTGAAATTTTGTTTCAGTTGGATTTTGAATGATATTTTCGAGGTACTTGCACAAAGTGTCTACACATGCAGCAATCTAAACATAAATAACACAAGACATGTAGTTAATTTAAATTTACTGAAATACATTTTATTTTTGCTACTCTAAAGTTGGGTGCTAACTTACTTTATCTCTTCCCTTATTACAAGAATGGATCAAAAGACACGAGATCATTCCAATTTCTTCTTCAGGCTGTTCCAGCAAAAACTGCAGAATATTACGTTCAATTTCGTGCCTTGGCAAAACTTCTGGCCCTGTTAAATTTTAATGAAAAATATTAAATTTCCACCATAGCCTCATAACGCTTGAAATAAAATATCAGTTCTCTCAAATCAATAGGCAATCGAAAGTTTACCTAACAATGGGCAATGGAAGTAAACACCAGTAACAGCGTAAGCCTCCGGATGAACATTTTCTCCTGTACTATTTCGCATGGTGTAATGGTCTTCTTCTTCGACTTTTTGACTTTTTTCACTGTCAGGCTTTTCAAGCTTCATTTCCTCCAGAAGCTGTTCCGCTTCAATTTGCTTTCTAGCTTGTTCTATAGCACACAAAAATATGTAGATTCTTTACTAATATTACAATGTTACGAAGAGTTTCAAATGGTATGTCCTATTGATGGGTAAAGAATGAAATAGAAGTACATACTAGGCATACACTACAAAATCACCTTTAATAAACGCCAGCTGTCTACTCGCCAGCAGATCATTGGGATCTTTCATTCCTTTGGACTTCTCTTTCTCCAACCTGGCTAACGCAGCCATGGCTGCTTGTCGCTTTTCATCTGTAGGGCCAGAAGGTTTTGGTGGCTGTTTCGGAGGCTGCTTTTGTCCATGCGGACCAGAGCTTCGACCTGCAGAAGCATTACTTAAGGAAACAGCCCCACTGGAGGATCCAGAGCTTAATTTCTGCCCAGGCCCAGCTGTTTTAAACTTGGAATCTGCTTTTTTCTTGTTTATGAATTTCTTAAGTGCATCCATTGCGACGAAATATATAAGTTATTATGATTTATTACAACTTGAAATAATAGAATGATTTCGAACTATTTTATATATAATGTCTTGAATGTGTTGTATATACTATCACAAGGTTAGACTTAATAGCAACCCAACTTTTAGGCTCGGTTAAAAAGTACAGAAAAACGATGACCCCCCACTTCAAATTAGATTATATACGAGGAGAGTGTTCTTTGGGTAACTTTAGTTCAGAAATAGAGTTTTTTAATTCCTCGATTAGCAGCAATGAACTCGAAGGCTGCATGAACTTCTCAACAATTCGGCCACCAAAAATATTCCAAGACAACCAAATCAAGAGTGAATTGATTACTATAATGAAGACGAAAATTTTACAAAGTTTCCACTGAAAGTCGTCCAGTAGCTCAAAACTTGGCACTAAATCAATTAGTGATATCACAGACGACAAAGATGTTGAGGGATAGCATATGTAGCTCTCAAGAAATTCCCACCAACCCTGGGGAAATAATGCACCTAGTAGCGTTATAATTGACAGTTCGTCCATTTGTTAATTAATTCATCTGACGTAAATAGTAGTTACTCACTTGGAATGAGCAATACCTGTAGTAGTCAATAAACAAAAAGATATTAAATAATAATGTACTAATGCTGATGGTAATGACGGTATGGGTTGGTGAGTGTGAGTGAAGATGAAGAGTGACTTGTACTTGTGTGAAACGTGAATGCAGTTCCCTTTTGAACTTTTGAACCAAATCAAGGAACTCTGAAGGTGTGTATCAATATAAAACAATTTCGATTCAATATTATCAAAAAAATCAATATTAAAATTTAAAATATTTAAAATATTATTAAAATATAATAATATAATAATTAGTCAAATGACTCAAGTGTCACATTCAAACAGATGACTTTCACGTTCCAACTCCAGCAGTTAGTAGTATAAATTGTAGTCGTCAGTCTGCTACTACAAACCGAATTCTCCCTTAAACAAAATTATGACACAGCATAAATGATAAATTAAATGTCTCCTACCTATACTATATTTATATTTACAACTTGGGTTAGATAATGACACAGCGTATTAGAGTTAAAAATGTTCGCAAGATCCAAGATGTAATGGGAGGTACGGTCTGAACATTTCACCAATCACTCACTCATATCTCATAGTACGAACTTTATAAAAATACTTTGCTTTAAACCGAAGAACCGAACCCCTATCTAAATCTAGTTGCTAGTTAATGGTGTTTAGATTTCCATCTCTTTGAATTTATAAACACAGTTTTACTTTGTCCTAATACTAGTTAGTGACTGTACTTGATGCTGGAGGAAAGATAAACTGTTTGCTGAATCATTAAGCCATTAGAAAGTTATTTTATTTATATTATTATTGCAACTTTCTTCTGCAAAAATAACAACAAATTACGACGACTTTGCGAATTGAACCAGTGCCAGATTTAAACATTGCTATTTTCCTATCCTTGCGAAAATACAGGTACAGGGGTACAGAGTACAGATGGCACAAATGGTTTTTTACAGGTTTCGGTTTTTCGAATCGGAAATACCGAAGCAAGTCGCTGCTTACTATTTATTACTTAACTATAATTATTATAGTATGTAAGTAAGTATACTATAACCAATTTTTTGACCAGAGGTTCGTGGTTAATTTTGGATCTGAACACCTTACAGAATATTGGAAATTATAATGCGGATATTCCAAAATTAAATGTAGTCAAAATGTTTTACGAATAATAATGCATATTATTATAATAATGATAATGTTCTAATAACCGTCCTTTTTTCAGTTCAGCAGATCGTGGAGTGTACTAACTTACTAATAATTAAGTTTCGTAAACGAGGTACTTTGTAATTAATACGTTTAAGTAAATGCATATTATACTACCTTAGGACTTAGGATATTAATATTATCAATATCAAGCATTCACTCAACAGCAACCGCAATGGCAATAGGATTGAAAAAGTTTTGTTACACAAACAGCACCGAGTACTGAATATTAGATACCCATATGAAACTCCTATTTGACGAGTAACTCACATCAGTAATCAGTGTTGAACCAAGTAACTGCTACTTACTTAGATGTAATAATTTTAGTCATGCTCACGCCTTTGAATTCGTTGAGTCCAGGGGAATACCTAGATCCAATTATGATATTGCAATGCAATACTGATACCATATAATTTCCCATTGTAAGTAGTTTGTGGGTTGCCATTATTTCTAAGCAAAATTAATACATTAATAGTGTAATAGTAGTAACATGCAACGCGTAATGCGTCACTTTACCAGGAGCAAAATATTCTATTGTCATTGTGCAGCTACTAGGGCAGCTACAATTTGGTATGTATTATGTATTAGACAAGCTTCACGGTAACGGCATTACATAAGCCGATTTTACAGATAACATTAATATAATATTATGATCATGATAATATAATTTGAGTATTGATTTTATAGGTAATTTTTCGTGTTAAAATGTTTAAATAGCATCTATATACCTATAGTATCCGAAAACGATTGTACTTAAAACTCGCATTCGTGAGCACAGCTAAAAGAGCAAAATTATAACTAGAAATTGCCCAAAAATGCACTGGCACAATGATTCATGGGGTAATACTTAATTACAATATTTTTCAGTATATATATTTCGTATTGTTATATTATATTTATAACCTTGTTCATGACTTACTTTTAAAGGTTCAGTTAGTTTATTCTGATTAGTGGAATTATCCTTGCCTGTGTCATGTCTTGGAGATGGTTTGGTTTGTCGTTTTCCGTCCATCGTAAACACTGCAAAGATCAACACTAGCTAATGCTTCTTCTGGCGACTCCCGGTCTACTCGGAACTCGGAGTAGTCAGCACAAAATTCAACATAATAATATATTTATTATATTTATAATCCTATGAGCCAACGAAGACCACCATCACCATCAACGAACAACAACCACTTATTGAATAGGCTGAAAAGCAGTGTTACAAAATCATAGTTCTTTCTCGGTTCGTTGCCTTCCTCCCCCTCATCAACCTCCTAGCTCGCGCTCGTATGGTCACTAAAATTTTATTATTCCATTGATTTCTGTATTCCAGGTTCCAGATTAACCAGAGCCAGCAGCCAGAGGCCAGAGATCAATATAATAATAAAAGTTATTCAGGACCAGGACAATATTACAGAACGTATTAACGTATACCTACCTCATTAACCTCATTGCATGCTCCTACTCCTTCTACAGCCTTTAGGCCTTTAAATTAATAAAATAAGTCTTAGTGTTATTAATAAAACATTATGAGTATTTAAAAAATCGAAGTGTTTTTTATTCTTCGTCGATTTTATTTTATTTTTTTATTTTTGACAGCTTAACTTAACCCACATTAATGAAAGTCACAAAACATGAAAACATCCAATTTCACAACAGGTAACCTCTGCAACAAAAAGTAGAATGAAATTCAAAAATAAAAAATTAGAAAAGCAATTTGAATTGAAATTGATATTTTTGTAATACACTGCAGTATTAGCATTCAAAAGTATGTAGACCAGACCGCATATAAAATTATTTACACTACTGATAAAATTGTTAAATTTAACCTAAGTCAGTACGAAACCGATTATCTCTGTGTGCATACAACTTGTACTTGAATGATTATTTTATTAAGAATGAGAAATTCAGCTGTACTCGCACGTAACATTAAATAATCAATTATCATACCCGTGCAATTATTATTATTGCGCTATAGCATAATCACTTTACCACTGAAACAAGTATTCAAGCAAATTTTGACAGTGCAAAACAGTAAATGACCTTATAGGCACCTACTTAGCTTTAAGAGTATTCTTAATATTATAATTATATTATTAGCTCGCCTTTTACAAAGAACTATAGATACCATGTTTTGCAATTATCATTACATAGATTGAACTATAAGACAATTGAATAATTTCGAAAACCTGCAGGCAACATACTTAGCACTCTCAATATGAGCATACTAGACATAAGAGATACATAAGAGTATAATTGAAACGATGTATAATACAATATTACTTCCTGCTCTTTATTTTTCAAGGCCAAAACACTGATTAGTGCAAAATGCTAATTCGAATCTTTCATTATTGAATTATAAACTTGTGTGGGCATATTCAATAATGCTATTGAGTAGATTAGATATGTATAAAAAATACAAAAACATTGTGTTAAAATTTTGTATGAATATAACCGAATTACAAAAATTTTGTGATATTTTACTATTTTTTTTATAAGTACGTGCTGTACTTTTCGTTTTTTAATTTGTAATGAAAGGTATGACCCAACCGGTGAACATTTTGTACTTTGAAAATTTAATGTTTAACCACTCTGACATAATTTTGACGTCTATCTTTTTTATCCAAAAGAGACAGTTTCAATTTAGTGAGTGTAAATGTTCTCCATGAACGGAATAGAACACAAAATGAATGAAATAGATTCATTAATTTTTACAAAAGTTTAGTAACTTATTACGCTGTAAGTATAGTGCCTGTACAATTGGATACTATATCTATCCTTAATTTAAGTGAAAAAAGAGTCTTAAACGTGAGAAACAAGAAGAGAAAAAAAACAAGGGTATAAAAATTGAAAACCCACAGACATAAATCAACACACACACTTATACATTTAAAAAAATAACAAAAAACACGCCATTTATAGAAAAGGCACAAACACACATTATCTATACGTCATCTATTACTTGTTTCGTACTTTTCTTCACTCCGACGATGAAATTTCGGCTTTTCGCTTCGACTTGGTGCTTGAAGCTGATTTTGACTTGTTTCGTTTAACACCACCTGGTGAAATAACTTTAGGAGTAGTCTCTCGCTGCTCGGCTTGTAAAGACGGAGGAGGCTGTAAGTCGTAGCTCATCATCTGACACCAACCAATAGGGAAAAGATCACAAGAGGATGCATCAGTCCACTGGTCATAATTTTCATCCCAGCCGTCAAAATGTATTCGGAGCAGACGTCCTATCACATGTGCCACAGTAGCCGCACAGATCAAGTTTGGCTCCATCACATCAACTGCTTCTAATTTGGCACCCACAGTGAATCCATGGTCTACAACTTCCTACAGTTTAAAAGCAATATTTAAAAATTATAGGCATTAATAGGATTAAAAACTGAAAAAAATTGAACTGCTGGTCAAAAATAAAATAAGCATTAGAGTTCTTACCTTTTCGAGATCTTTGAGTGGTAGAGCTTTCGCCCCAGTAGCTTTAAAGTAGTCATTCCAGTCAAATAACTTGGATTTGAATGCCACAGGTGGCTGTAACTCAATGTCATTCTCTTTACAAAACCCACACGGAAAAATAAGAGGAGACGTCACGTGATAGCAAAACCAACTATTGCCGTGGTTGTACGAATTTTCGGAATTTTTGTAGCTAGACGGATTTAGTTCTTCCACACTGTCAATATGAACCATAAAATATCCATGCTTAAGAACTTTCACCACGGTCGCAGCAGAAATAGCTGAAAGTTTCAATGGGTCAACGGCTTCTAGCTTCATTCCAATTTTGATTTCGATACCAGGATTTTTTCTTATTACAGAAGTATTTCCTATTTCTGATGGATTGTATCCGGGCGGTGCACAAATATCATGACCCACAGTTTTACTCCAACCTACCACATTTATTGAATCTGATTGTTCGTGGCACCAGAAGCCTATGAAAAGAAATCAAACACATTTACAAACTGTCTATTCAATGCCTAAAACATCACATATATAAAATCTCACCCAATTAACTGTATTAATAATTAGAATTCATAATTACCGTTTGACTGATCTTGGATATTTTGATCACCATCCCAATATTTGACGTGAACTCGATGACCAATGACTTCGACCACACGAGCAACACGCATACGAGAAATACAAAATTTATCCAGAACTTCAACTTCTGTGTTTGGCCTTAATCTAGGAAGAAATATACAAAAGAACTTAGGTGTAGGTAACAGGTAGCGTCCCAGTTTCGTGACTCTTGTCACTGAATTATTAAAAGCCAATTAGGCTCACCATCCAGTACAGAAACAAACTTACTGTGTTTCAGTGTCATATTTTATCAGCTCCGTTGTAAGAGCATGCATTGTGTACCCTCCTGTGACTTTCTTGATAATCCATTCACGCCAATCTTTATTCTGCTCAATAACACCTGAAATTATACGAAACGTAAAGAAGTAATCATGACTGCAAATATTACATAAATTGAATCGATTTATGCAATAAATTCAATAAAACATATACCGTAAAGCATCAAATCGGGTCCCTATCTACTCCCGGGGTCTTTAGCATTGAATCAAATGGGGAGGGTTTTGTTTTTTGCTACTCCGGCTTCTAATTACTCCCGGGGTTTGGCGCAAGTTTTGCGCTAACTCCCGGGGGAGTAATTTGAAGCTTTACGGACATACTTTTATGGTTTGTTCAGGTCAGAACAACCAATATATTGTAGGACGTGTGAAAATTGTCTGGCACAATTTAAAAATTGGAAATTCCAACGGTTATTTTCTTAAAATTTCTATAAAAACTATAAACAATTCGAAAGAAATACACGCGTAGAACGATGGGACTTATTGGTCATGTCAGTGTCCATTGAACCTCATGATTTATATGGTGTCCGTCCAAAACAAAAATACTCCAGTAGTTAAATAAAAATATTCTCAAAACGATTGTTTTCTTTACATTCTGAGAGAATAATTCACAAATCACCTCGAATTCCCATTTCATTCAGCTTTGTAACTTACTTACTCGTCGAGAGCTGATATTTATCACTCGTTTTTACTATCGTTATATACTTCAATTTCCAAACAAATAATGTAGAAGTGTAGAAATTAATTACATTGGGACATAGAACTACCTAGAGTACTAAACCTAATGACAAATTAGAAGCTGTTTCAAAACAATTACGATGTTTGTAAAGCCTATATTATGGAGCAGGCCAAATCGATTTAATGGACAAATATTATTATTAACTTACTCAATGGAGGTACGATTGGCAACTGGTTATCAGCACAATAACCAATTCTGAATAAGTCCATGCAGAAATGTGCCCATCGTGTCTGGTCATGGTCTTCTACTTCGCATTCTAAATTCTTCTTATGACCTTCATATTCTATTTTGGCCAGATACCCTACCATTTCAACAAAGAAAAATGTGATTAGAAGTATAAAAATTAAATATTTTCAGCGCTTCACCCTTGCTTTTTGCGAAAATTTAGTGGACCAACTGATTTTACCAGCATAAGATATAACTCGAGCGATCCAGTGAACATTTTTGAGGCCAACCGTTGGTATCAATGAGCTCTCATCTATTAGCAATGTTTCAACTAACATCTCTGGCAAGGCGAGCTTGGACCAGTACAAAGCAAGTGGCGCCTATGGAAATGAGAAAATAATTTACACATGACACTATAGCTGTACAACCACATGAAATAATAAAAACGTAAGTAGTTATTTCATGAATCGATTGCTTCATGTTTGCCTATAAACGCCTTCTTACATGCCGAAAAGTCCATACTGGAACACCCGTTACATTCGGATTAGTCAGTTCTTGCTCCCAGCTCCAGTCTTTCTTCTCTTTCAATTTAGGAATCGAAGCGTCGGAAGCTGTAATAATTGGAGATGCTACTATCTCCATAGCCATCTTCACTGTCAATTAAAATAAAATCAAATGATTTCAACTCGAAAAATAGATGTCTCATATAAGTACATGGATTAGTTTTAGCCCATTCAAAAACCTATTCAGCATTATTGATATTTAGCCCAGAAAATGTGTATAATAGTTACCTTTGAAATGATGTTTGCTTCAAACAGACCACTAAGAAACAACAAACGGCTGAGAAAACTTCATGAAATCACGTAATGGATAATAATATGAAAACTAGTCAATTTCAAACTCGTTTGGTCATAGGAACACTTTAATTTTACTTTTTTGAATCCCACCGACTCAACTGATAATTCAATATTTGCAACTTAAAACTCGCATGCCTCGTCCGCGGAAGCAGGTGGTAGTGGTGTAAGGAGGAGGTTGTAATCGAAGTGGGCTGTAAGGCACAAGATACCAGTAGGTATTAGAATGACACTTTCAACTTTACATCTTTCAATTCGCCTGATTCTAGATAACTTTACTACGAACTCTACGAATCGATTGCTGAAGCGAACGACACTAAAGAAAATATAAGACTATACGACCTAAGTAGAAGGTGCCTTTAAAATTAAAGTGGGCACATCGTCATCCACAAGCTTTCAACCTCAAAACGTTCTATTTCTTAAAACCTATTGAGGTATTCAAGAAATTCATTTTGCTTCTACTGCATCCACACAGCTTATCACGGTCTATTTTTACTGATAACGCAAATTTTAAGTCAGTCAAATACATAGAAGAAACTAAGCTTGGTCGATTTCCATACAACTAATAAAGACTACCAATTATAGACGATACCTACAGTATGAACGTCATTCATGAACAGCTGAATATTAGCCCAAAGAACTGATTTCACATACTATAATAATATGTACTACGCCTTCATAAAACCACTCCTCGTTCCCTTGCAGTTTCAACTAAATTGCTTGAATAATAGGCACCACAACTCCATTTAACATTCTTTAGTTTTGCACTAAAAAGGGGGTTTATACAGTGACTCACCCCTCTTTGCATTTAGTTATTCAACTCACCAGCGTCAAACTAATTAATAATTTTCGACGCCATTATATTTATTTACGATAAAATAAACACAACAACTCCGACAATAGCAAGATTTAACTATTGATAATAGACAACCTAAACTATTCATGTAAAACTTATTCTCGTACTGAATACCAATGACTTATGGTAAGATCAACGAATGAGAGTCAACAGAGTACTGACATTCATTTTTAAACTCGGCGAACAACAGAGAACAACAAATTCAGTCCTTCAATCCCTCTGCCAGTCAGTACATAAGCTACAAAAATATAAAATTCAAAACTGCAATTATTCAAATTATAAAATTTAATGTAAGGGCAAAGGGGGAACATTGAGGATGAAGATTCCTCTTGTCCTTCTTACAAATTGTGTGAAAATATATGTAAGTATATTCAGGAGTTACATTGCCACAGGTATAAAACAAGTGAATAAATAATGTCAAAATGTTGAATGTAGCCTGCCTTCCATGAATTTTAAAAATGAAAAGCACACGATACACCTTCAACCTCTGAAATGCCCGGCAGGTCGTTGTCTCTGATCTGTTAAATATTTGCGTGGAGAGTCAATAAATGAGAAAGGAGTTAAGTAAAAAATTCTGAGGTTAATAATTTCAAGTTTCGAACCCAAAAATAATAATAATAAAATTACTTACAATTCCAGTTGACAAACTCCAAACTAATTCAGTTTACTCAAACAGGCAACAACAACCAACAACAGAGCAACAATCGGACGAGAAGTGTTGTTGTTTACATGTAAAGGTACCTCTACAAAACAACACACGAAACAGTTTCCTCAGAATGATCGAACATGTTACATGTTCCTTTCCTGCTCACCAACAATTCACCACTCGACTTGAGGCAGTCAGTTGCCAGTGTTTTGCCTTACAGCATAAGAATACTCAACAGAATTATGTATATGAAAAAATGTTTTGATCATCATGAGTAAACCATGTGCAGAAAGGCCGAAGACGCCACAGACAGGATAGTATACTAAAGTTAAAAGGGGAAAACAAAAACTCGAGACTTAATGTTCCTATGATTAAGTGTACCACATCCTTACCTATTAAACAGGTAGATAATGCATCACGGGTCGCAGATAACGCATAACCCCCAGGCTCAGGTCATAGCTAAGGCAACCATGAAGTGCTTTAAATAAAAGGTATAACAAACACTGAAATAACCATAAAAACTATATAAGATCAGATACGAATGACTTCTGAATGAACACACTAACTGGAGTACTATACGGAATTTAATAGTAAAATAAAGAATAATAGGCTACATCGCTAAAGACGAAATATAACAACACTAAAAATTGACTAAATTAATGTACACAAATACAAATAATGCTGATGTGTATAAGGGAAGGGAAAGCTTTTATCGAGGTACTCCCATCATCCCATCACATCAGTATCAGTCAGTATATAGTATATAAGAAACAACATGAGAATAATAATGTCGGACTCGGACTAGTGAGAACCACGGTAGAGACTAGAGACAAAATGAAATATCTTCACATTCTTCACAAAAATACTGTATAGGATGGATGTAGATACACTCTTTTCAATTTGGGAGAGAAAATGTTAAAGTTGCAACTGCTCAGAAGACGGCGAGGGAGCCAATTACTGTGAAGGGTGAGCAACGATGGAAACTTGGAAACAGAAATATACACAAAGCCCCAGGATTTCTGGAGCCAGACTGAAAATGCAGGCAGTCATAGGTGACTAACACTTCGACTTCGACTGCTTTTCGACTGCATATTTTACTGCAAGCTTTAAAGCTAAAAGCTAAACTGCATGAAAAGTAGGATAATAGGGGGGACTTTTATAATGGCTACAATTTATTGAATTTAATAATATCAAAATACTATATACTATCTTCTCTCGTTCTCTCAGAACTTTCTTTCCTTTTTAAAGTTCAAGGTTTTATTTACAATTTATAGTATCCTCTATTAAACTGGACTAAACTTGGCACTTCCAACGTAAATTAAAATCAATTAATTATTCTTTCATACGAACACATTTTATATATTCCTTCCCTCTCTACAGTTCAGTCTCCATCTCCATCTCCATCCGCAGATCACTCTATACTGATCTAATACAGATTATAAATTGGATTTTTATCTCCGCATACAATATTATCTCTGGCCTGGTACATAAGTTACATGCTGTGGCTGTGACTCTGTTCTTTCGTATTTTGTATTTGTGATTAAAGTTTTTGTCATTCAGTTTTTAGGTTCAGTCTGTTTTTTATCGCAATCCTGAAATCAGTGTCCTTGTTAGTTCAGTGTCAATTTACTTATTCTTGCTTCGTTGAGGATGAAATTGTATTTTACTTTATTTTAACTGTGTATCGTCAAATTCGAGAGTATAAAGGGAAGTGTTATAGCAGTTATAGATGTAAGAGAAGGATAAGGTATTGTCCAGCTTCATTTTTTTCCTGACCGCGGAGCTAAAGAAAATAAAATATTAAAAGATAAAACCTACTTACCTTTGGATTCTATTGACGCATTGATTCGTTACTTTCATGTTGTTTTGTTCGTTATAAATTTTTAGTCTTGTGAATCTAGAATTAGAAGGTTTAATAAAATATATGAAAGTGATAAGATTAACCGATAGAGAAGACAAAGATTGAGACAATCCTCAGAAGAAAAATAATCCAATATGGTTTGCATATACAGGAAGCCTTAACACATTTTTAATCTATGCTTCTTGTTATTGTTGACTACAAGACTGGCCACCACCAGAAGATGAGTAGATTTGAATTTTGAGAATATTATTCTTGAATTTTAAGACGGTGAATGTTGGTAGTACCATTGATGCAAAGCAGAGATAAGGGGAAAATGCATTCATCAAATAAAAATCAACCCTTCAGTGAAATTAAAAAATCTCTCGTGTTTTAGTTTTTATTCAGTTTTTACGGGAACAGTTTGTTGTATTCTTCAATTCAAACTCAAATTATAAGCAAGTACATAAAGAAGCATTGCCGTCAGCAGATAATTGTGAAAAGTTCTCTCGAGTTTTGATCTGTGTTGAACTTTTGAGTGTGGCCACAGTTTTGATTTTTAGCACACAACACAGCGTAAAATGCCTCCCACAGGGAACGAAAAGACTGGCTCTGGAGGAGCATTAAAATGTCTCGGCTGTGAACCGCCTGATTGTTCCCATTCATACATTTGCGATAATGCGATAATGGTAAACAATGTTTCCGTTGCTTATTGAATTTGTAATAAAATAAATAATTAGTCTATTTTTTTTTCCCTGTATTAGCTCATTGTTTTTAACTCTATACTTTTTTAGTATGCATAATAAAGTTTTTTTTTAATTTTTACATTTATTTTAGTGCTTTAAATCCCGAAGTCGCGATAGTGTTGGGATTGAGCGAATTTCTCGCGGATGTGTTACTAGCCCGGAGAAAAAATCATTAATATGCAATTCTCATCGTCACTCTAAAAATTCGAAGCAGGCATACAACAAAAATTTTACGGATTACAAATTTGAAGCTACCTACATAACTGATTGCTGCCATGAAAGGGAGTTTTGTAATGACGGAGATTTCCCAGCTCTTTCTCCTGATTCATTAAATGGTAAACAAATATTTAAAAAATATAGTTCTTAATTGATTCATGAAGCCCCATGAATCGTGTGCAAATTGAACCTAATTAAGAATATATGTGTGCGCTGTTGATCTTTCTAGGGTCCTTTAACTTAAGTGTTTTATTACTAATATATCGCAGGAAAGCAAGAACCCGTCACACAAAATGGATTTTCCGATATGGACATTACCTATATACTTGTTTTCCTGGGATTTCTCACAGTTTTCATTGGTCTTGGAGTTGGTTTTGCTGTCCGATATTTCCGTCGGACGCACAAAAAGCGCGTAGCAGAACTCATGAAAGCTCATGAGGAAAATCGTTATCCTTTAGGGGACGATAATTTACAAACTAAAGCCGCAGGTGACAGTACATTAAAGGAGTATCTAGACGGATCCATGACATCTGGAAGCGGCTCAGGGCTTCCACTCCTTATTCAGCGGACCCTTGCTAAAAATATTCAACTGGTCGAATGCATTGGAAAAGGACGATATGGGGAAGTATGGAAAGCTATTTGGAATTGCGAAAACGTGGCTATCAAGATATTTTCCACAAGGGATGAAGCCTCATGGATTCGAGAAACTGAAATCTATAGCTCAGTTATGCTACGGCACGGTAATATTTTGGGTTTCTACGGATCAGATATAATTTCTAGAAATGCTACTACACAGCTTTGGCTTGTGACTCATTATCATCGGAATGGGTCATTGTACGACTTCTTAATCAAGAAATCATTGACCCACAACCAGCTTTTGAAATTGGCTTATTCTATGGCGAACGGCCTTGCTTTTCTTCATTCAGAAATGGTTGGAACCGAGGTAGGAGCCTATGTCACATTTTTAAAACCGTTTTGGGTTTTTGAAAACACAAAAATAATGAAAATATATTCGTATGATTTTGCTACGTCTACTTCCAGGTTCAAACACGTCCGAAATTTTAATAAATTTATTGTTCGTGTTTTCTGTAGAGCCGTCCAGGTATCTCTCACCGAGATATAAAATCAAAAAACATTTTAGTGAGCTGTTACGAAACCTGTATTATTGCTGATTTTGGATTAGCTGTCACTCACAAGAGGGATACTGGAGAATTAAATTTATTTCCTAACCCAAAAGTGGGAACGAGACGGTATATGGCACCTGAAGTTTTGGATGACAGGTAAGCTCACTGAATAGATTCATACCTATGTCATTTAATGATATTAGACTCGACAGGTGAATAAATTATTTGTATATCTGTTTCAGCATGAATGTGAGATCCTTCGACGCATTTAAGAGGGTGGATATGTATGCATTTGCCCTGGTTCTGTGGGAGATGGCCCGAAGAACTCTGTCACAAGGGAAGGTTGAGGAATATCAGCCACCGTTTTACGATGCGGTACCCTCAGATCCATCATTTGATGAAATGAGAAAAGTTGTATGCATTGATGGCTATCGTCCTGAAATTCCAAACCGTTGGTCATCTGACCCTGTAAGATTTCATGATTTTTTCACCGTCTAACATTCTATTGTAGGAAACACATGGCCACAAACAAATATCTGTAAATTTAATGTTAAAACTATCTTTTTTAAATTTAAATTTTAAGATTCTCTCGTGCTTCCATCGGATCATCAAAGAATGTTGGCATCAAAACCCTTCTGTTCGACTATCAGCTCTCCGTGTCAAAAAGTCCATAGCTTTGATAGCCCAAGAAAAAGGCAAAGGTCTTGAGGGGGTCATGGTTGATTTGCATTAAACGCTATTCACCTGGGCGAAGCATACAATGATAGTTTATCGTAAAAGTATGGTAATAAGGGTCATGGGCCTCGTTGCCTTGAAGAAATTGAATTTATATACTCATTCCAGTTCTAATCATAAAAATTATATAGTTGAGTAAGTAAGTGTACTTAAAATGAAGAGCGGCTGCTGCGCCACGAGTGTGTAGTAGTTTCTTATAACGGTATTGCTAACCGAAAAAACTACATTTTGGTATGCTCAGAATATGACATGGTTTATTTTTTCACTCATATACATAATACGCTTCGTGGACACTGCTAATTTAATGGACTTTTTGAAATATTGTGTAGCAGCTATTTGTATTTTGAGTATTGCCGTGTTGATTTGAAATGAGTTCTTTATGCACATTATAATTTTCAGAGGCTGTTTTGCAACAATTTACTAAGAATATGATTTGTTTCTGGAATTTTATTGAGATGATTTGTTAGATTTTACTAATAGATTAATTTTAAATCCAAGTGCTATATCATTGGAAATAGAAATTTATTTATTTATTCTATTACTATTTAGGAAAAGATGTTTAATCTATCTCATGTAGATAGTATAGATAGTAGAAGAATGCACTCTCAGTCTCAACTGGGATTACACTACACAATTTTCCAGGTTTATATATATTGTGTTTATGATTTATTTAAGTTTTGTTTTGTGTAAGTATCGAAGTATAATGGCTAGTCACAAAATGTAAAATTATTATTGTTTACGACTAGTTGCACATTTGTTGTATTCTAATGTCTAATTTGACAATAATTATTGTTGTTTTTAGTATCCGGGCTTATACTATATAACTTTAAGCTTTCATCGACTTGCAAACTGTTTGCTAAAAAGTGCCATGTTAAGAGATGCTATATAATGTAATATTTCTGGGGAAGTGCTGATATTGCCATAAGAAGCTTTCCACATTTGTTCAAAATTATTAATCTGCTTTCAGAATCGCCAAAAATATTCGTTAGTCTCAAAACTGAGGAATGTAATTTTTAATAATGCATGACAATAATCATTTGCACATTTCGTTACGGGATCCTTTTGCGAAATCGCTTAATTTAAGACGGTAGGTTACTACTGGTGTACATTGTGTAAGTACATTAAGAACTTTTTTGTATTTGGTCTCGAAATGGCGAGAAAATCCCATTTAGTTTGCATTTTTCTCTTATAATTCATATCTGAATTAATAATGGGTTATGCAAGGCTTTCACTGTACACTAAACATACAGTTGTTTCTAATTTTTTTGACAATCATAATCGTTATTTATCTCTAAATACTTAATTAAGGAACCTATTTAATTTGACTATTATCACCAAACTTTTATTTCCATACGTATACGTAATATGACATGACTGGTAATCTCGCATACTAATTTCTTAAAATTATAACAAACTTTTAATATAAAATTGAGTACAACAGTAAAATTTTCTATGCATTTGTAAGTAACGATATTATTACGCTAGTATAACAGAACTATTATTACTTGTAGTATATTATGAAAGGTAGAAAACTACACCAATTGAAAATGTCCGTAAAGTAATATTAAAAAAGTAACAAAAATGCAAGTGTCTAAAATATTTTGTACTACTCATTGACAGTTTAATAACACCACGACACCACAGCAAATACTTGCGTTAATTTCAAAGTACATTAAACGTATTTAATGACGTAGTCGTAGTTTGTGTGGTTTAAAGTTTGTATACAACTGTGAGAGGTAAAAGTTATTAATATAATTATGACGTATGTAGCGCAATATAAGATATATGTAAATACACCCATAATTATAATTTTCACCTTGTTTACTCAAGTAAAATGTAATTATAGATATAGGTTATATACTTAGTTTGCTATACCTAGTATTTTTAAAAAAGTTGAGCAGATCATCATTATAATGCGTATTACACTGGAATGGAATTTGAGGGTTGACCACAAAAAAACAACAGTATATATAGTTACCAAATTGATTACTCACATATTTTCATTACATAATTTTTATTTATCCCATCAGTGTAATATATGCGTAATGAAAACTTCAACCTCCTTTAATGGACATATATAGAAACTATATTTTTCAGCTCCCAGTTCTTTGACATACAACATTTTTGGGAAACCGGATTCAAAAATGCTGACTGCCCTACGCGTTCCTGTAAATATTTATTAAAATATTATGTACAAGTGTAAAAATAAAAATAAAAAAACTTTCATCTTTATTTCGACTTCGATTTCATTATAACAATAATTTGAACTATATGTATAGCTTAAATCGCAGGGAAAGATATGCATCTCACGCTAATATTAAAATTAAACTAATAGCATCAAATTAAAATTAATTGGTGTGTGTCATTTGCTGTCCTAATTTTTAAACGTAATTGTAGTCCAAGACCAAAAGTTGTGTTCAGACTTGAAACATGATTATAAGGAAGGGTTTTTAGGAAGTTTTTTATTTTTCCCATATATATACGACTTCATTATTTTTGGCATCCTCATAAAACTTGATGAACTGAACCGGGCGGAAGTAGAGCACTGCGTTGTATATATATATATAATATGTTTTTTTATTGTGGTTTAGTGTACGGGGTTCGTGCAACAACAAGTTGTAGTAGTTGTAAAATAATAACAGAAAATACTGAACAGTTGTTGTGTAGAAGTATAGAAGAGTGAGAAGAAGAGATGATGTATACTTCAGGATGTCGAGAAAGAGAACAAGTGTGTAGATACTTGTATTTTGTATTAGTATGTACCTAAACCTCACATCGTCCACACTATACAAAAAAAGGCTATCCACTGATTCACTGTTGAATTCAACTGCTGTGTTTATTAGTGAGTGAGGTGGCCCCAACCCCGCGTCATTACAATTTCCACAGTGACTGTATAGAGCTATCATTTTGAACTCGTATTAGAACAAACGATATCATACAAAAATCCAACCAACAAAACTCGAACATCTACTACTACTACTACTACTACGAGTCTTGTAATAAATATTGTTTCACATTTTTATTCAGTATTTTCCTCTATTGTGATACAGACAGAGGTTGACTGGCAGGGTTGGGCAAGGGTATATTACTAATGCACTCTGTTGCTAGTGGAATTATTATCACGCATTGTACTTGAATATATTGTATATTTTGTATTCCTATTTCCAAGGCATTGAATCCAATGCCGGAGCAGATCCGTGTCTTGAGTTTTAGTTTTGTGTCTTCATTGTTGGACTTGCACTTGGACTTGGATATAATAATATTATAGACGTACTTACGTACGGCAGGTAGTTCATCGTACAGGTACTACGGGCACGGGAGATGATACCATACAGATAAAAAGATATATCTTTTTTGAACATTGTTCCAACTTCCACTTCCAACAAATCAGGCACTAATTTTTCACTCATTCATTTGCACGGATTATCAAATGACAAACACAATTCAAGTGTGTAACAACAGTTCATGGATTTATTAGATATTTTCAATAATTTCCATTTATTTTTAAATCGAAGATAACCATTTTAATGGAAATTATTCGTGAAGTGAGTTTCGGTCTAAATTGTGTGTGAAACAATTTATTATTTACAGGTTAACCCTTTTGAAAAAATTTAAGCGCGGGCGTTTTAAAACGTAAGTTAATTATCTATTTAAAAATTATTTTATTTACCCACTGACTGACTAATAAGATGATTTAATTTACCCGGATATGTCAATATTTTTACCACCTGAATGGTGAAATATAAATGTGAAACGTGAAAGAAGAAATTGTAATAATATTGTTCCCGTTGTCGTTATTATTTTGATGTTAAAAGAGTTTATTTAAACAAAAATGAACTATAAGATATAGCTTATGTACTTCGATATCTTCAGTTGAGAATCGCGTTAAGCGTTACACCTTACGCCCTCACATGCACTCTACACCTGTCAGCGACCGACCCTAATCACATCGTTCCTCGCTTTTGAAACATAAGGTGTTCGCTAGATTACAAAATGACACAAAAATAATTAAGGAATGAAATATCTACCTTTCAAAATTTTGATGATAAATATGGATAACGGGATAAATAAATTTACAATGTAATTTTTTAGAATTTTGAGTCCGTGTTTATGGTGAAACCTTCGAGTCACTGATCTGTCGGCTGAAGAGTTTTGTGTAGATATACGATCAAGTTAGAATTTAAATGCAGACGATGATAATCAATCTCTGATATTTATTGATAATTTTTTATTATTAAATGGAATAAAATTTATTTTTGATTTTGCTGATTGAGCAGCATTCATTTATAGATAGCCAGTTTAATCTATCATTTGATAAGGGTGAATTACCAGCACCAGTACCATTACCATTGCACTACAGCCAGCTTTAGATACGGTATAATGTATAAAATAAACCCATGTTTTATTAATCAGACTTGTTTACAGTCAGGAGTAAAGTATAGTATATTTTTACGTGACGTAGTAGTCCGTCCGTGTTAAGTAGGTGTCTAGCAACAGAATTAATTATTATCATTACAAATTCCACATTCTAGTTGTAATTCTTCCATTTACGATTTACAACTCCACACTACATACTAATATTCGCTCTTGTTTCTGGGTCTCCTTTTACTTACAGAGTTGTGTGATGGAATTTTGTTTAACTTTCAGATTCCACATCAGAAATATTCGTCCATGGGATTATTCAGTTGGTGGTGGCACAGACATCCATGTGGAGACAGTTGATTATTCTGTGCGTTAACATTCCAAATGAAACATTTGACCTAAGAAAAAAAGTTGCTTTCAATAGAATTATTCATCCTGTATAATTCGTTATTAATTTCAATTTTGATCCTTGTTCAAAGCAAATATAAGTGATACTTACATACATGGTTATGTGTTAAATATTCAATAATCTTATAATAACCCCGATATATACCAATAATACTTTTTCATTAAGTAAATTGCTGCTGGCCATATTTCGAGTTTATAAATTGAATAATACTTGACTTTATATATGTCATATAATACAATAATGCCTTCACCTTCGGCCATTGCCAATAATAGTGATATGGAAGTGCCTGAGATTCGGGTCAAGACGGCCTATAATGGGTTAGTTTAAAAATTTTAAAATATTTTTATATATTTAATTTCTGTAACATAATAAGCATAAATTCACAGTAATTGTACCCAGTGATTATAATTATTATTCTAGCTATTACTACGTTCTTTACGAATAAAGAAAAGTACAGAAATAATCCGGTATCATTTGTTTCTTTTAAAACTCTTTTAGGGAAATCTTGATTACATACATTCATCCCAATATTACCTTGGATTTATTCAATGTTGAAATTCGGGATATGTGCAAATTCACCTTGGATCAACATTTTACCACAAAATGGGTGGATGAAGAAGGTTCTTATTTTTTTTTAATTACTTGTTCACTCTCATAATTATTACATTTTTATTTCATAGTGTGACAGGATTATACTTACTTTTTCCTAATACAAATTTAAATTTAGATACTCAAGCTATGTATTATTCCGGGGTTGTGTCCTATTTTACCAGTTCCCGTTGTTTTCAATTTTCAACGTATTAATCAGAAGCAGCAAATGAAATTTGAATTAATTATCTCTTTTTTACCAATGGCGCAATTTAAAATACATTTAAAAAAAGTGCTCATTTTTTAGTTTTGAGGTTTGGGAATGATTGTTGGTTGTAGGTGATCCTTGCACTATTTCCAACCAATTAGAACTGGATGAAGCAATACGACTTTATGAATTAAACAAAGATACTGAAATCGTCATACATGGTAAGTAAACCCATTTTAAATAATTAAAATACCTTTGTTTTTAAGAAGTAGGCTTGCAACGCATTTCATAGCCTAGTAGGTACTTATATATTTAAGATTACATAATATATATTATGTGAAATAAATTCCCATTTATCAATGTCTCAAGTAATGTCTGTTCCAGACAGAATCCTTGACATTACAACATTCAAAATTCGGCTGGAAAAGATTAAAGTTTCCTTAAAAAAAGTATATTTCACTTGTTTATTCAGCTACTTAAACTCGAAATAGATTTTCCTCAGGGAGCAAAAAAAACATATCCAGCATAATTATATCTGTATGTGGTTGTGTGTGGTAGGTTCTACAGATGTATATCCTGCCAAGTAATGCCAAGAGAGTCTTTCAGTTTCTTTCCTTGACTTCCTCTCAGTCAGTCTCGTGATAATCCTACATTTCCTTTACTTTTTCCATACGGGCCAATTTTAAGGTCCACCTTTTCAAATATTTACACCGCTACCACCACCACTACCAACTACCACCATGCCAGTTTAATTTTAATTTCAACCTAAAATAAAAACGTGGTAAGAAAGTTACAAGGTACAGTGTAGTACCCTGCTGTAGTGGTTCTCGGGTGAATACGTTCGAATACGAATAAAGTACGGAGCAAAAACTACTTTGGTAATATCAGTAGTGTTACAAAAAATTGTTCTATACATGTTCCAGACTTCGGACTACGTAAGTAAATAAGTACTTAACACACAAGATGTATAGGTGCATGTTTAGTACAACTCCCATTCGCACAGTTTGGTCTCTATGCATAGGCATGGGAACGGTTTTGATTTTTCATAAGTGACGTGTGTGTGTCTGTCTAAAACTGATTTAATATTACAACATACACAATTTACAAGTACATACTTGTAAGGGAGATTTTGCTTAGTCAGAACAACATGTCTCGTCCCGACCCTATCGTAGGTAGGTATGTACTATCCATTCTTCGGAAAATTATGCATCTATGTACTTACACCAGGTATCGTTTTACTTACTCTTGTGAACGCGAGCCATTGCGTGAATCGATTTTAAGTAATGTAGAGTATATACAGATAATAATATATAACCCTTATTTTAAATTTAGTATAACGAATAAGAACAAAGGACTCCTCCGTCTTTGAGTCTTGAGTCTTGTTACTATAGCAGAGTATCTGAATCAACTGATACTTATGTATAATGCAAACATGGAGTCTCGCACAAACTTCCTCGTCACGGCTGGTCTCGTAATAATAATTATTCATTGACATTCTATACATGAGCAGCGGAGGTATCACTACCTACTTAAGCTACTAGTACATTACACTACTTCCCCTTCCCCTCGCACTCTCCCAGCAACTAAACGCAGGCAGACTGATTTGTGAGGCATAGTTTGGAGTCTCCAAGCTCTTAATCGTATTATATAGTTTTAACTTTAAGTTTACATCTTGCTCTCAGAGGCTCTCGGCTCCGATTCCGGTTCAGGCAGGCGTACCGTAGTATTCTCATCGTCAGTTATATTAATCAAATTCTATTCCCACTAAAGCCACTGAACTGCTTGTAGTCTATTATTTTTTCCCGCCTGAAAAATTGCAATGATGTTTGCTAATAAACGTACTGGGATGTAGAATAGTGTCAATTTAATATTGTGAATTAAGATTGTATACCTATCGAATTATTGTTGATTACAATGCAACGATAATGGATACAATCATTTTTCCCGCAAAGTGAAATCACCGTGAAAGGTTTCGTACGTGGAGTTGTGTCCCCTTTCACTTTTTCAATTCGACATTTTAGTCACATTTATAGTTCAGTACAGCCTACACGGGAAGCATAGCGGCTACACAATTTCTGTTTATACATATAAGGTTGATTGTCCTTCTGCTTTACACACAATGCATAATAATTTACCTCTGTATTGCTCCGTGGACTATAGTAGGCACTCGGAATTATTTTGTATTTAAAAGTAGGTACCTACCTATATAGGTAACTGATTACTATGATAGTTGACTGCCTCACGCTATGTAAACTTGAATAGAAGTCAGAAGTCATAGAATCCCATTCAGCCCTTTGAATTCAATTTCGAATTCAACTGTGTGTGTGTGCCTTATTATTACTATGATATCGGTAATTTGAAGTTTTAGAACACAACTTCGGTTTTAATATCAGTCTTCCCCCATCTGCAGCTCTTCTGCTTATTCACTCATTGAAAAATCCCTTTTATATTTCAAAAACAAGTTGACTCTTACTGAACGTGAGTAGTTGAGTATGGCGAAGGGAGATTGGAAACATCTGCCTATTAAAAGACTATTACAAATTCCATTTCTGGCAAGGCAGTCAGTCGTCCAAATTAATGATAATGCAGAATCCTGAGGGATATAATAATATATGTGCTAGCTACTATGTACATCTACACTTTCGATATTGATATTGGGTTGATTACAGTTGATTTGATGGTGGAAACAAAGTTAGAAAACGAAATCAAACCAAAGTAAGCAATGACTGAAAAGTAGCAGTAGTAGTGCCGTAGAAATAGCATGTGGGTAGGTAATATAATACGTAGGTACTATCTCATTTCCCATTTCTCTCGTTAATTCTGGTATCGTAGTATATATAAGTTAAAATCCGTACAAATATAATGGAATGTATAGTTCTCGGAGCTTGGATATACATAATATGCCTGTTTATGCCATTATGCGATCTCACATGTGTTAAAACGATTTCATTCCATAATCCATTTCCCCCATGGATCCTCATCATACGCTCCTTTGGCATTGGCTTTGACTCTGTGGCCCTGACTTTCAACGTTTCGTTGTCTTTATTCTCTCGAGTTTGCTGTTATGTAATTATGAAACTTCTCCATTCCACAGTCTACAGTCTTCATTCTACTATGTTCCACCCTTCGATCTCAATCCTATATCCTGACACTCATCTCACAAGTCAGTCTTCTCAAATTGTGTTGGTTTGGTGGAAGTTGTGGACTGAATTTGAGAGATTTGGAAGCTAAAGCCCGAAGTTACTAAAACTTGAATCAGGTACATCATTTTGTGAGGTAGTCAGACTTAAAAGCTTTACAACATTAGCCCTCCTTCCTGATACATAGTGCTGTGCCGAGTATGTATTTTATCTAGTACTTTTAATAGGGACGGTAACACAGTACCTACGATGACTATATACATACCGCTGGCGAAGATGCAATATGGCACAAGTCCATCCATTTTTCGAAATGTCAAAAATTATATATGGTTTCTAAATGTGTACATAACTACTAGTGTTTTTTTGAAGCACTTTTTTAAAACTATAGTGGACTTATGCCATATTGCCTCTTCGCCTGGGATATGTTCGAATTGAGAAATTCACAGACGGATGAGAGCAATATTTATACTCTATGCACTCATCCTATACTATGTAGTCTGGTGGTAGGTGGGCACACATAAAAAGGTTCTGAAACTGTACTAGGTAATTGCATGTCGCCCTACATAGGTACGCTAACTCAATTACTTAAAGAGCCACGTATGAAGTTTTGGAGCGGAGGAGGCTCAAACTGAAATGCAAATAATAATTATGTACACACATTATGTTTAAAAAAAAGCCAAAGTCAGAATCAAAATCAAATTCAAGATGTACATTCAAAAGAGCTTTGGATGAGTAGTCCTGTTCTTACATCTTCGATATCTTTGGTTTTTGGTCAGATCAAATCTCATCTCATCTCATTTCTCTCGAACGTGATCGCATGCGCTTCTTGACTAATCGAGAACGTCATGTATGTACATGTATGTATTTTCTACAGTTTCCTATCCTAGTCCCTACAGTATTCCTATAATATGGTCCGGTTTGCCTATAGGTATTTGGTCTGAGGGAGATGTCGTCTATTTGCGTCTGGAATGGATGTAGTCATAAGAGGATGGGTATAGGGGATAATGTGTATAGGTGCCTGCCTACTACTTATATTCTCTTGATACACACACACATTCAAAATGTGCATGCACAATGTGTGTGCCACTGCCATTGCCATTCTAATGTTGAATTTTACTTTTAGTAATTCTTGTAACGGGGCAAGGCTACAAGGCTCAAGACGACAGTAGTAGTAGTAGTATTAGGCAGTTCATGTTCATACTTCATACTACGTAGGTAGGTAGGTAGGTGTGTTATACTTGCTATCCCACATATTGTTGCTCCTAGTCTCAAGTACCTCACACTTTCCAGCTCCTACTTACCAGCTATCAGGAGTACAGTGTGTGTTTGATAGAAATAGAAGTCGAGACGTCGAGAGTGAGAGAGGCAGGGAGCTCAGGACGCTTTTGATTCTGCACCTCTCTTTCAATTTCTGTCTAGCAATTTTCTTGGTCTTATGGTTTCGGTGTAACTTCTCTCCAGCTCTGTGTCAACTCTCCACAATCTATGCCATTCCCATTCTATCTTCCCTCCCATCCTGGGTCATACATGGATAAAAAAAAACCCCAGCGCTCAAACATCTTACATGGCCATACTTACACACAATCCTACATAATAATATTCTGTATATTCTGACTATGGCTTATGGTTTGGCACTGCACTGGCATGACTTCCACGACTGCTGGGCTTTGTAAGACTTAAGAATGTGAACCACCACACCACAGTCTCAGCCTAGACTCAAGACGGAGAACGGATGCATCCGTTCAGTCAGTCGTATTGTTACATATGTAGCCCTGTTATTTTGAGAGAAAAGTGAATGCTGAGCGAATACATAGACATAATATATATCTAGGAGGAGAGAGAGAGAGAGAGTTAAGGAAATCTGCAAACTAGAACATTGTAAGATTGTAACAGAAGAGGTTGTGCTTGGTCGGCTACGACTCCTCAAACTGCTACTGTTCTCTCTTTCCTCTTTCTCCAGCCATCGCATCCCATATCGTGTGGCAGAGGAACAGGACAAAGTATAGGTAGTACGTATAAAGCCGAGTAAGGAAGCTTTGCTTTCCCTGTGACGAGACTGTAGAATGTAGAATGAAGAAGAAAGAAGCTCTCTCCGCTCCCACTATACCACTACCCAGACACACCACCGCACCACCAAAAACCCATAGAGCCAGGAACCAGCGTAGTATTATCACCAAGAACCCAGCAAACTCTCTTTCACTCTGCTCTGGCCATCCCGACGTCAACGACAGGAGGAAAGCAGAGCAAACAGAAGGCAACCAGGGAACGAACGAAGGAACGAACGAACGAAAGAAAGAAAGGAAGAGAGCTGAGGAGGCAAAAGATCCATTCATTTCCAGTTGAGCCCTGAGTCCCGGGTTTATCGTTCATCGAATCGGGGAGACCAAAAAAGCTCTGCTACTTATATACTCTGTCAGTGTACTCGTCTCGTAGGAAGCGTGTGTGTGTGTGCGTGTGTTTCTTCACAGCATTTTCTTCCCAACTTTCCTATTTTGTATATATTTCTATCCTACACTATATTTGTATCCTTTTTTTCTTCTCCCATATAAATATTTTTTTAACTTGGATTTTTTGAAATCAGTTTTTTTCTCACACTCTCCATCATCTCTGTAAGATTTTTGTAAATTTCTATATAGTGTTTCAAAATACTTGTAAGATTTAATTTATACAGCTGTAAATCAGTCGTAAGAATTGAAAATATATTTACCAATATTTTTTTGAAATTAGAAGGTAAATATTATTGTTATTGTTCGGCTTCAAGTTCAAAGTGGTTAGAGGGAAAACAAAGAAAGCTGCTAAATTTCATCACAACACACAAATCACGACTTAATTTAGACGACCTTATATTTGTATTTAATTACCTACAATCAAGAATAATATATTGAGCACGACAAAACAATTTTTGTGTCTCCACCTGTCAACGCTGCTAACCAAAGCAGCAGCCACGAGCCCGAACGAGTCCCTTTGACACAAATCAAGGGGGGAGAAGAAGAAGAAGAGCAAGTTAATAAATTGGCAGAACCAATTAACCATTGTCAGTCAAGTTGAGAAAATAATCATAGGACGAAGGAGTAAAACATATAGACAGTCATTAAAGTTGTATTTCACTCTAGCTAAACTGCACACGTACAATATAACAAATTGAATTGGAAGGGTAATTAATTTCCCTCCACACGCGTCATTCCATATTCTATCTCAACTATAGACTATAGAGAGTCACATGACTCCAATCGAGTGAAAGTGATTATATTCCTACTCATGTACTAACTATTTCTTCGGTCCGGATTAAGATTTCATATCATTGAATACTACATGACTCTGTTGTACACTCCACTGTCCTTCTAATTGCGAGAGTGTAGCATCGTCCTCCTCTGTCATTCTATCACACGCTGTACTATAAATTAAATAGACAAGGACAGGAGTACAGGAGACAGGACAATACTCCAAGTGTTATTTCACTACACATTTGAGAGGAAGCAAGGACTGGCATTAGCGTGGTGCAATTAATCAGTAAATGCTGTTTGTCCGTTTGTCTCAAAAATAAATTGTTTCTATTCTTCAGTTAAACTTTCTCTCTCAGATATACGGTGTATATAGTGAATAGTAAATACAGTTACAGCGTGTGTGTCTGTGTGTAAGTGTGAGTGTGTGTTTGTCAAAAACTAGAAAGGAAGTTGGTCGTTGTCGCTTAATTGAGCCTAAAAGGTTTTCCATGAGTAGATTTTAGTGCATATAAGTGGAGGGAACGATCCTAAAGGAAGACTTCAAAGGAAAACAAAACTTGCTTTGACTCAAAACTCCCATGCATCTATATGTATAGACAGCTGAGAATAGTGAGGAACTGAGAGAGAGTCTCAAATACGTATGCGACATTTATTTGACGACCGGATACAAACAGCCCCTGCCGATTTTATATGTGTGTGGGTAAGAAGGAAAAAACCAATGATAAATTTAGGAATAGTGGTGGTGGACTTTTTGTTTGCTTGAGATAACTGTGGAAATAATCAGACGGAGAGAAAAAGAAGAAGAATAATAATAAAAAAAAAGGCTGAAAACAATTTCATCGGCAGACGAGTCTCTTCTCAACAACTAGGACGGCGCGACAATGAAACTTTACTTTAGCCTACTGTGAGTGGAGGGGTTTGCGTGACGGTAAATTGATTGTGGACTTGTGGAACAGCTTGAAGTGAAAAGTGTCAAGTTTAGAACATTGTCAGTCTTACTTTTTTCCTTATCGAGAGTTGGTGTGTGGTGGATACACTTAGTTAACATCTATGGCTTGGGGTTACTGGATCTCGTCTGATCTTGGGCCCAAAGGTAATAAATTTTCTCATGCACGTCTCTCCTCTCCGACAATATAATGTCCTCCACGTAATGAGAATGTACACAGATGTCCCATCCGAACTCTCCCACAAAAACTGTAGGGGATTTTTGGATTTGGATTATGATTTTTTTTTCATTTAAGAAAGAATAATGTGTTTTATACTTGGTTTATAATATTAATTTAAATATATAGTCAGCTACCTATACACACCACTACCTGCATAAACATATCTGTGTTCTCACACAATACCGGCTTTAATTTATACGGGCACTGACGTTTTATTTTATTAGAGGTTTGGGAAGGCAGGACGTTATAGGTTTTGGGATGAAAATAAATCTAGAATAAATTCGATTACGATTAGGCAATTTATCATTTTGTGCCTGATAGAGCTGAATAGTTGGATTTAGATTGTATAGTCTATAGTCTATAGTCTAGTATAATCAATTAGTAAAATACAACCACGAATAGCCACAAGTTACGTTAGGAATAGCACAGCTTATGATAGAGCTATTCATGCAGCATAATGCTACGCATACAATTTTTTTTAAATGAAAGGCCCCCGAGTTTCCCAAGAGTTTTATTTTATTTTTCCCATTTCGCATTGGTAGAATAATTTGTTATTATTAATTTGTTCTGCATGCAAGTTATGAATTGCATTGTATTGTATTGTACAGAGAATGGAAAGCTAAAGGTTGTGCCCTTTGTCACTTTTACGACAATGACAACATTATTATTATTATTACAATTACAGACAGTGCTTCCAGTGTGATGTGATGATGTTCTTGTTTCGTTGCGTGGGGCATTATTGCCTTTGATCACCGCCTTTTGTTCTAAGTTCTCTCAGTGTAGCACCAGCCTAGCTATTTTAGACACAATGCAATTCAATTCTGTGTGGGTAGCTGAGTATTGGGTAGGTGCTAGAACTAGGAATAGACATGGTACGTATTCGCTTGGAGGGAAATAACTTGTGGTCTAGTCTGGTAATATATTTCTTGACGATGACGTTTCGTAATTTTCGTATGGATGAAATTTCCATGGGGTGCCTTTTGGTGCTTCGTAGTATGAGTTTGTTACGATTATGAGGAGAATCAAAATTATATCGTTGGAGCGTTAGGAGCGTGTCATTCCAAAGAATGAGCCATTGAACTCATTAAGGAGTGAGATGGAGAGATGAAGTACTCACGAAGGGCGAAAAGTAGTAAAGAGCAATACAGGACATAACAGCAGAGCATAAACGGAGGGAGGGAAGGGAGGGAGAGGAAGAAGAAGTCTTCTGCTTTGATCATTATTGTCTGTCTCCTCTACGTGTGGCCCTCGTAGATAGTAGTTGAGAAGATACTGCCCACTTGGATTAAAGTCTTAACAACAGAATTCGAAATTTTCAGTTCCGCTCCGGTGTCATCATGCACATTAAAGGCTGACGTTATATTGGTTATATGGACTTACGGGATGGTGCTATATTGCTCCGTCATTGACTTGCATTGAGTTTAAATTGAGGTTCGGTTTCGGTTGCGACTTCTACTCTATTCTGTGACTGTGGGTGACTCGTGGTGGTGGTACTATTATATACGTAAGAGGAGCTGCTTCTGCGGCAGACGCGTAATTCACGTTATTAATAATAATGCCGGGGCTCGTCCTGGTCCTGGTGCTGGTCTGGTCCTGATCCGCTGGCCTGGTCCTTCCCCGCCTGTCTGTTGAGTTTGTAGTGGGAACGAAAACTGTCCTTTCAACAAGACATTTGTTGTTAATATAATATCTGTATTTATCAAAACTGTACGAAATATCAAAACTACACGGATGGAGCCGAGGGAACAAACGTCGCGAAATGAACACAATCTAATCATCTCTCGTGAGTCTCTGGAGGCTCCTAATTTAAATTACATTAGGGCATTGAATTTACATCCTGCCCTTTACATACATTTTACACCATCATGTCCTCCACCTCTATGCTTTCCTCTAAGACCTCGACTTCCTCGCAACTCACACTGTACCGTGCACAGATAGTGCCTAGTAGGTATGTATAGGGATGTCTATGTACCGGGCCTACTTGGTTTTTGGTCTAGCCTTTTATATAGTGGTTTATATATACTCAACTTGAGCAAGGTTGGTGATGTACCACTACACATAGTAAATACCATCATCCCCATCAATATCCATTTGAGTTTATGTAGACAAATGCCTCAGCTATAAAACGTATGTGAAATGGAATTCTGGAATTCTGCAGTCTCTATGTAAATTCAAATTCAGTAATTTAGTCTTGTGGAATTAGACTAGGCCCGCTCCCTTTACGTTTCCTTTGTTCTGTAGCCTTGGTCGTATATATGGTTTGAGAGGAGGAATTCTCTTATTCATTATTAGCTGTATATCTATACTATCTACACAATCATATATATTTCTCGTATTGTCATCGCCGGGTCAAAAGTCTTACAGTCAAAAAGGCTGAGGAGTAACCTGTACCCGCACCTAAACTCAGTATTCTCTGTCTGTCTACGTATCTCTGTCTTTACAATATATGCACCTCTTTTGCCTTTTGCATGTGCCAGTAATTAACGGAGAGCAGCTCAACAACTTCAGCTTGGCCCGTCATTAAAATCAAAAGGTTTGAGACAAGCAAAGTCGTACAAGTTGAAAAAGCTCAAAATTGTTGGGTTAGATGTTAGAATTTTCACTTGTAATTGTAGTAGGTATACGCTCGTAGGTACATTAAACAAACATATGGACTTAAACTTCACACATATATGTACATCTAGCTACTGTGCGCAGATTTGAATTTTGAATATTCATTTACTAGTACCGTACCGGTATAGGCTTTGGACGGAAAGGCAAGCATCTAAGCTAACTATAAAGGATGAGGTATACAAGGTACGTAGCTACATTCCAAATGGAGGTGAAGGTGGTCTGTGGTATTGCCAAACTTGTTACAGTATGAATGCAAAATAAGCGACTAGCGAAACCACGTAGTACCTACCCACCTACTTATTTTGTGTGCTGAAATAGACCCATCTGTATTTTGCGTACTGCACAGAGTAAAGTAGGTATCTACGAAATCTACATTTTGTGGACAGGTATAATAATATAGGAGTAACTATGTATAATATAGTTGGGAGGAGGCTGGATGAGTGATTGTAAATTCCTAAGGTTTAAACGTGACCATTTTAGCCAACAAGTTATTTCAAAATAATATCCCCATTAATTTCAGCATCCTGGACTGTCATTGCTTCTATTCATGCATGACATGGAAAGGATTCAGTCTCACTCGCAGGTATAATTTCGGATATAATATAGTGTACCTAGTATATGGTACTGGTATGGTCTTATATCATATGTACTATGAGGTATGCATGGCATGCACGGCACGCGGGCAGTAGGGCCAAAGCTGTGGCTGTGGCTAAGATGAATGATGCGTAAAATCTAAACACGAAAAATGAAAACCTAGTAAATAATTTGTTTGAACCTTGTAGCTGCTGCTGCTTCCCCGTCTGCTTCCCCTGTATTCTGTATGTACTTACTCTAGATTTTGATATTGCTCTCCGAGAGTACAGCATGTGTTTTAATACTCAAGACCATAAGCCCAGCAGAACCAGACTTTCTAACAAGACATGCATGCATTCATACATTATTATATACCTAGGGATATTTTATTATTGCACAGTGCTGTACGTCAAAAGTATCTACCTACCTTCCTACCTAGCTAGGTACGCCGTTGGTGTGTAAAAATTCTGACGGCAGACTTATATGTAGGTACCTACTCTATGTAGCAATTTCAGTCTTAGCCTCATTTGAGCATATATCACAGACTATGCAGTAAAGCAGCAGGAGACTATGTTCCGCGAGACATTAATAAAACATGAATTGTAGTAAGGTATGGAGTATGCATAAATGTAATGGATGGTTTGCATGTCAATATTCTGCTTAGTTTTCATTTTTAGCAGTGTCATTTGAAACTGGGGTGTAAATACATAGCTACATACGGCTACATATATATCTACCTACACCTACCTACCGACATAGGTTATAATATTATGTCTTATGTCTCAGGAGGAACTTTTGAATATCGTTATTTCGCATTAAGTATCCAAACCCAAACGGACCCTCGTCTCTGCTGTCTAATTCTCTTTTCGATTTTAGACAGTCTACATCTCTGTCTTGATAGTTAGCCCATGCCCATGCTGCTGGTCTTAGATTTAGACTTGGATTTTCTGGGCTATATGCACTGCTCTCTCTCTGTTTCTGTTCTCTGTTGTCGACAGGGACGTCGACGAACTCTCCGTACTGAATGCATGTGACTATACGCTCACTTCAGTGTACGTGTCTCCTCCTCAGATAGATGTCTAGAATGTTAAGCTCTACAAAATATTTATTCCAAGTATCATTAAGTATTAAAGTTGGGACTAAATAATTCAAGCTTACATTTTCTCTGATGCACTTTGAGAGAGACAGTGAATGAGTGGAGGGGCCAACTAGTCTACTGGGCATTTAAAAAACAGTACTACTGAGCGCTCTGCAGAAGTTTCCACGTCGACATCTTTGTCCCTTCTACTTAATCAATGATGGTCTGCATGTGGACGATTGTACACCTCTATACCTATACTAGTCCTATACTCGTATATAAGTTTTAAACTTGTAACCTATATACTTCTCATCTCGTTCGCGTTCGCGTTCGCGTTCGCGTTCGCGTTGGCATTAACATTAACATTGGCAGACTTTTACTTTTACATTGAATTAGAATTTGGAATTCGAGGTTTCGTACCCTATAAAAGTGACTAGTATAGTTGTACTGTGTAATCCTCCTCCTCATCCTCCACCTCCTCTCCTCCCTTGAATCTAACTCGAGAATTTCACGAATCTGAATTTAAGTACACTTTGGAGACGTCTGACCACACTACACATTTGGGATTTGAATTTCGTGTCTGCGAGTAAAGTTGAGCGTTAATAATTACCTAAAACTAGATCAATAATGCCAGAGAGTAAACCCTGGAAAGTAAATGTGTCTCGAGAAGGGGAGACACACTAATCCTGATCCTCCTGTACTTAGGAAGAGTTTTCTCTCGGCTTTTTCTGGTCCTGGTCCTGGTCCTGGTCCTGGTCCTCGTCCTCGTCCTAATCCTATGGTATTACATGGTCTTGGACGGAGGGCAGGATTGCATTGATAAATCACAGGGCCAGAGAATTGTTGTGAATTCAGTTATATATTTTCGACTCATTTTCGATTGAAATTATATGCATGTATGCATATTCCTGGATTAACTATAGGTAACCTAATAGTAACTTCAAAAATCCACAACATACATTTGTATCTGTTTTCTTTGATTAATGACCAACAGTTAACATTAACAGAGGGCCTACCTACATAGGTGCGCCTGGATTTTCATAGCGAGTGAAAAGTATTATTATTATTCCAGAAACTAGTCAGGTCCCTACCATCAGTACACAGAGTATACGGAGAAATAATCATAAGAGTAGAATTTGGAGGCATTTGTTATTTTTTGCACAAGTAGACTAGTTTTATTACCCTAGATTTTGAGCATTAGTATTTTGACTGGACGAGAAGGAGAAGTTATAGGGATTTCTATTTGTACTAAAAACTGGAATTGCATTGAATTGGAGGATATGAGGATGGATGGGAGAGCACTCGTGCTTGATGCTATCAGCTCCCTTCATCACCGGAATGAGAAGTAGGTGGGTAGTGTTTAATGTTGCTAACAAGGGAAGCAGAAAATTGAATTATCGTTAGATAGAATTCCAGCCTCCCTGGCACACATACAAAAGTTGTGTGTGCTAGGGAAGACGGGAAGATGTGGGTTGTGTTGGTAGGGTGTACTGTACAGTTGTATAGCTCCCCTCTTCGCTCTTCCCTCAAAATATCATGTGTGGAAATTTCCCTGATTTATCAATATATCTCTAGAAATCTAGATTGAAACACACATTATTGCCGTTGATCTTGATGTTTAGGGTTAAAAAATAGTTGGGTTCATATTCTGGTATTCAGCATTTCTATTCTCATCTTTAGTCGTCTGATTACTGCTGCATATATTATGTGCTTAGCCAGTACCTCTCGCAAGTGAAAATTAAAAGGCTAATGGACCTATATGTGTCTACTCCCTAATGGCGATATCGAACCGACTGGGCCTTTTAGTATTATATTACACGTCAACTTTGAAAACTTAATAATTATTCATCAGTTTTTATTTTGTGGTTCATGCCGTGCCGTAGATACATTCCCAAAAAATAATTGCAGTATAAATGCACTAATGCTTCATAATGCACACGGATTGATTGCTATTAGTGGACACTAGACACGCGGAAATATTGGATTGGAAACCATGTAATTATTCTTTGGAGACTCACTCTGGGTCTGGCTCTGCGTTTGGATGGATGGACGATGGTGGACTTTTGACAAAAAAATAAATCGTGGCAATAAATGGGCGTTTTAGTGAGACCGCTTTTATCCCCAGTAAACCCCATAGTAGCGATGTAATTTTGCATACATATACATACAGTAATTGTAATCTTGAGGGGGGGGGGGGAGAGCAATAAAAAAATCGCATGCTTAAATGTAAAATTCAAGTCAACTTCATGTGAATAACTGCCTAGCTTTATGAGTGTCGGAGTTTATATTTATATGCACATTATTGTATTATTATGTCAGTGGAATTGTATTGTACTGTAATTATAGGGGGTCGTCGCTGGTTCTATTTTCTGGTAATTGCGATTTATATACATGTGTAGTAGCGTGTGTCAAAAATGTAGACTGGAATTATTATTTCGTGTGCACATTGTAATTATTCCTCCACTCGCACTCATCCACCCTGGCCTGTGTAGTGCAATTCTCCGTCTCCATCTCCATTTCCTTTGTACTACCTACCTACGGAATGGAGAATTTATTGCAAACTGCAAACAAGCTCAAGTTGTGTGATGTTGAAGTTTAGTAATGAAAATGGAGTTGGACGCTGACGCTCTTGTCGTCTCGGATCGTCGTCGTCTCGTCTGTCTCTCTATTTCTCTTTCTCTTGGCCCTTGTCTTTGAAAACAAACTTAAGTTTCAGAAAATTGTACTCAGTGCTCAGCAGGCAGTGGTCGTCCTCATGAATATGCTGTACATGTATAGTCAAGACTTTCTAGCTAAATTGTATTTTTCGTAGTTCAATTTTATTTTATATAAATGTATTCTGTGGATGAGGTAAAATGTGGAGCGTGCAGAAGAGTAGACTATTATCAGTATTGTATATGCACGAATACGAATATACTGCCAATGTGGACCTACCTGTCTATATTTTCTATTTTCGCATGTATCGGGATGTCAGGAAAATATAAATATTGGGTATAGCATAATATATCTGTATAAAGCGGTCGCGAAAATGATCTTCTCGTAGTCTGTTGAACTTACTATGACATGACACGCTTTTGGCATACCTAAGGTAGGTAGGTAGTTGGATAAAGTTAAAGTGAGAAGTGCACCGCACCGGCTACAGAATCAGAATCGGAATATCTGTAGTTGTCTCTGTAGAAATGTTTAAGGGACACGTAAAAGTAAAAGTAGAGGGAAAGGTAGGGGATGAATATGTATATGGGTTATAGCTAGATATAATATGAATAGTGAAAAAGCGAGAGAGGAGAGAGAGAGAAATCCTACGCTAGTTATATTATAGATCTCTCTCTCTCTCTCTCTCTCTCGTACTGTCTATCGATTTTTTCTCGAGGACTAGAACTGATGAAAGTGGGTAGAGAAAAGTCTGAAAAGTTGGGCAGTGGTGGTGTCTGTGTACATATAATATATAATTATATATGTACCATTTTAAGCTCAATTTCCTATTTCCATGTGTGCGGATCTCCCCCGTTCTACTCGATCTCGAGAGTGAGGATATAGCCAGTCCCATGTACGATCGAGGCACTACTGATATATACCTATAGGAGAATATTTATTTATATATACGTATTACAGAATTGGACGTTATACATGGGAGGGGAGCAATAGGTAAATAAATCTAGTATAAAGTGTCTAAATTCGAATTCGAATCGGTGGGTGAAGGCGAAGGTAGTAGTAGCCCCACAAAAAGGAACCAAACCAAACGAAAGAGCAAAAGTCCGCCAGCCCGCCTTCCACCAAACGTACCAACACCATGGACAGGAGCAGGAGCAGGGGCTTTTATTATCTGCAGACGTCCGTATTACAGAATATAAATGTATACCTATATCCTTCCTATGACTGATACTGATATAGAAATAGCGTAAGAAAACTATGCTGTTTTTTTTGTTAGATTTGCAGGTTCAATTTCATTTTCGCTCCAAACTCTTGAATTGTACTTGGAGGAATTTTTTTATTTCTTTTCTACTTCTAATATCTGCATCTGTAGGTGGTTTTATCTTGATGTAGGTTCCTAATGTCAATATCTCCGTCTACATTTACAGATATAGCCAGAGGTATGTTGTACTAAAAGGTAGGAAGTATAGGGAGGCTGGAAGAATCGAGAATGAAAAGAATCCGAGTATCGGCATCGGCATCCGCACGGCACGGCCCACGCATTTTTCAATTTCTAACCATTTGGATTTCGACTTACGATTAGAAAAAAAAATATGTTAGCTTTGGTGTTGGCATTGGCGTTCGCATTGGCGTTGGCTTTGGCGTTGACTGTATGTACGTGGAGATATAGAAGATGTATTATGTAGCTTGAGTATGACTGATAAAGTGTACGTGAAAGGATCTCATACATTTCCCCATCCATTCACAAGTGTATTAGTAATGTAATAATGTTATTAGTATTAGTGTTATACACACATTATATACATTATGGATGCGCATAATATATTTAAGGGTTCATACCTACATATCTACTACTACTACGTGTAGCGTAAACCTTGGTAAGTTATTTTCTCCATAGAACGTCATCCTGGATTGGATCCTCCAGAGTTTCAATTACGTTACGGCGGTGGCGGTGGGACTCACCATTAGTGTGAGGATATTGGATATATTATTATGATGATGACTGTGCAGCGCTGTAGCTGTACTTTGTGGGTAGGTGTACATAGGTAGTAAGGTGGTACCTCTGGAGGACGGAGTTTAGTATGTTGGATTGTAAGTATAGGTGAGCATTGGGATTTACATTGTACATATGTGTCTTATGTGTGTGTATGTACGCAAGTATGAATGAATCCTTTGGAAGATTGTTACGAGGAATTGAAGTTGAAGCCACAGAATATTTTTTTTCAGCAATGTGCGGCCTAAGCAATTTAAAAGAGATTCTCTTTGTGGTCGTTGTCGCAATTTCTGTGAAAAAGATGAATCTAACTAAATTCATTTCTTCTAAGTTTTCTACTTTCTTCCCCCCCCCTCCCCTTACTACTATACCACCAACCACCACCGCCACCACCACCACACTTACTGGCAGTAGGTTTCATATCTCGTCTCATTTTAGTTTTAGTTAGAATTGAACGTTTTCTATATTGTAATGGAATGGGAATGGGAATGTGAATGGAGGCCCCGGCGGAGTGGTAAATGTGTGTATAGATACTCTCTGCACAAAGTCCAGAACTCTTGAAACTTGACTGTATCTATATACTATATTATATCTTTGGAAGGAAATTCGTGAAGACGAGCGCGCGGCGAGCCTATAGGAAATACAAAGGGACTTGTCGCGTTTTAGGGAGGGATCTTATACTTGACTAGGATACAAAATTGGTGTCTTTACGGTCTGATTCTTTTACTTGTATATAGTCTTCGCATCCCGTAATTGTACTGAGCCTTTGAATGTTAGCAGTCACGGCACTACGGTACGGTACGGTATATGTATATGAAGGAACATGGATTAGCTAGGGACTGTAAAATGTAGAATCTATATATACAAGTATAGAAAAGCCCATCTTTTCCATTCTATCTTTTACTTCTTATTTTTTGGATTATTTGTATTATTATGGAAGTCTCACGTCTCCCTTTTATTAGGAAAGACTTGTACAGGAATAAAACTTTTGCATATTTTATAATCTTCTGTCATAATATATCTATGTAGGTTCGTGCGGCGATGGAGGAAAAGGACGAGAGAGACAGAGACAGAGAGATACCGTACCTATAGAAGCGTATCTATAAGCATAAGCGGAATAATATATTTCAAGAATAGAATGTGTCTATGAGAGCGATGAAGATGCATACCAATTTCGATTTAAAATGCTAGGGAGAGAAAGTGAGAGAGAGAGAGAGAGAAAAGAAAGTAGAAAAAAAATAACGCTCGAATTGTTTTAAGTTTGAGAGAGAAAAGCTTTATGTGGAAAGAATAAAATAAATTCTCTTGTGATGCTTATTTCATAGCGTCATCGAGCTTTAAAGGTTTGAAAGGAATATTATTATGGAAGCGGATGTTCCATATTGGCATAGGAAGCAGCGCCAGCTAAAATATTTTTATTCCATCTTTGGCTTTCGCCTCGACATCCCGACTTCCCTTCCCTTTGGGGACGCTAAATGTTCCAATAATTTTGTACCATTTCTTATAATCCTCAGAGAGAGAGAGAGAGAGAAGTATTGTGCGGATACACGAATTTTATGGCTATTTGCCTCCAATATTTGTTTTTCCTCGTCTTCTGGCAACTATCAGTAATTTATCATATATTGTGGACAATGATCGAGACTATAAGGATTTTTAATGCTGGCATTAATAATATTGTACTCAGTCAGTGTATTATTTTATAATTTATTTGATATTTGTTTCTGCTTTTGCTGTTTCATTATTTATTTTGAAATCATAATATCATGGCAGAATATTTTTTAGTAATTTTTTATAATATATTTTGGATTGAACTGTTTCTGATTTATATTGTATAAAGATTCCAGGCCCTGAAACTGAAACCAAAATTGCTCTCATAATATCAAATGTACCTAGTTTTAAAATGAATTGGTATCCCATTTTGGACTTGACGACTTGGGTTTCTAGTTCTCCGCGCCGTGTTTAAACTTTTTCTGCGACTCAAGATGGGATTTTTTGAATGCGTCTTCATGTGAAATCATTTTTAGTCCCATAGTTCCAGTAAGGGATTAATGTTTAATTCTGAATTAATATTTGGCCCCGCGTCCTTCACTCACACATTTTCATGGCATGTCATAAAAGTAACGTGTTTTTACTTCTTTAAGTCGTAGGGAATTATTAGGTCATTATTAGAGTAGTTCTCAGTCTGGCAAAATAAGCTGCTTATCATTCCATAGGTGAGCTTACGACTCGAGGAAAGTAACTTTCTTTTTTCCTTCTTTTTTTGCATTACCGTGTGTGTCTGTCTCCAACCTCTGCGTGACTCGCGATGAAAAAACCAAAAGGCATATCTACCCACTCACATGTTCAGATGGTAAAGTACCTATATATATGTGTCTGACGCTATAATAACTGAAACTGTCGCTAGTGTTGATGTTGATGTTGACTGAGGAGAGGGAGGTGCTGACGTTGGAGTAGGATTTGTTGAGTTACCTACTTATATGAAACTACTGTTGACTCTTGACTACCTAGTACCTATACATCATGTGCTTATTTATTTTATTTTATTCAACTCACTATACAAGTGACAAGTTTGAAAGATATGAATGCTATATATGCGTGTAGATACAGTATATAATTTATATTCACAGCCTATAGATCCTTTTCAATTTCCTTTTAATTATCGAGAGATCTGTGTGCGGGCAAGAATAAACAGGGCTGGTCTGTTTGCTTTCCCGCCTTTTTTGTGCTTATGCTAAAACCTGTCATAGGCTTAGTGTGTTGTATTATGCGTCGTCATTTTGTCATCAGTAACTATATTTTTCATGCTTACTTTTTCTTGATTTCTTGACTTCCTTCCTTGACAGAAAATGTAATAGATTTTTTTTCGGTGCCTTATCTCAAACGGTTATTTTTAGGGTTTCCCATATTTTTTTGTATTGAACGCGTTTTCATTTTTGTATTACAGATTTCGATTGTAGTATATTTAGGAATCTCTATTTTTTGCCATTTCAACTCCGAAACAAGTATTTTTTTTTAAATTTTTGTGAAGCATACAATACAAATATACGTACTGCATTTGCAGAACAATAATGTGGAAAAAACAACGTGGAATGGGACCGTTACCGTTTGTGCTCACTTTCACTCGGTTTACTCAGTTACCATATTATGGACATATCCATGTGCCATTATTATTAACATATACAAATACAAACACAAACAAATTTAAACCAAACCACAAAAGCACTCCACTTTCTGCCTCCAGACTCTTCAGCAGCTTGGCCAGTGCCGGTGCCGATGCCGGCCGTCTTTCATTTTTCTGTATCAGAAGAGCCTGTAGTTTTTGATCTGACAATGAGAGTAAAAAATATTGTTCTGGGAAGAAAAAGTTGGGACATTAATCATTTTGCTTGTGTAGAAAGAAGGGAGGGTATAAAACCATGACAATCCTAAGAGTAATTCACTGTGGGAGACTTGCCTTCAAAAGTGGGTAAACATTTCTAAATCTAGGGAAAAGGCAGAGCTTTTTCCCCTTCAAGCTAGGCTTCCTCTCTCTCTTTTGACGGCCTTCTTATTTTTACATTACCTAATTGGGAAGTGAAAAGAATTGCCTACTAGGTATATGTTGTGTAATTCTGAATGTTACAGTTGGTATGTGGATGTTCACGAACAAATGTAATCATCATGTATTACTATGCGTTGCTCCATTTCAGACGTGTAAAAAGTACCTACCTACCTATTTGAATATTCCTCATTATAAAATAACATTTTAGATGAAATATCTGCATAGAATGCTGAAATTAATTACCACTTGCAATCAAGAAACATTAAAAACCTTGTGTAATACCTTTTGTAGGTACTTTGTACAAACATCAAAAGTGTGTGTACCTAGGGCGATGTACATACATTTACGGGGGGAAATATGGTTAGTATGTGTTGCACCGTCCATGACGACTTTCTCTGTATAAGTTAGCTAACAGGTGTAGTATGCAGTTGTATGTGATACAGACAAGAACTTAGATATACCTCCATTTGTGTGGTGGGTTGTAGATACGTAAGTACCACCTAGGTACATATAAAATAAATGTATGCCCTCTTTAATGTCAGTCTGCCACTATGCAAAGATGGACAAGCATACTGTGACAATAGTCGGCCCTACATTGTACAGAGAATAATGAACTTCCAGTTTACACCCTCGAATTCATTCATTGCAACCCGGGCTTTTTCCGAATGATAAGATAAATGTGAGACGGGGAATGAATTGTAATATACTGATGTCGTTACGGACGAGTAGTGATGGTTTTAGCGCGAGGAGTGAGACCGTCTTTACACATTCATCTCATTCGTAGACTTTTTGCGGCTACGTACTACGTACTATACTAGGTATGTATGTACATCCTACAAAAAGAACTGGCCCTGTCCTTATATAGACTGCAAACCCATGACCTATAGCGTATGGTAGAGGCAGCAGACCAAGCCTCGTCTGACTTATTATGAGAAACCTAATTATGGGGAGATGTTGGACGGACAATTAGTGCCAGTGCTGGTGTGGGAAGACGAAGAGCTATGTAGAACCCCATTATATAGAGACATTAGAATGACAGTGACTACGTACAGATATATACAAACTACAAAGAATTAACTATAGCATAGCATAGTAGGATAGCTGGTGCTGGTGCTGGTACTGGAATGGTAATTGAGGTTGACTGGAGAATTAAAAGACACGTATTTTGGGAATTTGGACCGAAAGAAAACCAAGTGGTGCTATATATTCTATAGGGCCATTTAGAGGCAAAAACGAATTATTGATGACTTTAAAAATCACCTGTTGGCATGATTTAGTAGTTTCGTGTCCTTTACGATGGTACATATTTGAGTAGGAAAATGAAAAGGCTCCGCAGTCTACAGATATACGTTTCCAGTCTACTAAAGTTATATTGTATGCTCAAATTATGGAGGGATATATAGTTATAGTTTTATCTCTACTTCCAGGTATTTTTATGTCCCAATACGCTATACAATTTAGGCTACGTAGCTATCGCATGTGAAGCTTCTGCAAAGCTCTACTGATATTTGTTGACGTGGTGCCATATCATACCGCATACGTAGGTAGGTATAGTATGTATTGGTTTTGCGGTTCATGTTTTGAAGAAATGTTTTTCTTTCCCATTACTGGGCATTCTGGCTGGCTTCGTGGTTGACGGTGCGGTGTGCTCAGTACTGCTCAGAGCTGAAAATTCCCATGAGCCGTCTAATCGTAATGCGGATTCCAACTGTAAAAGATCCCCGAGTTAATCATCGTCCTGAAGAGCCTTTTTTTCATCATAGAACAGACAGGAAAAAAAATAGAAGTTTGCTTTCTTTTTTTGGCCATTCTTGGTACTAGGGAAAAGGAAAATGGGGAAACAAGTCTATTTCTAGCTCTAATTTCCGTTTTGTCTCTGCCCGCTGCAAAATGAGACGTCGGTACACACTCTTGAACAGTACACAGTCCTGAGTGAGAGCTTGAGCTTTCTTTTTTTTGCATTCTTTTGAAATTACTTTTTGACTTGTTTTGCCACTTGACTTGAAACTTGAAATGTAATAATCATTTCACTGTGTATGTCTTGTACCTTACATTAGTAGTGCACTCTGTGTATAAGTAGCTAGAGTAGATGTATATTTGTTTGAAAAATTCTAGAAATTTATTGGTTGTTCTAGAATCAAGAACTTTCCCAAGATGAAAAAATGTCAAATTTTGAAGTGTTTGTACCATTTTCTAAAATTGAGAAAACCAAGTTTAATTTATTACATTTCTCGTTTCGAGTGGATTCGGTTGAGTTCTTTATGACGTGCTCGAAAACTTTAGCTTGGTCGGGGTAGTCACTCATGGTGGCTCGTACTTAAATGGGTTCCTTTGGTCTGTAGACACAAGACATCATCATATTATATAGTCTGCTTTATGAGAAGGGCTCCGCGGGTTTTTCTAAGTATATCATCGCATAAAAAAGAACGATAAAAATAAAGTATATTTTTCTTCTTTCTCTTTTCTGCACTTGAGATGGGTCTGGCTGGAGGTAGGTACGTTTGCTTGTGCACATATGTAGGTAGGTAGCAGGTACATATTTAATTATATGTGTTCATCTACAACATTACAGAATGTGTGTGTGTGTGTGTAGTCGACGTGGTAAGAGTTTTAGCTCTTTTATGGTTTCTTTTTCTGTACGTAAAGATTTTTTTATGGAAATCAGAGTAATACTCTTAACGCTCCGGCTTCATATTAAATATGTGGAAAGAAAGTTTAATATTTGTACTTATTGGTTTTGCAGTAAATCTTAATGGCATGAGAGACTATTAAGAGTTTGATTGTGGTCGTGATCATAAGCCACAGTCTCTCTCTCTCTCACTCCCTAGTGGTTTGGATTTCGATTTGCTTCGTATAATTATATTTTATATTTTGGCCTCGTTTTGAGTCTTGACGTCGCTCTTTCTCTCTCGCTCTCTCTCTCTCGTCCGTTTTGTTTTCTTTCATCTGGACATGTCAGGAGGAGACTATGATTTAATTTGTTCTGTAAACCCTTGTCCCCCCTTGTTTTGTTGTTGTTTCCTCTTAATTTTTCTCGTTCTGATCTTTGTCTTTGACTTTCTCCTTAATGCAAATACCCAAGTTACAAGTTTGTATTCGCCGTCGTCTTTGTTCGTCTCGGTCTGGTCTGTGCATATAGTAGTTTGAAATTGAATAGACGTGCTTTTGATTGCATAACTTTATAAGCTTATAGAAGTTGGTCTCCCCTGCCCTGCTCTGTAAATGGGAAATGGAGAAAGTATAATATTTTATGAAAGACAAACGAGATGCTGTATAAAGTATCTGTCGACGAGTTCTCGGAAGTGTTTGTAGATTTTTTTTTTATTTTTAGACAAAAGTTACGATTACACTTGGAGGAATAAAACTTACTCCTCGCTTAAAACTTCTTCTATTATTGTATGTAGGCCTGGTTCTGAATTCTGAACTTCCCACGCAATTTATCTGAAGAGACATTACATTGCGCTAGAGTGGCTACAGGGTTAGGTTATTGGAGAGGCTGTGGATTTGGTCCCATATGTAGGTTAGGTGATTCCCTCACGATGCAATTTCAAAGGTATATATAGGAATATGTTTGTACTTACAAGGGAATGGTTTCACATGGAGCTCGTCAATTTCAAAGAGTTATGTCTACAAAAATCAGGCTACTTTTAAATAGTAGGGATCCAAAGTAACTCGAGTGCATTTTTCGTTGTTCGGTCACAATAGCCCGCCAAAGTTTAAAAAAATTCAAATTTTAATATTTTACCGCCCTAGTACTTTTACAGTTCTTGTCCGATTTGGATGAAATTTTGTTTTTTCTGATCCTTAGGGCTTTTTCTGAAAAGTAATTTCAGGATTTTCCAAAATTAAAAATTTTTCATTTTTTCGAAAAAATTTAGAGAAAACATTATTTTTGAGGCCTAATTTTATACACCAATTTTTTCGAAAAAATGAAAAATTTTGAATTTTAAAAAATCCTGAAATTACTTTTTAAAAAAAGCTCTAAGGATCAGAAAAAACAAAATTTCATCCAAATCGGACAAGAACTGTAAAAGTACCAGGGCGGCAAAATATTAAAATTTGAATTTTTTTAAACTTTGGCGGGCTATTGTGACCGAACAACGCAAAATGCACTCGAGTTACTTTGGATCCCTACTATTTAAAAGTAGCCTGATTTTTGTAGACATAACTCTTTGAAATTGACGAGCTCCATGTGAAACCATTCCCTTGTTAGTACGTAGTTGCTACCTGCATCTTCCTCAGTTATCCTCTTCTCTTTTTTTTCGTTCAAAACAGAATTAGGTACATAGAACTCGAAAAGCAGTCTCATGTTTAATGGTATTCTCAATCTCGTTAGCGTTACGCGGAATGCCAAATTAATTGCTACAGGTTTAAGTACAGCACAACTCTGTAGCACTTTTGTACTGTATTAGTGTGTGTATTTATGGGCATGGAATGAGATGTGAGTGCAGTGTCACTAAATGTTAGACTAAACTATATAATGAGTCGTCGTTGAAGAGTGGAAACGGACCATTTGTTGTAAAAGTTAAAATTAAAACAAAATATCTAACATTGAGGTTGTGATTGTAAATTTTTTTTTTAAGTGTAGATGTTTCTTGAACTTTAAAAATATTTTGTAAATATGTCATTTTGCACTTTTAAAAAACTTTCAACGATTTTTTTGGGTTTTAATAATAGCTTAACTTTGAAAAACGGGGGTAATTATACTGTAATTTACAATTTCAAGAAAACTAAATGCCGTGTTTTAGTATTTTTTTGTATTTAGAATTCTTAGAAATTCTTTCATATTTTTATAGCCATAAGAACTAATATTCACATTTTCAAAAATGATCCTAATGTTAAAGGCTCAGTTCAAATTATTGGAAAGGGAAAACTCACACTTAAACACGTGTAGTTATTAGTTATATATAGGTAAAAAATTGTTTCTGGCTTGTTTTCATCCTTCAACCAGGATATATAAATGCAATGTAATAGATATACATAATTATATGACCATTTGTTCGTTTGCGTCTGGGATTTCCTCCTAATCCTAACATAATCTTCAGTATCATCATTTGCTCTTTTAATGCCGTGTGTACATCAAGATAATTGTCCTCTACACATCCCTTTGCTGTATCTCCAACTCTTGTGCTGTAGCAATACGATTTCGATTACAAAACGATGTTTTTTTCTGTAAAGGGGGGAGGGGGAGGATGAGAATTTGAGGATTAGGGTTGCTTAGTTGTATCTTGTATCATAGGATCATTTCATATCTGTATCTATGCCCCCGTCCAGATATGACAACGACCCAGCGACGGCAACGAAAGTAATAAAAATAAAATGTTATGTTTGTAAGGTTATTATGATTTTTTCACATTATTCCTTTTGTCTTTTCAACATATCAACTGAATTTGCGCGCTCGCTTAGTTAGTAGTAGTATACAGACAGTAGGTACCTACTCACCAAAATAAAAAAAAAACAAGAAAAAAAAACATAACATTAGATTATATTGGGACACTAATAGTTGTCCTCAAGTTTCAAGTATATCCTTACTAAGTTCAGTGGCCATGCAGTGTAATACCAACATTTACAACTTGATATAGTTAGCATTAGTGATAGTGTATGGTAATAGCCTAACAGCTACTTCTCTGTATTAGTATTACCTTCCTACCCCCCAAAGATAGTTCCAGTTTTAGTCCTTTTAATGATAATAATATTGTCGACGAAATCTTTGGAATTAAAGCGCGAGCAGAAGAGACGAGCCAAACTATATTATTCAGCTAAAATAAAACAAGCCTCTTCTAACTAACCATCTAAACAAACATGTTGTAGCGACGTGACGTGAGTGTACACTCCATTTGATAGTCAAGAGTTTGTGAATCTGCTAGAAGCCCCCTCTGAATTGTTTCCCGCAGATCAGCCTGATTTATCATCTTCATTTTATTCTCATTTTTCTTGGTTTGGTGTCAGCTTGCCTTTAGATTGCTCGGCTCCATGAGCTGCGGTTCTGAGTGCCTAGTGAATATATATGTGAAACAACTACTACTACATCTATGAGTACATGGATTTTGAGTTAAGGCTCATTATTTTTGTGTGGAGCTGCTATACTGGTAATGGTGGTGCTGGTGCTGTGCTGGTTCTGGTTGTTGAGGGAAAAAGCAAAAATGTCTGGACTAGTGGATTGTACTTTGTCATAAGACTCTGACGTTAGAGTTATACTGTTCCATTTTGCAATTCATATGTGTACATCGTGACATATGCACTATATTGTACGATACGTGATGGCTGATGGCTCAATGTAATGGGGAATCTCTAGTGACACAAATTACAATTTGAGGAAAAGTTTCGTGGTTGATGTTGATGTGTGATGAAGAAAGATTTGAATAACTTAACTTACTTTCCCAATATTTGCATCGATTTTTACTCTTTTTTTTCTTCTTCTTCTTAACCAAAATAGAAAAATAGTATGAAGACGTGGAAGGAAAAAAGGAAAGGGATTTTGCCTGTCGTTGTGTGTATATGGCATATACGTATTGGTAGTACAGCTACATACGTGGAGTGAAATGTACATAGTTTATCTGTAACGTCCCCTTACGTAAGTAAGTCTGTAAAATGTTGTACATCTTAATGCGCTCTATGCCTCACAACTACTCACAAGTAAGTAAGGATCGAAGGAAGTGAAGAAATCAGTGTGAGGGTTTTGTGTTGTGGTGAGATAGTATTTTCATTTGAGCTCGTTCAAAAGTCTTAAATAGATCGACATCTCTAAAGTTTGATAGGCTAGGAAGGAACCATCACTAAAAGCTTTTTGCGTAACTTTATATATAACTTTTACTTGTTGAAAGGATTGAGCAAGGAAATCAGGAATTTTTTTTTCTTTCTTGGGGTGATTTTGAGATACTTTCTCCTGCCCCCTTTCGACATCCCATCGTCTCGAGTTTTTTCTCTCTTTTTATCCAAGAATTCAACTTATGGTGTAGGGCCTCCAACGCCGACACAAGTTGATAGTCAAAGTTCAACATCTTTGTTGTGTGAGGAACGGGAAAGAGCTTAAGATTCTTTTCTTTGAAATTTGATATTTATTTATGTTGGACTTTGGAATTTTTTGGAATCTTTGAGAAGAAAAACAATTCAAAATGGATTTCGGGTAAAAGGGCTTTATATATTTTCTGTATTATTGTTTTGGTTATATTATAGCCTTGGTTTTTTATCTTTGCCAAAGGAAAAGGAATTCAAGTGCTTTTCTTGACTTTTGAAAAATAAAAAAGTTTATGAAATATATTATGCTGTACCATGTACAGAGTGGAGCTTTATTTTCTTGTAAGACAAAAAGCTATATGCATTTCTATCCTGGTTTTCTTGAAGTTTGTTTGTGCGCGCCTGTGGTACAAAAGAAAGTTTGACAAACAAAAATGTAAATAATATAGCAAACTATTTCTTATAAGAGAATTAATCAAACGTATATGACAAACGATAAGATGATTCTATTTAAATATGAAATTAATTATGAAATTCTTGTCCTATCGCCAACTCTGCATGTTTCCAAAAAGTCGGACAAAAAAACAGTCGTCATTGTCAGTATGAACGCGGGGGAGAAGGAGCGTGCTAATGTCTGTTTGTTAATTATGATGTAAATTTACATAGATACCCTCAACTCTATTCCCTTTTAAATAGTATTTTAATGATGAAACTGGAATAAAGAATTCAAATTTTATAATATAAAAAAAGGAGAAAAAAAAGTTTTTCTTTTCAACAAGAAAAAAAAAGTCTCTAGGGAAGTCATTAGTGTTCAGAGTACTAAGTAAGTATGGGGAATGTGGAATTCCACGGAGGCTTTTCTTCTTATTTATTTTCACTTTCTTTACTATGTCTTCTACGCGTATGTATAGTTTCTACTTTGACTTTCTAGATAGACTTTGGAGTCTACATACAAACTAAAGCATATAAAATAGGTATTGTGATGGTATAGTGGCAATGGTAAATGACACTAACGCAATATAGTAAACAGGAGCCAAAGAAAATTTAAATTGTTCCACCATAATATATTTTCTCTATTATATTCGGTGACTGCATTATATTGCTTTCACCAAAGAAAAAAAATCATATCACGCGCGATGAAGAAAGGAAACTTGCACACACACACACACACACACCTAATTATCATAGCTTAGGCACAGCCATATACACATAGGGAAATAAATGTGTCGAGTTACACAGCGAAGCGTAAAAAGAAAAGCGGGGAATTTTTTTTAAAAAGTCTCTCGGCTTTTGATTGTAATGTAATTCAGAAAATTCACTTTGATGTCATGTAGAAAGTATGTAGTCGATCTTTCTCTGGCTTTTTTTTAATGTGGGTAAGCTAACCGTGTAATGAGAAAGCTAAACTCCAACTTAGAAGCTATTTGTTTGTGAGGAAGGAATTTGGATGCTATGCTAGTCTGTCTGCTTTTTCATTTACCGCCCTACAATCTGTAGTACATGTGTGGAATCCGTTTGTGTTACAGTGCGATGTTTCTTAAACAGTATCTGCGTTCATCATGCACATACTGACTTGAGATACTTTCTCATGCTGAGCTTCCCTTGTCCCTCTCTACATACTTGTTTTAAGCGAGGATTTTCAGCATTGCAATTATAGGGAGAGAAAGCCAGAGGCGGTGGGAGTGATAAATACAGTATGTCCCAATAGAATAGAAACACCAACGTTTTTGATGGTAACTTCGACGAGATAATTTTGTTAATTATTTTCTACAAATCTACATCAAAATTATATAACCTTGAGGTCACAAGAGGTCGCAATATACAAGGTATTATATACAGTATGACCTAATCTTGCCAATAAAAATGAACTACATCAACTTTTAATTTCAACAAATTTCATGACTAGATGGTTCATTTTCATTAAAAAATAAAATAAATATCTCCCCAGTATAGTCCTTCTTAAGGGCATTAACTCCCAAAAATTTGGTTACCGCCTATTCTCGTGGGACATGCTGTAAGTGAGAAAAGAGACAGGAGGTTATTTGGCGCGTAGACACGGTGGAAGAGACTGTGAAAGTATTTCTCTGTTTATCTATAAAGTTATTGTTCCATTTACTACCTATGCCACTACTTACTCTTATCGTTAGATCAAGGCCGCTATATAAGTAGAAAGCGCAAGGAAAGTAAAACTCTGTGCCCGTCCCTTACAGCTGACTCTAGTTTAGTGTTTTTTCGCTTGTTTTATCCTCATTCTCATTCTTGGTAATGAAATCTCTGAGGTATTGTAAATTATGTGTGCATATGCTGAGGAGGAAGGAGTAAAGCGGTGGCGGCTGTATTCTTTATTCTTTTCTCGTTTACTTGTATACGATGGTTCGGACGTCGGGTCGGTTTTCTTTCCGTTATTAGTGAGCTTGTTACGTAACTTCAACTTCCACTCACCAAGATACGCTCTAGCACACACTTGTGTTTTTGTTCTTGCTTCAGGTTCCAACTATAAGACAGAGACAAGACAGGGAAACTACAGGCGTGAGGGAGTTATATATACCTATATCTCTCTGTCTCCTGGTATACCTATAGCTGAGCTCATAGTTTGTTGAGTGAAGAAGGAAAGTTGCTGTCTCAATTCACTTCACAATCCTAAACCGCTTGTTAATTATAGGACTACGAATGACTGTCTTGTCTTTTGTTTTTGTTTCCACGCTTCCCATATTATCAGGAATTTTCTATAGAGTCTATACTCTGTATTCTCTGCGCCATATATACACATCTTCCTTTTCGTTTTTGTTTAGATTAAGTCCATTTGGTATTGGTCCTGGTCTTGGCTGAAAGTCTGCCAGCTAGTTATGGGCTAGGCTTCCTCCGCTCTATTTGCTGAGTGAGCTCCTAATTGATTCATATGGAGCAAGTTTTCTTCGAAACGGAATTATTCCGAATACGGAAGAGGGAAAGGGAAAAAGTTTTCTTGTGTATCCAAAGTCCCAGTAGAAGAGAGTCTTGAGAGGGAAGCAATATGTAGATAGTAGATAGAAGATACTTTGTCTATTATTCGAGTGCTTCAAACTTCATTTTTTTTTATTCTTATTTTCCTCCTCCGGAGTTTGTGTTTGTGGTTAAAAGGTGGAAGAATTCTTCCGAGGTTTATCGTGTGAAGTCTCAATCAGTCCTTGCTTCAACTCAAGGTAATAGAGAATAGGTAGGTACATACATTTGAATATGTAGTGCTATGAGCTGGTGGGGATTTGGATTTACATACCTCATTTGTATATTACTTGGCTCTTTCATTGAATGCATAAATCACGAAATGCGAGCGTCAATAGCATTGACAATAGAATGCAAATGACGCTATAAAAGTTGCAAAAGAGACTGCATAGTAAAACTGAATTGGATGGAAATTGCTACCAACTTTTTATGATTTCATTAAACTGCTCCGTAAAAGCTATACGTATGATCAATGCTAGTGCACTTTATACACTCTTGCACGTACGTACTATATAATTAATTATATATTGTATCTTATGGGTGGAAAACATACCACAGAGATATATATTTTTTCTTTTCCTCCCCTAAAAAATGCAAAAGGTGCTATTTGCCCATTTCAAAGTGAGCATTCTACAGTACAGTACGATATATTGCTATTTATATTAAGTTCACCGTTTCGAACCCGTAGTTCACGTAAATAAAAAATACGTCTGTATAGCTTAAATGGAAATAAAACATGTGGTTGCAATATTGAAATTATGGCCATATAGTCTATAGTTGATTTTAATACTTAAAAATTGAAAATTGACTTTTGTTTATTTACAGTGTTCCCAAATGTGCCTGCTGTACCGGGAATGCCTTGTCAAGGAGAAGATCGTAAGGAGATATATTTTATATTATAAATTATCTATACATACGTTATACAGTCTATACTCCTGTTTATTTTTTGAAGTCTCATAAAAATGTTAAATCCTGATATACACCAGCCTTTTATAATTATATCATATAAGTATACGTTGGTATAGGTACTTATAATGTCCCATTCAATTTGATTTTAGTACGCAATAGTAGTACGCTGCTATGATTATTATTAATATTATGTAGTAAATGTACACTATTATTCCTCATCTATTTTTAGTCTGTAACAGAGAGAGAGAGTTTGTTAAAAATAAGTTGTTGGCTATAATTGAATAGATGAAATATGAAGCTGTCAATGCAATTGGAATGGTAAGAGAAAACTAAATGCTCCATTACGGTTGCGTGTGTACAAGATAAGGAAAAGTTGAGAGTCTCCCCTCTATAAGTACTTACATATAGATAGCTCCCTCCGTACAGGAACAGCAGCAGTGTCTTTCTCAGAGGTACACTTTTGGGTTGTGATTTTGAGATTGTGTGACGGTGACTATGTACCTAGCTAGGTAGGTACATACATTCTTTAGAGTAAGATTGAGTGAGGAGGTAATTGAGAAAGTGAAGTGAATCATTTGTTTCATAGACTCTCATTTATATTTCTCTCCTGTACTGATATTCCATTCTGTTCACAGGGAGTATTTATCGTCGTGGAGCAAGACGATGGCGTAAGCTTTACCGTGTCAACGGACACATTTTTCAAGCAAAAAGATTCAACCGGGTAAGTTCCCTCTTTTTTATTTTCTTTATCTATACCTTCCAATGCTATGTAGGTACCTACCTACTGTACATATTATAAATAAATGTAAAAATGACACATACCTCCTCTGTACGTATCCAGAAATCCAGACAAACTACACGACTCAAACGCCACTACGACTACATACATGACGATTGGATGGTATTACAATAAGAATGACTTGTAACGACAATACATAAGTCTACATAGACTCCTACTAACTGCTACTTACTCCATGTAATCCGTGGAGACTGACTCTGTCGTCCATGTACAATTTTACATTATTTCCTTTTCATTCGAGTGTGTCCAATTGTGTTTCGACTTCTTCCTCCTTTTTTTCTTCTTCTTCTTCTTCTTCTTCTTCTAAAGATGCTCATTTCTTTGAATTCGGGAATTCGGATTTTGGAATTCGAAATATCATGTCTCATGAAAGTGTTCCGCGTCCCCCTTGTGTCCCCCAGGCCTGGAGGAAGAAGGACAGTGAGAGGGAGAAGGAGAAGGAGAATGTATTCATGCTCACTCAGTGTCAATTGAATTGAATGTCTTGTAGTTTGTTGTAGTCTGTACTTCTTCTGTAGTGGAGGAAATGGACGGATGAAAGTAAAGTGAATAGAGAATAGAATCCTTTATTTTATGTGCGTCTCATCCCATCCTCTTTATTATATAGCTCTTTTCTTAGTCTTGTCCTCCTTCTCTTCTCGTGTCATATCATCTGGGGAAATTTTTGCTTCCAAGTACAAAGTATAAGTAAAGATATGGTGCTGATGTATGAGAGCATATTAGGATATTACAACGGTAGAACATTGCATGTCTAGACACAGTTCTGTATAAGAATAAGAGGAAGACCGTTGTAGTAGTAGCCACGGTAGTACAAATTCTAGATATAGACATATCACTTGGGTTGGACTTTCCTTGTCTCTTTGGATGGTGGTGTGAGTACTATGGCTGGGACTGGGACTGGGAATCCTCCTCATGCTGGTACTACTGATACACTGGCACTGGTATGGATGACGACGATTCTCGAATTCTCTTGCCCATTCCCCATTTAGCGTGATGTGATATCCACTCTTCTATACAGCCAAGGAGATACATTTTGAATGAGAATTACGGTTGAGTAGCCACGTCGTAAAATTTTCTCTTCGTGATTTCGTCTTGTTCTTTGCCAATGTAAGTTATGGACATGGATGAGGATAAGAAGGAGAGGGTAGTACGACTACAGACCTACAGCCAGAAAGGAGCAGAGGCAATGATGCAATGTGCCTAAGGTACATGGTTACTGCCTAGTAAACTATCAGCAATAACATTATGCACAAGGAATATTAGAGTCAAGTTAAAACTCTTTTTGTCCTTGTTAGTGACTTAGTTTGTAGTGTATTGAATGGGAGAGAGAGAGAGCGAGAGAGATGGGAGGACATGCATTATGAAGGAGCCCGCAGAAAAAGGCTAAACAAAATTGCAGGAACAACACTGACTGGAGAGAGAGAGTGAAGACGGGGACAACTGTACACACATACTTTTCGTTTCTTCTAAGTTACTTCTGTGTACCTACTTGTACTTGTCCTGTACTCGTGTGTGTAGATATTGGGTATTTGTATTTGTGTCTGTCTCTGCATGAAGGATCAGCCCGGGATTTTTCTCCCTTTCCGTACTGAGATCGTCCGTCGCGGGTCTAATCTGTACTGTACGCTAAAGGAAGGAAGAAAAGCCCAAGCCCAAAAGAGCATGTATACGCGGGGGAAGTACAACAAGACACTTTTGGTTTGGGTTTTTGGTCCATATTTTGTATTTCATTTTTGTTTGGCTTTGGTTTTAGTTATATATTTTTTGAGAGAGAAAATGCAAAGTGGAGAGAAGTTGTTCCGTTTTAGCTCTGTGTCTCTCTCCTTCCTTTCTTATGTATTTTGAGCCCTGATATTTATGCAGATAGAGGAAGACGAGGGTGGAGGAGTAGGAGGAGGAGGAGGATGACGACGACGACGACGACAACGACTGCATATAAGTTGAGAGTTTTGAGACTCTTCTTTCCGTTGACTTGGGTTTTCTTCATATTTGGCATTCCACTGAACCGGAACCCTTCCATGGATATTTTAGGGGATTTAGTTGCAGCTCATCCTCCATGTACTGTCTGTCTATCTGTCCTTACTTATAGAACCGTTAAATTCTGGCCGTCGTCGTTTTCATCTTAGCATGTGATACACATATTATAATATATGTTGTTTCCCTTATTTAACTCACCTCAAGGTATTTGGATTTCACATTGGTACATACAACGTACATTGAGATGTACCTACGGACTACGGGCACGGGCACGGACACGGACTGCTGTATTCCAGAGAGTATTCCATAATTTAAAGTATGTACCTGCATACTAGTTATCATAGTTATGTTGTTCGTGCTGTGTTTGTAATAAGACGAGCCTCCCCTTGTTTTGTATAATAATAATAGTAAAATATATGTGATGTGGCTCACATTATATTATGACCATGGATGGGCAGACAGTCTCTTACTTAGTCAGTGTATGTAGGTAGCATCCTTGTCGTTTTCGTTCTCGTTTTCGTTAGCATATGGATGTGATGTTGTTGTGTTCTGTTTTGGCTGATGTGATCTCTGTATGCGCTGAGTCCTCCTGAGCCTCCATAGAAATTGACTCGAGTCAAAAACATGAAAATTTTCGGAGTTAATCAGCAAATTCCATCCGAGAACATGAACGCGGATCTGTGCCTCGCTCCCGTTACCGTTACCGCCGCTGCTGCCATTGCCGCTGCCGCTGCCGCTGCCGCTCCACTCCAAGTCAAAATTTTTGGGAAGGAATTTATATTTAGACAGACATAGGCAGGGAGCGTGTTGGAGTTAAATTGCAGTGTTTTTGAGCAAAGGGGTGAGTGTGACTCCTCTGTCTCTGTGACTCCGTGGCTAAAACTAAATTAAACTGTGTGTGCAATCCTCAAAATATCTTCCACTTATTATTGACAGACCTAGCATAAGAACATTGATTTTCACATGTATTTCAATTCATTCTCTGAAAATGCCCATGTTCTCCCTTCCCTAGTACTATTATCAGCAGTATTATTAGTACTACTATACAGTGATTGTGCTTGTGGTTCTCCCACGATTTCCCAAACCACATCTAAGGATCTAAGGGAGTGAAAAGGAAAACTGTAGCGAAAAGGAGTACGACGACAGAGACATTCATATTTATTTGGTGGTAACCAGTTAGGATTAATATTAACATTAACATGGGGCTTATAACATGGAGAGCTATTTAGAAAGAGCGTTCAATGGTCAGCAGATTTGTGACTCTTATACATAATAGTACATATGGCTGGCTATAGGCAAATTCAAATAAACAAGCTGTCTGAGGGTGCAGTTGTATTTAAAGTGCAATTACTACACAACTACAAGTAACACTTGGAGGAAGTTATGGGCAAATTATTTTTGATAGTGACTCTGAAATTTACGACGATATTACAACGAGTCATTTGGGATGAGTGTGCTGCCCGCAGTATGTATACCTACCAAGAAAAATTGGAGCTCTGTCATACTGTTTAATTTATAGCTCCTCTTCTCCATCTCTGCTTCTCGTGTAAAGTGATAAGTCCAGAATATCAGTTCAAGGTTGTAGCTGTAGCTGTCTAATACAGTGCAAAACTATAGTGCCTTATATTTATTAGAGTATAGTGTAGGGTAGGGTACTGTGGAGTAACTTGCAAGACTTCTGCAAAGGAAGATAGTGTGCTTGGAGGATTACTTGTCAATTTGTAAAACCTCAGATTCAACATCGAAATCGAAATCCGTTTAAACGATTACGATACTGATTCGAAGTGAGAGGGAAAACTGCATGTAGGACTGACAATGGATACATATAAATGGAAATTACTTGAAACGTTTCTTATTGTTTAAGTGTACAGTTTTGAATGTAAATCAGTTCTTATTTTCCGCGTTTGAATTTCAACTTATTGACTGTATAATATTAATACAGTTCAACCTTCATGTATTGGGCCCTGTCTAGTTTATTGGTGTTGAGATTAAAGCAAAAGCCTTGTGTTCCTAGTCCTGTTCGTAATACATATGTTACATATTAGGATTTTTCCATGTCCATCTTTCCACCCCGACCCCGGCAGTATCTGTAGTAGTATTTTTGGACCTTGGATTCATATATAGGATGTACGCGAAGACGAAGACACATTTAGTATTCCGATGGCAATCTTTCCCCAGTGCCAGTTCGGGTAGAATGTGCCCCGGTGCGAACATGATACGTATAAATGTCAACACTGACTGAGACGGACGGGACTGAAACACAAAAAAAAACAAAAAAAAACTGAGGAGAACCAAAAGTGTGTGTGTGTGACTTGTGCGTACAGATATTATTATGGCGGTGGTGGTTAGTAGTGTTTGATGGTGGGTTAGAATTGTGAGGACGGATGCTCGTCTTACACTGATAAATACAATATTTTTTTTTTAGTTTTGTTTTGAATTCCTTAAATTATTAATTTCAGAGAGCCTTCTGTGCCTACTGTAACGATCGTATTTGGGGTTTAGGACGTCAAGGATTTAAGTGTACCCAGTGTAAATTGTTAGTGCACAAGAAGTGTCACAAATTGGTGAGGATCTTGTGTTCAAATGACCCGTCTTCGACGCTCCTGTCCACGTCGTCGACGTCATCACATCAAGGACATTCCGCCGAGTCCTCAATGTTTATTGAAGAGGGGGGTCAACATGGCCAGGCAACGCAAATTCAGCAACCTGACAGACCACATCACTGGTCCTCAAGTAATCGACAAAATGGAGATAGTAGTGGGAGCAGTGAGAAAGGAGGTAAGTTCTATATAAAGCTAGACCTAATCTCAAAAGCTTACAATTCTACTTATATTTGTGTGTACATAATATAGGGGGACCTTATTTTACATTGCATTGGATGTCGTTTTGTATACGTGTTGTGTTTTGTTATGATTTTAAATTCATACGAGGTTTTTGTTCCCATCAAAAATAAAATCTTAGAATCTGTCCTCTAACCTCCAAGTCAACGTCGAACATGTGTCATATGTACAAATATACACACACACACACACACACGAGGCAACGCAGCCCATAATAAAGCCTTGTGTCAGTCAGTACACAGTATATAGTTAGTGTTCGATGTAAGGCGGCGGCAGTTTCAGGACCAGGACAGATTACTCATACTAACAGAGATAGTAGACGACATTTAGATGTTTTGTATTCAGAAGGAGAGAAATAGTGTACCTCCCTATACCTATACCTATATATATACACAATATTTCTCATATCGTGAAGAAGGTTATTGCTTCGGCTTCGGTTAGTTGTTTTGTGTTTAGAATAGAAAATCTTGCTAGTGTTTTTTTGACTCGTTCACAATTGTGGAAATATTTGAATTTGATAGACGAAAAGAAATGAAGGTAAAGCTTGTCGTTCACTCGTCACTTTTATCAGTATATATTTACCATTTACTTTCTGAATGGTGCATTTGTATTCAATATTAGGCTCACGTTGACATAGTAAGGCAAAAGGCAAAAGTTAGTCAGATCAAAAGTGTACACAGATATGAAGAATGACTGGGATGGGCTGTAGTTGGAGGATGGTTCAATTTTAATTTAATCATAAGCTTGTTTCTTATTTTCTCAAAAAATTATCTATTTGAATCGTTTTTGTACAAGTTTAATTATACATATTAACAATAACTTTTAGAGTTTGGCTCGCTTTAGTTTTATAGTATTATTATAGAAAGAATGATTGGCTGGGTTGTAAAATTGTAACTATGGGCTATGGAGTATATGGGCTGATATATGATACTACAAATATAGTACAGCTTATAGTTTAGATGCACATACTATTTTTGGAAGGATTTGATGACTACTTGTATTTGTTGAGTCAGCGCTTAGAATTACGATTAGGTTTTCATTTCTTGAAACATTATTGCAATCCGTTGGTGGTACTATGGTTTTGAGTTGTCGTTTTCATGCACCGTATGGTCTTTACGCCTTTCCGTGTGTCATGGCATGCCGTAAATATAGGAGCAAGCAGTGTAAATTAAAATTATTAGGTTTCCTTTACCTAGAAAAAGCGCCTGGAGTACTGGAGTTCTCAAAATCTTTTTTTGAAAAGCACGTCATGCGGTGGGTTAATAGGTAGGTAGATGTAGTAGCTGAGCATTTCTTTTGGATAAATTCAAATTTCGAATTACATTACAGTAACTATATAATAATAATAATAATAATAATTTATTCATTGGGTCGATTTAACCGAAGTTCATACAACCAGACTCAACCAGTCACTGTGGGTGAGGAAATAGGAGGCTACCGCGTTAGATCGTCTCGGTCTTTGTACCCTTTGACCTATCCCCGTTCCCTCCTCCACAGTAAAGGAGTCTCATTCCCTAGGCCCCTACAGTAAGTAGTGGTCACTAAGGAGCACCGAAGGAGATTGGGTTTCAATCAACCATCCAGTGACGTTTACCGTACAACACCGAGCCGTAAACGATTAGCAGTGGCCGAGGATTGAAGCCGGGTCTGAGACTGTAAATTTCGTTACAGTCTGCAGTCCTAACCGCTCACCCAAGCACGCCTGCTTACAGTAACTATATAGAATAGCCTATGTCCGCGTGTGTGAGACACGAGCGAGCGGGAAAGACAGCGACAACTACTGCAGATAAAGGAAAATTAAAATTCTTGACAGGGAAAAAATATGAGATAGTTTCAGAGCGGGAAAAAAGTTGAAAGAAAAAAGTTAAAGAAAAAAGAATATTTAATGTTCTGATTCCGTGGTTAGAAGAATAAAATAAAGCGGAATTGAATTAACTTTGTTTTCATATATGAAGGTAGGTACTATATTCCTACGTGTCATTTTTTCTTTTGACAACATAGAACATACTGTATGTAAGTAAAGTAGTAAAGTATTTGTACTATGGGACAAGTACAGACATTTGTATCTCTTGTCAGTTGTCACCAAGCAAATAAACTCATACTCACACTGTGGATCCTTAGGGAAAAAAGGCAAGTCTACAATAATATGTACACAGAGGCGTATGATTTCCCTGCGGTGCATTCTAAACATTTCAACGTTTAACTTGATAAGAGTGCGAGTGAGGGTACATCAAACTCTGTTCAAATTTATACAAGTATATAATATGCAAAACATTTTTGTTTAAGGAGCTGGGGCATCATCTGTATTTTCAAGACGTTCTCTTGCACGTTACTTTTTTTATTAATATAAAAATGTAAAATCGTTGAATTGTTGACGCAGTCGTCATCGTCAAACTTGAGATTTGTATGCTCAGGTTTTTCTAAGTTCAAATGTGAATGCATATATAGGTATACAGATATACTATGTGATATAGCAGTATAGGTAATTATACATATGGTTTGAAAAATAGGCTGTGATTTTGACATTGAAATAATGTAATTATAAGAAACTTTATAACTTCATTATAGGGAAAAGTTGATAGTTACTGTCAACTTCAATTTTCAGTTGGGATTATAATTATTATATTTATGTATATAGTATATATTTCTAACTCTCATTCTTCTAATCACAGCGTAGTCAGGGACAGGGACAGAGACAGTTCTTGTATTAGAAGAAATCTACACTATAGTCATACAGGGACAGGATATATACCTAGATGGATATCGATATACACATTTCAGTATGTTAGTACCTACCTAATTATATTAACTACAATAATTATTGTAATGGGTTCTGTCTCAGAAACTCTGAATGTTTTTATATTTAACAATATAGGTTCTTTGGCTTTTAGTCATTTAGAAGTTAAGAGGGCCTTCTTACGATTAGTCGTCGTCGTTGTCATTAGTTGGGTCGACCGGCAGGAGGAAGAAACACAAATAAAAGTAGAGTGAGATAGAATTGATTAGTTGTTCGATTTCATCTATGGTATATATATTTGGTCGGGATTATAAGACTGACTGTGAGTGGGCAGACTATAGCAAACTACTGTAGAGAGGCAATAACTATAATACACAACATATCTATAAAGACTTGAAGGAACTTAAACATAATAGTATCCGTCGGAAGTTCTGTCATTTCTTCAAGTTGTTACTCAATCATTATTATGTCGGAATGGCATGGTAGAAATCAGAAAAAGATTAACCTCTCTGTATAGTATTATTACACTGACTCTAAGAACTTGTGCAATGGATTGCTTGGTAGTTGGGATACTTTTGATTTGATTGGATCTGATGAGGTGATAGTGTGCCGAACTGTATAATTGCGTAAAAATACTATACATTACTTAATACGCTTTTATCCTGATATAGCACCTATAGTTATATACATAACTATATATCTATATTTTGGTTTTGGGTTCGGGGAATTGTATCGTAAGCTTTGACTCTTGTCAATTTATTACTGTGAAAATGTGAACCATGTGTGAGTGTGGTAGATTGTGGCTGTTGTTACCCCTATCAGTAAATTGGAAATTGCAACTTTGCTGGATGTTTCTGACGTTTGTGTGCTCCTCTTATACTTGTTGTTGTGTGCATGTTTCTTCTGAGCAGTAGTGCTGCTACTAATCGAGATTGGTCGTGGAAATTGAAATGCTCAAGTATCTAAGTTTGGCTAAAGAATTTGCAAATAGTAGATTCCCAACTACAGCCTCCCTCCGAATTTGTCGAGGTAATCAATACTATCCCAAATATGGAATGTACTCGGGTAGAAAAATAGTTAGAAAAAACTCTACAGACTATACAGACGATGTGCTTTAATGCATAACATATAAGGTATAACTTGCTAATGTACATTAAAGATGAATGAATTTTATTGCATGATGCAATAAATTGCAATCCGTATCAGTTACATGGGAGGTACACTACATGTATATAGTTGCTTCGTTTGAATTGTACAGGGCAAAAGTTTGTGATTTTTTAAATGATGATCGTATATATGTATATATAGAATAGTAGGAATATAATAGTGTGCTAATAATACCAATGTATCGAAAAATAGACCAATACGAATGCAATACCAATACATATACGAGGAATATCAGCAGTACACTCAAGGATCTGCGTAGTTTTTTTTCTCAGAGTATAGTCGTTGGGAGAAATGTGGGAGAAAAGTTTTTTGCCCTGCAAGTGGTTCGGACTATCCTTTGGAGAGTTCCTTATGAGAATTTTTAGTGTTTTGACTCAGACGGATGAAGTACTCATTATTATTGGTTGGACAGGTTTAGCAAAAGATTCTCCTGAAACACCCGAAATGCCTACTGGAGTCGTCGGGATCCCTCGATCAGTGTCGGATACTTTCTCTGCGGAAGACAATAATAAAACAGGTATTCACTCATTCAAACCTTGTCACATATAATTCCTTCTACACACAATACTACTATATACATATTTTATTTTTGCTTTGAGACAATAATATCACAATGGTTTTAATAGTAAGTGACCTATACAGTCAGCTATTTCGCAGTTCAACAGATAGATCAAATTCCATTGACTACTACTTGTATTAGCCACGTGTTTATTTCAAAAAAGACAGAAAGTGAAATCAATAAATACATTCCAAGTTCCAGATTCCACATACAGATGTTCGTTCAGTATAAAAAAAACTAAAATTTCCTATATTCATAAAATCTTGATGTATGGGTTACGTTTTAGTCTGGTTTTTTTTCACAAGAGCATTTATTGTCCTTAGTATATATTACAGTTCTCTGTTGTTATTTCAAATTTTTGGCAAATAGCCCGAGGGTTGCAATGGAATACTACATAAAGTCTAGTGTGAATATCGGAAAATGTTTATGTTGAACTACAAACTGCAAACTGTAGATAGTATAGGATATAATTGCTTTGAAATGAAACATGAGAACATTAGATTGGCTTGATTGTAAGAGATATGTGTATTTGGTACTCAGATACCAAGTATTTTGTTGACTATAGATTACATATTATATATATTGGGAGAGGATAAACGCGTGTCATATAGACATTTATACCGCACAAAAAACACAAAAGATATCTAGTTTCATACACAGTAGAGATTTCAGTTCATGTTTACATCCGTGTCATGTCATTGATGTCATGGAAGTAAAAATGATGTGATGGTGCAGAAAATTTCTATGGATTCAGTCATACGTAGTCTCAGATTTCAATGAAATTTTGCTCAGCAAAAACAAGAAATCCAATCAGAAAGGAAGTTTATTTGTAGTCCTAAAAAAAACTAAAACTAATATTTTTGTTGGATGTTGGATGGGTGTTAGGCATGTTCATAGTTGATGTCATTGAGAGGGAAGATTGATTGATATCTAATCGGATCAGATGTATTTATGTTTTATTTCCAGACGAGAGCTTGGAACCCGGCCGTCAACGGCAGTACTGTCTCAATGACTTTGAGCTCATCCGGGTGATTGGACGGGGCAGCTATGCTAAAGTATTAATGGTCGAATTGCGTAAAACTAAACGGGTCTACGCCATGAAAGTAATCAAGAAGGCACTCGTTACAGATGATGAAGTGAGTTTTTCCTTTGAGTTTGAGTGAAATGAACCCGAAATCCTATACTGTTCACGATCTATGTGTTATTTACTTTAGGATGGATTCTCATTGAAGAGGCAATAATGGCAGATGGTGTTAATTCACAAATTGCAAAACGTAGTGTTTGAACTAATTACATTTATAGATAATTCTATAATATTTTAAACTAAAGCACTCTTCAGTGTTCAAGAAAAGCCAATAACAACATATTTAAGAAGTTTCAAAAAATACTTAGTTGGGATATTTTACATGATGATTTAAAAACAAATCATGTACACAAATCGAACATTTTACAATTTAAAAAAATGTGGTATGACAAAATTTTACACTATTCTAAATCATTTGATGAGAATTTATACACTATTAAATTAAAGCAAGAGGTCTTGCATAGCAGCCGTAACAAATGGTTAGCAGCCATGAGATGATGGCCATAACGGAAACTGCGAAATTTAATTTTTGACCTAGTTTTATTCAAAAATGGAATATTTGAATTTTTCGCTGAATCTAAAAATTTAATTTACTACCGGTCACTCACTGCAAACATTGCATTGCAAAGGTATATAAGTTATGAATCATTCAAACGGTAATTATCAGTTGAATCTTATCCAAAAAAAACGGAAGGTCTAAGTACCGGATTTTAGAACCTGTTTTCGAAAAAAATCAATTTTGAAAGGGTTATTTTTCAAGAGCTGCAAAATGATGTATTGTGTGTCTTATTTCATTGAGGATTTCAACATCATGATAAATTATGTATCTAAATCGAGGACTTTGATTTTTTCAGAACTTTTTATCTAACAATGAGTGAGTATAAATTCTGTTGTTGAGATGCAAAGTAATAGCATGAGTAATAATGGCACATGGTTCTGAAAAGTGTAAAATACAAAATTCCACATTTTTTGCACGATGTAAATATAACTTTTTGTCATTTTTGAATTATTCCCAAACGACTTGTATTACTTCGTCAATGGCCTATAACTTGTGTTGTCACCGTGCAGCGGGTACATGGTCGTAAAGATCGGAGCATTGCTTCTTACAGACTATCCCTTCCCTTCCAACCTACGACGATGATGTGATGTGTGTCTCTTTAACGATTTTGTTCTCTAGCTCGAAATTTACGAGGCCCTTTATTGCAGATAGAATCATTGGAATTGGGAAGAGAAAGGGGAAAGGAGATAAGTCTCACTAAGTTCAGTAGTCTTGAAAGTTTCAAGTGTAATAATTGTAATCGTGTTTAGCATGTTGGCGCGCACAATTTTTTGTCGTAGGATCTAAATTACATGGTTCCATACATACGTACATACTGTAGGTACACCTCTAGATTTAGGTATATGTAGCATACGTATGTGACTCTGATGGTAGGTACCTACCTAGGCACTAATTATGTTTACCTCCAGCACCAGCTAGCCAGCATGCAGACAATCTAGATGGAAGAGTATCGTGACTAGAGTTTCCTAGGAGCGGCACGGCGCTTTATATGGATTACGCATTACAAATAACGTTCTCGTACTAGACAGTAGACAGATATCTTCAAGAGACTTGAGAACACTAATTATCTACGTGATAGCTCTTTGAGATGTATTATTGACAATCTTAAGGACTTGGAAGAATTAATTAGTTTCGTGGTAGCGCCTTGAGACAGAGCGAGCCAAGATTATAGTCACTCCCAGATAGATAGACCTTAGCCCGGCAGTCGAATTCATACTGCCCAGTACCAGTACCAGTGCGATGTATAATATAGCTACAAATGATGAAGAGAAGATAGCTTGTAAACTAAATAGAGCTGAGGGATGCAAGAACGAAGATTTACATAGCAGGATTTAGACTACAGAGACGACCCACACTAGCACCATCCCCGATCATATGTGTACTGTCTACTGTCTCCTGTCACCGTTCCATTACAGACTTACAGAATGTTTGTACAGTCCTGGTACAAAACAGGGAAACCAGAGCTAACAAAATCAGAGAAAAATTGTGTTCTTTTTTTCTTCTTCTTCTTCTTCTTCTGTAAAAATACATGTCTACTTTTTATGTGTTCTACAGGACATCGATTGGGTCCAGACGGAGAAACATGTCTTTGAAACGGCTTCAAATCATCCATTTTTAGTTGGACTTCACTCATGCTTCCAAACTCCAAGTCGTCTCTTCTTTGTTATCGAGTTTGTTCGTGGAGGGGACCTCATGTTCCATATGCAGAGACAGCGAAGACTTCCCGAAGAACATGCCAGATTCTACGCAGCCGAGATTAGTGTAGCCCTCAATTTCCTTCATGTCAAAGGTACAATCCTTTTGTCCTCCTCAATCTCCTCCTCTTCCACATTTTATTTCAAGATTGCCTCTCTCTTCGCTTTCTTGCACCATTATTACATAGTGAGGGATCCTTTCCGGGCTAGACTCCGAATTGTGAGAATAATACCTTGCCAATTTGTCCTCTATACATGTTTGGTCCTCATTGTAAGTTTAGAGATGTCCGGATCTGAGAGAGTCCCAAAGATTTTCTATCAAGAAAGGTTCAGTAGGTCCAAATAATGATTTTTTGTTTGAGGAGAGTGCTAGAAATAGACTACTGATACAGAGCAGAGCCTGAGCTTTAGGGTCATCCTGACTCTATACAAATGATAAGGGCGGGACAGAGCGTTTGTCTTAGAAAATACGAATCAATATTTCTGTGGAAAAAGAGATGTGAAGTGACGTAGGCCGAGGAGGACTGTACATATGGTATACACGCTACCTTATACAATTAAATCTATATGAGAAAAGGTATAGGACACATATACATAGTGGAGTGGGGTTTAGATTGATGTTAAGTTGGAGTCTGGAGTATTGCTACTCACTCAGCAGTACTCATGATAGTTTATATATTTTAGGCATGAGTCCAATTCCAATTTTCGGAAACTCCAAGTTTATAATGCTACAAGACTCTATAAGTAGGGGACTGATGAGACACGAACTAAACGAAATTGATATAATGTATTACCAATCTTGACTTTGACTTTGATAGAACGGTTCCGGCTATTTAGAAATAGGGATGGGTAAAAAAAGTAGAGCGTTATATTATAAGCTCCTTCCATTGCCTATCTGTAACTATAGTAGATAGTTATAGTCATTTTTTGAATTGGTTTTTGAATTTTGCATCTAGTCACCGGCTGCACTGTGTTGGCCGACTTGTTAAGAAAAACGAATGAAATATCATCATACAGATTTATATTAGACATGTTTACACAGTGTGTGTATTATTACTATTTGATTAAAATTTTGCTCTTAACTGTTTAACTTTGAGCCTTTATGACACTTTATGTAGTAGCGTTCTTTTTTTAATTACATTTTCTTTCATTAAAATTAAAACTCATGATTCGTGAGGTAACTTTATAGGATTCCTATATAGTAGACTTGTGGAAGGCTACATAGTGTATGTAAACTTGGTGCTGTATGCATGCATATTATGAAATATGCAAAATTAAAAGTAATTATTTCCTCCCATTTTCTCTTATCAAAAAACTATGGAGAGGCGGCGTTCATTCATATTCATTGCAAAATTAGAATGTCTAGACCGCCTTATAATGATAAAAGGGAAAGATAAAACGTTTTCCTCGTACACCTAAAATATTATTAGGAACTCAAGTTGTTCGAGTGACTTTGAGAGTTAATGAAGAATGAAAGGAGGCCGGGCTCTAATTTTCTCCTGTAAAGAGAATATGCTTAAAAGTTAAGGTTAAGAAGACTGTTTATAGCTTATAGTTACGGCGACGGGGAAGTAGTCCTTCATTAACTCTTCATTTTCGGAAATTTGAGCAAGTATATGTACATACTCTGACTTGTAAATTATTATGTAAGAATATCTAGTAGTAGCTGAGGTGTTTTGGGAAAGCTGGGAATTAAAGTTATGACAAGACTCTACATAATATTTTGTTTAAACCTGCACAACTACTGCTCCTCTTGCTACGGTTGCATCTGTGACCTAGCACCGTCATAGGGATCATCCATACATAGTGTGGGGAAAAACGAGGGGTGGGTAGAGTGCCGTTTTGGGTCTTTGCATAAAACTCATTACAATCATCGTAATTTATGAAGATGGGTATTAATGGCGGTACGCAGAATTTATGGACGACGTCTTTCTTATCGTTAGCACTATACACACACCAGTTTAGGATTATTATGTAAGGTAGGCAGGCACTTGGTTTTTTTTGTGAGCCCATTAATTTTCTTGCCCGCCGTTACTTATCCCGGTATTACGTTGCGTTATGCACGCGATGGCTATATAGTAAAATTTCTATAATATTTAATGGTATTTCTGCGGAAACTGTTAATAATTTTTGCAAGTCGTAATTTTTGAACCATTGCCCCTTTATTTTAATGCTCTTTTATTGTATATGTATAGACCGGTGATAAGTAGACAGGGTAAACGTAGACGTCAGCTGGCATGGTAGATTGTGGATTTTTACTATTTTTTTAGCATTTCACTTAGCCCTTCTGTATTTTGGAATTTTGAATTTCCAGAGAGCGAGAGAGAGAGGAGTTAGGCGTTATAGTAATATATTAGTCTGTGTTATAATAATTATTTGATAACAGCTTTATGGGCAGGTGGGATAATATATAGCTTAGAGAGGTGATCCTTTAAGAGTCACAAATAACATATGAGGGAGGCGGGAGGAATGGCTTATTTTGGGATTTACGATTTTATATGGCGCAACTATATAGCACTGCAGATATATAAATTAAACTATGCACTGCACTCTGTAAGTTGGCTGTAACTCACTAATGGATTCCATTTCTATTCTTTAGGAATAATTTATCGAGACTTGAAACTGGATAATGTTCTTCTCGATCATGAAGGACATATAAAACTGACAGACTACGGAATGTGTAAAGAAGGGATCCGACCCGGAGACACGACTTCCACATTCTGTGGAACACCAAATTACATTGCCCCAGAAATCCTTCGTGGGGAAGAGTACTCCTTCTCTGTGGACTGGTGGGCTCTTGGAGTTCTTTTATATGAAATGCTGGCGGGACGGAGTCCATTTGATATCTTTGGAACCTCAGAAAACCCAGACCTTAACTCAGAAGACTATCTATTCCAAGGTACGCCATAATACTATGTAACAGTGTATAACATCCTCATAATAATCATCATCATCATTTTTTCCATACTTTTTGTCATTCTCCATCTGAATTTCTGAGCCCATGATAAATTGAAAACTTTTGATGACTTCATCATCTCTGTGGACACTAACTAATGTTCAACATTTGTTGCATGTTTCTTTTCTCTGGCTTCCGCTCCCTCCAGTTATACTAGAGAAGACGATTCGGATCCCAAGGTCATTGTCCGTAAAAGCCGCCTCGGTCCTCAAGGGATTCCTAAATAAAAACCCTGCAGACAGACTTGGATGTCATCCCGAGACAGGATTCCTCGACATTCTTCATCATCCTTTCTTTAAAAGCATCGATTGGGACTTGGTAAGTCGAAAGGCGGATACATTATTATACATGTACTTAAAGTAGGTACCTACCTAATATACACGAATCTATATAAAGAAAATCCGGCTAGCTTACTTCATGTAGTCAGTTAAGTAACTCGCTGGGTCTGTCTCGTTATATGGCTTAGTTTCGATTAAATGTACTATTCCCTTCACTTTCTATCACTTACTTTCTCTATGTAATGTATATGATGGTTTCTTTTTTGAGCAATTTATTACAAACCAAAGCTTGTTTTCAACGTACCTACCTAAACCTACCTTACCATGCCATGGGATGCGAGATGCTTTTTCTGGAGTTGTGAGTAAAATTTGAGCAGTCTGATGGCTGATCCGTACAGAGAAGAAGCTTAGGGCAAGTTGTAAGAGTTGGGTTGGAAGTTGAATGTGAGGATAGAGAGAGAAACAGGCGTGTGGGAGCGTGAGATTCGAGAGGAAATCCTCTTGGTCTCAATAATATGTCCTGTCAGAGTCGGTGTCTCATGGCGTCTTTTTTCCGTCACTTCTTTCATTTTTTTTTCCGACTCCCATGTAATACCAACTCCAACTCCATCGCCAACACCAATACCAATGCCAATACCAATGCCAAGCCAACCCATCATCATTAGCGAAATTCTCTGTAATCGACCTTCTCTTTTGTACTTCCCTGTCTCTCCAGCTCTCAAGTTTTAATAGAGTTTATTACGTTTCCCCCCTCGTCCTATCTTCTTTTACTCATAGTGTTCCAATCCTTTGTTTGTATCTCTATACGACTCCAAATTCCGATTCTGAATTCAACCAACTTCTCTCTCTCTCTCTCTCTCTCTATATCTCTTCACCCCATCTTATTCCTCTAATAAAGAAAAAAATAGGAGGAATAAACGTCAGCCTTTTATATTCTTTGGGACTTTTGTTGTTGGCACTTCAACACGTTTCTCATTTTTTTCCCTTTCTCACCCCACACACTCCAGCTTGTCAATAATACCTTACCTTACGCCAGCCATTGTCATTTTATAATCTATTTTAAGCCTTTGATTTTTTTTTGTCTGATTGTTCAAAGTTGGAGAAGAAGCAGATTTCACCTCCGTTCAAACCTAGACTTGAATCTGATAGAGATTTGGATCACTTTGATCCACAGTTTACATCCGAACCGGTGCAGTTGACACCAGATGATACGTAAGTTGATTTTGATTTTGCATTGATTCTACTTTTTCTTTTTGAAGTAAAAGGAAAGTAAGAGTATATATGTATTATTTTCATGTTGTAATTCTTTTTATGTTTTTTTTCAATTTCAGGCGCGTGATAGACAAAATAGACCAATCCGAATTTGAAGGATTTGAGTATGTAAATCCATTATTAATGTCTTTAGAAGATTGCGTCTAGGTCGGAAGGAGGAAGAAATTTTAAAATAAAAAAGTATTGGAAAAGTAATAATAATAATTAAGTTTTGTAGAGAGCCGAAGCGGACTGATGCATATTGATCCAAAATGGGAAGATGAAAAAAAGTACACATCCAAATCCAGAACTTATGGCAAAACAAAATGTGCCGGCCTAAATTGTTTGTCTTCATCTTCATGATTTTTCAATCCGTCAAAATGTAGAGTAGAAAAAGAAGAAGAAGAATGTAGCCCGTCAGTATGATCTTTATATTGTGTACTAAATCTTACTGTCATTTTATGTTACTGAATTCTGTTGTTTTCTTCTTTATTTTGTGCTCATGTATGTAGAAAGTTTAATTCATGCCAAGCTGCCAATATATATATACATACATAGCTGTATTCTGACTGTATTATTCGTTTGTTTTTTTTCTGTAGTACATTATGATTATATGAGATTGAGTATAATTTTTAAGAGTAAACGTATAAAAAAAACTACTTAGTTAAAAAAAATGTGTTATTTTCCTTGTTTTTTGTTTTGTTTGTTATTTGCGAATTGATTTGTTGTGGTATTGGGTGACCCTTTTTTTTAGCGAGTCATAACAAGTTAAAGTTTTCCATATTATTGTTTGTTATCCAAATCATGGATATGATTATGATTCTACTTAAAAAATCTGATAATTTGATACTATTATTTTATTCCATGGTTTACATTATGCATACTTAAACATTCGCAGTAGAGAACAAAATGTGTTAATAATTTTATTTGTATAAAATAATCATTATTATTCTTTAAACGACAAAGTATTATTTGCAGTGTATTAAATACTTTGAGTTCACGTGTGTGTTGTTGTGAACTCTGTCATCCCTAATAATTCACTGTTATAAAAACTATTAAAATCAAGAACCAAAAAAAATATATATATTTCATTGCATTATATTAGACCTATGCGTTTACGTTACAAACATCAATGTATACCTTGGCACAATTACCTATACATTTTTATAAATTACTAATCATCAGTAACTATAATTTGTAATAAGTGAATACTAATTATCTAGATAATTTGAGAAGTCAACACAATGTTTTTTAGGTTTACAATTTCTAATACGCTACCATTTTTTTTATTACCATATTATCATTACATAATTATATGTAACTCGTAGTATGTATGATTTCTATCCTATATTACTATTAGCTATTATTACTACACTGTTTAATATCTGAGGACATTAATAATTTATGTATAATTATTTTGTTTTGAAAACTGACCCCATGGATTTAAATTGTACTTGAAATATAATGGCTGATAGCCGTGTAAGTATGTATTGTATTATATAAAGGAAATCAATAAGATTGAAATTATTAGTACTGTTATATAATATTATGAAGTATGTAGGTTAATTGAATTAAATATTTAAGGAACTTTAGATTTACAATTTGATATAAAGAAAAACTTACATATAAGTACATACATATACAGACACGTTATGAGGGAGAAAAGTAATATGACGATAGTATTTCAAATTTAAAAAAAAAGTATAGAGGAAATTGAGCAGCTAGCAAAGAGAATCTTTTAAAAAAAAATAGAGTATAAAATATAAAAATAATTAAATGCCATTAATATTACTAATTAATACGTAGAGATAAATATATTATCTTTGACTATAAATGTTCCTAGGAAAGAATAGTTATTGGTTTTTTTTGTGTTGTTTGCGCTGTGCCAAACATTTCATATAAATAATATTAAGATATTATGTAGCAAAAATCCTTGAAGAATAAAAAAAAATAACGTGTGTTAGTGAATTAGGAAGGACCCATATATTTAGTAAAAAGATGGGCATAATCGAGCTGTGAAAGAATTACTTAAAATAAGTTAACGTTCAGAAACAGAATACCTAAAATAATGCTATACACATGAATTAATTAAGGTTCTTATTTACATATTACAAACACACTAATAATGGTAAGTATAACCATAACCATACCCCTTACAAGAATTGAACCAGAGAAGGGATGGCCCAAGTTAAGTTTTATGTTTTTCTATTAATTCTCTATACTATCGAGTGAGCAGAGAGAAACGGTATATAAAGGCATGTCACACTATAAAACACTGTTCAAGTACAGATTGTATGGCGTGTGTAGGATGGTGGATGGTGTACTTCGTAGTCTCTGTTTCACTGAACATTCCTTAAAAGCGTGTAAGGAAATGATTCATTATTCATGTAAAGTACTAAATTAAACTATGTATTTTGCAGATTGTATGTATGTCCAAATTAGAATGTTTACATTTAAAAAGATTGTTGTTATGTAATATATTACAATATATTATACTGTACCTAAACCTATACACAAATTACGTGCTGTGTCATGTATACGTTGCATACACCAAAACTAAACTCCTTATAGCTACATATATAATACAATTACCTATTACCTACTACTACTACTACTACTACTACTACTACTACAGTAATGACGTTCAAGCAAAATTAATTTAAATACAAATGCTAATATAATAGTCCATCTGATTTGCAAGTGTCAATTCGTACTTCCAATAATGATACATTCTTATTGCGTTTGGTTTCATTTTCACACGACGACTGTACTCTTTCACAAACACTAAAGTGTTTAAAGTGTGTATCAAGTACTGTTCTTGTCATCTTTGTCTTGATCGGGACAAAAAATATATTTAAAATAAGAGCGCCATCGGGCAATCAATGCTAAAGGAGCTAACAATCTTTGTATTCTGCAATAATATTAATTATTACAATTAACAAGATTACAATAATCAATTATAATCTCGTATAGATAGGGAAACGTCTCTTAGGAAAAAAAATATCTGAACATGTAAAGTAGAAAGATAAAGAATTTTGGTGTAAGTTATTCTGATTTAAAAAAAAATAACGTTTCAATGTTACGATACGATATAGTAAGAATAATAAAAATATTAATATGAAAAATAAAACAAAATGTTTTTGGGAAACGTGCTGTAACATTAATGTTAATGTTAGCAATAAAACTTAGAATAACTGACACGCTTTTGAGTAACGTATGAGCATACGGTGTACTAAATACAAACCCAGCCAACATACATACCTTAACCTCCTATATGTGTATTAAATTGTATTTTACATGGTGCCAAGCATGAATGACATAATGATGAGGATGCTGTATGAGTAATACATGCTTTACTACCCAAATCCAACTGGTAAAGCTATACATAATTTTGCATTACCTACAAAGTCTGGCTTGTAACATTTAAATGATCATTTGAGAAACCACGGAAGGTTGGACTTGGACACCACAGGTTCATTGTATGTACATGTCATTGTAGTTTGCGCCCTATGAGCTTCTGGTAAAACAAAATAATAGGAAAGTGGATTGATAAAAAACGAAGATAAGAAACGCTTCATACCCTTCCTATCCTTTTTATTGTCACATCAACAAACCCGCGATAAAACAGCAGAGTCTACAAAATGTAGATAACAATAAATATTATAGGCGTAACGCATTGGAAAATAAAATACCTAGTATTTAATGTGTGGTGGAAACAGACGCTTTAGCATCGAACACGCTTTATTACCGTACACACGCAAGAACTGCGAATTTCTTTATTTGTATTCAGTATTCATGAGGATAATATTAATGTATATTGGTCTGTGGGCTGTTGTAATCGTCAATTCTCTCATTTAATAAATTGAAACCGGAACGACTGCGTGGAAATCTTAAAAATGGAATAATTTTATTAAAAAATATATTGTGCTCTGGACCCTGATTTTTTAAAATTTTTGTGGAATAACAAATCTGTGCGTTCATAACAAAATTAGTATAGACACTACACTCCACAGATTAAAGATAGTGATTTAATAAATATTTAAAAAAACAAATACATTGGTAATAATATAGGTAAACACATAATATTATTACATATCGAGTAAAGCCTCAATTTTACAATGGCAGTGAAAAGGAAAATCAAACAGAAATAAAAAAAAAAGATATTTTTTTGAGTACACACACTTACAGTTGACTGTGCGTGGTGACATTAAAAAATACATTGAGCTGGATATGTAAGTTTGTAACAAATATAAAATATTATTTAATCTATTAGTGACAACATTAAGCATAATTAGTACGAATAAACTAATTTATTCAAAAATGAAACATGTATCAAATATATCAGTGTGTCAATAAAAAAATAAAATAGTAATATATTATGCAATAATTACACACTTCTATACAGTTTCATTTTTTTTCCTGTACTACATTGAAATATTACTGTATCAGTAGTGCCACAGTCAATCTTGCATTTGAGCTTATTTATTATTTTATCCTTCCAAAGATTAAAAGTTACAAAAATTGTAAATGCTGCAAAATTAGCCATATTTATTTTTGGAAGAAGGATGTCATAATTTTATTTTATACTGACTTTGAACATTATTGGATTTTGGATTTCCAAAAATGTTTCAAAATTCAATTAGACCGACCCCCCTTGTTTTGTACTACGTCTAGATAGTATATTTCCTGTTACTATGGAAATAAGGAATCGTGATTGTCCACGCCAGCCGGAACATATAATCATTTCACTTTCACAAGAAAAGTGTCAATTAAACATTTAGCAAAATAAGGAACATCAATCTAGAATTTCGCCCTGAGCCGCTAAAACGGAAACCAACCCAAACATAAATCGAGTTCCAGAAACTACTACTGGATTTCAGTTACATAAATGGGTTGGATCGTCTGCTGGAATGAAAATTGAACACTAACTAAACCTACCATCTAAGCTATACGTCTTGTTTGAAAATTTGCTGCTAAAATCACAATCAAAAACGTCTAAATTTTAATTGTAATGTTTCGTTTAGCCAAAACATGTTTGAATAAAGGGTGAGGCATAATAACTATTAAATATCTGAATTTATAATATACATGTAACTATACCCAAGTAGTATGTCCTTATTAGTCGCTGAAAGCTAATTTACTTCAGAAAATAATATTTTTACTATTGAGCACTGTCATAAGTCTCAATCTGAATAAAATGATTGTATTTTATTAATTTTATAAATATCAACAGATTTGATGCACTACTCCGGCTTCGGTTAGGAAAAATTCAAACTCACAATGGCGTTACTATTCCAATGTTCTACTTCACCAGGAAACATTTAACTTCAAGGGACAAAAAATTAACTGGAGCTGTAATACTCTCTATATTCCTTAGCTTAATTCTAACACTACTTTTCTTAAAATTCTACGTGTTCGAAGCGGATATTCAACTCATTTACCTGGACACCACGGATGACATCTTACAAATAAATGGTCAATATCGTTCGCACTACGATGAGGAATGGGATGGCAACAAAGTATCACTGAGTGGATGGAAATATTTCCAAACGTTCGCTGACTCCGGACTAAAAATAGATGCGAGCAGTGCTGCTGGGCTCAACGCAGGCATTGAAAACTCAAACAATGGCTACTGGATTGCACTTCCACCAAAATCAAATGGCGAAAATGAAGATGATGCTGACCATAAAAAATTATTTATTCGAAATCGAATACAAGCAAATAACAAAATACGTCTAAACCATTTTCAATTTTTTCTGAGTCATGAAGTTCGACTAGCAATACGTTTTTATGCGAGGGGCTTCTCAAGAATTTACATGACGTTCGAGTCAAGCTGGTCTACTGAAACAGAAAGTATAGCAATTTATCCAGAGAATAATGACTCACAATTCCAACAAAACGGGTTTTGTACTTTAATTATTGAACCCCCATTTGGAGGTCATGTTAAGACGGTAATTTTACAATCAGAATAATTACTATAAATATCTTGCTTTTTATTATTTAATTCCATATTATTTGCGATTTCCCACGGCAAGATGTAATACACTCTAAATTGTCTAAATAAGGTACCCCCTACATTTTTTTTACAGATTGATATTGCAGCTATTGCCTATAATCAGAAGTCCTTCGTTGCCATTGATAAGATTGTAATGGCAGTTGGAAATGACAAGCGAAGTCTACACATGTTGTAAGTGACGAGAAACTTGTCTCTCTATCCTACATAATGATAATAAAGCATGTATAGGGTGACAGGGGATAAGTGTGGCCAGTGTCATAATGGTGCCGGCAGATTTAATTCGTATTACATAGTTTAAGATTGAAACAGCCGGTGGCTACCATTAGGACGCCGACCACGATTAAGCACCCTCTCCCTACTTAATAGTTGCTCGTTGTTACTGCATTATGCAGACTGGTAGTCTGAGACAGCCTTTAAATTTAGTTTTATTTTTGATATAATATTATTTCAGATTATTATAATTTATACGGGGACGTGTGCATTAATCTCAATTTTATTTTATTGTTTTATAGAATATTATTTTCCATTCCATTTTGTTATTTAATTTGATCTGGATTTCTAGGTACACTTTGTTATCTCAAGGATGGTGCAGTAAATCAATCAAGCTACAACAAGTATAAGTCTATGTAAACGTAAGCTTCCTATGTTATTAGGGACAATTATTTATTGAGATTTTATTCCATAATTTGTTCACGTACAAAAATAAAATATTTTCAATAAAATATGTCAACGTCAACGTATTCAAATACGTGCAATATTTTCATTTAAACATTTAATCATTTATTTACGACGAGATTATAACTCACAGCGCTTATATTATGCATAGTATTTTTTTGTGACGGTGTTTGTTTTGACTGAAAAAGTTTTCTCATTTTTCATATACCACGCTGGTTGAAGGACATTCTGCCCCCGAAAATTATTTCGTTGGACAATTTCCCCCAAATACGAATTTTAAATACTAAAGTAAAAGTTCCCCTTTTAGTTTAGAGTTTTATTTTTGACGCTTGCCTTACAAACTACAGTCATGGTATTCAAATACAGAATAAGTAATGAATGAGAATGTTATAATATGTCGTCGTCGTCAGCAACCACATCAGTGAAAGCGAGGCTTTGGAAAACACACAGTGGAAAAATTGAAGGTGGCGGTATTTGATTCGGATTTATTCGGGTCGGATTTTATGTGGCATGTAAACAATCAAGCTGTAGTTTTACTGTACGTACACTTACCGTATTATATAAAAGATATGAAAATATAGAAGCCAGAAGCTGTATCATTTTGTTTTCGCTTTAATGTACACCGGAAGCGAATGTCCTTGTTGCCCCTATATGAGACATATGCATATACCTAGTTACAATTGAAAACACATCGTCGTCGTACTTCAACTTCAGTCCCAACATAATATAACTCACCCCTCTCTCCAGTTCCAGAATGCGTCCGCGCGCCATCCTCCTTTCTCCTTATTTTACCCTATAAAGTTTGCATTGCGGAATTAAAGTCAAATATTCACAAAGAGTTTCATTAAATATGTATAGTGCTGTAGAATTTGCAATAGAATATTCTTAATACTCAAGTTCATGAGGATAGCACTTTTTACTTTTTGATAATAAATAACTCATTCTCAATGTCATACGAGAAAACGGAAGAGTGCCAACGTGTAAACCGTCAACCGTAGGACACCACAGCACAGAGAACATATAACAACTCCACTGAACTAGACGAGTGTCTAGTCAACTTCCACGTACTAGTAAGCAAAATAATATGAAAATATCTAACTAGGAAGGTTATAATAGTGGACAGTAAACATCGCTTCACTTTTCAATAGATCAGTTTTATATATTTTGTATATTATAGTGCCCATTGAATGTTTTTTCGTGCATCCAGACCAGACCGCACAGAAAGAATAAACAGGATCAGTCTTGCGGCTTCCTGTTAAGTTATAAAAATACAAAGCAAAAATGAACCACTCCAGCAAATTTCAATTAATTTTCATGTATAGTGTCATATTTAAGCAAGCAAATTGGTTTTGTTGAGTACTAAAAAAAACTTGAAAGGAGGATAATAAAACAGTATCAACGGAAGAATGACAACGACAACAAGCCACAATTTAAACAAAACAAAAAGTAAGTGTAATCTGAACTCTGAACATTTTAGATTGTTTGTCTCTGTGGTAGTGAAAATAGAAAGAGTCAACACACGTGACTCATATGTCAATTAGTCATATTACATTGATTCCTACCCACTACTGATGATTAAGTGAATATAAATTAAGCCTAATACGTAGGCCCGGTGTCAATTATTATAACATAACTGGTGCCAGGCGTCGTTATACGATCCATGAACAATCTTAACCATAGCAGTGAGCATAACAAAAAAGGGCTTATCGTCTGTGAAGAACCAAAATGACCCACATCCATTTGTAGCTAAAAACAATATCCACTATCTACAAAAATATTGAAACATGTCTTGAAAGCATTTAAATAGAATATTTTGCACTTTTCAAAAATATGTAGATAGAACATCTGACACTTTTCAAAAACATGTAAATAGAACATTTGACAATTTTCAAAAACATGTAAATAGAACATTTGACAATTTTCAAAAACATGAAAATAAAACATTTTACGCTTTTCAAAAACTCATAATTAACATTTCACGCATTTTGTTTTTATGACATAGCTCGATTTGATTCTAGCTTAAATTGGATATGGGTCGTTTTGGTTCTTCACAGACGATATAGTTCATATATGTTCGTGACAAACATGATATTAGACTAAAAACAAATCGACTGCTATAGTAGTTACTACCAACAACATCAGAATCAGAAGCTTTGTGAAGAGCTGAAGAAGTGGTCTGAATTAAATTTAAGACGTAAGATATAGTTTATTACAACAAAACAGCCAAAAGTCTTGCTAGTTTGTTTCTTAGTTCAGGCCTATCACTATAATTTTCCGATTAAAGTTTCATATAAACGAATTACTTAAAAAACAACTCATTCACTTCTACGTCATACCATAAAAAAAAATCTTATTTAGCCAAAAGGTTGCGGTCCCCGCATGATAGAACGTAGAGGGTAAGGTCACTGGGATCTCCGTTTTACTATTAGTTAGTGTTCAAAATATCGCGTTTGCATTAGATTTGTTACTCAAAATTGGAAGCTTCTATTTAAAAATGAGTAGTAAGAATTCTTAACTCTGTAATTATTTAGATTGGCGATTTAATTCAAATTAAAAGAGCACGTTAATTCTCAAAATTGGTTATAGCAGTTCAGTTAATTGGTCACGGTCATGAAACCATATTTATATATATGTACGCCTCTATTAGTAACTAGTAAGTTAAAAACGCATCTGCTGAATGGTATAGCAATTAATAATTTATGGTTCAGAATTTGACCATCTCTTTCGCCGTCAGTCAGTCAGTCATCTCATCGCGGTCATCTTTACGAGAGCGCTTTTGTGAAGCAAATATAAATAGCAGATTGCTTAATACATAGTACGTAGCACGATCACCGTTTAAAGTGATCTAGTTCGTGAGAAGTGTGCAATTAGGTACTTTATACTTGGTTAAGTAAGTGACAGAATCGTTGGAAGTCGATAGCCGATACGTTAGGCATTTAGTTAACCCACCTAGGAACATATTATTTATCATTGCTGTCCTTTCTTTATTAGTGAACGTAAATAGTTGGTGTTGGTATTCTGATATGTTCGAGAAAATGTATACAACTAATTATTATCACTAATGTCACTAATAAAACTCACTTCTAAGTATTCTGTTATGTGATTTCGATTGGGAGCTTGTTTGTAAGTTAGCTTGTATGAGCTGTTCAGCATCCAAGAAACTGACGTGACATCAATAATCTTCTTACAAGCGAATTAAAAACGCTCCAAAGTTTCCGTACCCAACACACTGACATTGTCGATCAATAATTCAAAGTCAAAGCACTCCACTGCACGGCACGTTTATATTTTATGTGCATGAGTAATTTTACTTTTGCAAGTTCACAGCTTAAGTTAAACACTCACTGAGTACTTACAATTTTCGTTGAATTATTTTTATCACTTTATTTTAGTCGCATTTGTTACGTGAAGAACGTCGGACAGGGAAGACGTGGACCTGCAATTGCCAAATTGCCACCCACGACGAGCCGCCGTGCGACCGAACCTCACGACCTCACCTCAATACCTCAATCCTAAAATAAAAAAAAAGAAATTAAGCATTATTGCAGTTTAAAACCTGTACTATGCAGTGAAACAAAGTGAAATACCGTTGAAAAAGTGTGGGATTTTCAAATTTGGTCTGCCGTGATATTATTGTTAATTAAAATTAAAAGTGAAGTTAGTTTAGCAGCGTTCTAAGCTGTAGAGCCTGCAAAAATGGAAAATCTGAAGACATTCTTTGCACTTTGTTTGTTCGGATTGACAGCCTTAACCCAGAATGGAATTAGTGCAGATTTGTTCGATGAGTTGGAATCTCAGATCATTCAAACTACTCCTAAGGGAAATGAGAAGAAAGTTCCAATTCAAGTAAATCAAACCAACAGCGATGGACTGCCTGGTGCGGGTGTCAATATTTCCACTCCGACTGGGAATAATTCATTGAACGATATTATTGGAAATCTCTACCCCCGGCTTCCAACCAATGGTTCCCTTGATTTAAACTCAACGAATGTAAATATTACGCAAGGAAATACTACTGTCGTAAGCACACTCATTATTTGTGTCTTCTTCCTTATTACCTTTAAATTATGCCTATAAAACAAATTAACATGTATAGTGTATACTAAATGGCTGCACGCGACACGCATAGCTTGAAGGTATAATAAAGTATAACTCATTGTAGTCGAAAGTATTAATGTATTCAAAATTATTACAGGGTCCTAAAATGACGGAAGGACAAATCTTAAAGTCTTTGTTCAGTTTCGGTTTGGGACAACTGACGGACTACGCTCATGAAATCAAATTCCTGCAAGAACTAGAAAGAAATGGGACTAATGTCACGGAGTACATTCACAACGTCACCAATGGCTACATAAGTGAGGAAGACTATCTCCGACGAAGATATGGAGACAACTACAATAATCACTATCATCGTTCGTTCATCCCAATTCCAATGTTCATGGGTGGTTTCGGACGAGGTTTTGGCGGGGGTTTTGGAGGGTTCGGAAGACCCAGTTATAAGACGGCAATGCTCATGGCTGCACTTCCTCTCGTGGCTAGTAAGGCCGGCTTTGGGAAAAGCAAAAATAAAGGTCTTGGTGGGTTCGGTGGAGGTGGAGGTTTATTCGGTGGAGGTGGTGGTTTATTCGGAGGAGGAAACAAAGGATACGGAGGCGGAGGATACAACAATATGGGAGGATATGGTGGCGGTGGAGGCTACAACAACATGGGGGGTTATGGGAATATGGGGGGTTACGGAGGAGGCCAGAATAATATGGGGGGTTATGGAGGAGGTGGCTACAATAATATGGGAGGCCAAATGGGTGGTGGCTATAACCAAATGGGTGGGTATGGGAATCAAGCCGGTTTTGGAGGAGGACACAATAATATGGGGGCGGGTGGTTTTGGTAACACTCATGCAGGAGGGTATGGGGGCGTACCTGGTCAAGCTTACCCTGGTGGCGCGGGGGCATATCCAGGTCAGACCAATGCTGCGGCTGGAGTGGGCGGTTATCCAAGGCAACAGTATGGCAACGTTGGAGGTCAAAATGTGGGAGCTGGTTATGCTAACAATTTGGGTCCACCTCCTCCATACAGTGGTTCGGCGGGAAATGTGGGTGGAAATCCTCCCCCGTATAGTGCTTCTGGAGCTGGAGGAATGGGTGGAGCCAAGCCTCCCCCGTACAGTGCAACAAATGTTGGGGGTGGTGCTCCTCCTCCTTACAGCGCAGGGACCGGAAATGTGGGTGGAGCCAAACCTCCGGCATACGGGTGGAATGTTCCTGGGGGGGCTGGACAACCCGCTGTAGGCTCAGCTGCCGCAGGAACAAATTTGAACGCCGGAGCTGGTAGTGGTGTGCATAAACCATCTGCCCCAGGGTGGAATGTTCTTCCACAAGGAGGAGCCAACGCTGCCAGTGGAAACACGAATGTCAATAAACCACCATCATCCGGAAGTGGAAATTACGGCTGGGTACCTCCTTCAAATGCAAATACTCACACCAACACCAACACCCATTCAAAACCAGCAGGTAGCGGGAGTAGCAGTGGCAGTGGCAGTGGATGGAATTTCCCCTGGAATAAGTCGTCTTCGTCGTCGGGATCAGCAGGCTCCTCATCCAGCTCATCGGCTGGAGGTAGTCGAAGCCGTGGAAGTAGTGGTGGTAGTCGAGGTGGAGGCAGTCGGGGTGGTGGACGTGGCAAAGGTTAAGTACTTTGTCTCAAAATTCGAAACTTATTTTCTTGTCGTTTACTCTCTTGTTTTTGAAACTAACTAGTACATGAGCTTATGTAATTTTCTTTATCTTTTTCGGTTTTGTTTTGTATTGGTAAGTTCACAATAATAATCGTATACCCTTTGTTTTTTTAATGTTTCCTGTACATTTTCGTTAATAATCCCTACCCAGCGTTTTCGATGAAGAAATGATTTTATTTATTTTATGTTGTGTCCGTTTATAACTATACATTCAGGCTTTTCAACTCAATTCCTAAATTTATTTAGTACATAATAGTTAGTATAACTAATACCTGTGTGTATAGTTACGATTTACGATACGAAATACAAGCAGAAGTAAAAAGGTTTTTAACACGCAGCAATATGCAAGAAAATGTTAGTTATTAAATTTTTAATCATTTGGATAATATATTTTTTGTTTGTTTTTTAAATCAATCACCTGGTTCCTTGTCAGTACCTGACACTTTTGAAATCCACAAAACAATTAATTAAAATACAATTTAAATCTAATAATGTGTTCGTTGGGATCTAGTTAAGTCTTAAAAAGTTAATTGCTATGATTTAGTGTACAAATGTTCCATATTAAATATATAATTGAAAATACAATACCAATGCGTACCTATATTATGTACACTCTACTGACATTAAGTACTGTGTAAAGTTACAATAATAATTATTGATGTTACTTGTAACTACTTCAATAATACAATGTGATGTGATGTGGTAATAAAATTAACTCCGTACGCCTTGCTTACTATACAATGATTCTTGCTGCACGCGGAACGCGGATAGATAGTATTGGTAGGTACATATAGAGTTACTTACAATTAGATACAATTTTGCAGTGAGTGTATTATAGGATTAAAATAAAATTCTCCAAGGATATAGTTATATAACTGTATAATTATACGTACACATGGAAACTTACCTTCATATAATTACTTGTACCTATGCGTACCTATACATATTATTCTGTATTTGTGTATAATGGGAAAATAAAAACATCCACTATGGTATTTACAACAAACTTGAAAAAAAGTGCTAATTTAAATATAGATTTTTTATTATTTGCATTTAATTTGGATGCAATTAACATGCATTGTGGAACATACTCGTTCGTAACTTGTTTCTCTTTGAGCCTCCCTCCCCCTCTTTATAAACATCCCTGCTGCTGTGGTAAAGTTTGTAAACCCATTAGTCTAATTCTTTGTGGCTAAGTGACTCGAAATTGACGTTCAATAATAGTGTATAACATTTGAGTATCGATTTAATCGATATTAATGTGTTCCCCATGCACAATATTCCGCACACCTTTTTTGCGTTACATAGGTAGCTGCGAATAATATTATTGCATATCGTCTGTGAAGAACCAAAATGACCCATTTTTAGCTAAAAACAATATCCACTATCTACAAAAATATTGAAATAGGTCTTGAAAGCATTTAAATAGACCATTTTGCACTTTTCAAAAATATAGAATTAGAAATTGCACCTTTTCAAAAACATGGAATTAGAGCATTTTACAATTTTCAAAAACATGTAAATAGAACATTTTGCACTTTTCAAAAACATGTAAATAGAACATTTGACACTTTTCAAAAACATGTAAATAGAACATTTTACACTTTTCAAAAACATGCAAATGGAACATTTTACACTTTTCAAAAACATGTAAATAGAACATTTGACACTTTTCAAAAACATGCAAATGGAACATTTTACACTTTTCAAAAAATCGTAATTAACATTTTTCTCATTTTTTTTTATAACATAGCTCATTTTGATTCTAGTTTAAATTGGATATGGGTCATTTTGATTCTTCACAGACGATATGTCAAATTATAGAGTCATTCATGCATTATTTGATACATAAAACATCTGTGAATCCGAACGAGTTCATGAATCCAAAACGTAAATATTTTCCTCGGTTTCCATTTTTCATTCAAATTCATGTATTCATTTTCTTTCCTGCATAAAAATAATTGCTTTCTTACTTTCCACTTAAATTTTATCAATTATTATTAAGCTGGAGACTTGAATTATCACCGTCATAATAAATTGCAAATTTTGTTTTCGAACATCTTACATCATGAAGAATTAAATAGAAAATTTTCGTGGTTAAGGTGTAGGTAGGTACAATAGCTATCATTTTATTTTTCTAAAAGCTTTTTCATTATGATGGTGATGGGCAAATTGAATGTTAAATACCTCTGCACAAAGCCTTGCGTGATTCATTTCAGTATACACATGACAATACTGACCAGACAGCACTTTTTGTATTAAAGGGATTTTCTTAATGCAAAGGCCGAAACTATTAAATTTCACTCTCGAAATACTTTGTGTGCAGCACCGGGACTTTTACTTGGACTCGAAATCGAGGCAAGAATTTACAAAATTACCTACTATTTATAAAATCGAGCCTAGTCGTCGTGTAGTTATGCAAGAAGTAACGTGTGTAGACATATTATACTTGTCCAACAAGCCATACCAGACATTTGGACCTCATTACATCATTATACACGCTACGCACGGTGCGTAATTTTCAAAAAGTTTACACAAGGGAAATGTGGTGCATCTATTTTGCTATTTTGTTTGTAACTTTACTAAATTCCAATGCTACATTATTAGGAAGTAGTGCAAGCGACGGCTTGGACCACTTGGACGGGAATCATTATAAAAGCAATAACATTAAAACATTTTTAAAGTTACATTTGGAGAAACAAAGTGATAGCTTTTGCCCGTTTACTTTTGTAGACTTTCACAAATTATTAGCACAGCAGATGAGTATGAGTGAGCTTTCAAATTCGAAATATAAACCACTGGATCTAGTAGACACGAATACCTTGCTGGACCGGGACCCCACAATAATTAATCCTTACAAAGTTGCTACAAGTTCTTACACAATTCACTATTTTACTCAGCTATACCAAGCTCGACATGGACACCTACTAAAACGAGAAATAAAGAAATTCACACCATTTTGCGAAACATTTGTGACTTTCATACCTCATCCTTTACTATATCAGGCGGGCGACAGGTCGGGACGGCTGGAGAAAATTGTGGAAAAAATGTACGGGGAAGAAATTCAAAAAATTTTAGAATTTGGCAAGCCAGCACAAGACAGGTTTATAATCCTTGTTGAAAACGCTAAGGCTGCGGAGCTCCTTCCTCACTTAAAGGAATTTAAAAAATTAAGATTTGTTCATATTTTGGATTTGGACACCGTTAAAATTGTAAATCTAAAGCTATCCCTTCAAAAAATCCCGAAATACTCAATTCACGAAATTAATTTAAATGGCGAGCATCTTCGAATAGCAGCCATCCCACTTAAACCCTGGCTCCAGGTGAATAGACATGGTATCCCTGATGGAGGGCTCCTCCACTACTGGTATCAAGAAACCTCGAGCAATTTCAACTTTACCTACAAGATGAATCTACCAAAAGATTTAAAGGATGGGACAGGACGTCAACTAGGGAATGGAAGCTGGATTGGGATGCTTGGAGAGATTTCTTCTGGACGAGCAGATCTGGCTTCAGCCGCAGGGATAACACTGGACAGGCTTGAAGGTCCCTTTGAGTTCACTGAATTTAATTTTGCATTTTCTGGGAAGTTCATTACAAGTCATCCAGACATTATGACTCGTTGGGGAACTTTATTTCATCCATTCTTACCCCTAGTGTGGCTTCTTATATTTTTTTCCTTTGTCATCATTGTGCCCGTCATGTACTGTCATTTCAAGTTTGAGTGTAACAGTAACAGTGGAACTAGTAGTAATTTCAAAAAAAGTAGCCATTCTGATGCTACTCTACATGCCTACGCATCACTTATGATCCCATTCGCTCTTTTAATGGAGCAAGAGCCTCCGAGAAAACTGATCCCAAGGACACTCCGCTTACTCATTACAATCTGGATGCTGTATGGACTCGTCCTTGGGACAGGCTACAAAGAGAAGCTCTTCGACTTTATGACATTTCCTCAGTATGCACAAATCCCACAGGATTTACTGGAACTGTCCGCGAGATCAGACTATAAGATCCTCTACAATTACTGGCCGAGCATCATGTACTACGGCTGGAAGGAAAATAATTTATCTTACATGAAAACTATTTTTCAAAGATTCACACTCCAGAAGAGCTCCGCCGAGTGCGTTGTTCAGGCTGCAGTTCAACCGAAAACTGTATGCATAGCCTATGACTTCGATTTACTCCCATCCATGGCAGGAAATTTAACCTACAGCTCGGATTTCAAACCAGTTTTTATGAGCTCAGAATCTTTTTTCCCGGCATATAATGCCATTCCATTCAATAGAGGATCCTTATTCGTGGACTCTTGGAAAAGAATTGGATCCATGCTTCGAGATTTCGGTTTGCCCTCCTTCTGGCTCCAAAAGATTCTTCAAGAGCGTCGACAGTCTGGTCAGAAGTGGCTTTTGGAAAACCAAAATTCAAGCGATACTGTAACTAATTCGAGTGTCAGGGGCTACAATTACGATAGGACAGCTAACACTGTGTCCGAAAAGCTCTCGGCATTTAGAGAAGCTCACAGAAAAAAAGACAGACCCATGAAAGTCGACAATTTTCTGGCATTATTTGCACTCTATGGATGTCTCTGTGCTCTCTGCACGGTTGTGTTTACATGCGAAAGGCACACATACCGTAGTAGACGAAAATGGTACGACACTTCCAAAAAACCCAATAACTTTAAAGCTAGCCCAACGACAAGAGTCATTGCGGTTAAATGAAAGGTATTCATGGATTCGGTTGGTACAGATATATAGTAGCAGTTGTAGTAAATGTGTAACATTTCTCGTTATCGATGTATCGTCTTTGATGAAGCAATACCATAGCTACGCAGGTGGAAAATTAAAATAAAATAAAATTCAATTAGTATCTGCAATTCCGGATGTTATATTACAGAAAAACATAACATTTACATGGAAACGTTATTGCATACACTATAGGAATTTTAAAACGGCCTATCAGATAAAATAAGACCACCTGTACATATTATCACAGAGCAAAATTAACTCGAGTGCATTTCTCGTAGTTTGGTCACAGTCATAGTGGCCTGCGGAAATTTAAAAAAAGATGAAATTTTGCCCTTCTACAGCTCTTTACCGATTTTGGTGATGAAATTGGATTTTTTCTATTTCCTTTTAACGACTGTTTTCTAAAAAGTAATTTCAGGGTTTTTGTGAAATTCGAAAATGTTTATTGGAAAAAATTAGTTAAAAATGTATGCCTCAAAAAGAATTAAAATTTTCGAATGCGCGGACCACTGTAACCAAAGTACGCAAAAAGCTCTCGAGTTACTTTAGGTTTGTGATATGTACATACAGGTGGTCTGTTTTATCAGATACGTCTTTTTGAAATCTCTGGTACCTTAACATGCAAACATGTTGCCAAGTTAGTGTGATTTACTTCCAAAATGTTGGACTATTTAAGAAGTATTGCTTTATTATTTTTTGTGTTCATAAAAGGGGGGTTTATTCCAACTACGTAATGATGAAACGCATGTAGGAAAAATTACTAAACAACAATGTAGATGTTACTTTTTACAATAAAAATTACAGTCTGTGGTTCTGAAGAAGTAAACAATTATTGTACAAATAAAGCACTGGGGAATAATATAATTATTCTATAATTTATTATTAGTAGGTACATGTTATGTGACAGCAACTTATATCATTTCAGTTGGAGCTTCACTCCAACTCCACCAATTTAATTCTTGCAACTACATAATATTTTTACAGAACATTAATGCATATTGAAAATAGCAAAGAAACACGTGAGAAATGGAACATGTAAATTCTAAATAAAAATATACAGCCCTCAAATATGCTAATTAAAAAATAATTAAAGAAAATTGTGAATAAAACGAAAACGAAAGAGTTCATTTTGTCCCGTGCCAGTGCAGTGTTCAGATTAATTTGGTGACTGATTTATACAAGAGGGCAGAGCAGGATCAGCAGGAGAGGGAATTGCTCGCGATGACGAGGACGATCTGGAGACTGGACGATGTAGCATATGTGCGTAGCCAACAAGCTGAAATAATGAAATACTGATTAAAAAGTTGTTGAGGTTGCTTGCGTGAGGCTTTTCCTGTGTATTGCTTCAGTTTTTGTTTAGTGGAGTTGGATATGGTTTTAGTTTAGGCGAAGGGTGCGGAGGTGACAGGTGATTGTTGAATGAGCATTCAGAATATATGGTCCATTCGTTCATTGGTGTCGGTGGCTGCGGCTCGGGATCTCCCCTCCAGATCTTTCTCTCCTTGATTGTATGGATAGTTCATGGTTATACATAGTATATAGCAGCAGTTGTAGAATAATTATGTACGCACATGATTTCATAATGGAAGCATTATATCCGTAAGATATCAGCATCCGCATCCATTTCATATCATATCATCGTATCCATATCAAAATCAGATTAGAGCGAAACCATTGAACTATTGAAAGGAGGTAAACTGTCCTAAAGTGGTTTATTCAGTCATGTCATTCATCAAGCTTTCCATTCTTCAGCTGATCCTATCTTCTTTTGCCATTGTGTACATTACATGTATGTACATAGGGATGTAGATAGGTACAAACTTTGTGTTCCGTGTACTATTACTAGTAATAAAGTTGCTAGAAACCCAACGGGGCTATAAGCCCAACCAGAACCAGAACCCGAACCAGATCGTCAACCCGATGCGGATTCCAGTTTCATGTCAAACATCATGTGTTAACCACATGCTTCATTCCCACACACTTGTTTTTACTCCTTGTCCTTGCATTGTAGTAATTGTGACTGCTCCATATTATTTATTATGTGCCTCTATTTTATATTTTTGTTAGCCTCTAACATAATATACAGATATGACTATAACAATACGAGAATACGACGAACTACTAATGTGGGTTCATAATGTCACTCAACTGTTCAAACTCAAACCACTTGCTACAGCATCCAAAAGCTGAAATACGGGATGTAATAATTATTATCCAGATAATATTCCATTTCTTACATCATATCAATCAAAATCAACCCATCGAAAATCAGAACCATCCCTATAGAATAGCATAGGTATATATTATTATGCTTTCTAAATATTTTTCAATATTATTGTTTAATCCATAACGGGAATAATTGCAATTCTGTAATATTATTAAGTTTGGATGAAGGCCAAAACTGCATAATAAAATATGAGGCATATTCACACAGACTTTGTAATTGGCTTTGTGCACAAAATAGAAGAAATTGGAACTGAATTAATTGAAATTGACAGAAGGCATTAAATAAAATTGCTTACTCTCTATTGCTCAGATTTCGTATGCTCTAAGACGTAAGATAAAATTTAAGGGCACAGGTTTATTTTTCTAATTACATAATAATTTTTCTATATTAATAATACAGCCAAATTACAATGACATGACGTAGTAAAGACGAGAAATACAGAAACGTTAAACGTCCATTTGCATTGTCATTGTCACTGTCATTGCCAGTGATGACTGATACTGCAAAGCTTTCATATCGCATTTGCCCGAGATACTGAGCCCCGGGTTTGTTTTCTTTGGTGTCCATGTCCGTCAGCTGCAAATCTTGGATCTCCCATATCATCATATCATCATCCCAGTCAGTCTTTATTTGAATTCCATTCCGTATTCCATGCCACAGCAAATTAAATAAATAAAATGTGATCTGTGTCTCTCCTACATAATATATCCACACAGCATGCAATATGGGTATGCAATACAATATCTGCACATTACAAAAATACATAATTGATTGAGAAAACGATAGGAGATAACTGATGTCATATGAACTAAAGTTCTACCAATATCTAAAATCGTAAATAAGGTGGCTATAGGTATATATGTTCAGATAGGCCAAAAGGGTTTTATTGAAAGCCAAAAGCCCGTGCAGTATTAGACTCATTGGTCATGGTACCCTTATGGCTAAAGCTGGTCTATCTCCCACTGCTTCCTCTTTAACCTTGCTCCTTTCCTACCATGCAAATGCATCCTATAACCAACAATAAATTCCGCATTATCTGTAGAGTTCAACTCATATCGTCCGAGACGAGAGATGAGAGATCCCTATAATATTGTCCTTATTCTTACTGAGCCACCCTCCCTACTACTACCAAAGCTAAAGCTGTTCAAACTTGTACACTTGGTGCTCGTTTGACGAGCATATAAAGGGTCCCTCTCATACAGATTATACCGAGTCCTATAGGAAAGCAAGGCTTGTAGAGTACCGAAACCGACACTGCACTGGGCCCTCCGCTCTTTTTTCAACTTAAACTGATCTCTGGTTCCAGTCCTAAAGCCGAAAACTGGATGCAACACATTATATATATTATACACAGTACTACAAATATACGCACTTTAAACCACTTGGTGATGGTAACAGGTGATGTCCTTTCATCCGTTTTCTCAGTCTCAATCTGGAACGGAATATAAAATAGAGATAAATGAATTTCGGATTCGGATTTAGATTTGCATTCTTTTTCGAGCCCTTTGTGTTGTAAATTGTATGAGCAGAAATCAGTCCTGGTTCTCCATTAGTTATTAAATACAAATATAAATACACAATTCTACATATGACTGTATAGAGATAGGGAGGACCCTTCCTTTCAAGTTCAGTGTATGCATGTCAACCTGAGTAGTATATCTATACATATAATTCTAAAGGAGAATATAATTTAGAAATGGTTGAAGCAAGTGTTTTTCTTGTCACATTGTCCAAAGTTTCAGCTGACGAATTTTCCTCGCCTTCTCCAAATTGAAAATGTATTCGTAATTCGTTCGTACAGCGAGACCAATACACACTGAAAATGCAAATGGAACGATGTATATCCATCTACCTAGGTACATTGATTTTGTATAGTATAATACAATGATATAGCTATATAACATAATCCAAAATCCTAAAAATGTGTGGTTCGCTCATGACAATAGATTATTGCTATTCCCTTCACATTGCGTTAAACTTTTGGTAATAATGTATAAGGTACTTTTTATTTTACCCGGATCCGGATCCGGATCGGGCTGTTCAAGTATTAAGTTGCGACAGGAGTACCCTGGTTATACACTTGTGACTAGTTCGGGGCGGGACCGGGTGTGGACTTGATGATAATGTAATGTGTGTCATGTACTTACTTACACATTTCCTCATGTAATTCGGCTGAACTTGTACCTCGTGTCATGTGGCGATGGTCATCATATGGAATTATACAATTATTATGTATGTATTAGGATTAGGATGATGGACTGGAAGATAGCAAGTTGCATGGGCACAAGTTTTAACCCGCTTTCACTACTTGTGGCTGGCTCTAATATTACTATGGACACCAACAATTATTCAAGTCCTAGTCTTTCTCCAAACTGGTAGCTGACTGGTTCTCTGGGTCACTGAGTCATTTTTGGGTTTTGACATTCTATAAGAATTTTATAGTGTAAGATTAAAAACATTTTTACTCCTGTGCAGTGATCAGTGTTATAATCACATTTTATAATTTACAAGAATTAAAAAGGAATTTTATAGGATCGATTGAATTCACTATTCAGTGTTAAAGATATTTAGGCGGCTATTAAGGAAAATAGAACTTGTATACTACAGTAAAAATCTTTCGGGCAAAAGGATATCAGTTGTTTAGCTTATTGAATAATTACAATGGAGTTGGGCGTAATTGCAATTACTGAAATACCCACAGGAGCAAGATCAGCACCTTTTGAATTATCTTGTGTTTCTGGAAAAATAAGGCGAGACAAATTAAATTTGCCACTACAGGTACATAAATAGCAGTATTCCACTACTGTAATTTTGTGTTGTACCTAATTTACCACATGCTAATACCTACCTAAGTAACTTTGTATAGGAAATGGGGGCAAAGTAATAATTCCAAAACCAAATATAGGATCCATATAGGTAAAAGCAAATGGAGGAATTCTTAAGACTACATTTTATATTTTAAGGTTGGAATATGGCAAAATGGAGAAATTACGCCAGTTGGAAGTGTGACAGGGACGGGGATGGGGATATCCTCAGCAATATTTTGGCCCAAATTAATCATGATAGCCCCTGACTGCCATGTACAAAATGTCCGGATATGCCGATGGCAAGGAACGACAGTCGTCCTTCAGGCTACCCGCCTCATTTTAACTGGACAACCCTTATTTCTTTGGTTTGGAGAAGATCTGCTCATCAATGATTTGGGAATTCCTCCATATTTAAGTCCTTCTAATATTCGAGGTAAGTAGCACATTCACTATCGTATGTAATAGAAGTTGTATTACACTTAATGTGTTGTTTATATACGTTGAATGGCCTTTTACAGTTCTTAGGTATTACGCTTTTCTATAAATTTTTTTTGAAAACTGATTATTTTAATTATTGAAAGAAATGTAGTTACAATTAATTGATGGATTTAGTTATGAAGAAATATTGTTTAAAAACAAATCCATTAACGATTTTACATGGTAATTGAAGTTTGAAATTGCAGCTAGCAGTTCAGTTTTTTAAATTTGCTTTATAATTTTCAAAATTATTTCTTTTAGTTTTTTACTGTATACTTTAAAAAATTAATTAAGCGCCGGGATGTCACTCGACTCACTGTACTTTACTTTGCAGATAACTAAACTGTCTTATGTTTATTATTTTAGGTGGAAATTCGTACATTTGCAATAAATGTGAGAGCGAATTTGAAGCACCGAATCTCCTTAAAATCCATTTAGCTTCTGACTGTGGCTCAATTTCAATGGACATCTTATGGAATCGTTTATCCAAAGTAAAAACACAATCCACTTTGCTCAGTCTCAATTTTCTATCCGCAATAAATTCTATCCCACTAGTGAGTACAGTCCGAGCCCCTTGCTTTTTACCCCCCATGGGCATCGTCCTACCAGAAAGTGATAATTCTACATCTGTCAGCGCTAATAATACTTCAGGGGAAGTTGATGGACTGCCGTATAGTATTGCCCAAGTTCAGCACCAACATCAGCATCAACGTCCACGTCCGCAGCATTGCAATAAAAGTAATGTCAACGCCAACAACAACAATAATAATAATGGGAACCTCTCAACAAATCCACATCGGAAGGATGAACAAGCTCACCTAGAATCTCTTGTGAGTAACATGGGGAAAGCAAAGAACGGTCACGTTTGCTTGTACTGTGGAAAGCTTTATTCCAGAAAATACGGACTGAAAATTCATATTCGGACTCACACTGGATATAAGCCGTTGGAGTGCAGGATATGTCATCGACCTTTCGGGGACCCCAGTAATCTAAATAAACATGTTCGCCTCCATTCTGATGGAAATACACCATATAGGTACGTAGTTAAATTTCCATTATCCTTTGTATGGACTGCAACTGAGAATAATTTAACATAGCTAATTAAAGATAATTATACGGGATGATTTTTTTTTAGATGTGAATATTGTGGTAAAGTATTGGTTAGAAGGAGAGATTTGGATCGCCACATCAGATCAAGACATGGAGGTTTAAATGAAAATGCCACAAAAAATCAATCCCGCTCTCGTGTTTCAACGATTACATCATCAGGTTTAAATACGTAAAAATAATGAGTTGGTACATGAAGAATAATTACTAAAAGTATTTGCGTATTTTATATTGAAATTTATATAATTAAAAAACTCAATGTATACTGCAGTATTTGCAGTACATATTATTCAATAACGAAATATATTATGGATTTGTGTAATATAATCCTAACAATGTTAAATTTGTAAGTTCTGTACAAAATAAATATACCTAGGTACTTACATAAATTTGCATATTAGTTTGAGGTACATGATACACATAGAATATGTAGGTACCTACCTAATATATATTTCTAAATGAGTACATATTTTAATTCCACCAAGATAATAATCCCAATCCAGGTTCATTGATTGAAGCCTATAAATTGTAAAAATATTTTTGTATCAATGTAAAATTAAAATCGACTAGTGATTATTTAGTAAGCAAAATAAAATTTGTGACAGAATTAAAATTGAGGCATTTAAACATGCATTAGAACCAGGTACAAACTTACAGTTAAGGAAAACGGAATCTTGGGAGAGGCTTTGGCTTCAGAAGAAGTCCCCTGTTGGGGAGCTGAGGAAGACCCAGGTTGATTAGATGCTGATAACGAAGACGATTGGAGCTGGGAGGGTGGAGGAGCAGGAGAAGTTGTAATATCATCAAACTGTTCCCCAATAATTCGGAATTTTAGTAGCTCTCCTTTATCCATGTACATGTCATGAACACTCCCACCCTCCTCGTCGCTATCCACTTGGTACTCCCATATCCAAGTTTGCTCTCGCTCATCAAATTTTGAGGGGTACTGAAGAGCTTCCGGAGGGATGAGAATGTCATCGAAAAATCCAAGGGTAACTGATTTGAAAATAACAATAATAATTGAGATTTAGAATTTAGTTCATATATTGACATACATTCAAGTTAAATCCAAATGAACTAAAGCCTTCAAAAACACTAATGTTTTAAATATACCCTTAACTTTAGCAGCACTTACTATGCACACCTTCCCTAGTACAATTTTTAATTTTCCCAACGACTATTTCATCCTGATAGGGTCTAAACACAATAAAGCGAAAATTAACTTGGGAATGAACTCCGCCGTCTCCAGGGAAAGAAGTACCCAGTCCAATAGATTTTATATCCCAAAGAGCCATACACAGACCCACGTCTACAATAACCCGATTAGAAAATAGTCGATTCAACTCATCTGTTATAGCATCTTTTCTATTTTTCAGCAAATATTTTGGATCTATCCGCACCGTGCGGCTCATATCATATAGAACAAACATGTTTTAATTATTTTAGGTAAATAATGTTAAAATGATCTTTGAAACTTTCTGGACACGCTGCTCAAAATCAATTATTGATGTTGAGGTCTGTGTGAGATTACAATACTAATTAATAAATTAGTCTATATATAGCGTTCACAATCACCGGTTAATTGGTTATTAATTGTAGGTCAAAAATGAAAGTACTTCCACCCTGTTTCACCGTTGACCGTGCACAATCCTATTCCTATTGTGTAAATTTCACACAAATTCAGCTTAAGCACTCACTACTACACCCCAATCCAAGTAATCCCAGTCCTAATAATTATGGAAAGTACTTACAATTAGTCAGTAATCAAGCCTAAATTAATCTCAATCGACTCATCATGAATAATGATTAAGATTTTAAATGATAAATAAAAAACACGGCTACAGGCAATTCAAATTTCGCGGGCCAAGGGTATTTTTGAAAATAAAATATCCGCGCGCGGGAAAGGGTTGTATGCAAACATTGCTGGTAAACATGTAACGGAAAAACAAAGATCGGCTCGGTGTCGGCGATGGTTCTTTATCTTGCAATAAAATAAAAACATCACGGGAGTAGGTATTTTTTAGTGTTTTTTTGAAAAATTTCAACAATCAGTCTACAATAATTTACATCGAAGAATGGATTCCAGCCTTTTATGTGCTAAGTTGTGCCATAAAAAAAGTGGCCTACAAGTAAATAAGCTTCTGAGCCAATCGCATCGGTGATCGGTGAGATTGACAGAAAGTTTACTCTTCAAAGGTTAAATATAGTTGCGAGTTAAATAAAATATATACGAAAATTATATGAAAATATTTTTATAGTGTTCAATTGCAATAAATTCGAGTGTGACTTACACGCACACGAATTTTAAGCACGTGTTGGTAGCTGTTTAAAAAATCATTGATCATAAATTGCGAGGACGGAATATATTTCGAATCTGCCCATTTGACATTCAATATTAGGGATTGGGGATATATAAATCAATGTGTAGTCAGTAGTGACAAGTGACAACCAACAACGGATTAATGGATTAAACACTATCAACAATGGATGGTATAGCTCGATTCGCAATTCGTTTAACCGAACAAGGGAATACTTAAATGCAACTCAAATAAACAATCAAGCACCTCTGACCTCAGTCATCAGTTGTCAGTGTCGTCCACTAACAATTTCAGTCAACCAGTTGCCAAGTCAAAGTACAGGAGTTTTAAAGCAAAACATTTCAAATAATTAGTGCTGTAAAATTTACTACACTGCGACTGTCTGTTCACTAACTATGAGTCTGTGAGTTGTGAGTTCGTGACATTTGAGTTTAACTCAAAAAAATCAAAGGTTGACACAGTCAATAAGAGCTGTTACGCACTGTCCAGTTATTTTCCTTCTAAGTTTATACAATGAAAATGGAACTGAAAAATTCTCTCGTGGAATCTGCTAACCAAGTGGAGGATTTCAACAACAATCCGGAGATTTTTAACATTTCAAACAACGTAGTTAAACATAAATTTCAAAGTTTATTGATACAAGCAAAGTCTGGATATCATAACACAGCTGTCCATGAAAAAAAATATCAAGGTATACCGTGTTTCTAGCTAGCAGCGTTACGCCTTCGTTTATCATCTATTTGTACTAAAATGTTTATTCTGAATATTGGCATGACATTTTTATCCTTTGAACTTTGTATTTTTCTTGCAGCCGAAAAGGAAGAGTTGAAACGACAGGAGTGGAAAGAATTAACTGATAAAGAGTCTCTGGATAGGCAAGAATCCGATTTAAGAAGTGAAAGTAGCACTTTGGAGGAGTACACCCGTAAAAAAATCAAGGAAACGCAGTTAGAAAAAGAAAAACTGCGAGAAACAATTTCAAAATCCAAAGCGTTGCGAACTGTAAAGTTTGATGCAGTTAAAATTAATCGAAAGGTTTACGCTTGCTTGGGCAAAAAGGAATTTAATGATTTCAAAAGTGACTTTGAGTCCAAGTGTGAGTCCTAATGTGAAGAGAAAAAGCATTGACAGCTTGCGGGTGTATTTGTGAAGGGCAGTGAATACCACGGAGTGCGCTTAATTTATATCGTCAACACAGAAAACTATGAATGAGTAGATGGATTAGTGTCCGAGTAAGTAAGCTTTTTGTAGCTACTTTGAATTAAAAGGATTTTGTTGGAAAAGTGGATAAAATAGAGACCAGGATCCCTCCCTATTATAAATGTAGTTGTCTCTTCAACATATCTACACGGTCAGTAGTTCGTTCACTCATAAGGGATGAGTTATTAATGGTACAAATACATGGCTAACATTAAATTGTGTAACCTTAGCTCAGAAAGCTATTGCCTCTACAGAGTTAAAGAGGAGGAAGAGAACTCACAATAGTACTATTAGTTGTTTATGTAATACTGTAATTTATTATTATTAGGTAATAATATTATATTATAGCAACTTGACATATAATGTATTCTTTACTGGACTAATAAATTGTTTCATATGCATTTTAGCTTGTGTTTTTTACAGTGCTAAATTATCTTTCAAGGAATGTTTTCCTATCCTAAAATTCCATGAATTTGGCAATACGTATGTTATTATTACATTCTAGTACACGATATTCCAATTTATAAGACGTAATTTGTAAGACGTTTTTCTAAAATGTATGAGAATTTTTGCTGATTTGTTTTTATCATTTAATTGCCTTTCTTGGAGCGTAGATCTTGTTTTTGATTTTATGATTGGGGTTGGTCTGCGTCATGATTGATCATATTCATATTGCACCGGAAACGTTAAACTTCGTATTTTACAGGAATTAAGTATATAAACTGTTCATCTGTATCTTTCCTTACATTAAATTAGTACGATCGAAATTACAGTATACACTCAAAAATAAAATGTTTTATATATACGCCAGTATATAATGACAATGACAACACAAGTTTTTTTAATTGCAATTAAGTATTGAACAACTTACACACACATGTAACATTTATGTAAACTAACGATAAGAGTAAGTATAGTATGTAAGGTAATAATAGTAACATCATTCCATATATCTTGAGTTATCTTACCGGAAACGTTCTAGTAATTAAAAATCAATATTTTTGATCAGTATATTAATATATTCACAGCAATAATAATAATGATTCACTCGATAATATAATAATAGCTAAACAATGTATCTCTGTATATTATGCATATTATGTGTGTATAATAATAAATCCGCAAAATCTTTGTACGGCTTGGCATTTTCAAATTCAAACATTAATAGAATTCAGTAGTTGAGTAACAATGTATACACAAATTCTTTTCTAATTAAATAAAACTGAGTTAGGATCCTCGTCATCCATTTGCTTAACATGACGAAGAACGTCCTTCTTAGTTACAATTCCCAAAAGTCGTCTACAAAAAAACAAATGTCAAATTATATTGTTTCTTTAAGTTTTTGTATCTTACAATGAAGATCACAATTAGTATATCTTAACCCTAAGTATCAGTACTTACCCATTATGCGTCACGAGAGTCTGTCTCAATCCCAATTTTCTAAACATATCCACGACTGTCTCCATCGGAGTTTGATCCGTCACCGTAATAGGTGCCATGTCCAATATTTTCTTTAATTTGATTGGTGTTGAACTTGGCTGTGTGTTTAGTCGAAAGTCACCAAAAATATAAGTTTTATCAATATAATTCATTCAATGGAATTTACTAAAATCAGCACTAATAGCAATAAAAATGAATAATTTTGTACTATAAAAGAATTACCCGAACCGTCCTTGATTGCTGTGGTGGTGGATTGTTGGTAAATAAGCAGAGGGAGTTTCCGTCCACTCCGTCATTAGTGCAGCGTGCATTTGAAAGAGCCAAATTGAGATCCCGCCGTAGAACAAAGCCAACGAGGAATGGGGACTCGTGAGATATTACGACTGGAAAACCATTATGTTCTGTTTCTTTCAAAAGATTCTCAACGTCTTCGCATGTCATAGAGTCCTGAGTGACGAAGCAAAGGGGTTCACCATGCCTGTATACATTCAGTAACAAATTATAATCCCGGTCCTCGTCAACTTGGCCACGAAAACAATTGTGAATATGGTAAACAACAAATATAATATAACATGCATAAAAATCATTATGTAATTTATTACTTTGGCTGCATAACGTCGGCTGCAAGAGTAGTATGACCAAATTCTTCTTTTGAATCCAAAAACGGATATCCATTCAGGTTTATGTGGGCATCGTAAATACCCTGACGTCCAAGGGCATCTCCCACCCACTTCGACGCCATTGCGGCAGCCATCAATGGTACAATATACCTCACTCCCCCCGTCAACTCAAACATGATGACGACCAGCGAAACTAACAGATACAAAATCCATACAATAACATGTAGCCAACAATAATATTCACACTTAAACTTCATCTTGCTATTTTACAGTCCAACACAGAATTGTGAATTAAACTATAATACAGCTACATCACCCTTACCCGTCATCCTGGTGACCCCACCCAGGACAGCAGCAGCTCCGACCATGGCATATAATCCAGGAGTTATGCAATCGGAACCAGCGGAACACTCCCCAGAAAAGAACCATAGATCTGGATGTTTACTAGAGATACGATAAAATAATAATTATTATAGTTATAGTACGATCAAGGGGTTTCATTTCAAAATAGACAGACATGGTTTATGTTTTTGGTTATATAATAAATATTTTAATAGTACTGATAACTCACTATGCAAGCTGCTCAACACCAATTCCAACGATTCGTCCAACAATGGCTCCAAAGGCTAACGATGGGATAAAAAGACCCGCTGGTACTTTTATTCCAAAAGTGAAAATAGTAACAACAAATTTAAAAATTAACGCTAGTAGCAGGAGCCATATGGCTGAGTACACGCCATCCCCAGCAGCTGCTAATCCAACGCCAGAGTTCACATTTGTGTAATTCCTGTTGTAGTCGCTGCATCACATAATATAAAAGAATAAATTAAGAAAAATACGCACGTATTGGCATGCCAGTCATATTACTACTCGTCGAGAATTCAAAGCTTGAAATCTTCTTACCACAGATCGTCCGCCACGGCAATGCCACATTGTGAGAAGAGCAGATAAATAAGCTGACTCGTTGGCATCCGTGTGTATGGATTTGGAAATGCTAAAACTGCAGTTACTAGTGTCACGACAAGAACTTCTGTCACCGGATATTGACCCAGTTTTGAGGATTTCCGGTATCGGCACCACCAAATATTTGCCCGAATGAATAAAGTTCCAATAAGTCCCTACAAATTTCAACGCATTGGATATAATTTGTATAAGCTGACTCGATTCACACTAACAATTAAACTTTAAATAAAACTGAATATTAAGCACCCCTATAATTCCGAGACAAATAAACGGAATCAATTCAAAGAAAATCCAGGGCTTGCTGTACTCCACGTAGAACAAAACTGAGTGCTCATTTCCAAAGGGGTTGATAGACTGGAGCACGAAAGCTGCTACCAAAGCACAGAAGAACGATCTCCACAGTGTTTTCAACGGGAAATAGTAACTCACCTACGAAAGGTTAGCATAATTAAGATATATTATATTATTATATAAGAATTTAACACTTTTAAGTGAATTTTAAGGAAATCACTTGGAATAGCATTGACTAGACGCTAGACTATTCGATAAAAATAATTCTTTGTTTTTACTTCTTCAAGACTAAATAGAACACCACCGATAGGAGCACCAAAAGCGACAGAAACACCAGCAGCAGCGGCAGCAGATAAAATTTCCCTCTTTTTTGCTTCATTCCTTCCATATTTTGGAAACAAATATGAAAATATATTGCCAATACAACAAGCTATATGTACCATAGGTCCCTCTGAAAGTAAAATAAATAATAATACATTTAAAAGCGAAATCTCTAGAAATTAGGAGACCTATAATTAATATTCAATCTAAATCCTCATTTTCTGACCTTTCCCCAAGCTAAGACCAGCGGAGACAGCGCACATAATACCAACGGATTTAATAAGTAGCGTCCACTTTCCCAAATAGCCTCGAATGATAAATCCGCTCAAGATTGTCTTGATCTGAATAAAATTATAAACAAAATGAATGTTAATCCATGAAAGCCTCCCACAGTCACACAGAATTCAATTAATAGTTTTTTCTACTCGATATTTGTTTCTATCGCTCTATTTTTTTCGTATTTGGGTGCAATAAGTACATACTTCGGGTATTCCAGATCCACATGCGTAAGGAGCAAACATTCTGACTAGTGATGCTGCTAATAAGGAAAAGAAGAGAGCCCACAATATATAGCACAAATAAGATATTATGTAAGCTCCAGCCCCTTCTCGACTTCCAGCCATTATTTCTGACCATGATGACCACTACAGAAATACAAAACAATTTTCTAGTTTTACATAAATTACAACACAAATTTCTTCTCTTTTTTTTACATATAATTAATGAATTAATGGACAAACCTGTGAGCAGTTACCATGCACTGATTCAGTCTCGTTGGAGGACCAACAACATTGCTCTTTATTGAGCCAGAATGCTTTGGGACATATCCCAAATTTTAAGTCGGTCATCCAACTAGCCCCAATGTCAATAACACCGGCTAAACCACCTGCTACCACACCCACCAACAGGACGCATAACCACCCACTCCATGCATCGTGCGCGCCTCGTATCAGGTCACACATGGACTCCTGAAAAATTACGGCAGAATTATAATCACAAATCACAATAATATTGATTAATTTTATGCAAATGTAATACAGTTAAGAATGCTATTCAAAAACGTTTAATTTTAAGCACAATTGAAAATTTTGTATACTGATACACATACCTGTCTCTTTTTTACTATGTACCGATGCCGCATGCGATCGCGAGCGATATCCCTCTGCCAATCAATGGTGTGGAAATCTTCATACTGACCGATTCCAGGAATATCATCGGAATCATAGTAGCCTACAAAATCATAATACAAAAATCGTTTTAATGTTAATAAATTGAAGAATAATTCTTAATTTTATTTAGAGTTTGCACCGAGCGTAGTATGACACGCAATCCCTTACTTTGTTGGGTGGGTGGTAGATCTTCCTCGCGGATTTCATTAATAGTGCCTTGATGAGTAATATCTATCATATCTTCGTCTGAACTTAGAGAACTTAGTAATAAATTAGCGTTATCACCGGTACGATTCGTCTACAATAGCAAATACATTTTAGTCGTTTCAATTTGTAAACGCATTTGGAAACAATCATACTGACTTAGAGACTATTTGTAAGAAAAATATTCAAATTTTAAAATCTCAAATGGAATTACTTACTCTAGATCGAGGTTTTCCAATATTTTTACTGTTCAAATCCTGAACCTCAACAACTTGATGAGCCGAAGGTGGGAAATTTTGATGGGTTGGAGAGTAGGTTAAAGGGTCCGACGACTTTAATGGAACCGTTTCCATTCTTGGAAAATTTGTTGGAAAATTTCACTGGCTCGTATTGGATGCATTACTTTCTCTGTCCTGTTGGTCAATAAGAAATTTGTAGAACTTTGAATCTATCTAAATCTTTAACTACTTCTAACCAGTATTACATTCAACTGACTCGTCATTCATAATACATATATAGTATGCACAGCACACAAAAACATAATTAAAATTCACAGATGTGGCAAGTGTTTCAAACTTATTTTTTTTAAATATCATTCTTATTAGTTACGTCATGGAATACATTTCATTCAAATCATATTTTGTCGTACTATCAAATAGTCACAGTATAAAACTGACTACTGATCCACTGACTGACAACTGCAACACAAGATATTTCTGTATGTAAGCCAATTGCTTGAAGCAATAATTACACACAAAACACCTGGGTTTGTTCAAATCAATAACTCACCACAGACCCACAATTATTTATTACAATCCTCGAACCAAAACCCGTGAATTAAATATTGGTAACTTTTCCCCTTATCTTTCCATTTACTTAAGTAAACAAGTATACGATTATTTAACCACCACACATTATTGTAAAGATAGTACATTCCTGCACAGTTTTGAAATTATATTAAATAAGAAAAAAATCACTAACTAACCTTTTAAAGGTTCCCATTGAAGACGAAAATGCAATAATTAAATATTCAAAATCCAAACACTGCAATATGTAGCACCACGACCCCGACCACCATCACACAAGTCAAAGTTCAATCGATCAAATATATAACGTATTTTTTCTTAAACGAGGACTTTTTTTGTTAACTACGAAAATCAAATTTGAAAAATAATTGAGTCTGATTTAATTAATTGTATAGCTACTAACTACCTTAGCGTAACATTTAAAAATTTGCAACTTTAACTAAAGCTAAACAGTGGCACTGTATAAAATTGACTTAATTTATGAAGAACACTACCGCTAAAGTAAATATAGTAATAATAATAATTTGAAAGCTTCAAAGTATGGATTTTAGAAGAGTTTCATAAAAAAAGTCTTGTAAAGTTGAAGACTTTCAACTCCACACACTACATGTACTAAAACACCCAAATATCCAAGTCATGTGAATGTGAATGGAATTGGTTTTGGTAAATTAAAGCAGGAGTTGTTTCAGATGGCCAATAAAATAGTGTAAGTTCTCACTATAGTCAGTCGTTCTCGTTCAGCTCTCAACCTTGTTGTTCACTGAAAACCTGCTGTACACTCAACAACACTGACTTGACACTTTACATTGTGTACATAATACTATGTATGCACACGTCTATAGGAAGGGCTATAATCGATCCGGAATTTCACTGATTCTCTCTCGTCGTCAGTCTCCTATCCTTATGCTGTTCTATTCTGTGTGTTCTGCCTCTGACTTGGAATTCATAGGGAAAACTTAAGGTTTGTCTGTTTTGTATTATATGTATACAAACAAACGTCCAATAACCCTCCTGTAGTATGCCGAAGATTGTACAAGTATTAACTTATTACGATATAATAAGACCATCCTATAGTACATGAGACACATCACATCATATAGACATCATCAGATCAGGGGCTTCCGTAATCTATGTCCTCCTGTCCTGGTCCTGGTAACACTGTCACACAGTCACCTCATCATATTGCATTGCATTGTGATTGCAATGATTGTAAGCTCGCAGAGTTCAGTCAGAGAGAGAGAGAGAGATGCTCATTTTCTTTATTCGAAAATACGGTAATCCAGAGAATGCAATAATTACATAGCATGTAGAATGTAGATGTGTGTAGCAAAGCTGATTAAAAGGGAACGTCAACTATTTTCCACATATTAAATTTCATGAGTGTATATACAGTAAAACAGGGTATTTATGCCAACGTATATTAACGCAGAAGATCCACAACAGCTATATGTAGTGCTATATAACACCACTTTCATTTCATTAAAATATTCTTTTTTTTTATATTTATTTTTTTGCTGTTTTTTTCTTTCAATTGTGAATTGAATAAAATATTTTCCAGGCGCAAGCATATTTTCCTTGATGTTTTTGTTCACCACATGTTCGAGTTACATAACTACCTCTCTACATAGTTGATTTGATAGTCGACTTGAATAGATGAACTTACATAAAAGTATTAATGCAAAAGACGACTATGTACTTGGAGTTTGGAGCTGGCGGCTATATAGGCGTGTACAATACAATGCATTGTAATGTTGAGTTGAACGGTTTTAAGAAGAGCGTTTGGGTTTGGGTGAACGTTTGGAGTTTGGATTTGGATGAGACTAAACTACTGTTATTTATTTTCTGCTACAGTTTCAGTTTGAGCCTCACCAAGTCAAATATAATATATAATGATATCAAAACAAAAGTGAGAAACTAACCAAAAACAAACTAGAGTACTACAGAACAGACAGGCCATCAAGTAACTGGGATATAAATACATGTATACGACTACTGACGATAACTAATATGGACAACCATAACCTCCGCATGTCTACCTTGTAGTTTTAGCTGTATACTTATTACCTACCTACCTACCACCTAGAGAATCGGAATTAGAATCTATATTTAAGGTTCAGCGGGAAGCTCATGGAAAATGGATTAAAAATAAAACAAGCTGATATTTTATAAATACCCATATATTTCATCTTGTATATTTTATAATTAGGTAGGTAGGTGTAGGCTCTCATGTATTTTTCGTACAATACGCAGTAAATAAGTTCAATAATAATAATTTATATTATCATCAGTTTTTCAAAAAATACGGCTCTACAAACTACTTTTTAACTAGATTTTTCTGTCCTAGCGCCGTAGCAAAGGAAGAAGGAAAACTTTCAGCTACATAATACTAACGTATTTTTTAAGTATAGTGATCATGAAGATCATACTCTGTTCCTTCGTGTACTTACTGCAACTATCAGGTTGGAATGAGACTGGGGCTGGAGCATACTAATAACGTAAAACGTAACGTGACTCACTAGTCTTTTACATTAAGGGTTTAAATTTTATACTTACACAATAACTATGTAAGTTGCATAATAATATTTATTATGTTGATACAATTACACGACAGTTTTGTCATTTGCAAAGATGACGACGGCAATGATAAGAACGTAGCGTAACAACTAAAAACTAATCAGTGATGACGCATAAGTTGCAGTGTAGCAGTATATCGCACGATGACACGAACAAAAGTGAACGGCCCAATACTAAACCAGCAATCAGCATGATGTGTACATATGTAGGAACACAACAAAAGAACGACATCATTTCACATTTTTCTAAATAGATAGCTTCTCTATATTGCTCCACACAAACTACCACACTTTTACTTTAGAATTAATGGTCTCACATATACAACAGAGACCCACTTCATTGTCATGAATATAACAATACAAGATGTAATGCAAATATTGATTCCACCTTCGTCTAAAACTTACAGTAAAACATAGAACAAAAGCCCGGATGGGCTAGAATTTACTCAGCTACTCCTGGAACCCCGGCTTATATTAGAGACGGGGCTTTAACCCATATTTTACGGTAAAAAGTTATAGGCACGTACACAATCATAAGCAAGAAAGCATTGTTGTACACAATATTGTTTAAATAAATTATTATAAATGGAACAGAAAATTTTATGGAAATTACAAACAGAATTTTTAAAGGGTATACTTAACAACGCAACGGTACAGAAAACAAAAAAACATTGACCTAACTTACTTTTTAGTGTTACTAAAATTTAAAAAAACAGTTGCACACAGCACTATAACTACTTACTAGAAACTAGAAGTGGAAGTATTGTAGAATGCTACAGAAACGGCTTTAAACAGTGTTGGAAATCAAAAAACCACTACCTTCCTAATAATTTTACCATGTAGTGTTATGTAGTTTAGTGTTATTTATTGCAGTACTAACTACTACAATTAAGATTTGACGCGAAGACAGAAGATATTAGGATATAAGTAGCTTTTGTCGTGCCGCGTCGTCAACCTATACGCTATGATTGACTTGGGAGTTTTAAATAAAACAAAAAATGATGTATAACGAGACCACGGCTTGAGACTATAGTAAAGATTTTCATGAGTGACAATACCTTCACAGTTTTGCACTAGCTATTAGCTATTATATTATATTATAATGCAGTTGACAGTAACTTGCTTTTATTTAAAACCAACGCCACTACTATATAGATAGTTTAAGGCTCATAACTACATGTGCAAATGTAAATCTTATACAATATCATATAGTCTTGCACATTATAGCTATGTAGTCGATCATTGTCTCCTGCACTCCCTGTGTAGACGGCTGGAAGTTGAGCCGTGGAAATTTTTGTAATCAAAATCAACACTATAATAAAACTTTCATATCATGCCACCTGACACCAACTTAAGTAATAGGTATTAGAAGACTTCCCTTCGTAACTTAAACTTCAAACTTATAATTTTATTAGCGAAAAAGCAAAGCCATATACTACACGCTTGTCTACTATGCTATACCAACCGGTGTTTGTCTAATGCAAGCATTAAAGCATATAAAGCATATTGTTGTTAGCTGCCATATTATAATATGCATAATAATAAAGTAATATTTAAATAGGTACTGACAAAAGACAAACAAAATAATAAGCATGGCCCAAGCTTGGAAACTCATTCACCACTTTCCTAGTTTGGTGGCTTGTTGTTATAATTGATAATGGTTTGGCAGAGTTCAGGGGCATCTTATATAAGCAGTTATAAAATGTAATCTGACCGAATTTTGTGGTAAAAGTATATCACTCCCCTACCGCTTTTATTTACGTTAGTTTACTGTAAACGAACTTACATTTTAATTGAATGTCGCCAAAATTTTGTGATACCCAGTTTCCGGTAATTATTAGCACTACTGGTCTTGGCGTGCCAATTGAGTTCCTAGTAGTGGTTGGTAGTACGTTTGCAATTAACGCTAGTTCCTCAGACACAGGTGCGCTGTGCGCTACAGGACAACACATTATATTGTCGTCGTCTTCCATTTTTCATCTTCGATCGTGTCCAACTACATATTGCCCGGGACAACAAACTTTGACCAGCCAAAAACTAAATTCACGAGTACGCTGACCAGTATCCACAAAAAACCAATGGTTACGACAGCAATAGCTGGCGTAGTACCTATGTATCTATATTGATGCGATAGGGCAAAATCACTCTGTGCCTTTCGCTTTTGTGTGACTTGACACTGGCTGAAATAATTCTAGTGCACTATCCACACATTCGGTTTCGGTGTTGAGGTAATTATACACATATTTGTAATTTGTACCCAGCCGAGCCATTTGAAATGGATCTTGTATGTCAAGCTTTCTGAATTCTAAATTCAGACAAAATACCATGTCATATTTTAACTCTTGGTTATTGCTACTGCTACTATGAAGATACAGCCAGAAAAATCTTGTGCGGATTTATTATGAAATATTTCACGAATCTTTGGACGAAGGTTCACAAGAAACAATAAGTGGAGAATATATCACTTGCAGTTTAAGGTTAAAATACTCACGAACTAAATTGGGAAAAAGAATACTAACGAAAAGTACCAAGTAGATTTACTTGTGGGTCCCAACTTAACGGATCGTTCCAAGGACTAAAAAAGTCATGTAATTATTTTTACAAGATTCAAAGATTATAATTTAAATTGTGATTACTACACAGTAGAGTCGAGACTGCAGTGCCAAAGATATATATAGCGTATCTCGAAAACGGAGGCAACAACCTGGAGGAAAATCCGAGTTAAAGTGCTTTAAATAGGAAGCTTTCCTTCAGGAATCTTAATTTGATTTAATTAAATATCAGTTTTCTTTCGTTTTGAATGATGTGTTTTGTTCTTACTCGGTCAACCTAAATACTAAGCGTTGTAGTGTTAGCTTCAAATTTCAAATAAATAATGTTTTACTTTCTTTCCTAACAGCTCAATTTACTTTACTCAATCTTCTTCAGTAGGATTATATTTTTATACTGGACATTTCTAAAGGCTAAAGGAGCTAAAATCTGTACTTACCCGTGTGTATTTCCTTCCCTTAAGATAATCTGCACTAATAAATAATAAGTTATGTTGCGCTATAGGCTTTATTAGAGGTACTTAATAATGTTGATGTTACTGATTAGATTTTCAATGTGACTTTTTGGGACCTCTTGACCTCATATCCATCAGGAACGTATACTACACAAAAGTACGAGATATTAATTTTGCATTTACAGCTAGGTCACTAATATGTTCATGACTCCCAGCGTTTAAACGGGTTCTTGCAGTCATGAATAATTGGCGTCCCAGTCCCACACTCCCACCACTCCCACCGAATTACCGAATTAGGCATTGTTAGGTGACAGAAGGTAACTAACAACTAACTACTAACTTTATAAGATAATTCCCCGCTTAAACGCGTTGAACCCCGTTAATATTAATTACAAATTAAGCAAATCGTCTCTAACTTAGCATTGCCTTAATATCTTAAACAAAAATGTGTAATAAAAGCGTTGACTGGTCTATCTGCCTGTACCTGTACATTTGTAAATGGCTGTACATTTTTGAGATGTTGACAACACAACACATGATTCCCTTCATTTTCATACTATCCCCCAAGGGGAAAGTGACCAGAAGCCTGAAGCGAAGGGCTGGCTACCTTTGTCTGTGGCTGGTAGAATCGCAGAAGAGATTTAACTCTTCGTTGTGCCGGAATAACCATTTAAATCAGTACGGCATTTACCGCCACAAACAACAAACAAACTACGACAAAATGAAATTTGGATACATACCAGAATCCCGCCACCAAGTCACCAGCCAATAAAATAAACTCTTCGTTAAAACTGGATTTTCACTCTTCCGTTTCCCATTAAAATATTGGGATGTTGTTGTCGCCGTTGCCGGCGCCAGTCCGGACTATTCTTATGATCACTGATGGACAAAGAAGCAGTGCATTTGACTTCTTTTTACTATCCTGTAACTTTCGTTTTCGCAATTTAGATCAAGAGCAGAGTAGTAGAAGCAGTTGTGGACTTTGGATTGGCCGGTGTGTAGATTGTCTGTGTGGCCGTCTCCGATTCCGAAAAGAATCTTAGTCTAAATTAAAATTAAAAATTAATAATTTGCTTATTAGCAGTGCCTAGCTAGTATTTATCTATTTGGAGGCATAGTGTTCAGATCCAGTTGAGTTTGTAGGGCATTTCTTTGAAACGTGATCATTTTCTTCTTTGTTCAAGTAAATTGTCGTCTTTCTTAAATCAGTTTCACCACACTGCCACATAGTACCAATAAAATTAGTAATGGTGAATGTAATATTGAGTATTGACTGGACAGTGTAGGAGTTTGTGATTTGCTTTTAATGGCACATTAAAATCTGTGCATTATCATTATTATCTTTTGATTGATAGTGCCGTATGTTATAGATCATAAGATTTTCATAAATTCTTTCGTTTAGAACTATTTTTTTATCTGATGATGATGTGTGCGATGTGACTGACTTTTAAAGTTATATGGTTTTCTTTGGTTCAGGCAGTCTCCTACGCTTGATTCATCCGAAATGGCTGCTTCTTTCTCAGGACATTCAGTAGTTGAAGTTCCGGTGGATCTGGAACGAATGGGTTGCGTTTCTCAGAGCCCTTTACCAGGAAAATCAGTTGCTGCAGGCTCTAGCTTTACCTTTATCAGTGAAGATGCAAGAGACAAGGAGTACGATACCGGTGCTACAACTCAAAGTCTACAAAGTAGTGCGTAGCTTTTTAATTTTTTTATTTATTAATTGAGTATATCTATAGAATTTCACATTTTCACCCGTTTGCGTGGCCGCTTCACAATAAGGTTCTTGTTAGTACAACACAACTGTTGCTGTACTAACTAACAAGAATCTTTATTGTCAAGCCGCCATGTATTTTACATTTTAGCTCAGTTGGCAGTTCACACATTGATGTCAAATGTAGATTTATTTATGGGTAGATGTAATTTTGAATACTCATAATAGCTGGGTTTTAATTTATTTTGCTTTCAACTTCGCATTATTAGAATTGATTTAGAGGGAGTTGTAAAATGATTGTCCTTCATAGCTGTATTTTTTGCTGTGTTCTAGTTATTTGATCTAAATTCGGAAGTACTATGGTCAACTAAAGCTGATATGCGATATATTCATATTAATTTAATTATAAAATGTAGCATCAAATTATGTTTTCCGGATAGATTTGAAAGATGGTTTGATTGAGGAAAGCAATCCCAGCGACGATAATGTATCGAGAGAAAACACTTTGAAAGAATTCGTCGCAAAGCTGGAGACTAATAGTGCAAAGAGGTTTGAATTCTTACTGAAGCAAACGGAGATTTTTTCTCATTTTATGGCGCAAGAGGGTCCTCCAGTAATTGAGCGACCCGTCACAAGAAGAAGCCGTGATTTAATGAAAAGCTATGGAAAATCATCGAATGCCAGTGCAGCTGCCGCAGATGTTAATAGCCCCAGCTCCTCACAAAGTAAACTAAACCAGTCAGCGGGGGAAGAAACTATCCCAGAGAAATTCAAACAAAGTCCAGCTTTCATAAAGTCAGGAGAAATGAGAGATTATCAGGTGCGTGGACTAAATTGGTTGATTTCCCTGTATGAAAATGGCATCAATGGCATTTTAGCAGATGAGATGGGATTAGGCAAAACCATTCAGACCATAGCATTATTTGGTTACCTCAAGCATTACTGTAATGTTCGAGGCCCACACTTAGTCATTGCACCAAAATCTACCCTGAGCAACTGGATGGATGAGTTTGCCAAATGGTGTCCGACGATGAAAGTAGTTTGTTTGAATGGTCTGAAACCGGAACGTAAAATAATGATAAAAAATGTTCTTAAGAAGACTAAGTGGGATGTGTGTGTCACATCGTATCAAATTGCCATGCTAGAAGACTTATACTTGAGGAAGCTCAATTGGCGCTATATCGTCATTGACGAGGCACAGAGAATTAAAAATGAAGGTTCCAAATTGGCTCAAATCATCCGTAACGTCAACTCTACTAATCGTCTTCTTCTCACCGGAACGCCACTTCAGAACAATTTACATGAACTCTGGTCCCTTTTGAACTTCTTACTTCCTGATGTTTTCAATTCAGCAGATGATTTTGATTCTTGGTTTGACACAAATAAATGTTTAGGTGATCAAACCCTTGTAGATCGTCTCCATTGCATATTACGTCCTTTTCTTCTTCGGAGAATCAAGTCAGACGTAGAAAAGAGCCTTCTTCCCAAAACTGAAATGAAAATATACGTTGGGCTCAGAAAACTACAAAGAGCATGGTAATTGTTTTACGTGTCAAAAACTCTTTAGAATGAATTGCAGATTTTTTTCAAAGTTAGATAAATCTTAATTATTGCCTTGTATGTTGATATGTGCATGCTACTGCATTTATGTAGGTACATAAAGGTGCTACTCAAAGACGTGGATTTGCTTAATTCTAATGGGAAGCAAAAGGGAATGAAAATGCAGCTACATAATGTTTTAATGCATCTTCGTAAAGTCTGTAATCATCCATATCTATTCCCGGGTGCTGAGCCCGGACCTCCGTACACTACAGACTATCACCTCGTAGAAAGCAGTGGGAAACTTTATGTTCTGGACAAACTTTTAGCAAAGCTTAAGGAGGAGGGCTCTCGAGTCCTAATTTTCTGCCAGATGACCACGATGATGAACATTTTGGAAGATTATTGCGAGTGGAAAAATATCAAGGTACTTCTAGACTCCAGATAGACTTATTAATTATTGCGATGATAAACTCATAATCGATAGCATTAAAATAAAATGTTATTAGTGTACCAATATTAAGCAAGCTTGAACACTACTCATAATATATGTTTGGCCAACAGTTCTGCCGGTTGGATGGTGACACTTCCCAGGAAGACCGTGACAGTGCAATCAGGAACTTCAATGCTGAGAACTCTGACAAATTCGTATTCCTTTTGTCCACTCGAGCGGGAGGCTTAGGGATTAATTTAGCAACTGCAGATGTCGTCATACTGTACGATTCAGACTGGAATCCCCAGGTTGACCTTCAAGCAATGGTATAGGCTAAATGAAGTTTTATTTTTATAATTTTTATTTATTGTCTGCTTGTCATCCATTTTCCGCTCATAAGTTTCTCAATTCTTTGTGGCTGCCCCTCTGTCAAACTATACACGAACTACACGTTACACCAAGTAGTGGAGGTCTAATCTGTGACTGAACACGTTATTTTTATGCCCCCTAAGCGGGCGGAGTGGGGTAGAGTAGCTTTATAAATCTAACCTGTAGATCCTTGGATGTTAAATACATTTTTTTACTCAAAATACTATGTCATAGGATCGCTCACACCGTATTGGCCAGAAAAAGCAAGTTCGAGTTTTTCGTTTGGTAACTGAAGACACCGTGGAAGAGATGGTTGTTCAGCGTGCTGCTATCAAGCTTAATTTGGATCGAAAAGTTATTCAGGAAGGTCAGATGTCAAATTAGAATTATAGTTGACTAATTGTGAAACAAATGCTTCATAATGTTCCGTGATATCACTGGAGTTTAGCCATAACGTATTTTACTCTTTTTTTAGGACGTCTAGTTAACTCGGACAGTGGCCTGAAAAATGTAGACATGCTTAAAATGATAAGATTTGGTGCAGATAAAATTCTTGGGCAAGCTGGGGATGTTACGATCACTGACGAAGACATTGACACGATTTTGGCGAAAAGCAAAGAAAGATCTGATAGTGTTGATCAGAAGCTGCAAGGTGTTATGAATTTTACTTTGGAAGATTCGCCACCCACTCCGCTGGAGAGCAATGTTAGGTCTGCTAGTGGTTCACTGTATATATTTGAAGGGGAAGATTATAGGTATACATTGAGGTTTTTTTGCCTCTATTTCTTCTCGATTTATTTTAAATTAATATCCTATGCATATCGTCTGTATATCGTCTGTGAAGAACAAAAATGACCCATATCCAATTTAAGCTACAATCAAAATGAGCTATGTCATAAAAGCAAAATGAGAAACATGCGTAAAATGTTACTTAAGAGTTTGTTAAAAGTGTAAAATATGTTTGAAAAGTGTAAGATGTTCTATTTACATATTTTTTAAAAGTGTAAAATGTTCCATTTGCATGTTTTTGAAAAGTGTTAAATGTTTTATTCACATGTTTTGAAAATTGTAAAATGTTCTATTTACATATTTTGTAAACGTGCAAAATATTCAATTTAAATGCTTTCAAGACATGTTTCAATATTTTAGCAGATAGTAGATATTGTTTTTAGCTAAAAATGGATATGGGTCATTTTGGTTCTTCACAGACGATATGAAACATTTGAAAAGTTCATCGGGATGCATGCTAAACGACTTACTAGTTTGGTTTATCCTTTTGCAGAGTTCTTCAACAAAGAAAGAGGAAAATTGATGAGGAGGAAGTCAATTTTAACTTCGCCTTACCAAAAAGGGAGCGCAGTACCCCAAAATATTTTGGAGTTCTTACGAAGAGACGAAGAATTGAGATCGCGGCTGCTCACGCTGCCTCTAACAGTACTAACAACAGCATGAATGATAGTACATCATCTTCGTCTTCGCACGTGGATAATGCTGAAAGCCCTTTAACTTCGACTAGCTCGGGGTCGGGGCCTGAAGAATGCCAAGTCACTGCCGATATTGTTGATATCGTTGAATTCAAACTAAAGACCCTATAATTTTTGCAGTTAGCATTCTTGTGTATCCTATAGAACAATTTGTTCCCCAGAAGTAATTTCAATGAAATAATGAGTGATGGTCTCGAGTAATATCTCGAGTGTAAAATCTTTTCGAATTCAAAATTTCTTTATTTCAAAGTCAATTTACTTTACGGATAAAGTACGCTCCAACCCAACTGTGAGCTGGTGTACTTATTTCCTCGGATAATTTATAGCTTATACCTACATTTAAAATTACGGTAGTTTGATATTGCTCAGTTATTCATTCCTTCGTCTTTCTTTTATTTTTATAAGTTTTAAATGATATAAGTCTTGATTCTTGATTGCTTTTCTGAATTTCGAATAATTTCACACAATATGGCCATTAGTGAAATTGGCTGTCATTTGTAATCATTTTGCATGTATCTGAAGTTTCAATTTTAAAAAGATAACAATGCAATGGCTGTACTTAAATTGCAATATAATATTATATATTTTGTATTATTGGAATAAGTGCGGGCTCTGATATATTTTATTTATTCTATATACTTGAGACATTATTGACTTCTATTCATCGCTCTAACTCTAAAAACCAAACAATACAACGTACAACGTAACCCTCTACACGCGTAAGTCTTGTTTATAGTGCATTGATAATTTATGTGATTATTATATAATATGAATATGAGTACCTAGTTCAATTTAATATAATATAAATATAATCATTATTACTAATTTATAATTTTAAAAGTTTTAAACTCAAAATTAAGCTCCAGTTTATTGTGGAGTTACATTTTATTTTTTGATCATAATATAATGACAATGAGTTATTAATTATAAAGTTTTGGAACGAAGAATAAGAATAAAAAATTCATATTATATTATGCAGTCGTGCGTCTATAAAAACTGTTTTTGTATCAAAAATATCATTTGAATCCTTATGATTCTTCATTGTTTTTTTAAAGCTGGTATATATCACTAAGCAAACTTTTGTGAGATACCTAAACTCAGCTAAAACTATTTTTTTATTATTAGGTACTTTATATATTTAACGTCAGCTTTTGATTTACCCACAGTCCACAGTCAACAGTGGAAAATACTTTTTTGTAAAGCACTATACTTCACTATAGCGCTAGTGCTACTTACTAATAAAAAGTGATTGACTTTCGACAGTACGCTGCTGACGATTAGCCACTTTGCTCCATCTAGTAATTTAAAAACTGTGGAAGGCCATTTAGTTTGGGTTGTTAGGGTATCTATAAACATTGGAAAGGAGATATAACATAGATATGTTTCATTCCAGTCAGTCTTCACAGCAGTTCATTGCAAGGCTTCTTCTTCTGTTTTAATGATGGTGCATTTACTGCATAAGCTTCAACACTTCCTCGAAACTCGAAGTCACCTCCTTGAGCTCTTGTATTAACTGATTACACTATATATATATTATTTGTTATAGGTAAATACCGCAGCATTATAGGCTAATTTGTATACAGAGTTAATGTGGATGATGTTCGTAGAGTTTGTTGTTAAGCAGTGATCACAGGTGGACGAATTGGAATTTTAGTCATAATGGAAGTAATTGAGTGTAATTCATATTATATATCTGCAGTAGATAATTACTCTGTATATTCGTAAGAGTTAATTCGTTGCCCTCCTGACTTCCTGTTATTGTCAAATTGCTAAAAATTGTGTGACTCATCAATAAGTTATTTATTGCACTTTGGTGGAAATTTTTACTTTTGTGTGTCAGTAAATATAAATAATAAACGCAATAATCTTATCAACGAGTCCAAACCCAATTCCAAACCAAGAACCCATCCAAAATTTTAACGGTATTACATAGTTATAAGTTTTAAACTCATTCAGAATATAATTAAATCATGTATCAGTAATCCCATCTTTTCTTCAACATTGACTTTTCCGATGGACTTAAAAGTTAGAGCCAATGTCAAACATCTTCATGCATTTCCCTCTTACTTACAAACATCTTCATGCATGTCATGTATGCAGTTCCAGTTCTTCCATCTTACTAGTTAGATATATTTAATTGATATTCGAAGTTTTATTTCTAATACAAACAAGTTTGAAGATAGTGAAAAAAAATGTAAATTCGAATTTTATTTATAAATTGGAATGTTTTTTTTTGCTGTTTATAGCACTACTTGCTATCAACTAATTTAAAGCAACAAAAAGTGAAGGAAAACGAAACCTATCAACTATAAACTGTTGGTGGTTAGCATCTTCTTGGTGATTTAAATATTTACTTCTAACTTCCATCCACTCGTGTACTTAAAGTAAACTGTGGTAAATTTGGTAATTTCAAATTTGAATTGAAATCAGTAGAATTCTAACCTTCAAAGCGTATTTTTGAAGTTTAAACATGTGGGGCACTCGTCCAGGTTAGTTCTCACTCAATCAATTTAGTTTAATTAAATATGTAACTATTTTTAATTTTCGGTTCATTATTAATCTGCATTTTGGTTTTCGTTAATGTGGTAGTCAATAGTTGAATTTGTATAATGTATAATTAGTGCAAAAATGTATAACGGCAAACGGACACTTATAAATTCTTTGCCACTGCATTTTTTTGAAAGGGTAGAGCGTATACTATTATTTTCAAAGTTTTAAAAAACTAAACAAAAATATATCTGTTTTCAGTGTTCAGTGTTTGACATGGACTATATACAACATCATAGTTACAAATATAAAACTTACGTGCCAACTGTCAAATTACATATTTGATTAGATTCGCATACAAATAATATTGAATCTTGTTTGTTATTGGATTTTGAAATTTGGGGGTTAGCATTTGGTATTTTCGACTTCAGGGCTTGGGGAATTTATTGGTTAATTTTGTCTAACACGCTACTTGTTCTTACGGTAAAAATTGCATCTTGTGCACATTGTACACTTATCTACATGTACTTACACGCTGCTATTTAATCCACTATATCAGGTACATTAACACTCTTAAAACGCACTAACAAACTATATATTAATTGAACTTATACGATCGTAATTGCTGCTAATATAAAGCCATTTAATTTTTGTACGTGTTGGGTCATTATTTATTGTTGCAGATTGGTGGGGGAGTTAGTCGTAATTAATTAACACTTTTTTTCTTTTTTCTGTAGCTCATAATGTGTAGTTTTGTGTTAAATGTTAATCATAACGAGTTGTCAGTCGTAATATAGTTATTTCCGAAAAACGGGACACATTGGTATTAAAGGTATATCTAACATTTCGGCAATAATTAAAGTTTGCTACTGTCCTTAACTAAATTAAGTTGTGTTTTTGTTGATGTCCTGAATATGTGTCTTTTTTCGTTTAGATTTTGTGTTCAGAATGTGAAATTCAACATTATAATATTTAATAGATAATAGAGAAGATACTGGAAATTAATATATATGTTATTCATGGTGTCACGGTCAAATAGATTTTTATATGGGTAATTAATTGCAAAACATTTTGTCGTTGTGGATTCAATGTAATTATGTGAAACCTCTTAACCTTCTTCCTCTTTTGTGTGACTTTGTCCCCAGGAAATTTCTTGTATCCAGTAAGTGTTGCATGGCCTATATGTTGGGAAACATAAACATCCGAGTGAGCTTCAACAAAAAAAAGTGGGAATTTTCATTAAAACAACAAAGTTGTCAACTTTTTGATTCCAAAATTGTACTGATAATGGACATTTGTTCATCCTATCAGTTGTGCCGTTAAAAAAACAACTTTCTGTGTCTAAAAACTCGACTCAGACAGGAATAAACATCGCACTTCTTGATTCTGACTCTACATGTTTTTTGGTTAATTTTCTAAGGTAAAATTTTCTCTGCTGCAATATTTTAAACTTCAAAATTTAAAAAACAAATAAATCAAATTAAATCAAATTTGACAACTTTGGGTGGGTTAAAGTTAAGTACTGTTACTACGTATATATGTACTATTGTGTGTGGACGAAATAATTTCCTTACAAATTCAAAAACAAATACAGAAACATCTGATCTGGTCTTTTGCTTCAAGCTGCTCAATGTTGGGGGGAATTTTGTGAATTGTGAATGACCTCCTCTCTGTATGCATCTTCTACTTACAGATTATTCTTACGTGACTACAGTTTATAGTTCTGGGATGACATTTCTCTCTATATAGCTGACAATTATTAATATCTGTATAATACATACTACCTACTTTATTCTGATTCTTGTATACTTAATACTATCTCATTCTATCTGTCTTTTGGACTTGTTGGAACATATGATAACTATATTTCTGTTGGACTTTTGAAACAAACAAAATATAACAATTTGTTACAAACTTACACAAGTGTGCTAATGTTTAAAAAAAGTGACGGAAACCAAAGGGTCTTAGAGACTACCATCAGAACAATCTATTAAATCCTGAATGTCCTGAAATAGTTGCAACATAAAAATGCATTTTAAAACCAAATAACCAATCGTTCACCCTCACGACTTTGTCACAGGCTGGAGAGAAGGTTACCCTTCCTCTTCAGCTGTTGGAAGTGGCCCAAGTGGTCCAGGCCCTGGTCCTGGGCATTCAATCCTTTCATCACACAATCATAATCATCATAATCATCCTGGTTCACATAATCTTCACCCTCGATCCTCTTCGCATCCACAAATTCCTCTGGGAGGAGGGATTTCGGCACAACATCAAGGACCATCCAACACACAAGTAGCGCATCATCAACAACATCATTCTCATCCCCAAATGGGGGATTTTGCAATGGCAGGAGGTGGCGGAGCTCCAACTTCAGCAGACGCATGTCTCAGCATTGTCCATTCTTTGATGTGTCATCGTCAAGGTGGAGAGTCCGAAAGCTTTGCAAAGAGAGCCATTGAGAGTCTCGTGAAAAAATTAAAAGTATTAATTATAATTTATTGTATGCTTTACGATATGTCGACACGGTGTTCGATAGCACCTTGCACACAATAAAAAGGCGTAATATTTTATATGTAAAATGTTGTCACCTATTAGGAAAAGAGAGACGAGCTCGACAGTCTCATTGCAGCCATTACAACAAATGGAGCACAGCCAAGTAAATGTGTGACAATTCAGCGTACCTTAGATGGCCGTTTACAAGTGAGTTCATTTTTCAGTAACACAAAGGCTACAAACTAAGCCGAATGTAGTGTAGTAAAAGATTATATTTGAAGATAGCATTGGGCCGGCTAATCATAACTTTTAGTACGATTTCTATAATTATCTGAACATGATACATGAAGCCGTAACTTCCTAATTTCAGGTGGCTGGTAGAAAGGGATTTCCCCATGTAATATACGCTAGAATATGGCGCTGGCCCGATTTGCACAAGAACGAATTAAAACATGTTAAATATTGTCATTATGCGTTCGATCTCAAATGTGACTCTGTCTGCGTTAATCCTTATCACTACGAGCGAGTCGTATCCCCTGGTATAGGTAACTTAGGTATTCAGTTTTCTCTATTCTGCAATTTTAATTTTATCAAAAATATCCCAACCTTGTTCAAGACAGAAATGAGCGTAATTTGCAGACTGTTTTTCAGATTTCGGAAGCCTCAGCATTCAGTCTCCAGGGACGAGTAGATGCGCTATCAAAGATGAATACTCAGCTGGCGGAGGAGGGTCTACATTGGACATCATTGATTCACAAGGAAATGTCGGTGTTTCCACTCCTGTCCCATCCGTCGCCTCAGACAATCAACCAAATGTCTTAAGTACTGGTAGCACCAGCGGAGGGTCCGTATCTCAACAGCAGCAACAGCAGATTCAACCCCAAACAGTGCAGCATCATCCCCCCAATGGTCAGGACTCCGTCTTTAGTCATGGTAAGAGTCTTAAATCATAAATATGTTCCGTGGGCGTTTACACAAACGCGATTTCGAATTCTGAATTTTTAACTTGATCAGGCCAAGCTTCCAATATGAACCTAAACAACGTGCCAGTTGGTGGACCAAGTTCCCAGAGTCAGCAAAATTCCGGAGCCTCTGGTGGTGGGAGCAGTGGTGTGTTAGTTACTTCTGGACCTACATCTCCAATTGATGGAGCAACAAGTACAGCACAAGTGCAACTAGGACAGCAGTCACAGTCAAATTCAATGACTGGACCACAGAATTCTCCATACTACCCGAACGAAAATGTTGGACCATCAGGTTAGAATTCATAAATTCTAACCAAAATGTTAGATCTCAACTAACATGGGCACACTTTAAAATTAATGTTTTTAGCCGATACGCATTATGCGACAAAGTGAATCAAGTAATAGTAATACCTTTTATATTTACAATAGGAGCCCCAGGTAATCGGCAGTTACCATGTCCTCCGTATCAGAATAACATGGACTATAATGGTATGTCCAGTAATACTCCTACCCATCAACAACCAAATCAGCAAGAAGGAGTACCGAATTCGTCCAACGGATTTCCCATGTCTTCATGGAGTAATGTCCCAACCAGTACTTTAGCTTATACGTCAAGTATGCAGCCTCCGAATGTACCTGAAATTCGAACCCACCAATATCGTGAGTGTATTGTATATCCTAGAAATTACTATCTAATTTGCATTTTAGCAAGAAACGAAAGTTATATAAAAAATACACCAATAAATTTTCATTGGATTTTGCTTCCAGCAATGCATCAACAACCAGTATATCATAATCACGATATAAATCTCACGAGTTCTGCATTACTGTCAACACAAGCTCAGCCCGAATATTGGTGTTCTATTGCTTATTTCGAGCTGGACACTCAGGTACATATTTTGAACTGCTGCATGATTTTCTATTACATTGCTTCTGCGTGTAATTTATTCTAAAAGTAAAAATAAATTTAAAATTTAACTTTTTCTTCTGTAGGTAGGAGAAACATTCAAAGTTCCTTCAACCATGCCAAATGTTACAATTGATGGTTATGTGGATCCTTCGGGGGGTAACCGATTTTGTCTTGGAGCTTTGAGCAATGTTCACAGGACAGAGCAGAGTGAGAAAGCTAGGTAAAAGCATTTTAATTTTTGAGAATTATAAAGAAATTGTTATGACGTAATTGAAAAGTGACATCGTACAAGGTAGCACTTATTTTTAGTTTGATTTACATGTCACATTTTACAATTTTGGGATTGATTTTGTTCATAATTTTGGAATCATTTTATTTCATGTAGACTGCATATAGGAAAAGGAGCACAATTGGAGCTACGGGGCGAGGGTGATGTGTGGCTTAAATGTTTGTCGGATCATAGTGTTTTCGTACAGAGTTACTATTTAGATAGGGAGGCCGGCCGAGCTCCAGGGGATGCAGTGCATAAAGTTTATCCTAGTGCTTACATTAAAGTATTTGACTTGAGACAATGTCATCGACAAATGCAGCAGCAGGCAGCCACTGCCCAAGCTGCCGCTGCAGCTCAAGCAGCAGCTGTAGCCGGACACATTCCAGGTAATGAATATTGTAGTTGCGGAATTTTTTTATGAGAAGTAGCATAGTAATTAAAAAAGAACCAGATGCACCATTCCTGTTAACTCTGTGGCAGGGCATCATTCAGTTGGTGGAATTGCACCAGGTATAGCAATAAGTCTCACAGCAGCAGCTGGAATAGGTGTAGATGACTTGAGGAGGCTTTGTATCCTACGCTTGAGTTTTGTCAAAGGATGGGGACCAGACTACCCCCGGCAGTCTATTAAGGAAACACCGTGTTGGATTGAAGTAATTTGTCTTTTATCTTTCTGACCGACCGCGTTGATACTAAATGGTGAAATTTTGATTTTCAAGACACTAAAATATGATTTTGTTTTTAATTGAACAGGTCCATCTACATCGAGCTTTGCAACTGTTAGACGAAGTCTTACACACAATGCCCATTGATGGAAATACAAGAGCATTAGATTAATGAAAATATTTACACAAAACTAAAAATTTATATTTTTTATTTTCCCGCTAAATGCATTTTTTGAATCAATGAAATTAGGTGTAAATCGTACGTCTGTATATTATGTACGAGTATATTATATATATATTAAATATTATATTTACAAACAGTACTGTAGGTACTAAAAGTACTAATTAGAAAATTGAAATAGTATAAATAATGCGAAAGATGCAGCCTCGTATCTGTTCTGACTTGGCCTGTTAGTGACTAATCAGTATGATTTAAAAACTAACGGGAGTATTACGTAATTTAATTACGTAATGTCGAAAGTTCCACAAATAGCCTTCTCGCTGTATTGATGATGGAATGATGGCTGTCAGAAAAAAATTATTCTAATACATATTATATATAAATTGTTAAGCGTGATTGATATATTTTTACAGAGTTGGTTTTAATTTCTTGCTATTGTCTTTTCTTATAAATGTAACTAATCATATTTAAGTGATTTTTGTATTTTTATTTTTAGACTATGCTATTATGCTATATTATATTATACTCCTTGTTGAAGTTCAAACTACAATTTATGTTTTGCAAACCTATCTGAAGTATACTTTTTTGACAGTATATTTACTTTTTTTTGGCATTTTTTGTTTATCTTATCATTAGTATGAAGCTTTCATTGGAGAAAATATTTTAAGGCTAATGGGGTTGCCAAATATGGACCACACAATTTTATACATATTAAAAAGAAAAATTGGTTTCACTTTTAATTATTTAGAAAAGCAACGACGTTAGTAATTTCCTTTACAAATATGTGGCAAGTTAAATATTCTATATGCACATGAATGGAAGTAGGTACATATAAATATGTTTGAAAAATTAAGGAGAGATTGGGCTATTGTGAATTAATTTAACCATTGTTTTTGAGAAGTTGGTACATGAAATGTTATTATTTCAGTTTTTCAGAGTTCCTCGGTTGACTGAGTATGTACTTAGAATGCTGGTTTAGATTTTCGTGGAATGAATCTACAGAGACGAAATAAATAGTGTATATATGTATAATGTCGGCCGGCATCTACACATAATGTATTGTGTTATGTGAATTTCTGACTTCAGTTTTACAAAAAATTAGAGGTATTCCTTGAGTAATGTGAACAATAAAGTTACTGAATACAAGATATATTCCTATAAGCACATAATAATATGTTTCTACATTTATTCAAGTGACAGCGAGTATGCTTTAGCTTTGATCAACTCGTAGGATCACTAGGATCACGTGGTTTTCGTTTCTCGCAAAACTGAAATTGATGTCAACCTGAAAACAGATTCGGATTTCCTTAATTCAGTAATATTATGTTGCAACTTTTGTTATGACTGTAAACGGAACTAAACTGCTTCTAAGCTAATGAAACGATGCAACGAAATATGACACTAGCTAGGGTTTCTTATTCTTAGTAAAAAGACTATAAATCGCTATGGTCACGGACCACCAGTGGCATTATTTCACATAAGATGGACTTAAACATACAACAAATCATGTCTCCTTTAAAGGAGTGAATTCACTAAATGACCCGTCGAACGAAGGCACGAATATGAATGGATTATGGGTGTTTACGAATAAACGTGGGACAGAATGCAAATTATGTTATCCGCAAAATAACATATGTGAGTTTGAGATCACACGTGCACGTTGTCACCAGCTAAATGAATAAATAGGAAGCCTGCTTCCTGGCATGAACATGCATTCTTCCCGCCCGTATGAATACATTGCATTTTCAACAATATTCATGCCCGGGTGTTTCGTAACCCTGTATGGTAAGCCTCATGGGTGCGGGTGCATACTGCATCTGCATGTCACTACTTTCTAGATAATTTTATGCCCAACATTATTAATTTGTGAACTTATTTCATAATACTATACAGAAAGGAAATTCATCGTTGGAGTCACCGCAGTTGCGTCGTTCCGTGTAGTTTTTAAATATGCAAAATTGAGTATCTGGTTATGCTTACTTGTGCATACTATATATTATATTTTAATTGCTTACTTATTAGTATTAGCCATTAGTATTATATAAAGCCATGTTTTTTCAAAATTTGGCACTTAAAAACAAGCAATTGCAACATTTGGAACAATTCTGAAGGGATCCAAATAGAACATTTTGAGACGTGTTAAAATGGAGGTACCTACTGGAATTTCTAATTAAAATTCTACTTCGGGCTTTTACATGACGACAATTTTCTTGCAATTTATTTTCTTGAAAATGTGCACTTGTGTAGTATTGACTCTTGGCCAATATATTTACTGTGTTTTGATTGCCGTATATTAATGTTTTTCCTTGTACTAAAGATTACATTATCATACAGTGGAGTTTGTTTTGCGATTGCCAATTTTCAAAACTAGGGAAAAAATTAAATTTTGCCATTCTTGTTACGGCTTCATCACGGTTAACATTTTGGCTTGCAAGTAGATCCCACAATATATTATTATTTTTTCTTTCCATGATTATTTTTAAACCACATAATATTGCATAAATTAGTTTAGAATGGCGTTATAGAAAAGATACTTATTCTCTGGATAGAAAGACAAGATAGCTGGGTAAGGGCTGTGCAAACAGTTTCCTATCCATGCAACCAAATGGACACGGGCAGGGTTTGGGCAGCCCTATGCCCAGTTATCTCGGCTTTGTATGCAAAGATTAAGTCTTTTTTCTGTAAGAGTGAATTAATGGCACACTTATAGAACCCTGTAATTTTATGCAGGCTATTATTTATTACTGTAGCATGTTATAAACAACTTATTTCCTGGTATTGTTCTTATCTCACGACACGATTAACCATTCTATAGCATAAGGCCTTGATCGAGTTCTTTGGCTTCAAATTTACATTTAGTATTTGAATTACATTATAATGGTCCTAGTGAACTCCCATCCTAATTCTAATAACTAACTTCTATTCAACACTATAATGGTGCCTCATGTGAACTTTATGAGTTATCGCGAACGTGCCAACACCGCAAACGAAAATGTGGGTATAAACTTACTACACTGCATGAATAGCCCAACAACAACGGCGGCTAGTATTATTTACCTATGTAATGTTGTTAACTATGTACATACTTTTTCATTAAGGTTCGATTACAGATTACAGACTATTACAGGAAGCTGACGTAGTGTAGTAGTATAGCAAGGAGCACAATAAAAATAATGAATCTTCAATTGTGAATGTGGACGGTCGTCCTCTGCATGAAAATAGAACCGTGTCCCGCGTTAACTGATCTCATAATATAGGAAACTACTTAACAAGGAAAAATTATTCTGTACTAAATATTATTATTATATAAAAATCTTTACCATTCTCCAGAAATGTAGTACCTTCTATGTTTTTTGCTCTAGTTGCATTTTTACAGCAGTAGTGTTTTTATGTAATGACCCCACTGACAGTGACAGTACTCAATGCTGGCACTAATATTATTATTACAGCTTCATAATACAAGCTGATGCTCCCCTTTCTCACTACAATGATAACGTAAGTACGTAGATTCCTAGAAATAAGGGGACGTCATTGTAACACGACACGACGATGCCACTCCATCCTCTTTACATTTACTTTATGTATTCCCTGAGGCTGGCGTGGCGGTATAGTTTCAGGTTCTACGGGTGTACATTGTGTTGTAACGTAGTGCAGACGTTTTTCGTTTTTGTAATCATAACAATTCCTATTCGCTTTATCGCAACTCACTCGATCACCAAATCACCATCAAGGTCTTCGACTATTATCGGTCTTTTCAGTGCAAACTAAATAATGGTAATTATTATAACAAGTACAAGCTAGGCTACTTCTACAGTTTTATCTCAAATCAAAAGTCAAAACTATTATTCACCCACCCAACCCAAGTCAGTCTCATCGTCAGCACATTATTATTTTGCTCCTGTTTCAGTGGAACACATTCAGTTATTTTTACTCATTACGACTTGTTTTAAGTTGTAACCTGTACACCTAAAGTAGGAAATAATGAAAAGTGAGTAAAATCGTATCTAACTAGCAAGAAAAATGGGAATAGAATGTGGAATTCATCTGCAGAATCCAACAAACAGTTATTTCCCTGGAGAGACAATCCACGGACGAATAGTTATTGTCAACGACAGCCAAAGGAATGTTAAAGGCAAGTTTGTGACGTTGAACTTTTTATGATAAGAATAAAAGTTTTTTTTTTTTGCTTTTATTTTATCTCTATATTCTTCTCCTTTCAGCATTTTAAGGTACCTTCCTACAGAAGTTTCTCAACTATCTTATAATTTAGATGCTTTAACTCTAATTGTCCAGGTCTCAAGGTGAGTTTTGAGGGGAAATGTGAGGTAAATTTTACCGAATCGGAGCGTCGTCGCCGGCCAACGATTCATCATAATCATGATCACACTCATGGCCACGGTCATGGCCACCATGAACGCCATCGTCACCAGCATGGTAGTCATTCCTCAGGTCACCACGACGATCATCATCATGGAAACGAAATCTCTGGTAGTTGAAATAAAGCAAACGCATAGGCATTGTGTATTTAATGACCACGGGTGCGACAGATGCAAATATGCTCCATTATGTGTACACAACAATTGAGGGTAATCCAAAAACATTGCAGGGAGAAAATGTAAGTACTAATTTATCGAATTCTATGAATTCTACAGATTATGAGACAGTCCAAGTTAGATGTACTGCCGAGGAAACATATTTGTCTTCAGAGCTGAACATTTTTGGAAATGGTAAGTTTGTTGCTACATAGCACATAGGTGTCTCAACTGTTGGCTTATACTCACCTTTATAAATTGGCGTCTTCTCCTCCAATAATCGCACTGCGTCCAAGTTTTAATTGAGTAGTATATTTTTAATTTTTACATGCATGTGTAGTAATCATTTATTAATCATTATAGATGGAAGTGATGTCATGATTCCGGCAGGGAGGTATGAATATCCCTTCACATACATTTTGCCGGTAATTTATGTAAATTCTATTTTTTAATAATATTGTATTTTAAAATTAGTGATGAACGTGTACTTTGAAAAGTATTTAACCTCTTAATGTTATTATCAACAACAAATTGCATCTTTCGCTATTTACAGCACGGTTTACCCTCTTCTTATGGGGGGTCTCACGGGAAAGTAACGTACAATATACGGGCTGTACTGCCCCGATCTTGGGCTTTCGATTGTAAAACAAAGACTACATTCCATGTCAATGGCCTTTTGGACTTGAACATGCATCCAGAGGCTCAGCAAGACAGTCAACTTCGGCAGCATAAAGACCTCGGATGCTGCTGCTTCGCAGGTGGTACTGTCAGCTTCGTCCTGAAATTACAAAAGCGTGGAGTCGTAGTGGGGGGTTTCGTTCCCTTTGTAGTGGAAATTAATAACGGATCCAACCAAACTGTCAAAGGAAGCATGTCGATTTACCAGGTAATAACACCGCGAGTATTAGGAAGTGAATAAATTAATAATTTAATATGAAGAGTTTATAGGTTATTTAGGAGTTGGGAGCAATCTATTTACGTCAGTTTAGACGGTGCTAAATTTTTTAATGTTTTCTGATTTTTAAAAGGAAGTTAAGTTTTATGCTCAAGGAAAAACCAAGACAGAAAAGAATGTAATTTGTACTGTCGAAGGACCGTCAATGCTAAGAGGGGAAGATGAGCTATGGAGAGGAAATGTGTTACAAGTTCCCCAGATCCCACCTACTGGACTTGGAGGAGGATGTCATCTTATTGATATCAAATATTTTCTTAAGGTAAATTCCTACTATGTTTAATTACTACTTTGAGGGCATCTATATGTACAAGCATGGATATAATTATAAACCTATATTGGCATCGTTTATTCTACAACAACAATAGGTAAACCATTATTACCTAGCATAGATTAATAGTATAATGCTACTTTACCTATAATAAATTTACTCCTTATATTTGTGAAACTCATAGATTGTACTATCCGGAACCGGGGTTTTCTCTACATTGGAAAGCAAGACGCCGATTATAATCGGTACGATTCCATTTCGCTCAACGCAAAACGTTTTTTACGAGCCACCTCCTCCTTATAATTCAGTTTCGTCAAGCTACAACTCACCATCAACAGGTCCTTCTGCTCCAGTATTTCCATCTCCAGCCCAGGCCCCAGCTAATACTAATATTGGTTTTGGCGCTCCAAATTCTGGCAGTGGTGGCTATCCGGATTCTTACTATCCACCGACAGAGAATTATCCTCCTGAGTACTCGAAAAGTGCAATAAATTGACGATAAGTAAAATACAAGTTAATATGATGACAATTTCACCACATTATTGGTTTCTTTTGAGTTTTTTAAGTTATTAGAATGTAAGAAATAATTATTTGACATTGCAACACGATTAATTGGAATGCTGATTTTTTATCTTTAAATGAATTGCCAAATTGTTTTTACTAATATCTACTAGTAAATAGATTATATGTGAAGCACCTATACTTACAGAAGCAAAAAGATGCAAAGGTACTTAATTATTTAGCACATAGGTACACATGTATTAGGAGTTATAAATTAACCAAAGTATAATATTCCACTCCGCTCCATATTCCTATTATTCTGAGTAATTTATCGTCGTAAATTTTCAGTATAAAATATCTTTATAGTATGTATGAAGTTTATACTGACTTTTTAAAGTCATTTTTCAATTTTGTAAACGAAAGTTTATACTTCTAGTTTCTGACATGTTTGTTCAGTTTCAGTTCGCATGAATTTATAGGTAATAATTTTATTAAATTTTCATTCCTTGTTCATCCATTTGCGTGATCTGCTGGACGATGTAAATTCATCATACATAAGTATATAATCAATCTATAAAAGTGCTGGTGTCGTGTTGATGTGAGGATTTTTCACATGCTATTTAATTGAAATAAGTGAATGAGATACAATAAATTCTTATTTTGTGTGCGGATTATCCCTGGAGGTATATTTATTTTTCCTTTTTCTTATTTGTAGAAGTAACACAACACAGAATAGATATATGTTGATCAGCATAGGGTTACCCCTAGAACAATCCCGAAGGTTGTTTAACTTTCAACGAGAAATTAAATAATGGCATGCAACATCCTAGTATAGATACTTATGTAAAAGTGAAATGTTCCGTCATTTACTCAAATAACATGCTGGGGAAATCAAACATATTTGGAAACTCCAGTTTAAAAATTGAACACTGAAGTGAGTTTGAAGTTTAAATCATTTTGGTCATTGTGGGGTGAAATTTGCCAGCCTCAGTATACTTTGTGAATGTCAAGGGAAAATAATAGTGGGGCTGCAAAATGGTAAAATTAACGGTAAATAACTACGAGGTGGAGCCTGAAGTAAGAAATTAAATAATTCTGTGTTTTTCAATTATTATGTAGTAATAGTTTGAAATTAGTTTGTAAACATACGACTAGTAATTTATTATTGTGCCGACGTTGAGAATGTCATTCTATACAGCTACAGCTGTAGTTAATTTTTAAAATATTTTGAATTGAGTCCAAAAACCTGCCTACTTATGCTATGTGAAGAGAACAATATGCATTTTTCAAAAACATGCGATTGGAACGATTTTTACTTGAAAATGGCATAATTATATTATTATGTTTTGTACTTTTAAAAAACCTGTAATTGTCTTTACTTGTGGTCATTAAATCTAAAATGCATCTAGTCCAAAATATCACAGCATAAATACACCTTTATTAGCAGGGAACAACGCGCTGCCAAAAAATATTCAATGTAAATATAATTGACATTTCAGTTACGCAAATGTAAATTACAATTTCAGTTTGTAATATAAATAATTTAAAAAAGAAATGTAAAAATTATTTTCGTACCCGTAAATTAATTATGTTCACACCGATTTGTGTGATTCTAGCGGAGGGGATCAAAATCGAGCAATTGCATGGCCTTCGTAATCGTACGCTTCCTTGTGAGTTCCTTTCCCTATATCACCTTAAACCATAGCAAGGTATTATAATTATTACTTTTTGAAATATTTGCATAATAGGAAAGATACAAACTCCCTGATCAATTCTGTGGTAAATGTACCCTGAAGGAAGGCACTATCGTTGTGATTCTTGTACTTCAGGTACAGTCGTTTAATTTACCTATATCTATTTGGAAGGACCACTGAACTCTCCTGCTATCAGCATACACCATACCTTATCACGTAAAGTACCACTATAAGTTAAATATGTATATTTACCATTAGACCATATCAGCCCTTGCGGCAGCATTTCTCTTCTCAACATTGTTTGTGTACCCCGATGAGTCGGATGAGTGGTGGTTCAACAGGTTCCGGGAAGACTATGACCCGTACATTTTTAATGAATACAGAACAGAAATAATCGACAAATATTACCCACGTTAGTATAATTTACAATTTTTAAACGCACAACTGCAACTGCATTATGTATAAAGCATAACAGTCGAGCAATGAAGTTTATGCTGTTGTGTTTAATAATTATTATAAAATAATAATTATGTTTTGAAAATAATAATTATGAAAGCATAAGTTGAATTTTACATTTGTCCGTAGTTTGGCGCCCTGTATCATATGTGCTGCTGGGTGTGGAGGGGAGTTATTTCGTTTCCGGATTTGGTGTCATGTATGGTCTTTGGTCGAAGGAGGTAAAGAAATAGTTTTTAGCAAAATCATAATGCTTGAATAAATTTAAAGTGTGCATTAAATAACTTTGTATTGTTAGAAAATGATTCGTCTTTAAAAATGATATTTAAACATTTTATACATTCCAAAGGCAAATCCAAAATTCTACCTCCCATGGCTGGGGTTAACAGGTATTCTGGTGGCATGCAATTTCCTTGCGGTCTTTTGCATGTTTGTCATGACGTGCGTTATCTCAGCATACAGAGAAATAACGGTCACATGGGACATTGTGCCCATGATTATTTGCTCTGGCTATGCTTGCGGTTGGGGATATGGTTTTCTAGTAGTCCTGGCTCATTATAAGGTATGACCTCGACTTCCTTTTTTTTATACACATGTTTGCTTTATTATATACCGTATTTCCTGTAATAGTAGACGGTCCTAAATACGGTAGTTTACTTGAGAGTAGCTTTGGAATTAAGTTTCAGTCTCATTCCTTGAAGGAGTCCGGCCATATTTAGTATAAATTAAATTTTATGCAATATTTTAATGTAATTTTTATGAAACGCTTTCGCTAATTTCAATCTTTCTTACACTTCCAGAGGCGCATGATTGTGAAATACTGGAGGGATTGGAAGAAGAAAGAGGGACAAGGTCATTGGGGCAACAATTCACGTTTGAATTAAAAAGTATCTTTGAGTTCTATTTACAGTCGTGCTTACATATTTTTATGAAATTGTGATTACAATTCACAGTTCGTGCATCTCAATGCTTGTGTAGAGCTATTATAAATACATAGACAATTTATTTTATTCTGGAAATCATTCGCAAAACTAATAACTTACGAACTTAATAAACTCAATAATATCAATGTACCTACATATTTACGTTATATTCATATCCAGCACGCTTAATAATGCAATACAAACTGTAGAGTAAAATTAATACATCTGTATAATAAAAATAAATGCAATTACTTTAAAGCAATTCCTAGTGGAACTATGAACAAATAACTCAATTCTACCAAATTCTCGGATCTGCAGTTTGCTATAGTTTGTATCTAACTTATCATTACAGTTCGTAGCTTGACTTGAAATTATAAATCAAAAATTCAGGATTATTCTTTTGGCTTAGGAGAGCCATGCAGACTTGCACTTTCCTCTTTTTTCTCAACGCTGGTACTGTTGTTGCTGGCATCAGTCTGATATTTCTTGAACATCATATCATTGATTTCCTTGTTCCTATCACCAATGGCGTGTACTCTCTTGGTCACAATTTGATCGTAAATCATATCCGTCCAAGTTGAAGCTGCGTGTCGATTATGAACACCGGGTAATGTCTTCTCTTGGTCCACTTCAGAGTCCGTAGTCGTCACACTTGATGATCTGGACACGGTTGCCAAGCCCGCCTTGGATTTTTCTACCCGTTTCGATGGTTTTGTATTCGTGGGTACCCCTAGATGACCCTGGAGAGAGAGTAGGATCTCATCGCGGCGTATCTGCTCAGTGATTTCTTTGCTCGTACTTTGTATTTCTTTTGCTATACTCACGTAAGATCATAATTAATGCATGATTTACTTTGCCTCTACGCATTAATTTATATGTACTACTGATAATTTTATCTATTTAGGTATTTATTGTGTGCTCACTTTTCGGAAAAGTGTCTAGAATAACCTGGACCCATCCATACATTTTCACTTTGTTTGCTCTCCACACTTTCCTGTGGTTCCGGCAGCAAATGTACATAACATAGAGGAGCAGCAAATTAAAGAAGCAGCATGCCTAATGTAGAAAGCAGAACAAAAAAAATGAGTATCAACAGTATCAGGGACTACCACGTATAATTTTTGATATCGTCTGTGAAGAAACAAAATGGGCCATATCCATTTGTAGCTAAAAACAATTTCCAGTATCTACAAAAATCTTGAAACATGTCTCGAAAGCATTTAAATAGAATATTTTGCACTTTTAAATATACTTTTGCATATGTAAATAGTACATTTTACACTTTTCAAAAACAGGTAAATAGAACATTTTATCCTTTTCAAAAACTCTTAATTAATATCACACGCATGTTTCTCATTTTGTTTTTATGACATAATAGTTCGATTTGATTCTAGCTTAAATTGGATATGGGACATTTTGGTTCTTCATAGACGATATATTGCTACTGAAGAAACAAAATTGCCGCTCTCAATTTTTTTTACTCAAATAGAGTTAATTTGAGTTTTCAGGACAAAAAGTAATAAGAAATATCTACAGCTACTTGCTTGTTTTACCGAAAAGTAATTATACAAAATTAAATACATTCTAAAAAATCGAAATCGGCAATTTTGCATTTAGTGCAAGTTATTGGGGATTTGCAATTTTGATTCTTCAGTATAGTTATATGTAATGGCAAATATCCATGTAAATTTGTCAACAAAATTTAATTTACAGCAGAAATGAGAAGCTGCACTTCCGGAGATGGTGTAAATCCGTATAACTGAATAATAAAATCCTTCTCGTGTAAGCACAGAGTTTCCGTGTCCATATCGCTGCAAATTAATACATTGTATGAAATCAGAATGAGTAATTGTAATTATACCAATCCCGTCAACTTCAACTGTAATAATTTATAGAGGTTCATAAGCTGTCAAATCATAATGTATAATGTGTAAGATATATTTTAGAATATTTAAGTGTATGGAGATATTATAACCGGTTAGAAACTCTCAATTTAAAATAGTAGACTGTATGGAATGACCAACTGGGTAAAACCCGAGCACATGGAGATAACGTGTGACATGTCCACCTGGTAAAAACAAAATCTACAGTGAGCCCAATATTGTTTTTGTTAAGTATAATGAATGTGCTACATATTTTCCCTGCCATTTAAAGCATAGCTAACTTGATAGCTGATACGCCAGCTGTCAGAACATTATCCTGTGATTTACTTTCCCCTGTAATAGCATCATTTTTATCTCCTGACTTTAGCTCAACTTTCCGGTTCTCTTGCATATTCCATTCGGACCAAATCAAGGAAACGTCAGATTTTCCAGGAATATTATACATTTCTTGCTCAGTCTCAGAGTACGGCTCCAATGAATCTTTCGAGTATCCGCCTGCCACAACGCGGAGTTTGTATTTTCCATTGTATGGAGCATAGCGTTGCTGAGCCTAATTTAATTATGAGCATGGTAAGAGAATGTCAAGATGGCAAGATGAATTAGGTAGGTATTTGAAAAATAATGACTAATAATAAATTGGGTTAGTAAAAATCTTGAATTTTAGATCCCAAAAATAAATAAATACAAGTATCTACTCACAGCATTAAAAATCTCAAAGTATAATACAACTTCAAGTTTAGAATAAAAGCAATAAGGTTCTTTTTCATAGCAGTCACCATCCATTCCAATCCATTCTGTTGGACTCCTAAATGAATTGATTTGATTAAATTTATGAAAAAGGTTAAATTTTAGCAGATAGGTATAATATCTAGCCTACAATCTTTTATGCCCAGGTATAATTTTTATTCATGTAATCGCATCCATAATAAACTTACTTTTACTTAAAAAATTAAAAGTAAGATTTTAACTTTTACCAACCGAAATCTCAAGGATCGTAACGATTGATTCGAATTAAACTGCAACTCGGTCCCAAACTGACACCCGACGTACACATCAGTGTGAATTGAGTCCTACATTTAACATAACATAATATTATATGTATACTAATAAACAATGGAGTAGTGCCTACTGTGTTTCAACAGTGAATAGTTCAGCCTTACAATACTACAGTCAACAGCTACTACCAATGCCCGCGCTCAAACTCACTCCACGATATTCCTGTCCTCCTCCAGGTAGGCAGTTGCCGAAGCCCTTAATAAAATGGAAAGTCAAAGGAATCACGCTGAGATGTCCACCGGGGAGATTCTGCTTCAATCCCGCTGTTTATAAATTACAGAGACATTAATCTCAATTACTGTTGCCAAATCATTGCGAATATTGTATCATTATATTTGTCCGTTAATCCTTTCTGTACATAAAAATATTCAGTGTCTAAATTAAAACATACAAGAGATAAATGTATGGAAAAAGTTCAAAAAAACCGAAATGGAAGTCTTATATTATGTAGTCGGAATAAAAACAATTAAAACTGTAAAAGTGTCCAACATTCAATAGACCGCCGACCGGATTAAAAATCAAAACAGATTACTAATGGTTAATGAACCACGTCGGAACACTGCGATCCCTAACTGCAGAATGAATAAAAGAATCACCAACCGTCCTTATTAACAGATAGATAAATGTCAAATATCCCAGCTCCAATTTTCGCATTTATAGTTCGCTCTGTTTCCACAGACAGTATTGTACCATTTCCATTGTCAACAGTTAGTTGTAAAAGCGATAATTTCTGAGTTTTGTAATTTGTTTTATCTGAAAACATTTGGTGGTTTTTGTTTTATGATTTTTGTCATCTTATTTTAATCCTACATTTATAAGAAATAAATAAAATAAAATAGCTAAATAAGTTCCATAATTAACCAATTAATTTTCTCATTCAATTTACCAATGCCTGACTTGATAGTGACAGAGAAGGATAGTTGGATTTTTACGACTTGGTTATAGTCCAGGTAATACCTTGGCATCATCCTAAATCCCAATTATTATTAATACAATTATTTTTTATTATTAATATTCGTTGAAAATAACATGATATTCAACTCACTGTTTTGAACTTCGGGTATCATCCTTTAGCCTCTCTGTACACAGGAGTAATTTTAATTAGAGCATCATCATTATTATAGTATTAAGAAAAAAATGTCATTGTTTAATGAAGAGTTATTTGCAATTAGAATCAACCCATTTTCTGAATTATGAATATTCTTTAAGTAACTTCAAGATTCAGGGTGGAAATGAAATGAAGGGATTGAAAATTAAAGTGAACATACTAAAACTACTGGGATCCACAATGATTCCGGATAATTCTGGATCACCACTAAAATATTTGAAGAATCCTATCTCTGCCTCCTTTCGTCTGGCATGTATCCATCTGTTCCATATAATTAAAAAACGAAAAGAGCTGTAACCACTTTAAAAAAAACTGCGGTGGCACGTACATATTTTAAAATGATTAAAATAAAATTAATTAAAGAGAGATTTATTTTACTTTGTAAAAGGGTCTTTGTTGACATGAGAATAGGATTCTTCCTTTCGGTTTAGAAAAGTCATATGAACCAGGGAGTAGGCGGAAGCTTGAAATGCCATCAGGGCAGTATATGTGAGAGCTAAGCCTAAAGAATGGTGCTGAAGTGGTGGTCGGATCACGAAATGCTGTAGAAGAAAGTATTTATTATTTAAATTATTATTAATTTAATACATTAATGATGACAACTACAGTTATGTATAGCAAAAGTCATTTGCATGAGGTAATTAAGTATATTGCATAAGTAGGTATATAATCTTACTGCAAGTGGATTCATTGTGAGAGAGTAATTTTGGTAAATGACAGCATCTCCGTATGGGCAGTAAGTTTTGAATTTCATGTTGCCTTCAGAAAAAACGTTTTTAAGGTTTTTACTCGCATCCGCTTTAACCTCAGCGACTTTCTATATAGCGTTTAGTTTAAAAACGAATTTATATATTTTAATTAATTATAATATATGCATATACATATATATGTAATGTAATGTATGTTTATATAGGCAAAAAGTAAAACAAATTTAGTCACGTAATGATCCTTACATTTACATGTACTAGAAGTCTCTCTACAAATTTATTATTTCTTGCAATTAATGCCCAAGGTACTTCCCTCTTTCGTACACCAGTGATACGCTTTTCGTGATCAACAATTGCAACCATCTGAAAAAAAAAGATCAATAATGCTTTCAGCCAAAATAAAACGGTTGAATAGATTCTGCTAATTTGAAAAATATAACTTAAAAATCGATATGCCTGTAGGTTTGAACATATTGATTTTGCTTTTCAAGATTAGCAGTAATGTTATAGATATCTGAATATTTGTATAGTTTATGTGATATGGTTTCTTGAAAACAAAATGCCTTGTAGGAAATAAATTGAAAAGCATGACAAAAGCTTTAAAAACAAAAAGGTCGGGGAATGACGCGGGCAAAGCAACAGACAAAACTAACGATAAGAAAGTTGGTATGAAGTCACAAATTGAACAGGAATATAAGTTGGGTTGGAAAGCTGGATAGAAAGGAAAAGGAAACTCATAATGAGGGACAAGACCTTGTGTCCAGGAACGGAAGCTACTTAAGTATGAGTTACAACAAGGGAGGTAATTTGATTACTACGAATAAGAAAGAAATGAAGGGTGAGCTACTTTACCACTATCGGACTAGATACAAAGGTCGGAGAGTCGGAGTAGAAATGAAGTCGAGGCTCAAAGCTGTTGTCGCCGCTCACGCTCGATCGCCGAAGTGGAGCTATAAGTTTAAACGCAACGTTTATTACATATTTAAGCTTCGGCATTGCCGTCTTGAAGAAGCATTACCGGGCGTAATTCATTTTTGAAGAGCATACAAATCATACGGAAAAAATTATTCGAATTTTAAGTCATTATAAATATTATTTCGTTTTAAAACTTTATTTAAGCTGTTAACTGTTCACACCTTCAAAAAGCATGAAACTAATAATAATAAATCAGGCAGGTTTTGAAAACACTACAATGTAAACGCAGAATTGAATTTTGCAGCTTTCAACTCAAAGAATAGCAATTTCTGTGAACACAATTTAAAACATAAAACCAGAATATTATACTTTCATATGAAATAATTATACCCCTTTAAAAAAAAGATGCTAGTACTTTGAAAATATTTATTACAGTTATAAGCATAAGGTTGTTGATTTTCTCCATTTGAAAGAATGTAAACACAGCGTATTACACATTTCTAAACAAAAAAGAATTCTTTAGGCATCGTAAAACTTCTGAACAGAACTCCATAACTGGGAGTGAGCATAATAATACATACATTGTAAGTATTTGGGTAAAAAGGATTCAGTAAAGAAATTTAAACTAATATTAGCACGACTCAATAGCTCTTTTTATTCATAATATGCTCTTCTTGCAATTAGCAATAGAAATACGATTCGAATCTTATATTTAAAAAATTGCTTTAGGCCTGCAACATTTTGGGACTTGAAAACGTTTTAGGCCTGAAACGCTTTGGGACTTGAAAACTTTTTAGGCCTCCAACTTTTTAGGAATTGCAAAATTTGCAGGCCTAAAACGTTTTCTAGTCCTAAAGCGCTTTTGGCCGGCAACGTTTTAGGACTTTCAAACACTATATAGCCTTTTTTGAACCAGTCTATGAGTTTTGGACATTCTGATCGGGCAGGAACTTCCCTAATATTTGCTGATACTTCATGTGAGTAAATTTAAAGCATGTTTTGAACTTAAGGAAGCTGCGTTTGCCTTTGAAAAAATGTTGACCCGAATATTCTAGTCTACTGACGCTGCTGAGCGCGGTTGTAGGACATTATCCCCCCAGGACATAATCCCCCCCCCCCGGACATTATTCCCCCAGGGCATATTCCCCCCAGAACATTTTCCTCCCAAATCGTACCGAGGACATTTTCCTTCCAGCATTAAAAACACATAACCAAAATGACCGAGTGTTCCTTTACGGAAAATTTGTGTATTCATAGATTTTCTCCATAATATGCAAAAATCTTAAGCGGAAGTACCAACATTCTCTTTTTCCCATTTTGTTGTGAAGTAAAGATTACGCAATTATTTATTAATCAAAGGCAACGAATGTCATGTCATTATTATTGCAAAAATCTTGTAGCCTGACCTCAATGCAAACCATGCTTGATTAAACACCAATATGGAATCTACAGAAATCTAACAGAAATTCGTTTTTAATAGGTTATGTGTATGTATAGTAAAATCTGCGCTGAGCTAGGTAGTGAAGTAAATCATTAAAATGGACATTAATAATCATAATATTTACGGTAAACTTTGACACGTAGAAATTGTTGTACTTCATTGTTACTTCTAATACTAAATATAAAATTGGAATATGAAAGATATAAAAGTGCTTAAAATTATCATTTAAATCTTAGGAGCATAATATAATAACGAAATAATATATTCTAGGTAAATATAACTTAAGCTTGGTAATACTGAATATGTCATCGTAAAAAAAGGTACATGGTTAAGGATCTATAAAATCTATGAATACACAAATTTTCCGCAAAGGAACACTCGGCCACATTGTTTATGTGTTTTTAATGCTGGGAGGAAAATGTCCTCGGTACGATTTGGTAGGAAAATATCCTGGAGGGATAATGCCCTGGGGGAATAATGTCCGGGGGGATTATGTCCTGGGGGGATAATGTCGAGGATAATGTCCGTATACCGCTGAGCGCATTACATGATCTTCCACACGTTTTAGGCGGAGTTTTAAAAGAACAGTTTTTTCAAAAAAGTTTAATTATTACTGTTCTTGTGATCGCGCTAAGCGTGTTGTGCTATTTAGATTATGATCACAGTAGTTGGAATGATATAACGCACTTTAAAATTAGTCAATTATTTCAAAAGATTGATAAATTATGTCTTCCAAGTAATTGAATATATGAACCAATAACCAATAATATCATAGCAATTTAAGAATACCTCAAACAAGCGATCGCGAGAATCAAAAACAAGAGAGAAAGGACGTCCATCGTGAAGTCCAGGTGCGTCAGACAGATGTGTACGGATCATACTGTAGCCTGGACTGGGGCGGAGTACAATCTGATCCAGCGTTCCAGTGGAGCCCCAAAAGAGCTGCAAGTATTTATTATTAATACAGCTGCTGAAAAAATCGCTTTATAAAAACTGGACAAAACTTAATATAAAGAAGCATTATTCCACATCCATCCATATGGATATTATAAAAATACATTTATTTTGTCTTTAAAAATGCTGGAGAAATATTTTCCTCATGTATTATTACTGATGTAGTTATTCATAAGCGCTAAAAATTACATGTCGCTTTGAGGTTAAGAATGCAAAGTGTCCTCCAGAGGAAAACGCCATAACTTTGATCACATGATTAGTTGCCATTTTGATAAGTTTTTCGTAAGCAGTGTCTCGCTTGTCCTTGTCCACTTTCAAAAATTCACTATTTTCCTCTGCAAGAAGATTTAGTTCTTGCTCACTTGGGAAACTTCGTAAATATGCAAACGACTCTCCACCATTGTTGCTAGTGTATCAATGTTACTTTTGTAAAGCACGTAATTATAGCTATACATATAAATATAATGGCAAAATTATCCGGCTTCCTTTTAGAACCCCTGTGATTTTCTGACTGTTGATAATTACCTGTGAACTAGTCTGTTTCCATAAAGGAACATTTGACTATTACTTTGTCTGGTGTACGTCATTCGATTCAGGTACAAATCATTATAAATCTTATGTCGATTCACGTAATGGCAATGCTTCTTAAAGTATGATATTTCTTGTGCTTCATTATCCGCTTTAGCTCGATGAAAGTACTTTTGATCATAATTTCTCAGGTTGTTAACTTGCTGAAAATCAATATTTTTCACAATTTAGACGCTACTTGAAGATGTTGTTAGGTTGTAAATATGTAATGATTAATTAAGGGACATTACATCGCAGTCACAGTACTGTGTATATACCTCCGTGTGAAAATCAACACATGGCCTCCTTGGAAGGATAGACTTAATTTCCCATATCTGTTTCGAATATGACTTCCGGGCTGAATACAAAAACAAAAACAAAAAACAGAGAAAATCGATCCCTTTTACATTGCATATACCTATATTTTATTATGCAGTGTCTGCAGTAACTCAGAAATAGTGAGTTAAATTGGGGATATTTTATTTGTAAATTTTAAAATAATGGGAACCTTACGAGTGTGTTGGGCAATGATAGTAAAGGATAAGTACGCTTCCTTCGTGGCCATTTTTAGTTTATCGTTGAGCTGGGATGCAATCACTTCCGCTGTTCTAGGATGAAAGATTTCCATTTCAACCATAACTTGAATAGTTTTTATTTGACCATTTACAGGGCTCGCATCCACAACCCAACACTCTTCTACTTTAATGGCTTTCTTGTCAATTTCAAAATATTTTGCTACAGCAAGTTTACAAATCGAGTCCGGCTGCGACATGGACTTTTCATCTTCACCAGACCTTTCTTCCTGGTCTATGTTAATGTTCTGCTGCTCCTCAACGTCGTCCATATCTTGTGACTCTCCCAACTTCTGCCATTGGATCGCTTGCCCTTCATAAATAAACACATGGGCTTTGCTATATGTCGCGAAACCACGGTCTAGTCTTAAATGTAGTAATTCATGAATTTTTGTGAATGTGAAATACATTTCAATTAGTTTTTAAATCCTAGGTCGTTTACAATTGCCAAAGTATACCTGGTGCAGTGAGTTCTCCCATCCAGATTTCCTATATATAACGTGGAAAATTAGCCAAAAATATACATGGCGCGAATTAATATTAACTTTAATGCATGAACAATAGTGCCTATTTCATTATAACCATTAAGATCTTTAACCGTACAATACATATCAGCTAAATGGAGTATCGAGTATCAGTAAAAAATCGAAGCAGTTAATTGATTGAGTTAATTAAAAAATTTCAAGTGGCGTACCTGGTCAACTTGCTCAAGGCTTGACTTGGCAAGATCAGAGTTAGCCTTGGTGGTTGTTTTCACTTCAATGTATCGATAAGTAACAGCTACAATGGAGTCAACTGATTGAAATGCATATCGAGCAACTCTGACAATCTTAAAACATTTTCGTAATTTTTCACTACTGATGGCTTTCAATGCCATGTCGGCTTCCACCGTTGAATTTGAATTACCGTACACGACAACTAGACCACTCTGTTGACACAATGATTTCTTTCGTCAGATATATACATAATGTGACATCAGTGAAAGCGAAAAGAAAAGTGAACCTTAGACCTTAGGTACTGTAATATACATACAGTACAATAGACCTATACACATTCGAAATCAGTATTCCCGTCTAAATACGTAACATCCTTTCCCTAATTAAACAACATTAAAAATACTAAGCTAAACAAATTACGTTTGTAACAAGAAGAATACGATCCCCCATTGATATTGCTTCGTAGATAGCATGTGGACTGGGAGAACTGTGATACTTTAAAGGTTTAAATCTTGTTCGGTAGTACGTTCCGGGCCAGTCTTCCTGGCTGAGTGAACCGTCGTTCCTTGTAAAGTGGGGAACGGGGTAGTCTGGATTCTGACCGTAATAGCTTTGCAAATTACAGGATAGCCCATGATCAAAAATGGTGGCATTATCATCTGATTTATTTCCCATCAAGGGATTTCGTCCCCAACGCATGAGATGGATATTCTGCAAGTCTGGGTCGCTCATAATTATTAAATCTGGATCATAAAATCCTGAGAAAAGAATTATGGGAGCTGAACCGAACCTATTTAATGAAATCATTGAAGAATATGGATGCTTTTATTGTAGTACTAATTGTAAGTTCACATCCTATATAGAGTGACGTCTCTATAGGTACAATATGCGAGTAAATTAAGTGTACATATATATACCTGTAGGAAAATACTTACGTATATTGAGGATCAATAAAGTCTTCAGAGTCCAAGGGGTGATGTGGTTCATCGACCAAGTCAGCCAAAAATTGTTTTGTAAGTGTGCTGTCATCTGTTTCTCCAATTCGTATCTCGGGAAAATATTCAAATGGCTGGGGCTCGCTCTTACTGCCTACTTCCACAAACTGAGCCCCTTCAATTTTACGAGCGTGGAAGGGAGATACATGAACCCGGACCCTGGTACAGAACGAAAAATTTGTATAAATTTTTTATTATTTAAATTATCGTAAAAAATAAATGCTATGCAGTGGACTAATATTTATAATACTCCTTTACATCGCCTTAGTGAATTCATCCACAGACTCCACCGTAACTTCAAATATAGGGCTCTGGAGAAAAACCAAAGGTACTACAAACGCTGGGTAGCACATATCTAAGTAGCAATGGGGTGCGTTTGGATTTTCTAAATTAAAGTCAATCATTGATACTTTTTATGGTAGTATACTAACATTAAGTAACGGAATGTCAAAATAGAAAATGCCTGTACAGTTGCGAATAATTTTTTTTTTCTGCTTTGTAGTAACAAAATTGTGAAACATACGAGGTGTTTCCGCATATTCCTCATCCGGTTCCAAGTTAATAAGAGCCCCTGTACTGATGATCTGAAGAGCACTTTTCATTGTGGTTCTTGCTGTTTGAGGCCAGTATGATAAAACTATGGTGGGGTAAGCTCCATGCATTATAATTCGATAGTAACTATCATCATAATAGCCCGAATCGCATACAGCCTGATCACATACAATGATACAATATTAATTTTGTGAATAAATTTGAAAAACAAATAGCTAAACCTGAAAAAGTGTATATGCTATACAGAAGTAATCGTATGTCCATAAAATCATTACTTAATCGATTTTTGTATATTTATTATAAACTATTCACCCGCACAAGAAGAAAGTAGGGAAAGACAAAGTATCCCTCACTGTCCCCTTTTTGTGTGGGTTGAAGAAACTTTGTGATATCTGGATCTTGCAACTTTTCTGTCACGTCGAATGAACCCTTTTCATTAAAATAAGTACTCCAAAGTCGATTGGGTCGTCTGGACATGGAAAAATCAATAATCCATCGGCAGCTATTGAACTCTGTTAGTGTTGCAGTACGTTCTCCATGTGACTGATTTTGAAACCCCGATAATAAATATATTGTCCATATAAAACGCAATGGTGTCATTGTTTTTGACGAGAAAATAAAAGTAAAACAAAATATATACTTAGGAGTATATGCCGTAAATTTTAAAATATTTTTGTTCTGAAACCCAAAGCCAGACCTATAATGGGTATTCGTTTCTTCATTTATGTGACCGTATAACATAATATACTACAAATTTTAAATGACACTATTCAGTGTATTTATGTGGGCTTTTAGTTATTATTCCCTAAGTGACAAGGCAAAGTGACGTCAAAACTATACGCTGTCATGACGACTTTCTAAGATGAAAGTTGGCGTTGGTAGTCTTTACCAAGTCAGGCTTTGTGAGATATTTGTTATTACAGATGCAAAAAATTTATGAAAATAAAATCCCAAGGGCTAAAGCCCTTGTTTAAGGGTAGCCGTAACAGCAAAATGATTTCAAAATTTAACACTTCATCGATTTTTTTTAAATTTCCCGTCAGATCTTGAATTCCAAATTTCGTCCGACACTAATGAGCTTACACATAAATGGTATTCCATTTGAACGGTCAAGATCAGGCGAATCTAATTAACTTCAGGTTACGAGCCGATCATAAAAGTGTTTGAATTTAAAAAAAAACAAAATCTATAAATGAAATTTCAAAAAAGCTTCCCAATTTCAACGAGTGATATACCATTTTGAAAAAAATAAAAAACCAGCATTTGTTTGACTTTTTTGGGCCACATAATAATTTTTAAGCTGAACTTTTAAGAAAATAGTTTTCAAAAAACTTCCAATAACTCTTGCAATCACACGATAAACTTCACCGCGTAATTAGATTCTACCAATCATTACCGTCTGAATGGTATATCACTCGTTAAAATTGATCACGTATTTCAAAATACCGTTAAATTATGTAAATCGGTAAAATGATAGAATGTTGAAGGCAGTCAACGCTGTTGAGGCGACTTGAGACAGGTGAATGATAAGATGAGGGAAAGAATGAGAGTGATGACAAATAAATCACGAACTAAATGATGTGAAATAAATAAAAAAAAGTGTTAATTCCAACTCTGTGTTAAACTATTTAAAACTATGAATAAAATCTATCAAATAGGAATAAAATGGTAGGATATATTGCATGAAAGAAAAATGTGAACACAATTTAAGTTATATCATGTAGGTCGTTATATTTTTCAGAAATGTCTGAAATAATTTACGAAAGAATTATGAACCCCGCTCAAAAAAGGACCGAAGACTTTTGAGCGTAGTTGTAATATAAATGGACAAAAAGGTTTAATTAAATTTTTAATTTGCAGTACATACATATGTAATTAAAAGTATACTGGTTGAATTGTGTAGTTTGTCAAAAGTAAAAGTATATAAGTATATGGTACTCTTGCCTCCATGATATACACATGAAGGAGTCGGTAGACTAAACACAACATTTAATGTGATTTAATAAACAAAAGGAATTTATATTTTAAATCTACCTGTGAAAGAAGTATAGGCGAATTCTACAAGTATTTGCATGCTTGAGTACAATGTGTAATACATAGGTACAAATCTGAAGCTTTGCTTAGTGTTGGATGACGACTTAATTGTAACTGTAATAATTATATAAACAACCAGTAAGTAGTACACACATCTATTGTATATTGTACATGTCTTACTAACAACGCAAAATCTCAAAATTGGTATATGGAAGTATTTCATTATTCAATAATATTTTTAATAGTATCAGATAGCGATAAGGAGGAAGGAAAATTTATGATATAGTTAATATAGATGATATAGGTAATATTGTTACCTAATTAATATAAGTAATATGTAGCTGTATAGAGATATCTATTTATCAATGATTCAACACTGAATTCACATCACAATAGTATTTTGTCGAATAATTATCGTTAGAGCCACGAAATTCATAATATTACTATGTTTTTAAGTAGTTTTTAAACATTTTAATTTTTTTTTATAATATTCTTTCAAGAGCGAAAATGGCAACATCTAGTTTAACCATCTAGACCTACTACAATATAATATATTATGTATATTTATATACAGCTTGATTTACATTGTTAACGTATTATTCACGTATACAATACCCATTTCGATTACAGGCACACCACTACTCACAACTGCTAATCTGCACAGCAAATTTAATAGTTTTTCATTGTATTGTTTAACACTTATATAGTACAATAATCTAATTACTTTTTTTTAGTCATTTCAATTTAATATATTATCTCTCTTATTTCTAGGTATATATTTTGTTTACATCCATAATATACATAACTATTTATTTTGTCCTATTTTCTAATTGCTACGTATATTACCTTCTAGTAATTGTAAATACATGTGTGGAGCATGCAGTCTCTACGGAGAAAGGAATCCGTATTTATTCGTTATAGAAGAACATTAATTGCCTATAAGAAGAACGGCCGTTGTTGACGAATCTGACGAAGGATGATGATTTTTTCTTACAAGTGTATCGCTTCAATCGTAGCTCTCAGACTCCTGCTGCACCATGTTCATCCGACGAGGACTTTTGACATGGAGCGTGGCAATATGAGGGCAAAGACAAGGAATGGAGGAGAGGATAGGACTCTTACGTTGTTGAATTAATCCCAACTCTTTCTTGATAAACTGTGCTATCAGGATTTGAGGTCTGAGTTGCCATTCGTTCATAACTTCCTTTGCTGCTAAAACCTGTAATAAATTAAAAAATTACAGCTAACTTTAGAATTGGTGTTGTGTATCGACTTGCGGAAGCTAACTCCTTTTAGCTTTTGTGAAAAACGTATACTTAAATTCAGGCCCTATTTGTTTTTTAAATTTGTTAAACGCCTTTTTGTTTTTTTTCAATATTTTAAGTATGTACATATATTTGGATATTTTTTCTGTAAGACATCTGCCAAAAATAGTATGGGAATAAAGTAAACTTTTCTAATATTTCTAATAGAAAAGTGATTGCAAAAGATGATTGAAATGATATAGGCCACCGTACCGCTTCCTGGCAGTAACTGCAGCTAACACGTGACTGCCGAAAAATAGGATTTAACCCTTACTTTATTGCTATATGTACTACTGTATTACCCATATCAAAGCATACCATATCGTCTGTGAAGATCCAAAATGGCCCATATCCATTTGTAGCTAAAAAAATCCTCTATCTACAAAAATATTGAAACATGTCTTGAAAGCATTTAAATAGAATATTTTGCACTTTTAAAAATATGTAAAAAGAACATTTTACAATTTTTTAAAACATGTAAATAGAGCGTTTTAGTCTTTTTGTAAACATGTAAATAGAAAATTTTACGCTTTTAAAAAAAATGTAAATAGAACCTTTTACACTTTTCAAAAACTCTTAATTAACTTTTATGCATGTTTTTCATTTTATTTTTATGACATAGCTCATTTTGATTCTAGCTTAAATTGGATATGGGTCATTTTGGTTCTTCACACACGATATGTATATCATTTCCTATTAAAGCCAGAACCTGCATGGTATGCTTTTTAGGAACTGGTCAATATAGCAGTAAATCGTATACAGTTTTGATGGCTAGCAGAAAGCTGTGTGTATTTCCTATTATTCTTCAACAAACAATTACAGGTAAATACACATATAATGTTTAAAAAAACGGGAGCAAGCAAATATTATGGAGACAGATCAAATAAAAGTAAACCCACTTGATCCCCTTTGAGACGGTCCAGTAAAGCTACACAGACCACAGCTGCTCGAATTCCAGCATGATGAGTCAATGCAGCAAAAGCTAAGGATTCCATTTCGATGTTGGTAACTCCATGACGATTCAGCTCACAAATGTACGATATTTTTTCTTTCTCCGAATATTCACCTGAGGAGACAAAGAAGTAGTAAATTATCGTGCTGATAATTTACGAAATTTAATTAAAAATATAATTGAATCGTTTTACTGTATCACATCACTTACATATACATCCATCCAGCCGTGCTTGACCTGTAATAAAGAAAATATTAATAATTAAATATATATATGTGTGAAAGTTGTATCTTTCAGCATATCCATTCCTTTATCATACTATATGCCATGATGTGGTAATGATATCCGATAAAGCAAAAATACTACTGGTACAGACTTCAGGCAGAGTCATGAAGGAAGACGTATATGTACCTTCATAAAAGTCATCAGTGCACATGGTTTTTCCCGAGACCGTTTCGTAGGCATCATCTCGTTCATTAGCTAAAGCGAGGAGTTCATCTCTCAGCCGTCTATCCAACTTTGAGGGACGACGAACTTTTCTCCCGAGTATAGTCTATATCACAAAATGTATTGCGTCATCAAATTCAGTTCTCAAAGTATGCAAATTTAGTTTATCTATTCTCTCAATTTCAATTTATTTTATAATTGCGGTATAACATATAATCAACTATTCCCTGATCAAACTCAGAGTCAATTAAAAAAAAATTGGGCACACAAGAAAGGAAGAGGAAGAACTCACCAGCTCATGATACGGCTTCAATTCCGCATTCAGTGCTTCGTCCGTTATAATGACATTTCCACCTTCAATCCCGATTCCCCCACAAGTTCCAATTCTGAAAAAGATGGGATCTTTTGCTCTTGCATGGTACATGAGTTTGATAACTTCATGGAGTAAAATAGACACCGATGGGATTCCCATCCCGTGCTATATATACAAAGAAATCACAAAATCAATTTTGCTTTCCATTTTATGTATGTATAGGTAAATATAAAAAAATACAAAAACTATAGCTATACTACCGAGTAGTTTGTGTGATGTAGGGCAACATGTATAATAGACCAATAATAAATCATTTCTGCACTCCCTCTTGTCACTATACTCTGTCTGAGGTAAGCCAAGGGGGAAATATTGCAAACAAACTTATATTGACGATAAATCGAAACTAAACGAACTTGTCAATGTAAGACACCCCTAAAAACGAAAATCGATGTACATATCTTCACCGGACGGACCCACACTGAGAAAATATAAAATAGATTTACAATAGATTTTGGTGGACGACGGACGAAATAAAATACAACAAAAAAATCGAACAAAGATTGACAGAGCATGTTTTCCCACCGACACAACTATCATAACAAAGGAAGACTAAACAATGCTCGAGAAAAATTTTCTGCACCTAGTTTGAAATGACAGGAAAGAAAGTTGCTGTTGACTGCTGACTTTGTTCAAATTGAAATGGAACGTTGGAAGAATTGAAAGTTTGAATTAGCTTGGAAGAGTGACTCACTGAATAATTTTGGCATTCTCGTTTTTTATAAAAATAAAATAGGAAAAAAACAAGTTAGTGTGGGAGACGTATGGGGAAAAGTCTAAAAGCTTAAAGTGTAAAATAGTGTAGATGTGGGCATCTCAAGGAAAACTTGAGGCCAGGCTCAAGTCTCTCTTGCTTGAAGAACAGCTTTGACTTGTGTATTTTCTCTCACAATAAAAAATAAGTTTCACAATCTCAGATTCTAGGTAGTTTTTTGTTTGCCTTTTATCTTTCACTTCCACAGTCCACAAGACGTGCTTTATGTACCCTACATTTATTACACAAATATGTATAAGGTAGTGTTTAAGCAATGACAGAGAAGCTCTAGGGAAAGCGAATAGCAGTTTGTCTTCGTACGGAAAAAGAAAAAGTTAATGATAAATTCACAATGTACAAAAAAGGAGTACAGAGCCCAACTGAAGATATCTTAGGAAATCAAGCTTTCCGATTCCGATCTCCAAGAAATGAAAATACAGTCAGGCATATAGATTATGTACCCTGGCGGTGTCCTCTTTCATTGCTTGGAGGTTATATGAGGGGGAAAAAAAGGTCGAAATTACTTACACTGACGGAAAGCACGGGCCCGACTTTGTACATGGAGTAACGGTAAGAGTATTGACTAATGTCGAGAAGCTGTGTTCCCGCCGGGATTTTGTGGCCAATTTCTCGCATGATGAAATATGCAAACTCTTCCATCCTTTTCGGTGTACCGCCTATGCAAACAAACTGGAAGCAAATATCCATACATACATTTTATTAATCCAGAAGCATTGATCAAACAATCTATGTATATTTAGTGAGATTGTGTTTATGCGGATATATATATTGTAGTTTGTTTTTCTTCCAGATGGAATCCGAACAACAAAACGTCAATGCATAACTCAGTGTCGTCCATGTTCACTCCAAATCCAAGAACAATCAACAAAAAGGATAGAAATTGTATTGGATTTGCTTATAAATTGATAAATTTTTACGTCTCTCATACCCTGACATCTTGAAACATTTCGATCAGATCATGGGATTCACTTCCTAAAGCTAAATGGTACAGGATATCCTGGTCCATCAGCTCAATGTGTGGATTTCGTAATCGTACGGACCCATTGGTGTACCTATAAAAAGAAAAAACCACATATAAAATAAATGGCGATGGTAAAAGTATGTAATTGTACCTATATAGGTAGACTGTATAAGCACGCAAGTATATATATATTATTATATAGGCATCGGATTTACACAAGTCACACAATTCACAATAAAACATTACATTGGCGAATTAAGTAAGACTGTCTTAACCGAAAGTACATGGGATATCTGACAAGTAAGTAAGTAGACCATTAAGGAGAGTTTTCGCTTTATAGTGCTTCGGTGTTAAGGGAGTACATCAAAGCACAGACAGACAATAAAGATAAATTATCCTTAAGTCGTAAATAATACCATCCTTCGTTAATGCTATATCGCTATCGCTATCACGTTCCAAACGATGCGACGTGAAGGAGAATCCTACAACATAATTCGTTTCACTTTTCGTCTCCCTATTTTTATTTTAACATTCACTAACTATACTTGTGTTGTGGGAAGGTGAAAATATAAACACTGAGAAATCCACTGGCTATTCACGTCCCTACCATACTCTCCATTACCACTAAAATTATACATTTACTATTGAACAGATTTTAAATGTACCTGCTATACGCTACACAGTTTCAGCTCCACGGCCACGGCTATAGGATTCCGCGAACCTTACTGTTTGACCATGCTCGTGAAACATAAAGCGAGGTCATTACTGCAGTTTATGGTTCTATTTGGGAGCTTTTAAGTAATACAGCACAGCTATCCGGGGTAAGTATTCTATAAGTTTACTCTTACTCCCTCTTCACCAAGATCAATAGTCCAAAAAGTCTAAAACTACGGGACTTATGATGAACATTTTTTCTTAAGTGATACAAGAGCTGATCGTGGGAAATTTCTAGAATCATAGTTAGTACTTGGGCATAACGGTATATTGTTGTTGTAGCAGAGGTTTTTATTTTCCCTGTGGCATAAGGGATAGCTGAACAGCATAGCTATCAGGGAGAAGTTTCAACGAAGATACTGCAAAAACCTCGGCCTTACAATTCCGGTTTTTTAAAACTAAAAGTACTACTCCTACTTTCCATTACCACTTCTTTCAGTTGAAATGAAATTGAACTTACGAGGCACACAAAAACGGACTATTTCTGAATCTGCACTGGACACTCCTCTACGGATATACCCCTGTTCTTGTATTTATGCTTCTATTCATTAGAGCGTATCCCATTTTGTAGTGCAAATATCTACATACTACATAGCTATACACCTACTTCGGTCCTCGATAAATAAAACAAGGCATTCCCCTGTGTGACTTTAAGTTAAACCACAAAGACACCCTTTTTCACTTCATTTTGCATGCTCCAAAAACTTACGTTTACATAAATATGCATTCAAACAATGCTCTTACTTATAGCCTAATTTAAGTTATTAAAATATAGTTGGTATTAAAACATCAAAGATATATTATTGTAAAGAAGAGAAGAGCCTTCGAAAGGGAAACCGACACAAGGAAGGAATATTTATTTACATTTACACCTGTAATAAGTGAATGGCGGAGCTGTATTTAAAGTTCTGACGTACGAAACGTGAGTGCGAACAATTTGAGCTCTTAAAGACAATAATTCTTAGAACATTTTGTAAATGCTTTGGAACTATTACCATTATAATTGAAGTAGGTTCTAAGTTCTAAGATACCGTGGTTCATTATACTGAGGGCTTTATTACTTTTGCTATTTTAATTATGTCTTTCTCTTCCCATCAACAACCAGTATTAGGAAACTCTTTCTTCCAGTAATAAATTATTTACTACTTTTGAATTTGTTTTTCGTAAATTTTGGATGTTATTCTTTACATTTATAAATATATAGGTGAGTACATGCCTCTCAGCTACTTTTCTCCAGAATAATATATTTTTGAGATTACTTTTAGTCAGAGGCTGACATGTTTATTACATTCTAGACTTCCCTACCTTTTAGCCTTGATTACTCACCATAAAACACGGCGGGGCGAGTGAGCTGTAAGCGTAACAAGCTACATGTACGCAATTGTACACTGTAAAACTGTAATGTAGACCGCGTATGAAAACACGTAAATTTCTCAAAGTACCTACCTATAAGAAAAGATTAAGCCCTTTTCGGGTGGCTTTCAGCTTTTGAAATTCCAAGCAGGTTAGGTTACAGATATTATTAGATTTCATGTAATGCTTTATGTAGTACGCAGGTTTTATAGATATGTTATTTCTACGCTACTGTAAATAATCCTTTAATTTTTGTGTTAAAGTCTGTTTAAAAATCAGCAAAACAGACAGAAACCGCTGTTAAATAATTCCCAGTTATCGCAGTCAATTTTAGTGGGATTATTTATAAAATTGGGTGGTGTATGTTAATATCGAGCACTTCATTGCATTAATATTTAAAAATGAGTTCATCTATGTATGAAAATTTAATTATTTTTAAAGTTCTCACTTCTAACGGTATGGAGAGTTTGTGGCATTATTACTAATACCAAAAGCACCTAAGTACAAAAGGCAATATTGATTCCAAAGTACTTTGTATGAGCAGCAGGTCATATACTGTTAATACTACTCTTTGAACTGAAATCAATTACGTAGTCACTACTGTAATAGTAACCGTGTCAAGATAATGTAAAATAGGATGAAAGAAATGTAATTAGTTTCAAAAAGAATAAGTAATCCTTTTACCCCCTGCATTTCTATGTGGTGGGGCTACGTGAAAAAAAAACAAGCCCTGAACTGATTTTAAATCTGATTGCAACCTTTTTCCTACATAAATGTAAAGCAAATATGCACAGCCAAAAGGAAATCATATGGATTGAGGACTTATCTTGAAAACTTGGCTTTCACTCCCACTTTCTCTATGGCTTTCAACGTGAATTGGATCAAGTCAACCAACCAGCTATATATGTAGGTAGCTATGTCTCGCTCATCCTTAGTATTCCCCTCACAGCCCCTACTGAAAACTGAATCCCAATTCTTTTCGAACAGTGCATCAGGGGTATGTATACGATTTGTAAAATTTGACTTAAATTCTACCTGGCACTACAAGAGACTGAGTCGAACCTTTTGAAGGATTACTTAAATAAATTCTATTTTTTTTGTGTTGCTATTCACAGCTTTGAGTTCCCACTTGTACCCTTAACAAAATTCTAGCTGTTTATTGGACCAAGACCCGAGTTGTAAGACCTGCCAGACCAATTTGGTTTTGTTTTTCATAAACCCGCACATATACATAGGCGGTTCTAGTTTTCTTTGTAGGGGTTTAGAGTGTATTTCGTACTGTTTTGTAATCTGATAAAATATACACAAACAATAATAAAAAACACACCGAATAAAAATCCGTATGTGTATTACGTAAGTAAACCCGGTAAGTTTGCAAGTTTATTACAACAAAAAATTGCAAAAAACTTTATTATAAGTTAAAAAGCATGATACAATCTACGATAATTTTTTAAATGCACTGTAGCTCTAAATTTATATTTGCAGAGGCCTTCATTATTTAAGCTTGCAAGAGATTTTACTTGAGCCTCAAGTCACACATTAAAAAATATTAGTATATATAGGTATCTTCATTTACTTTGTTTGTACTTTTTCTTATAAAAAACTGCGCAAAGCCCTACTACGTAAATATTTTTATTTTAAATAGGTAGATGTACACAGAGTCACGCACAACGAAAACCTCGGAATTAAGTACTTAAGTAAAGAAAAACAAGAGCGATTTGAACGACAAAGTGCTAGGTTATAAAAAAACGATAGGAATATCCCAACGACATAAGTACATTAATGTTTGAAGACTCTTTGCAAGCGAACTTGTTTTTTATAGTCAGTGCTTTACGAATAGATAAAGCAAACAGACGCAAACAAGCACATCTATAGATGAGGAAGATATTTTTATTTTGCTATAGGCTCCATATAGTAAAATATGGACTACTTCTGCTCCTATAGCCTCTGTTGGACCAGTTCACCTTTACCAGGAAAGTGAGTAAATGGGAAAATATAGAGTTAGATGCAGCAGCAGCATGGCGTGATGTTTATCAGGTTTATTTGTTTATTAGTCTCCAGCGGAGCATAAATCGAACACGGAGCAAACCGTGTTATTTTTACAATGGCAATATTGTTGAATATTTTCTTATATACCCGCCGATCCCGAACCTGGGAAATGAGAAATACTCAAATATTTTTGGAAACGTGTACCTGAGACTGTAACAATATTTCGTCTTAAATAAAAAATAAAAGTTTGTTTAACAGAAGAAGAGCAAACTTTATACCCTTATCCGCATAGAAATTTTGCTCGACTTTTTATTTAAGAACTGGCGAAGTGAAACGCATAAGTAGTGAAAGTTATATAGAAATCCTTTTCCCCTTTTCCACTTCTGTTCATAGTTTTATACTGAGGACAAACTAGAGATGGAAATAATTTTATTAATACATGTACATTTTTATATGTCTCTCTCTGTCTCGTTAAGGATCTTTCTGCTTCGTTTACTTTCATTAGTTATTCCAGACAGTATAGTTTCAGAGAATTCACTAATTCAGAATCCGGCTTACATACTAATATGAATAGAATCAGAAAAGAAGGGAAAGGAAAAAGGGAGACAGGATTAGATTTCGGATTTTTTTCTGTTGTCCTTCCCGTATTTGGCATCATTAAATAATGGTTATCTTGTGTACACAACATTTCAGCACAAATATAATTAGGACCAAAAAAATTGTATAATTATAGTGGTGTCTACATGCATATACATGGTATACATTTCAAATCCAGTGTATGAGAGTACTTTTTCTAAGAAAATAAGGCGCTCACTGGAAACTGCAACAAAAAACGAAAACTATACCAATGCTTTATTACAATACCAAGGGAAAAACATAAGCAACTATATAGGTATACTTTGTAGGTAGGTACATTATATTAGGACGGGACATCACGGTCAGTAGACAGTAGGACGTAGTTTAGTGTGTAACATGTACCTTAATACAACGATAAGCAAGGCGTGAATTCGTGTATAGTATAATATACGAAAATCATAGGTGCATTTTGTTTTAGCATGTAAATAATTCGGGGGTATGTACATATAATATTTTGATAGGAAAATATTCTGTTAATTGAGAATGCAAAACTCCTTATATTTTTTAATTAACACTTATATCTCTATATTGCCACTATAATTAATAATTATTTACATAATACGAAAGGAACACTTGAAGGACCATTGCATTGCAGTTATAGGCTATAGCGCTATAGGCGGTTGAACTATTATTAACAAAATTGTTACCTTCGCACATAACTTTTAAATAGTTAAGACAGAAAGGAAATAATTGGAAGTAATTAAATGGGTGGCAAAAATATTTGCATATTATTAAAAATATTAAATTTAGTTTATACAATTCAATGTATTTATCCAATGATCCTTTTCCCTTTGGTAATCATTCATTTAGAATATAGAGATATGTAAATGGAATAATTATCCTAGTCCTAACTGCTCATACGCGCATAATTAATGATGTAAGTCCTTGAATAACTTGGGAAGGTGATTAATTTTGAAATATATTAAAATTTACACGAAAACTTAAATTTGACACATGGTATTCAGTGAGCTGGATAATGTGTGATCAGCAGCTCAACTTTCAGTTCCCTAAAACTAAATTTTCTCATTCTGATCCTTGCACTGCTGCATGCAACTCTTGACGTGGAAAAAGGGTTTCTCTACCTAGATAGGTACATCCTACAGGTTACAGGAACAGCGTACAACTGCATGCAAAGTATACGTAGTAAGTACCTACATGCCTGTAGTTTCATTAGGATATATACCGTAGACGTAGTATAACTACACTATGATGAATTTTACTAATAAAGGTAACGCCACTGGAAGCTTATCACATAGTACCCCAAGAAAATAAAAGTTTCCGAGAATCGAAATCGAAAGTTTGGTTATTAGCAGAAGTTGGAAATTAACTACCCAACTGTTTACTTGAATATTCAGGCACAAGGTATGAACTAGCGCTTCTTGTAAGTTTTCAACACACTTTAGTAACTAATTGGTGGTTGAGTTTAAGCCGTCGTCAGCCACCTAGTCTCCTAAAATATGAAATATTCATAATGGGATAAAGATAAGCCTGCTTGACGCTCGCTCGAAATTCGCAAGTCGTATAGTGAAGCTAAAAAAATATTACAAAATGTAGACAAACTAACAATAAGCTCTAATTTTTTGTTTTAGGGCTTAAAGAATGAACATATGAAAATCCTGGAAACAAAAGGGAAAAACCTGGTGAGAAGCTTTAAATCTTCATTTTCCTTTGAATCATGAATTGCTTCTTCTCCATTGTTGCTCACAGACATTGGAGGCCAATGTAGCTTCTTCTGAAAATTCTCGGTTGTTGCTAGGGCATGAGCATTCCCATTTGTCTCGCCCTCTCCGATATTTGAATTTTCGTCAAATTTTCCAGTCACACTGATGTCGTTAAAACTCCCGGTATGGATATCATTACGATTAATTTGAAGGCAACAACGGGGGATTTCGCTCAAGTCGTCCGACTCGGAGGAAGAAGTTGAATTAGGCAGCAGTGGTGGGAAAGAACTGGTAACTAGTACTGCTAGTTTTGGAATTTCATTCTGAGTATTTTGATTGTGGTCATGATAGGCATTCTTTCTGCTCGTTATTTGATTTTCCATTGTAAAACTTATTGTGAGGAATCCAGTGAGTCTAATGCAATACTACCCTCAAAGAATTGTTTCTTATTTCAGCTTATTTTTTGTCGAGCGCAGTAGAGTATCGAAATGTATTAGAGTTAAAATCTTTCACGATTGATGTCAACAGGGAATGTATAAAAGTATAAAACTTTGGTTCGGAATTCCAAAGTCGAAACTGAAATCGAGATTTTAATCAATGTTCATTGTTTCAAAAGTAAATTAAAATTGATGTTTTGAAGCTGATGAAAAGTTTACTTATTATTTAGTATAAATAGCTTAGATTCTTTATGTTTTGCAATCAATCCTCTGAAACATTCTTTTCAATCCTTTCTATTTGAACAATGTCAATGAACCACTTCGTAATAATAGGAACAGAGTACTACTACAACACAACTACTACATATATAGTAGTGGCTTTCAGACTCAAGTATTATTGTATCCACTCCAATTCAACTGCAGTAATTTCGGCGAGAAAAAAAAACGTTCAAAATACGTTTATAAAGTCGAACTAGAAGTCGAGAAATTATGCTTAAATTCCTGATGATGGTGGTTGCTCGTAAAAGGAATTAATCAAGGTCGATGATGTGATGTAAATGTAAGTCTTACATGCACACCAAACTGGTTTAGTTCTAGTTACAGGCAATAATGAATTTAATGAAGTTAATTATTCAAATCTATCCTTGACGCAACTGTGTTAAAGTTAAAAATTCGTAGGACGGAGTATACAGAAATTTTGAATGTTAAAAGATTTTTTGCTAGTAGTAACCAAGCAAGAATCTAACGCACAAACTATAATTATTGCTTTATTCAGCCCTTTTAAACACCACCTAAGTAGATCTACTTTTATAATCCAAAGTAACGCCTTGCAAAAATAATGTAGCTAAGACTGAATTGGAATTCAAAGAAGGATGAATATAATTATTGAAAGGCTCCGTTTATTGTTTCAACTACATCTAATATCTGCTTGAAACTTGTACTGCAAACCCAAGGAACTTCATTAAAAAATCTACTTAAGCAGATTATTAGATGTCTTTCTTGGAATTGCTATTGTAGGCAGTTTCGACGAAGGGAGTAGATTATAAAAGAATGAGGCGTTATGAAACTTCTTAAATTTTCGAATCACTTCCTTATTTATTTCGCTGATATATGTCGTTACTGAAGAAGCAAAGTTGCCGGTCTCCAATTCTCACTAATAGCAAAATTTCCGTTCTCCAATGCGCACTAAAAGCAAAGTTGCCGTTCTCCATTTATTAGTAGTAACGTATTAGTAACGTTCCTAATAAATGGAGAACGGCAACTTTGCGTATGAGGGTGACATGATGGGTGGGTGGTTTCTAAAATTTGATAAATTTTGGTGACGCTATTTGTGCGCGGCGCCTGGGAGTAATCAGAAATAAACTTTAAAAATAGATTTAACTACTTTTGCGCAAAAATGCACAACTTTTCTTTACATGAAAATGTAGCCAATTTTTGGTATTATTTTTCATAAAAATACCAGACTCAAATTTTTTTACTCTTTTTAGTTATTCCAGTTCAAAGCTTTTGCATTTAAACGCATGTGGATGGAATTTAGCTGTTCGATTTAAATGTAAAAATGATGTTTAAATGTAAAATGTAAATGCGTTTAAATGTAAAAGCTTTGAACTGGAATAACTAAAAAGAGTAAAAAAATTTGAGTCTGGTATTTTTATGAAAAATAATACCAAAAATTGGCTACATTTTCATGTAAAGAAAAGTTGTGCATTTTTGCGCAAAAGTAGTTAAATCTATTTTTAAAGTTTATTTCTGATTACTCCCAGGCTCCTCGCACAAATAGCGTCACCAAAATTTATCAAATTTTAGAAACCACCCACCCATCATGTCACCCTCATACGCATTGCGTATATGACATACGCTAACACAGGGGGTGTCATACTATTTTTACCTAACCTACCCTTAACTTGGATGACGTCACTTCTGTCCGACCCTTGGCGAGTAAATTCCATATGTACATGATTTTGTCGAAACAACCTGGCAAATACATAATATCTAGCGGTGGAACTCGTTTTGAAGCCAGTGTGTAGTGGGCATTGGAGAACGGCAATTTTGCTGTTAGTGAAAATTGGAGATCGGCAACTTTGCTTCTTCAGTAACGATGTGTCTAGTAAGCATCAGGATTGCAATAAATCGATCGATAATATCGATGCGAGGGGATTTTGATTTTAGAAACATATCAATTTTTTGTGTTAGCTCCATGAATTCTTGTAGAGCCAGCATCTTTCCTACGTTATATTTAAACGTTTGTTAAACGTTTGTGATTTCAATAGGCAATATATAAGTATATTTAAAGTGTAATACATAGCTAAAGGTACATATAATGCGTCAATCCATTTTAAAGTTTGTCTTTGTTTAATAAATATGCATTGGGTTAGAATGTGTTTTACATAATAATTAATTTTGGAATTCCATTGTTAATAATTTCTTGAAAGCTTATGCATTGTAATAATTATAGTGAGATCAACGAACCAATAAAAATTCGAAACTCATTATTGAATTCAATATTATACATAAGTATGTACATCCAGATTTCCAAATTAGACTTGCTTTCGATTTAATTCTATAGCGTAGGTACATGTACTTCCATTGAATTTCATTACATATTACGGATAAGTATATTCACTCAAACCAAAATGTATGAATTCATGGAATTTGGGAGAACACATTCATCATTCTCATGAAATGGAAATTGAAATTGATTTTGAAACCATCCAACCATAGTCTTTGAGCATTAAGTCATTAAATAATGTTTGTACCTACATGAAAACTATTGCCATAATATGTATATGGGAGCACGCACGCTATAACCATAACCATTATACCGATAACTGTATAACTTGTAGTTATTGCAAATAATTATATCCACATGGCTTGTATAACCTACATCAATCTTATACATTTGCCCTCATCTGTATCTACATGTTTCCCTTATCATCAAGGAATATAAAAAACTCCCAAGCCATTATCTTAATAGCTCCTTTCAATGCTCATGATGATTGTACCTTTGACATTTATTTGACCCGCGCCTCTCGTCTCCTCTAAGTATTCCCTATCATTGCTCTAGTCAAGTCACCGCAAATCCTCTGTAGCGAAAAAGTTAAAAGTAAGTCATTCATTATATAAAGCACACCCAAAGAAAAAATCAATCGTACGATAAAGGGGAACGAGACCTTCATTCTTGTCTTCATTTTTACTTTTTTTTTCATGTTGCTTTTTATATACCTATGTACCTTGAAATATGGAGGTATTTTTTTTAAAGCCTTCAGTTACAAATAGGATCTTTGTATTTGTATCATAATATATATGTATTTCTTACTGCAAGTCACATCTCCCTCATAAGGGCAAAGTCATTCGATTTTATTGGCGCCGCTTTAAAATTTCGCATCGCATAATATCGTCTTATCCTTATCTCTGTTGTTGCGCAGTCAAGCCAAACTATGAATAATATATATCACTATCATTATATTTACAGCTGTAATATCACAAGGACGTGGCTAGGAACTTGTTATTGTGGCTAACGGTAAGTACCTAAAAATGTCTTTTACTATTTAGCCATTGTGCCCTATATTTTTATGTTTGTACACAGAGCATGTCTTTACGCAATGGTTTGTATTTAAATCGGCCAGCTTAAAATATTTAAGTCATTCGATCTTTATTATTATGGATTATCGAATGGATTATTACATGATTGAATAATTTAAGTATGGAGAGGCACTACTGCCGCGCCACAATATTACGTAATCAATAATTGACTGTGTACTGATCAGTAACAGATGTATTAATGGATGTCATAATAATGTGAGCAGTCAAAGTTGTTGTTGTGGTGACAAGTTTTTTTAGCCATTTTTTAAAATTACAAAATATAGTGAATAACTTCTATTCAATTATACGTCCTAATACAGCCAAATATTCATAAAAGTATAAATGACCAAAAATAGATTCATATGTCGATAAAAAAATGTAAATAAGGGAAGAGGAAAACCCTATAAGCAAATAAAAACAAAAATATGCAGTGGAGGCTATATTAAAGCGGCAGACACAGAAGCCTTCCAAACGTAGCACCACACTCCTTCAAAACTAAATGGCAGTGGCATTGATGCAATTATCGAAAAGAGAAAGAGAGAAGTGAAAGAGAGCTCTCAAGCCGAAGCCGGTGGTGGATCACACAGCCTTCGGGGTGGTCTCTATTAATTCTAATTCCAATTCCAGATTCCAGTATCTACTGTATGTATCAAGGCAATATTTCAACCACCTCAAGTGCCCCTCACTCTCCCACATATCTATGCATAATAATACACATGCAAATAAATAAACCTAATCTCGTCCATTCAACAAATTAATTTGTTTACGTTCATCATATATGAGGAGAGTGAAAATATATGAGGAGAGGAGAGAGATGGAATGATTAGCATGAAATGCCCCTCCACCATTAGACTGAGCTTTGACTCTCTCTAAACTGTACACTGCACTGGAGTCATTGCACAGCTTGTAATTAAATCTTTAGAGTGAATGTTTAATCAGATGACATCCCACTTTCATTATTTTAGCTCTTGCCTCTAATTAATACAGGTATATCTTTCCTTTAACTCCGCCCGTTACTCGTTACTCCCCGTTAGCCCCGCCAGCATGTAAGTAAATACATACGGCGTGACCAAGGAAACCCAGAGGAAGAATCAAACTACCGCATGATGTGATAATTATTAGTGAAACATTTGAAATTAATTGGATGCATTTCCCTTGTCATGCCAGATATAATGGAGCCGTCGTCGTATTGAAGCAAACCCACCCGGGCGCTATAGACTACCACCATCATCAACTCTTTTTCCTTTATTGTATTATAGCAAAGCTTTATTCCTTTCTAATTTAGCTCTGTTTGTTTTTACTAGACGGCATGATGACATAGCCTAAAACTAAAGCCTGAATTTGAATTCGCCCGTCTCTCCTGTGATGTGTCTGGATGAATAACTTATCGATTATTAATAAGTGTGTATTGTACTTTCCCCCTAAGGAGTCCCATTTATTTTCTGTGTACTGTATTATTATCTGCACGCGTTGGCAGATGGAACAAACGATTGCGTCATGTCAAGTACACATTTTACTTGGCAAACAAATCACCAATATACATAAATCCTTTGGTTTTTAACAATTCTAGAGAAAATTCCTCTAGCTATGGCGGCATATATTTGCCCACTTAATTCTTAACTGACTGTCTCGATCTCGACACCTTCATTTTAAGTTTGATTTACAATTTACAATCATTTTCGCCGTTATTACTTTCTCCTGATTTTTTTTCAGTGTTACTTATTGTAGAAAGTACGGTACGATACACCGCCGATCCAGGCCCCGGCCGCTCTTATACAATATGAAACAAAAATTAACCAAAGTATTTCAGTATATTATGCATCTATGCATCATTCCTGCTTGATTTCGAACATTTTTATGTTTATTCCACAATAAAAAAAATTATCAATGTGTCCATGCATGCTCTTTTTCATTTTCCAAAATGCACATTATTAATGGATCCAAAAAATGGGTAAAAGGAAAGCTACATGTACTATATACATACATGGCTATTTTTACGGTCATTGAGCAATAAAATGGAGCCTGGTGGATGTTGACCACATATAGTGAATTTCATACATTTAGCATTCTTTTGTGATTTGTCCAGATTTAATCTGAGTGAAAACACTGATTTTGTTTTTTCAAGTATATATAAGCTTTTTCAACATCTTGAAATTCCAAAAGGAAAATCTATCAAGATAAAATGAGATGGAAAATTCCAAAGTTAGTGGACGGGAGTATATATATAGCTATTTAAACCTACGTCCGTAGGTAGGTAGGTATACCTACCAACAAAACAAATAATGGTTTCATACATGGCTATCTATACTCGGATATTGCAAGTACAAAATTCATTCTGTTCGACGGGATAAATATATATATATAACTAATTCAGCCTGCCACTGACTGACTGCCTGCCTGCCTGCCTGCCACTGCCTGGCCTCGCCTGACCTACTCTGGCTATAAAGTTATATATCCGTTTATGGATTAATCAATATCCCAACCATCTTTCCAAAGTTTACAGTTACATACAGATATATTAGAGATATATAGAAATTTTACATACACATAAAGCCTACGGCCAGACTTTTCCTTACACTTAAATCCGGATAAACCATTACTACTACAACTTCTATACACATGCAACATAAAGCCGTCGTCTTTAGTTTGAGTCCAGACCACGTCAAGTGTATAATCTATAAATTATACAAAACCCAAACACTTCAACTTTTTTTTTACTTCGTAGTGCACCCTCCTTATCCTCTGACCATTTTGCACAAATATTATAATTAAACCAAAAGCTCACATTTATACGTACAGTATGCAAACAAGGGAAAGTTTCCTTTTAATTTGGATTTTTTGACCGTCCATCCGCCACACTTGTGTGTATATTTGTCAACCTTTGTAAATGCAGAAATACTCTAAAAATCGGAATATTATTTCTATGTAAATGCCTATATAGGTAATTTGGATATTTTACTTACTCGTCACTATCATCCCCATCCAGCTCCAATAAAGACGGCTCCATTTTTCCTTGTGTGTAGATATCTCACTCGTACAAATTGCGCGCTCACGAGGGGAAAAGTAACCCGTAAAAGTTTATTTGTTTAAAATATCCTTCTCCAGAGACAATTGTCTCAAAGAAGAGCTCGTGCTGATTTGAAACGAAGGCTTGTTTTTGCCTGTTTGTGTGGCGTGAGATATACGGTTCGGTTGGTTGGCTCGAGAAGTGTGGAAGACTTACAAGTACTCAGCAGAGTCTGATTATCTTTTCTTGGCAAGAAAAGGGAGAGCCTCAAATACTTGAAGAAGTTTCTTGGTAGGATGAAGAAAGGAAAATAAGTGTAAACTCGAGTGACGTGCTCAAAATTGATTAAATGTCACGACACAGGACTAAACGACGACGAAGAAGAAAAAGAGGACAGTACGGAATTCTCCAGCTACTGAGCTGCGACTAAATACTTTACACCCAACGACTGCGAATATCTACTCAATGACTAGCTATGGATTACGTCCCATGGATCTGATGTGGCCCACCAAGAGATGATCAAGTTCCTCGATTTCAATTTTCCCTTCGACTCTCACACACAGTTTCCCTCGAAAAATGTGGATGTGACGGGGACGGGGACGGCCACGGCCTCGGTGACAGTAACGGGGACGGTGATGGGTACAATGTGAGTATAAGGTGCGTGCGATTCTTAATTCCAATAACAGACAACTCCCACGTCCTCCGTCCAACGGCAACAGCAGAAAAAGAAGAAGAGCACCGCTCTACTTTACAACTCCACTCCAGAAGTGAACCCCACAGAACTCGTCAGACTCTGGCTGCGTCAAGATGAAGATGGGGTTAAAATTGAAGGGGATACTACGACAAAAATCACTCGAGATTTCAGTCTGATGGAAAAATTAAATCACAAAAGTAGCAACTGTGTTCGTAATTAGTAATCAGACAAAAGTCTTATCACAGAGACAGATACAATAAAGTTTATGTGAGGATGTGTGAGTCTGCTAATGATATGGAGTAAGCGGAGCGTACAGAAGGCCCTCAAGAGAGAAACAGGGAAAGAGAGAGAGAAAGAGAGACGAAAGGAAGAAGACAATAGGATGAGGATCTCACAGAGTCGTGAACATCAACGCAACGATGACGATGAGCTACTGGCACATTCCCCGTCCAAACACTCGGTAACTATCTACTGTATAGAGTCAGTAGGAAAGTGTGCAATTTTGTATAGAGTCGAGCCAGGAGCCAGGAACCACTCTCCCACAGTCGACAGTCCTGGCCACTTCTTATTTCTCTCCAGCTCCAGATATCTGTGTAATAGAATTCAGCATAGGAATTTTGGACTTGGACGGCGACTCGTGACGGTGATGCGCTGGGAGGCAGGCAGGCTTGGCTTTGGCTAGAGTACTGTGTGTTCTTGGTCTTGGTGTTTGTGATGGTGATGGTGCTGCTGGAACTGCTACTGGTTTTCGTTGGCTTGGAATAAAGGAACCTGGGTTGGGTTCTTGGTCTTGTTTTTGGGCTGCTCATGGTGGCTGGTGCAATGGTGTTGGTGTTGGTGATGGTGATGGTGTGTGGTATGGGTTCCTTTTGTGGTTGGGTATGACTGACTCAAGAGAATTATGGAGAGGAAAAAAAATGATATTATGAGTGAGGAGTATAGAATAGTGCAAAAGTGGATGTGGAATGTGCTTCCCTTGTTATTCGAAAATGCAAACAGAATTGCAAGTTTTTCTGTTCTGGTTTTCCTTGTTCCTTCCAGTTGGAGTTGTTGGAATTGGAATTGCATGGAATTGGCATGAGACAAGACAATGGGAAGGATCTGCGGCTACGAGCTATCTCTACACAGACAGCGATATTCTCCTGGAGCTGGAGCTGGAATAAGGGAAAAAAATACAGGGAAAAAAAATTCCTAACGTGGAAATCGGAATCTGAAATTTCATGGATTCTGTGCGGGAACTTGGCTGCTGCTGCTCTATAGCTCCAACACCCATACTCCATACCTCTACCAGTGGAACATACCATACCAGTTCCAGTTCCAGCACTATCAGCATATACAGACCCTGGTCCAGCTCCAGCTCCAGCTCCAGTTTATTTTACGTTTAGCCATAACTCGTACTCGTCTGTCGTCTCTACCGCTTTTCCAGTCCTGCCCTACATAGAGGAACGTACATAATGCCCACTCTGTATGGAGCTGGAACTGGAGACAGGGAAAGTGCAGAGTGCCCATGTTGAGTGCATGGAGCAGTTTGGGCTGGAACTGGGTCTGGGTCTGGGAACTGTTTGCGTAGTTCTGTTTTCTCGAGTTCCCATGCTCCTTCGTTATCTTCTTATAGGTTCCTTTACACTATATATTCCGTAGCCGACGAAGCTTCACAAACTCCAGTATCCAGTATCCAGCACCATTATTATTCCCATTCCATAGCTTCCTTTGGCTGTGGCTCAGACTTTCCTCCCCACTTCCTTTGGTTGAGGCTACAGCGATGACTTGGACCCGATGAAAATGATGTTGATGATGCTCCTGGAAAAGTTCTATATCACAGTCCTCGTCTCTGTGACCCACTGACACTTATTATACTCCCTGTTCTGTGTGGACTGCGATCGTGAGGATGCAAAATGTGAGTTGCCCTTCCTTTTTGCCCAGTGCCAGTGCCAAACTATATGTAGCACATAGCTGGAGAAAAGGAGGGGGGACTATATAGGAAAGTGTGTGGAATGTTGAATGTGGGAGAGGATGAGGACCCGATGCGATGCCGATGCCGATGCCGAAGGCCCGAGGTAGAGCTGGAAGAGAAATTTTGTGAGAGAGACTTTGGCTTTCGTCTTTGGGAAAGTGGAACAGCCGAAAATTGAGTCTCAGTTTCCGGATGGAAGCGCAGTCGTACCCCCTTCATATTTGTTCAAGCAATAATGATACAATGCAGTGGGTGTAACTTTGTGCAATCCAATGCTTTTTCCTCCTTTCAGTCCCTTTTCTCTCATTTTCTCCAGTCAACTCTGCTCAATCACAGTCCTCAATTCTCATGTATAACCTCTATTCATTTTCCTCAGTTTCTGTACTTTTCTTCCCAATTCTCATTTCTAGCTCCAATTTTCCAGCCTTCCAGCTCGAGGCTCACCCGGCCCACAGTGATACTAAGTCACAATGAAAAGAATTAATATGTACGGAGCAAACTGCAAAGGCAAACATAACATGGTGTCATCATGGCTTGGCTTATCCTTAAATCCGTTCCCAGTCTATGTAATGTAGGTACTCCATAACTGGAAAATACGAATTCGGAAATGCGAATTTTCTCTAGTCTGACAGAAGTGACAGAGATCTACTGATCTGAAGAGATACTAACCGCAATCTGCACGCTATTCCCATTATTTTTATCGTGATTTGAATTTTTCCGAAAATAAAAAAATTCTATACTAAAATTTCTATTCTGCGTATTACGTCTCTATAGGTTTGAAAAATCCTGGTTATAAATAGGAGAATTTTTGGAATTTTCCAATTTCTCAAATCTATAGCCTGTAAACTATATAGCTTGCAGATTGGAGAATTTTCATTTTGCAACACCATAATGTGCAAGTCACAAGTTTGTGTGGCTGTCGGTAGGTATACTGACAACGTTTTGCAATTTGTGAAGACGTACACACAGTATTTCTTTGAGTATAAGTGAAGTTGAAGTATTGCGCATTTCTGAAAAATGTAAATTACATGTTCTAGATAGGTCCTTGGCTTTAAAATGCAATGTGGGTACTGTACCTGTACCTAGGTAGGTACATTTTGTATTTGTTTTATTGTAGAAACTAAACAAAGGAATTCAGTTCAATGGTGATCCTATTCCAAGGTCAGACGATGTCATAACATTAGCATATAGGCTACAGTATACGGTCATAACCGCTCTATCTGACACATATGATCACTTCTTTCTACTTCTAACAAGGGAACATACCTTACTTGAAACTACAGAATGAAGCGAAACTACCCGGAACGTATACTACCCATATGAGTGACCTCTGCTTGTATAGTCGTTCGACTGCAAAATTCGTTGTTCGGCCGCAAGCGCGCGCGCAATTTCAAAAATATCGATTTTTTCGAATTTCACCGCGCTCTAGCTCCCACAGTTTTTGTACAATTTTCATAAAATTTGAAATACAACATCTTTGTATGATTATCTAAAAAGTAATTTCAGGATTTTTAAAAATTCGAAAATTTTAATTTTTTTGAAAAAAATAGTCAAAACTTTGGGCCTCAGAAATACCTATTTTTTTAAAAATTTTCGAAAAAAATTAAAATTTTCGAATTTTTAAAAATCCTGAAATTACTTTTTAAATAATCATACAAAGATGTTGTATTTCAAATTTTATGAAAATTGTACAAAAACTGTGGGAGCTAGAGCGCGGTGAAATTCAAAAAAATCGATATTTTTGAAATTGCGCGCGCGATTGCGGCCGAACAACGGATTTTGCAGTCGAACGACTATACAAGCAGAGGTCACTCATATAGGTAGTATACGTTCCGGGTAGTTTCGTTTCATTCTGTAGTTTCAAGTAAGGTATGTTCCCTTGTAAGTGAAGTTTCAGGACCTCTGACATTAACCACAAGGCAAGGCTATATGCATCAAAGGTAAATTGCATATATTTTGAAGTTCTTCTTGCATTAATACACTTTATTCAGTGTACATACTACATTATTACGACACACTTGATTGCATTCTATGGCAAAGTAAGAATCTACTGTTAGAATCTGGTAGAATCTGGTGGCTATATTACGTATAGGAACATGTAGTCAAAGGACCCAACCACACACTCCCATATTACATAATATGATCGTGACAAGAGAGTGAAGTGAATTTTGATCCACATCCACCATCCACATTATTATGAATGTGAGACGGGAGATAGGCTATATATACAGAGCGGTCCCATAATATCATGTCGCATATCTCAATTTGTTTTTTTTCGGTTGGTAACTTAAGTTAAAGTGATATTGGATGTATGCGTATGTACTTCTAACTATATTATGTCCTAAGGACGTAACAATATCATATGAGAGGAAGGCAAAATAATTTGAAAATGAAAACAAATTACAGATATATTTACAACATGATCAAATTACAAGGAGCATTACCTCCGCTTTGGGGATGAAACTCAAATATCAAAAGACGAAACTTAAGGTAAAAAGTAAAAAGCATAAAAAAATCTCGTGGGAAATCTTCCCATTTAATAAATTAGATAGGATCTTCAACTCTAACCACTTCCCCCGAGCTCTGCATAACACACACATCCCCAAGATATTGCAACGAATTTTTCATTTCCGCTACGTCAATGTGACGACCTATGACAATGGCTGCTTCACTTATTTTTTCAAGGGTTTTTAATTCAAAATTGTATTGAAGCAGATGGTACATAGATATGTGCAGGGTATTTCCAGACGCGTCGCCTCTAAGGGTTTTCCAACCACCAATTTTTCTGCTCCTGTTAATTTAGGTAGGGAAGTTTTAAAAAACCCTACTTAGCAAAATCTAGCATCCTCAGTGAAGAATCAAAATGAGTCATATATCATATTTAAGCTGGAATTAAAATGAGCTATATGTCAAATAAACTGCATGAGATAGATGCGTAAAATATTAATAACGAGTTTTTAAAATGTGCAACATAATATATTTACCTATATTTGTGAAGTACAAAATATTCTATTTTTTATTGTTTTTGTAAAGTACAAAATGCTCTATGTACTTGTTTTTTTTAAATCGAAAAATGTTATATTTACTTGATTTTGCTAAGTGAAAAATGTGCTATTTAGGTACTTGTTTTTTAAAAAGTACAAACTTTTATATTTACATGTTTTTTGAAAGCTAGAAATGTTCTGTTTACTCGATTTTACTGAACAGAAAATGTTCTATTTAATTGTTTTTTGAAAAGTTCAAAATGAGCTATTTAAATGCTTTTAGAATGAAGATAACTTTTTTGCAGATAGAAAATTTTTTTTAGTTAAAAATAGATATGGGTCATTTGAATTCTTCACAGACGACAAATATGATTCCATTTTGAAGGTACTGACAAGCACATTCAGGAAATTGCCATCAAAAACGAAATTTAAAATTTCTATAAAAAGATTTTGTCTATGTTTTTCAAAAAAAAATGACAATTAACATGCGCAATTGCTTAGTTTGATTTTATTGGTAGTTACTGTTTGAATGCTGTTGCTAAATAATAACTTGTTTATGTTTTAAGGGAGTGACCGGTTTAAATTTGACGTTTTAAGCGTAGTGGTAAATTGTAGGGCTGAGGAATCATTTTTTGCTTATAAGTTTTTATAAAATGCAATTTTTTAATTTACGGAATACTTGAATTTAAACACATATAAACTCTACTGTAGTTTAAAAAAAGTTAGGTAGCTATTGTTAAGCCAAGACCTAGAGTCCCCTAGGCTCTATTTTCTCCGTCGTCCCAAGAAAGAGTAGTCAGCCTTTCTCAAGAAACGGGGTGGGCAAGAGTCGAACTTTATGTTGGGATGACAGCAAAACGATCTAGGTAGGTAGGTACTTTCTCTACACGTCTTGTCTCAACAGTAGTCTATATCGGTACTGTACTGTACTGTATTCATATTTTTATTCTTGAGTTATGCCATACACAAACAGTGTTACATTTTTCACTTGCACAACAACTTCTTGCTAACTACCCTCCACCTCTACGTGGCCCGGGTATTAGAGGGCCACGTTGTATCGATTTAGAGGGCTACTTATATTCTAGCCGATCAATTATTTTGAAAAAGTTTCATTTTTTCCGATAAAACGGAAGCAACACCAAACTGCATTACTACTTCCTGTGACACATTTATTGAGGTACCAAACGAAATAAGATTAAGTAGCAGTAGTGGCACACTTTAACAATAGCTTTAAGGGGAAAAGACGTATTGCGAAAACGAATTGTGGCTAAAACGACCTAGTGCAAAATCAACCTTGAGCTAAATGGCTAAATCAACCTGCACACAGAAAGACCTGATCGATTGATGCAGTTTTGGATTTTTAGATTATTTTTGGGTTGCAGTCCCAGTAAAGGACATTGTGTAAGGCAATTTGATAAAATGTGTAATAAATCATGACAACAAAAGTATCAAAAACAATTTAAGCCGTCAAACACCAAAGTAATTCTATCATTTAGCATATCAAAATTTAGTTTTAGAAAAGTCAGCCTTCAGTTTCTAATAATTGTTTTCGTAGGATTCTGGAAACTAATAGTGTGCGAAGTAATAATATTTGGATTTCGATCTGGATTTGTGGTCAAAGTACTGGCAGCCGCAGTCTGGCATTGTTAGAAACTTTTGCGTGCATAGTAAAAATGTTGAAGGAAACGAGTTATAGGGTTGAAACCACTGAATCAACTCCATATGTAGGACTGACTTGTAAATCAAGTTGCATCCGCAGTAATCCAATAAGACCCTTAACTTCCCTGTCTCGCCCTCTCCCTAAAAATCTGAATCTGAATGGACTATATATTTGTTCGTCTCCGTCTCCGCAACGCATACCGTTCACTTACCATACCATACCATTGCATTGCCTGGAAAATGTAAAATCCATACGCCAAGAAGGGATTCTTTGGGTGCTCGTCTCAAGAAATGTAGATTTGTACATATATAACTGCATGTTCAGTGAACCATAAAATAAATGAAGAGCGTGTGAGGACAAACTTTCTCGTTCCCGTTCTCGTTCCCATTCAGAATTCAGACACCTCCATGATGAAACTTAAAATTCAAATATACAAAACACACATCACTGCACGTCGTCTCTTTTCCTTCACTTTCTTTTACTTTTTTTTCGACTGCTCTTATCAATTCAATTCATTTCTGTTCTGTTCTGTTCTAACAGTCCTAATCTACTCCGCTTTCCCTCAAAGTTTGATAGGCTTCAAGGATGAATAATGAAAACGTTTGCCTGTACGAATTTACAGTACCCCAAAGAATTCTTTTATCCTTTTTTTTCGTTCCATAGTCTGTGCTTCTTACTACTATTCTCTCACGTATTATGTAGTGCCAGTAAATACTTAAGATACCGTAAATAGCCGCATAAATTCCGGGTCTCAAATAAGTGTCAGTTCAAAAATGTTAATAAGTTCCAGGACTCAAATAATCACCAGGTTAAAAATAAGCTTTAGTCATAGTTAAAGAATTATAGAACATTTAAAATAGCTGAATGATAGAAGGATCACAATAAGTTGGTAAAAAGTAATTTCTAATCTTCTTGCATTATTTAACATAAAATTTTGGTTTTAAGCATAATATCGTCAGTAAAGAAACAAATTGATCCATATCCAATTTAAGCTAGATTTGAAAGGAGCTATTTTGAAAAATTCTTCAAAAATGAATAAGAATATAATGCGTAAAAATGTTAACACGAGTTTTTTAAGGTGGAAAATATTTTAATTACATGTTTCTAAGACTAGTGCAATATATTCTATTTACATGTTTTTGACAGGGGCAAAATGTTCTATTTACTTCTTTTCCAAAAGTGCAAATTTTTCTAACTACAAGCATTCAAAATCATGCTATTTAAAATTTTTTTAGAAAGTACATTTTATTTTTAGCTAAAAATGGATTTGGGTCATTTTGGTTCTTTACAGACGATATTGTATACATTAGTTTCATTTTTTGACCGTAAACTTAAAACAAAATTAAATAAGCGCCGTGATCAGTCAAAAACGTTTAGTAACTTCCCGGGAGCCTATTTGAAGACATACAGTATTTATTTTTGCCATACTAGCATAAAAAGTAGCGTAGCCCTGTGTCCATACAATTACACAACTATAGCTAAACTCTATAATGTAAAAAGATGCTTCGGGTCCCGGGTTAGTTAGGTTGAATAAATCTTCATTCTTCAAAGGGGAAAGGGACACAGGTAAAAGAAGTGAAGAAGAAGGATCGAGGTTGGTCGTTACATAAGGTTGGACACGAACATGGACATGTGTTCACATAATGGGAAAGAAAGGTTTAGGTATTTGACGCAGACCCCCAGCATGAGCTCATAATATATGAGTTCCTATCTAACACACTTGTCGGAGCCTCACGCTAAACTTTAAACTTTCCCTTTTCAAATTCCAAGTTTTGCGTTTTTGCGATTTGACAGAGGAATTTTAACAAGTCTCTGGTGCTGGTGCTGGAGAAAGCTCAATGAGAGATGCAAGGCTCAAAGGAATGAGCTTGAAGATGAAGGACATGGAAAATATGCGCTGGGAGTGCAATTCTAACAATTTACGATGTCCATGTTTACTGTAGCAAAGAAAGTATAGAGGACCTGCATAAAAAAGTGAAAATACTTCAAACGCCGTTTGATAAATAATTTGATTGCATATAGATATATTTATATTATACATATTTATATGGCAAATCTTTTCACTTCTTGTCTCTTGTTGAAGCTCAAGTCTTAAGACTATGTAGATATAAGGGGATGGTGCAGGACCTACAATCTACAGGGTGGAACAATTTTTTTCACTAACTTTAATGGTTGTAAAAACTAAAAAAATGTACCAAGGTAAAAAACATTTTTGGAAAAAAGAGAATTGTTTTGTAATTATAATTTTCATTCCATTTTAGTGGTTAAGGTACGCCAAAAGAATTTTCTTTACATCATAATTATTGTTTGAAAATCGGTTTATCGGTCATTTATACCGAATATCAGGAGCCCAAAAATCAAATGGCCCACCCTATGTGTACTACCTGCATTTTTTCTAAACATGAAAAACCGTGGAATTTTAAATTATGAAATTAAATTTTCGCCTCCTTTCAAGTAAAGAGATACCCGCTTTTGAAGAAGTTCACATGACCTTTTTTGCACCTATATAAGTGACATAAACGATTTGCACTATGGGTTAAATCCAACTTCCTTTTTCTTCAGAAAACAAAACTAGATTTAAGAAGCAGAGGAAACCACTTCTTCATTTTTTTTGCACTTTGACCGTTTTTTCTCCAATTTCTTCCTTCCTTTTCCTTTCACTCGTATGTTTGAAGACAGGCATGGGAAATGGAGAATGACTGGATGGGTAATGTAAAAATAATCGATTTCTCTCTCTCTCTCTCATTTCTTTTATCCAATCTTCTGGATTTTCGGATTCTCGTATCTAGATAATATCCGATCTGATGTACACATGCATATATATAGTATATTATGTCAGTTGAATGCATACGTACGTATCGCTTCGGAACGCGGAACGCTGCTCTAGCTGTCATTTAGTAAATTCACTGTGTAGTAAATAAGTGAATTAGTCTTGAAGTATGTGAAAGCACTACTGGCCACGGCAAGCGCCACTACTGGCCAATTTCAATTTCCTTAGATGACTCCTATATATATATGTTAAATGCAATAATGCAGCCGTCGTCATAATATGGGTTGATCGTTCCTCACATCCTCACTGGTCCTATGTACAACGTGTAGGGCCAAAACAAATACCAACGCGAACCCCCGTATTCCAAACCTTCAGCTTACGGAACGTCAGAGCAAACTTGTACAAAATAAAATGTGTAATGGTTCACGAACTTCAAAAGGACTTCTTTTCACCATTATTATAATATAAATATACATGTCAGTATTTTTGTACATGCAATACATACTACTACTTTTTCTACATAGTTTCGTAGTCTCCAATGAAGTCACTGGGGGGAAAAGGAGAGAGAGCGAGAGAGAGAGATAGAGATGTAGGTACCTACTGTATAATACACCTTAGGCCTTAGAACTTTACGAATTTACAAGAAAAAAACTCTGTTTTAACTCAACAACACTGACATCCTGACATGACAAGATACGACACGAATGGATAGCGAGCGAGCTGAGAAGAGAGGCTATACAGTTACACAGACAAGAAATTGAAACCCTAAGAAATATCCGAGAGACTTCTTGTTAGCTTAAATTCAATTATTTCCTCCGACGGAATAAAAGGGGAAAAAGCTATAAGTAGATTAAGAAGATTAAACCGCTTTCAATTCTACTCTCAGTCAGTGTTTGACTCTTGAAGGAAAGATTAAAGATCAAAGAATTAAGAAAATATACAGAGAATTCTTTTTATTTCCCATTATATATTTTCCTAGTCCTACTACATATATACGGCTGGAGCTAGTATTTAATTTTACATTCGTGCACGAAACTAAGTAATTGCACTTCTAACGATAAGATAATTAGAGCATAATATGTATTTATTATACATAATATACGTGTAGTATAAATGAGCCCTTGCAAAAAGATGTAGATAGCTGTATATAGTATGTAGTACTTATCTTTTTATCGTCTATGAAGAACCAAAATGACCCATTTCCAATGTATGCTAAAATTAAAATTAGCTTTGCATGTAAAAAAAAAAGACAGTACATATATAAGATAAATGCTTACAACGCTATAATCACGAGTTCCTAAAATGAGAGAATTGTTCTAATTACATGCTTTTAAAATGGTAACAGTCTCATATTTACATATTTTTGAAAATGTTAAAATGTTCTATTCCGGTGTTTTTTAAAAGAGTAAAATGTCCGATTTATATATTTTTGAAAATGTCAAAATGTTCTATTTAATTGTTTTTAAAAAAAGTAAAATGTCCTATTTACATGTTTTTTGAAAATTGCAAAATATTCTATTTAAGTATTTTTTAAAAGTGTAAAATGTCCTATTTACACGTTTTTTGAAAAGTTCAAAATATTATATTTGCTTATTTTTTGAAAAATGTACAAGGTTCTACTTATTTACATGCTTTCATGAACATGTTATTTTAATTTTTTCTGTAGATGGTGCATTTTGTTTTTGACTAAAAATGGATATGGGTCATTCTGATTCTTCCAAGACGATATGTATTATTTTAATAATGTAATTTAAAAAAATAAAAATGTTGTATGCGAGCGTACTTTGGTAGGTAGGTAGGTAGGTACGAATATTCATATAAATATGTACTAAGGACCATTGTATTAATTTAAAAATATATTTTCTTAGTTTCTGAGCATTTAGAATTTTTTCTGTATCATACTGGCACCTGGCACTAGTGCGGTGGCCATACGGTTGGAGTTGGAAACAAGAGTTTAAAAAAATATGGAAATTAAAACTGCTTACACAGTACAATGTACACTATAGTTTTTCCAAGAGATTGCTTAATTTGAGAATAATTATTATAACGAACAAGAATAACGAAGAGCCTCCAGCTGTTTAGCTTTTTCCCATTTTCTCTGATGAGAAAATTCTCTTATATATATAGACAAACTTACATAGACGCCGTGACGGTGACAGCATTTCCTTCCAGAGGGTTTTGATGACTCAAAATGAATAGGAGAGAAATCCGAATCGGAATAATTTCAAATCTAAATCCGACATTCCGACTCGAACGACAAAATCCAAATCAACCTTGAATTACAAAATGGCAAGGACAAAATGGGCCATGGGCACATAGTACACACACACAGAAATACATAACATTCATGGAATCCTTCCCATAGATGAAAAGGATCCTCCTCGAGATCCAGATTTCATCACAATCACATACAAGAGAAAATTAAATTGCACGTATGTAAATTCTGTGAGGATTAAGCGAGTGGAATAGTCAAGGATTCAAACTCTTTTCAGATTGTTCAAAATGACGAGAGGATGAGAGTACAATTTGGATTGTATTATTGTACTTTTGAGACTCCACCTGGAGCACTACTATATGTATGTCAGAGTAAAATGTGTGCTATAAAATTCAACTTAATCTATTTCTCTCTACTTTGTATATTCATGACTGAATGAAGGTACCATCACCATGTTTAATTCTCTTGTATACTGAAACGATAATTCCCACGTATATAGTCAATGGCCATAGCTAGAAATGAGATGGGATTTCACTTTATTATACAATTTTGTCTCATTTCTCAAGTCTCCATTGTTTCCTGTTAAGTTCTTCTTCTTCGTCTTCTTAAAGCAGTTGTTGTTCCACGGTCTCAATCGTTCCCATCACATTACATAATTAAACATACCAATTCCAATCTACGGGATTATTTCTTCATTTCTTATAGTCATATTACATATACATTTGTAATATTTTATACATGGCTAAAATGCTGCCAGGGGCAAACTTTCGCTGTACATTACAGACATGTTGTAAAACTGTCTGAGGTCTCTGAATATCTACCTTAGAATGAGACTGAGACTGGAACTGGGATTGCGACAGATATTAATTTACATAAACATGGAAAATAAAATAGAAATTTCACGGAACATTTACAAGCGATTTACATGTTAGGATGATGTGAGATTTTGTTTTCTTAAGCTTGTAGATTTACTTAACTAGTTCGACTTCGACGTGGAATGCCATGAGCTATGTTTAAGGTTCTGAGGTTATAATATAGCCGCAGAAATGGCTGGAGCTGGAAGCTTGTATTCTATTTTTATTGTCACAAATTACGTTCTCCTCCTCGTTCACTTCAACGTAAAGTACGTCGTTGTAATTTGTAATCACATTCTACTTAAGCAAGAACCCATTATCCGTGTCAAGATTGACATTATCACGGTCCTAAAGCAATCTTGGTCGTTTATTTTGCTGAGGAGGCAATACCACCAAAATTAATACCAATTTAAAAAAAAAACTAAACAAGGCAAGTCATATGCATTTCTATGTAGGCTTGACAGACATAATGCTCAGCGTGATGAAAAGTATACATGTGTAGGTACTGTAGAGACAACCGAAAGTGAAGTCTGGCAAGGATAAAGCTGCTATTTGATTGCATGCAAAATTTATCCTTGCTAGACTTCACTTTCGGTTGCTGCTACTATACATTACATGCTTTCACAAACTTTTACGTACGTAGAAATTCCTTGTAGGTACTTCAACAAAATTTATTTTAAAGGAATTTTGCACGATTTCAAAAGCGCGTATTTATGACCTTTTGCATGGTTTCAGAAATGTGTATTTATGGCCTTTTGCATGATTTCAAAAACGCGTGTTTGCGAAATTTTGCATGCTTTCAAATACGTGTACTTATTGACATTTTGCATGTTTTCAAAAACGTGTGTTTGTGAAATTTTGCATGGTTTCAAAAATGTATATTTATTGACATTTTACATGTTTCAAAAACGTATAAAAATGGTATTTTACACTTTTTGAAACCAACTGTTAACCATGTTAAAAGAAAAAAGCTCTAAACTACCCACGTTTCTGAGATGCAAAATGGGAATTCATCACAAGGCATTCTACGTTTTGAAATGATTAAATTGTCTTGAATGGCTTCTTCAACGATGGAGCTCTACGATATTTACAAACACTGACAGATTTTTAATTACTCTTGAAATGACGTGGACTGGACTCCGTCTGGATACTGGACAATGATGGATGAAGTAAACAATGTGTGACCGCATTTATACTTGTGTCAAGTGGAAAGTTACCAGAAATTACTATATAATGATTTGGAGACTATATTATATGTGCGTGCAGTATATATATATAGCATTATACTCTGCATTCTACATAAAATTAAAACCACCGATAAAAAAGTAAAACGCACTAGCGAAACCCGAGAAACGTAAACAGTATACAAACAGCAAACATGGGATGCCACTTACGATAAGTTGAACTTGTGAGACTCTCCTAATCACGTTGGTAGGTAGGTACATCGATTGAAAGGACAATAAAGCAAAAGCACTAGAGAAGATTAAAAATAAAAGTAGCTTACTTGTCCTTAGTATCAGTTTCAATGGATGGTCCAGTTTTAATTTGGTCTCGAGTTTCTGGACACTCACACCCACAAGTGGGATGATAATGAAAAGACATGGACATGGACATGGGCACGAACTCATCCCTGGAATTTGATTTCCCTTCCACCATGGACTTGACTTTGTAGTTAACATCCTCCACATCTAAATTTATATCCCGAAGTACGTGATGGTGATGGACAACATCCATTTTCAACTCCAATTACAATGACTGGTTTTCAATTAAAAATATGTCTCGTCCAGGTTTGCAAGTTTGGATGTCCTAGACAATTATTATGGAGTGAGTATACATACGTATTGTGTTCATTCCCTGTTTTAATTTGATTCGGACAGCTAACAAAAACGCCCAAAAATCCATGGAATGCCAAATCGAAATCGCAGAGAGAAGAATGCATGACGTTCTAGTAGTTGTAGCCGTCGTGGTCGTTATATAATATGTATCGGCAGTGTTATAACTTTACATAATTATAATCGCAAGTATGCATAGGTAGGTCCATACTTCGTCCGTCTAAAATTGAGATCACATTTGCACACCCATGCATATCCACATTAGAACGCGGTCACAAAATATGTTCCGCATCGATAATCCCAGTCACAGCGCTATAATAAAACAGTTTCTCTAAATATACGTGTACACGTGTGTATAGATGAGTTGAAGAAGAATAGTAGTAGACCGTGCCAAAGGCTTAGTCCAGATAAATGTGAAGTCTGGCTTAATGTGCCAGAACAAAATCCACTGGAGAACAATTTATAACAAAAATGTAGATTACATATGTATTCAAATGAGGTAGGCAGTAACGCCCAAAAAACAATTGTTAGTGCCTACGGTGATGCAATAATTATAAAAGCTCTTCATCTCACACAACAAAAATTTATTATTTAAAAAGAAAATGTCATTGTACAAGTTATAGTGAGGGTGAAGAGTGGTAGATAGCTGCAAAATGCTGGGGAAGGCATAGTACAATGCTGAAGAGTCATTAATGAAAAATAATGAATCAGTAGGTACATAATATATATCGCTACTGAAGAAGCAAAATTGCCAACCTCCAATTCTTACTAAAAGCAAAATTGCCCATCTTCATTTTTTGATTTGAATAGCATATAATTTTGGTTTTCAGCACAATAATCAGGAATTTCTACCGACGTGCTTATTTTGCCGAGAAAAAAGTCTGCACAATTAAATGCATTAAAAAATGGAGATCGGCAATTTTGCTTCTTCAATAGGGGTATGCTACAATCATTAATACTGGGCTCAACATGCTTTTATCGGTGACAGTGAAAGTGAGGAGAACCTATCCATGGAATTTCACATCAAATAAACCGAATGTTGTAACTTTTCTTATAAAGTGAAAGTGACGAGGTAGCCTGTTATGTGATACTCACTTCATTTTAAATTTAACTACATTCTCATGCACGCACGTAGTACATAGCTCCTGTTTCTATAAAGTCGTCCTGGAGGCAAATTCGAAGAACTGCATAGCATGATGGTTATGAGCGATTCAGGGAAGGACACAAAACTAAATACAAGTTTGTATGAATGTGAATTTTGCAAAGTTTGCTGCTAGGGATTAATTAATACTGCCCACACGATGATAGCGCCTCTACAGCTATGACCCTGCTGCAAGTATGGCAGGTTTGTATGGAGTCTGGAGGTGCAGCGTTTATGACCGAGGAATTACAGTATTCATCTAGGTTAGGAACATACTATAGGCTAGGCGGAGAAATGTTCTATTTCTTCGTATGTGTTCAATGTGTTGAGCAGAAAATTACTTTTTAGTTTTTAGAGATAATTTTTTATGCCCACCTCTCAACTCTCAGGCATCCTTTCCTCTTTCGTTGAAGTTGATGCAGGTATAATCGTTAGCGCCTGAAAGTTCTAACACCCTTAGGTATAGGTAAGATACCTGCACTAAAAAAGTAAGGTTTTTGTGTATAGGTACCTATGTAGGTACTTACAGTTTCAGTGCATCATATCCACTACACACACACATGGAATAGATTTCTCAGGAGTACAGGGATTTCCTCTCGAATTATTTTCTTGCCATATTTCTTACAACTTTTGTCCGCTAATTATGGTTACAAATGAAAAAGTTTTATATTATGTTGAATGGTTGTATAGGACATTTTCCTCCCGGACATTATCCCCCCCCCCGGACACTTTCCTCCCAGATCGTACAGAATAAAATGTCCGGGGGGGATAATGCCCGGGAGGAAAATGTCCGTATACCATGTTGAAGTCATGCCACTTTTTTTTAGAAAAGATGTTTCTAGCAACCTGAAGAAACAGTGAGTATACGATGTTGAAGTTGCCATCTGTACGCTTTATAGGAACCTGAATTTCACCTAATTTTTACCGTGAGCTCACTTTAAAACTAAAATGCTGCTACTGTTATTTAGGTACGCGATGCGATATATGGATGGAGACATTGAATTTTTTCTTAAATAATAATTATTAATTATAATAATATGCTTCTACGAAAACTTGAACAATATTCTGAACTGTTCCGTTTCTGCTCTACAAAATTAATGCACTATATAGGAAATGTGGTGAAATCTCAGATCATTCTTCTATTTTAATATTATCATCCAGAAGATGCACTGTGAAATATTTAAAAGATATTTACCATCTGCAGTCGCAGTGGCTGGCGACTGACTGGTGTGGACGTGTTAGTGTGCCTCTCACATTTACAGATTATACCCATGCTAAAAAAAGATTTCAAACTCAAACAGGAAATAAAATCGAAAGCGTGAGTGAAACGGCAAAATTAAATGTGAAAAAATAGGCAAAACTGATAAAATATGATTTATTGAGATGAAATCAAATCTCAAAAGTGCAATGTTTACTATGACAGAGCGTAACCTTATTACTTAAGTTTAGCCATGCATTTACTCAATCTTCAAGCCTAAGTCGGTCCGAAGCAAAAAATAATCAAGTATGCTAATGAAAAAGTATTGGGTACTTTATTAATCTCAAACAATTTTGAGAACAAGACATACATTTGTACATAATACAGGAAGAATCACACAACTATATTATAGTAGATTAAGATAGCTATATATTAGGCATCACAATTAAATTTCTAAACTACACTGGAAGAGTACTCACTCAAACGAAACTACTTGCTCAGTCAAAAATATTATACCTACCTACTTTCTTTGATTTGATGTTGAATGTGTTATCTTTCACAGTTTTACTTTCGGCTCATCAGCAATACAAATAAATATAATTACGGTTTGAAAACGCGAATAAACAGTCGCCTTCTTAAATGCTAACAATTATCATTATACGTACCGTGAACGATTTGAGATAGGTAGTATTTAATTTACTAAAATTTTGAAACTATGAGATATCGAAACGGAAAACTATTTGATATTATTAGATCTATTGAATGGTCACTGAATCGCATGGTACTGCACTTGAATCGTTCTTTAGTTATCAATTTACCATTTGATTGCTACACGACCACCCGTCGTTCGTAACTGGCGAGATATAAAAACTTGTCCATAGCAGCACTTGTTATAATAGAAGTTTGTCACTAGTGGTGCCGGTCATTGTCAATGTACCTAGTTCTGAAAGGACTTCTCCAAAAATCTTACAGTTGAAAGGTTTGCAACCGGGTCAACAAATTAATGACTGATGACTGTGAACATTAGGTGTTTATTTAATCGTATTTATGTTTACTGTCTCTTAACAACAGGATAACTGATGCTGCTAACAAAGCTGCACGATAATAACTGAACAATAATTATTTATACACTTTTAATAGTTAAGTATAGCATGTTTGAAATATAATTTTAATCTATTAAATTTTTTAAGGGGTAATGACTCCACAGTCCAGACTCCAGACCCGCTCACTAGTGAGTTTCAACTTGCACGAGATAAAAGTGAAAGATGTAAATAAAAATGTCATGTGGTCTACCTAACCAATGCGAGAGCTACTGGAATCAGGAACGAATGGCGCGAAACTGACAGTTAGTGAGAATTTTGGGTTCTTGGAGGGAGGACAGGAAATATTTTCTAGCATTAAACCGTCTGAATTTTATTATTCGAAATTACTAAAAGTGTCAGCATAATATCATTATAAAGTTTACGTTTTTGTTACTGGTTTGAAATTTTGAAAAGGCAATCTGCTATGCTGGTATACTTACTAGTTAGTAGATAGTGTAGCAAGACAATTTTTTAAGGTGTAGGATGGACATAGGTTTACCAAATTACATTGTTCATGGTAAGGTAAGTTGTGTTAAGTTTAACAATGTATGAAACTGTTTGCATAAATGATTAAATTTAATACTTTTTATTAAAAAATATGCTCTGCTGTAGTGATTAACAAAGAATCGATGATTGGATTCATTTAAATGCATTTGTTTTTCATTTTCTAATTATGCAAAGGCCAGAGGTTTTTTAGTTTGTGTCTTATGTTGTATGTATTTGTTAATGCTTTGCATAATTGTACATTAGCATAATATTCTGCGTGAAATTTAAATATTTATTGTCTTGCATGGGTGATAAAATGTCGAAAATTAAATTACGAACCGTTGCTTAATTTTAGGTGTCGCCAATTCCGTGGATGTTAAATAAGCTGTTTTTGAGGAGCTAGAAAGTACTTAATGCAAATATCATACGCATTTGATCATGGAAGCTTTTGATAAAGACGAAGGATACATCTCCCCCTTGGACGCCTTCGATGCCGGGGAAGTAGAAAATAATTGCCTAAAATATAATCAGTTAGTGAAACAACCAATAAAGCCGTACTTGTCGTGGAGCAATGTTCAAAAACCATTTCGTGAAAAAAATCAACAAGATTGCCAAACCATGCCACTCAAGTTCCTCACAGACAATGTGTTGGACTCTGCAAAAATTATCGACAGTTTATGGCTTGTTCTTCCCGAAATCAGGGCTGGTAGAAATTGGAATCCGAATACTTTAACAGAAATTCGATCCACGAATAATAATCCTTCGGGGATTTTGAACGTCGTGGAAAGTGTGTCTCAGCCTGAATATCTTAGTCTCTCTGATTTCATACGTGATGTAATTGATTTATTGTCTGGGAAGCAATCAGAAACATTTCCAATGTTAAACGACAAGATATTTTCCAAGAATCCAGCTGTTTTAGTACGTGGACTAACTCCTTCTGCAATCTCAAACTATTGTACGCCTTTCCTCCGAATAGGATCTTTAATTATCGAGCTAAACAACATTGAAGAAAGTTTTCATTTTCATACTTCTGTACTTAGCGCAAAATCTGTTGTTTGCGTCCGTTTTGTTAAATTTATCAAAGACTATCTACACGTTTACCAGACCATTATTATGCTCAAACGCGCTTCCATTGTATCCTTGACATCCTTGCGGCGATTTATACAAGTAAGTAATACAATTATTATAATTATATAAACTTGTTTTAGTACCGTTTCATTAATAAATGAACTTTAATATGTGTAATTATATACTATCTTCTTTGAGATTAAAAGTCGTTTGATTAATTTAGCCATACCAGCAGCAGATTCAAACACTCTGGAATATCGTTCAAAAGCAAGTGTTTGCAAGTCCAGTATTGATGTTAAAAAATCTCAATAGTTTTATGCTAAAAATTGAAATTCCATGTGTTTCTGAGTTACTTCAAAACCTGCTTGTGTCTTGCGCGTCAGCATATTCAAAGTAATCAGTTTTCGAGCTAACTTGAACTTATATTACGCATTCGTTATTATTTGTGACATTAGATTTAATAGACATTTTTTGGGATAATTTCTCAGGTATGTGTCGGACTGGATTTTTAGAGGATTGCTGGGCTCTCCATTGGAATTTCATATAGTTAAAAGCCGAACTGTTGCTTCAAAAGACCGACGGTTTTGGACACAACAGTTTACACAGAACCAAGACATTCCAAAATTTTTAAAACGTCTAAAGCAGGGCATGTTCGACACTGGACGTGCCATCAATCTACTTAAGGAGCTCCAGCGCACTGTAAGACCATACGCATTTTCATAAAAAAGTAATAATAAAATCCCAAATATTTGTCCTGCAAGTTTAAATCAAACATCCCCCACAATAATTATTATTGTTGACATAATTTTCAGAGCAATTTACCCTCTTATTTTGACTATGACACGGATCTGTATATTGAGTTTGAATTAACCCATGAAGGAACAATTAAATTATTGAACACAAATCATACAAAGTTGGTCAAGTTCTTGGAACAAAATGCATACCTTCAAGAAGAAATTAACCTAGCAGTTGAAGCTGTGCAAACGTTGAATGTTAAAGGAAAATTGGTAGAAGCCATTCATTCAAAATTAGTAGAGCGCAATGAAGTTGAATGTGCCCTAAGGTTAGAAACTGCAAGACAGGAAAAGTTTTTGAAATTTCAGGAAAAAAGGCAGTCTCAGATGGCTGAAATATTAGAGAGTATAAACGCAGCGCGTCTTTTGCGTTTACAGCAAGCCATGGATGAATTGTTTGCGGAAAAGGAACGGCAAGCATATAACGAGAAAAAAGAGCGTGTAAACTTAAACAAGGGTTATAGCCTACTGCAACAATTTTATGGTGATTTTTCTGGTATTATAAAGCACAATATCAATTCAAGTGGGGAAGGTTTACGACAACAAATTACTTCTTCTGTAGTAGCAAAGAGTAATGTAATCGCTTCTGCTGGTGACTGTGACATGAATAGTGACGATTCTTGTAGTAAAAAAAAAGATATCGAGGATTCAAATATTAGTTTGGCTCATCCATCAGAAAAAGCATTAAGTGTTCCTGCGACGGAGAATCAGTCGGATCCATCGAGCATATACCCATGTGACAACTCTGGTGTACTACCTGTGGAAATTCCAAATGAAGACGAGATTCCCGACTCTGCTCCTACCGATTTCGAAAAAATACGCTGTAAAGATTTCAAAACAAAACCTGTTACGCCTTTCAGTCTAGATTTTAAAATGTTTTCGCCACCTTTAGTTCCAACAGTCATTCCAAATTCTGGAGAATTTATCACATGTGGCGGAGAAGAGTGCGACGAATTTCTTACTAATCGCTTTTTGTCGTTATCTGTGGAAATCCCTCTCATGACACAGTAAGATAATTTGCTAATAGTAATATATAGGAATGCCAGTTTTAAACTATGGGTCTCACTTTTTTTCCTTCCTAAACCTGTCTGTTTGGTTATTTGATTTATTAGACACAAGATGGTCAACTTAACTCTGCTGCATCATATAGTCGTTTCTAAGCAGTTATTTCGACACTTAAAAGCTTTCCATGATTACTTGTTGCTGCAAAATGGATTGTTCGGATATTTCGTGAATACAATGCTAATTGATCGGGTATGACCAAATATATGCTTTTTGAGTTAAGTAGTAACTACTGCTGCTACTGCTAGCTCTCTCAGTGCTTGAAAGAAGTTACTTCATCAGTGTTGTATAACGGTTTTAGGTGAAAAAAGGAATACTGAAGCACAGGGAAGAAATCCCAAATCAGATTACAGCTCTTAATCATCTTCTCGAAGAAGTTTTAACAGCTGTAGCGGACCCCGATGAAATGAGTTTTTTAAAATCAATGAAATTTGATGTTATTCCGGAAGTTACCAGTTCTGAACGGGACAAGTTGTCTGCATCTAGTCGTTCCAGTAGCAGCACGACACTGGCAGGTACACCTGGAAAGCCAAAGAAACAAGAACTTACTTCAGGTTTGTGTGAAAATTAGAAAAATGTAGAAAGTAGTAGGCACTAATTTTTAAATGATCATACGCATACTTACAAACTCGGAATTATTTCCTAACAGAATTTGAAGTTTTAAACTCTATTTACCTTCACTACACTGTGGAATGGCCGTTAAATATCATTTTCACAAATGAGTTCATCCGTCAGTATCAGCTTGTATTCTGTCTCCAAATGCGATTGTTTCGTGCTGAACTACTCTTATCTGGAGCTGCTGTGAGTTTAAAATCAAAATGTAAGTTTCTCTAGAGAATAACAATAAAAATACATTATTCTGGGTATCCGTTTATTTTTGGTTGATACACGCTTAGAAAAATGTAAGCGAATTTGTCACATTGCTGTTAATTTGTGACTAATTTTGATGTTACTCCGACATCAACAGTGCAGTCAGTTAGCATTGGTCTACACGAATTTCGACTAGGGATTTACCTACACTACTGTTAAATTCAGTTTGCCCAAATCGCAGTTAGATCACACAACTTATAATCCTGTTTAACCCTTTTTGTTAATTGAAAAATAATTACAAAAGGTCAGATTCGAAATCTCGACCTCTGGCATCTGGCATCAGTGACGGCCTCTTTAACAACCGATATAACACATTTAATAATTGATGACTATATTAGCGTACATACACAGTAGTACAAATGTTTTAACAAAGTTTCTGTATATTTAACTGATTTTGCTGTTGGTTGTTTGTAACACACAGTGCTGTTACATTACGTTCCCCACTCTCCAAAATTTACAGATAAACCTGTCAAAGTTAACATCTAAACCTGTTTTCGTTTCAAGTTAACAAGATTTCAGTAAAAAAAATTTCTTAGTGTGTAGATATCGTCAGTGAAGAATTAAAATGACCAATATCCAACTTAAGCTAACATTAACATAAACTATGTCAATAAAACTGTAAATGAAATAGACTCGAAAGATGTTAATTTCGAGATTTTTAAAGGTGCAAATTATATATTTACTTGGGTTTGAAAAGTGTAAAATCTTCTGTAAATATACAGTTTTTCAAAAGTACAATATGTTCTATTTATTCGTTTTTGAAAAGTGTAAAAGGTGCTTTATTATTTTGTAGATAGTGCAATTTGTTTTTAGTTAAAAACGAAAATGGATCATTTGGATTCTTCACAGACGATGTAGCTGCTGCAGTTGTTGGGCATCTTCTTTAATAATTGACAATAATTGTATATGTATGTGTATCTGTATGATTTTGCTTGCAGCCTGTCGGTCAACTCAGTTGCTGCAACTCAATTCGTATCGCTACATAATGCTTCACTTTGTTCAGAGTGCGCGGAGCTACATAAATGTGACAGTCATTCATACGTCGTGGACTGAGTTGGTTGCTTCATTTACTAAAATGGATTCTTTAGAAAAAATTTATGAACTACTGGTTCGCCATATTAAAAGCGTAACATCAAAGTAAACAATATTTATGGCATTTTTGTTTTTTATTAGCAATTTTAAGTACAAGTCCAAGACAGATAAGCTGCATTTTTTAAAGGTTCCCTTGTAAAACCCGCTAGTTTACGTGTACGTTTAACATATATTTGTATATTTCAATGTAATATTATGGAGTTTGTATGTCAGCACAATATATATTTGATCAAGGCTATATGTTTCTGTGGAGCTATGTTTATTATTATCGTTGCTTTCAGCTGTCTTCTAGGACCGAAGGCTCAGGCAGTGATGAAGCTTCTGGTCAATCAGTTAGTCGTTATTGAAGCCTTCTGCTGCAAATTAGAAACCGTCATGAATAATATCAACTGGGATAAAGGAGAAACAATTCAGCCAGTTGACTACAAGCGTATTGTGCAATCATACAGGGTATTTATGGAGATTCAAAAAGTTTTTGTACAAGGTAAGTTCAAAATTTTTAAATTATCAGCAATGCCATTTTTTACAAGTTCTTTTTTCGGTATGGTACCGCGTGATACAATGATACAACATAATGTGATGAAGATAAAAATGTCACTAGGTTAATCTGCATAATATCTTTCAAGTTGGGTACATCATTTGAATGCCTTCCACGCTTATAATAATTAAACCAGGTAAAGTACGCTGTGAATTGGTTTGGGTTACGGCTTCAGGGTCGTGAATCGTGACTATTTTTGTCTGTCCGTCCGTCCGTTCGTTAGCCGTGCTCTATAGGTCAATGGATTTTGCTGATTTCAATCCAACAACTTTTAAACTCTCGCAAATCCAAGACGTCCCCATGTATCCCATGTAAATCATACGGTGGGACAAACTGTCCCACCCATGTAAATCATACGGTGCAAAAACTTAGGAATGAATCTTCGCTGTTTGAATGAAATACCTATACTTCATAGATTATCTTTTAGCGCTACTAAAATTATCTTCCTCCTTTGTTGAAGCCGTTCTTTGCTGAAGCTCAGCATCTGCTTGGGTCCCACGGTAGACAAATCCGGCGCTTCTCGCTGGATTTTTTAGAATTGAACTTGGACATACAGCCAACAGTGAATATAAGATATTCCAGAATTCCAAAAATATTAAAAATGCTGAAGATCACAATACCTCTGATTACCTCTAGGATCTCTCGTCTTTGTGATTTTACCTCTGCCATTAGCATCGCCATCTATGAGCAGCAGAGCGAAAGTGACTGTAATATATGGCGGTTAAGTTATTAAGAGGAGGGTTTTGCTATGAGTGGAGTTTTTGTTGTGATCTTGAGACTTGGAACTGTCACAGCCACAGGCACAGTACTTTAAAAACTGAATAATTATTTAATTTATTGTGTTTTCAATAACTGTCAAAGCTGCTTTTTCTTCTGGACTATTGGTTGTTAAAAATTGAAGTGCATTGTTATCAGTACCAAATAGAATGTTTCAAGCGGCAAAATCATAATATTATCGGATTTCTTTAGTGGTATTTAATACAAACCTTAAAATTAAAATAGAATTATTTATTGAGCAATGGCCAATGGTGACATAGGAAGGCGCTCCCATAATGGTATGCACAAAAAAATTATTCAATGCTTATCTTGTGTTTAATTTTGTAAGTTTAAGCAATTATTGTGATTGTGTAATGTAATTATAGCACCCTATATTATTTCCGGAATCATGTTTTTGCATGAGTTTTTTCCAAAGAATGAAGAAAAAATGGTTTATTCGTCAGTGGACAGGCATTAGATTTAAATCCGTAAGTAGTTTAGTTACCATCGAAGTTACATCTACATTTTTTTTAAAGATAATGATTTTGTTTCCAGATTTTCATACAAAGTCAACGTCGTCATTCAGTTTCAGTTCCCTGGCTGATCAGCTGATTTGGACGGATAAAGAATTATTTATAAACGATGCACATTTAAAATTAAATCCCTTGGCTGCTAAAGATTTATTTTTAATTTTTCCAATCACCAATGAAATTGCCTATAATTGGAATTAAAACTGAATCTTGTCCACTGTAGTGTTGTGACTTGTGCACAATGTTAGTTTGTTCTTGATTTTCTTATGGGATTTAACATTGGAAAATGTTGAAGAACAATTGTGCACAATCACAGATTGTTCTCCTATGTTAAATCCCATAAGGGAAAAGAACAATTGTTAACAAGTCACAACACTAGTCCACTGACAGTTTATGACTTTAATCTTACTTGCTTAGTTTAGGAATACAACTTGTAGGACAGATGTTTAAGTACTTTAAACTTTAACTACTTTAACATGTTCTCCCCTATAGGTAAAGTAATAAATCAGGAAAAAGTGGAATTTATGAAACAAATTGCTCGTGACATCGGAATTACATTTTCAGAACCAGATCCCAATATGCCTGTATCAGTGGTTTGTGACTTACAGCTTAAACTACTGGAATCTATAATTCACCTTGACAGTAGTAATAACTCAAGAACTCCTCGTAAAAAGAAAGCAAGAAAGTATCTGAAATCCTCACTTGAATCTAAGGAGTCACGTAAAATAGAAGCTTTACAAATATGCCCAAATTTACAAGATTTAGCTGATAACATTTCTTGTTTAAGTGTACAAGAACTACTGAGCGCATCGGAAAAACTTATTCGAAAAAATAGTCCAAATTGTATACAAAATTATATTACTGGAGAGAGAAAGTGGCTTGTAAAATGTCTTGACGAAGGATTTTCAGCGGAAGAAGATATCTTGAGATTTAGAAGACAGGCACTCCAACGTTTGTATTGTTTTTTATTAGTTCCATTTCCGAAATATATTCTTTCTCAGCCAAAATTGCTAGTGTCCAGATCACATTACGAGATTGGGAGCAAGCGAAGCACCGAGATAGAAGCCGGCGAAGTTATCCAAAAAATTGCTCAAAAAAAGGATCAAATCTTATCGAGTGGTTATGGTGATGTATGCCACCGGATTTCAATAATTGAACAGGCTAATGTAGGTGCGGCAGAATTTCTTAATACTATCGAGCAGAATGAAAACAATGACAGTGAAGATGTTTTAGAGCAGAACGAACATGATTTGCGTAATACGGAAGAAGACTTACTGAAGCAAATAAAAGAAATTTTAATTATTTTATGCAAAGAGGGGCGACTTGCTCGACGGAGTATACCAGTAATTTACAATCTCATTTGTAAATTAAGAGTTGAAGAGGGCGATGTTGAAAAACTGGATCCCCATGTAATAAGCTTATTAGTGAGTCAACTTCACATTTTAAGAGTTGAGAGCAGTGGAAAATCTGGGAAATTGCGTCTAGTTTTTAATGACTTTATTAGCTGAATTTTAAATCATTTTTTCATCAAGGTGTATTCACTATTCTAGAGATGGTTTAGTGATTTAGTGAGTTCTTAAAATAAGTACGTTTACCTGTAACTTAAACATGGATGCGTATTTTGTACATAATGTTGCCTTCGGACCTCGTAGTGTCTTCGGACCTACGTGCCTTCTGTAATATGTACTAGCACTAGTGGTGTATGGTACACATATGAAGCATTTGTTATCAAAACCCGTTTCGTCCACACATTATCCACTAACTTAACTTTTAACGCGATTATCTACTTGAGCGGAGTAGGTGCTCGTTGGGAAATTGCATTGCAGTTTGCAGATGTTGGAGGACCAAGGGGCTCCGCTGAGCATGGGCATAGGGGCCCCAAGTTCCCGTTTACTTTACGTAATATGTAACGAATTGTGAGGCCCGTCTGGAATATCCCTAATAGTTCCTATAACCACTATAACGACAATCATGCTACATATTTTATCATACTGCATATATTTGTATAACTTGCATGAGATATTTTGTACTTGTTCGCACATTACCTACCGAATTTGGAACTATAATACCTAAATAATATTCATTACAGGGAAAGTTCGTATTTAATACAATTTTTCATTATTGTTCTTTGCAGCAACCTTTACTGTCGTCCAGAAAGGCTACTACATGAAAGTCGGTCATTTCTTGGACTTGTTTAATTTCAATAAATACTATGATTTATCCTAGATAAAATAATGTAATGTATGGCTGCCTGAAGGTACCTCCAGCTTTTCTGGAATGTAATTTATTTTTTACTTGTTTGCAGTATCTAGCTCTCGAAAATAAAAATAAAATAATCATTTTTAAAAACGCAAATAATATGCATTGTTTAATTTTTATTTTCACACAATATATATTTTTCGTTCTCGTTCACTATTGACTTTACACTCTGACTTACTCTACAAAAATACATAACAATATAATATTATACCGCATTGGGTACATATATTTTATATTTAAATATAACTAATTGAATACTTAAATCATGTTTAGGTAACTTCATCCATCGACGTGCAACGTGCACGATCACATATTACAATCATTATATTACACGAAATAATCATTCAAACTTATTGTAGGTTTTAGATATTTTTATTTCACTAGATAAAATATAGTGTGGACTCACTGGCTTTCATTTGTTCACTCTAGTATACATTTGTAGATATCCAACCTCGAACATGATAAGAAAATAAATATATAATTATATATATTATGTTACATTTAGTAACAAAAATAGCAAACTCGCTTTCTGCTGGCTGCTTTGATACATAATATAATAGTATGACCTCTACAAATATCGGCCGTTACATCTATATATATAAGCTTGAAAAATAATTTTCGGTTTAAAAACTAAATTAATTTGGTATAAATTGGTAATAAATATGTGAAATGTTGGGTTATTTAGTGCGCTCCTGTACCCCAACTGTGTAACTATGTTTTACCCCTCTTTGTTGCACTGACCTAAGATGAGAGTTTAGAAGCTAGAAATATTTCTCCCGTGATTCTAGATCTGAACTCTACACTTAAAAATATTTAAAATACTATGTATAATTAACCTATTTCATGTTTATAGATGTAAGCAACAGTAAGGAAACTTCATGATAACGATAACTAAATTCAAATATTGAAAATAATGAATTTCAGAAAATCATTTGCAGTTTCTGTATGAACAAATATAACATCTGAAGATGGACTATAACCATTAAAAAATTATGAATTGTGCTGTCTAGTGTAGCACACCAAGTTTCCAAGTACAAAAAGCCAATATAGACACTTTTAAATATGTGTAGGCAATATAAATACTTTACAAGAGTGTATAGTGTGTGATAAAAAAACAAGAGTTATTGCTCAAGGTCAAGGCAGGCCTACTATGGCACGTTTGGAAAATAACTTATAAAAGGTAGAGGACAAAAATACAGGAAGGCAGGTGTTACTACTAACATCATTGAATTAAAATCGAAATTCTTCCTTTTACATTTAACTAATTAGATATTTACGGTTATAGTATTAACATTAGTATCGTATTTTAACTATCGATTATCAAATAAACAATTTGTTATACACACGTGGTTTTTTGGTTTTTGGTTAACGTAACATAAACACAATTTCATGTAAATTCCTAACTAAAAGTGACCCCTCGGTAGTTATTAATTATTGTAATAATTAACTGTTTCTTTCGTAATTCGTACACGTACAATCAGATTAATCGTAAATAATATTTTCAGTTTTTATATACATATTTACACTTTACACAATATTATTTACGATAACAAAACTGTTAAAGCTCCTCTGGGTTTTGGTAAAATTTCTGGTTTACAATAGTCATCAAACTACTGTAAGCACAGCTACTAAATTATAATGTGTGATTATAATTACATATATGATAGTACTTTTTATACAAAACATGTACTGACAACTACGATAGACTTGTAAAGAATTTCTTCTAAAAAAAATTCAAATTTTTTATCTTCACAAAAGATACTGGCTCGACAACATAAACGACTACAGTGAACTCTGATTAAATAATTACAATAGATTGCACATAAAAAAGCCATTTTAAGTAAAACTACGAAACTATTGCTTCCTAAAATTAAGATACACTGAGCAAATATAAGCTTTTTAAATTGTTTCACAAGTACGTTCAACGCACCAGCATCAAGTTCTTTTAGCGCAGCAATCATTTCCAACAAATTGTAGAGCTGCCTAAATTGAATTTTTTGTTTCGGGTATCGTTTTTTTTTGTTTTGGTAACGAAAAAAGATAGTTAGTTTATTTTTACTAACATCTAATTCACTGTCGAAAATCCGCTTCTCTTCTTTCTTTAGCCGAAATAAGGTCTTCACTGTTCTGTTACCTTCACTGTTTAAGGTTTTTTTAAGCTTTAATCACTCATAGAACTGCCGTCGTCGGTGTCTTGATCCTAGATAATTATTAAAATTTCATGAAAGTTTCATGAGACTATACTATGTAAACAAAAGGGATAATATGAATGAGAAGTCACTTGAATTTTTAAAGATTATCGTAGAAACTTACGTGGGACATTCTAAATAATTTCCCTTGTGTAGTATACACTGTAGATGCGCCATCTTTTTCATTCATTGTGTGTCCATGTGACTGTAGTTAGAAATAAAACATAATTAATTAGGAATCCAAATTTAATTGCAGAGCTTAAAATTATCAACAAGGAGAATAATTGTAAATAAAATACAATACCTCGCTGTACGCACAATACGACGGCGGCTTACAACTGTAGCAACTGGCACGGGAGGTTTGATCAGAAAATGCTGGTTTGGCAGGTGACCTAATGGTCTCATCAAATGATCGCACTTCGGAAACACTCCTGAAAAAATAGTTTTTAAAGAAGTTAGTACACTGACTCATTGACAGATTACATTTCCCCTCGGCATTTTGATATGATGTAAAAATCAGTAAAGGCTCCGTTTACCCCATAAAATTTGACCCTCCATCAAGCAAAGGAAGGCCAGCAGATCGCCGCCGCATTCCCCCTTGAGCGGAAACTTCAGTTCCAGAAGAAACTAATGCACCTGCATAAGATTCATACACATTGTAAATCATGCAACCTAATACAATAATTCTTACATGCTAATTTGAATAAAAGGTTTCACCGGTCGTTATTTTTCTTTGTTCTTGTAGCGACAGTTTTCTAAATTTGTCTTTTGCGTCAGTTTTAAGGGCTGTTGATTGTCGACTAGATGAGGCCACCGGTGCACCACCAGGCCTGTTGCTTTGCTAAAATGTTACATTTCAATTAATATTAAAATAATACTTTCTTTGAAAGTGGAAGTAAAAGGATTCAAATAAATTTCGTAAAGACATAATAATAAGTTTTAATGGTGTAGTATAGAATAGACGCGTCAATTGCAAAGGTTTAAGGAATGTCAACCGAAAGTTCCCAAACAATGACATAAGACAGAGGGCCTGATTAAAACGGTACCATTGGAGTAAATGCCCCTTGGTCAAGATAATTCATAAGTTTTTCACTGGCAGCTATGTCTGTAGCAGCATCTCCACCTAAAGCTGATGATGGTGGATTTGGTCTAGAAGGTGGTCTTGAGCTGGGTCTTATCTTTGCCCTTGGTATTACAACTGTCAAACTTCTGTCCTGCTGCAATTTTAATGTAAGTTAGCACAATTGCGATACGAGAAGTATGCCGAGTACGAAAGTAAAATAAATTTGATGATGATTACCTGGTCCATAACCACATTTCTTAACGAAAAATTCATAAGGTTGACATTTTCACGGGAAATCCTCGAAAATCCCTTGTCCGCAGTTTCAACCTGTAGAAATATATACATTTTAGAAACTAGTTGCAGCAAAACAAAATAAATGGATGTTTGTCCGATCTGAAAGTCGTAAAAATTAGTACCAAAAGAGAATCCGGTGTAAATGATTGAGGGTTAACGATTCTAGTAGGTGGCGTCTCGCTTCCATCACTGCTACCCGAATCATGCATTATTGCAGTCCGTTCCATAGTGGCTTGGGAAGTTGGACTCCGATACCGCAGGAAACGGCCACCTACACAATTTAAAAGAATGGTTAGTAATTCAATGGACATGTACTCCGGCAGGGGGTTAGCATAATTTTTAAATGTACATGGAAAGGATATATAATTCAAACTTACTTCCAGTTCTTTCTCGAGGGATTGGTTTTTTACGCCTGCAGACGATTATTCCGCAGAGTAGAACCATTACGAAGAGAATGAGTCCAATAGCAATAATGGAAATTAGCAGAACTGTAATTTCGGAACATATATTATGGCATTCAAAAATTTGTTTTTAAGACTAATCCGACATCTGAATGTTTTTTAAAAAGTAAAAAAGCTCCCGTCGTATACTGTCATTATATTTTTACCTTTTAAGTTTATTTGGCACACTGCTCCTCCATACCATCTGAAACAATTGCAGCCCGGATTTCCAAAAGCATCAACTATGCATTTCCCATGATAGTTGCAGTCAACACATCCATCCATTGCTACCGAATATGTAAAGAGTTTGGGTTAAACTTTGCATTAATTTTGGAATCAAAAATTGCATAGCAAATTACATTTTATAAAACTAAACCCTTGCTAACCTTGGCAATCCCTCCCCGGAGAATTCATTTTGGACTTATCCAGAAATCCTGAGCGGCATTCACAGGTGAATGAACCTTTAACATTGGAACAGTCAGCATTTTCGGAACAGTCATTGTACTCCGGGTTGGTGCACTCATCAAAGTCTAAGAATCCAAATAATTTATTTAATTTTTATATTCATTCAACGTTCATTTCTTTAGATTAGGGGCTGCTTTTCAAAATAGCTAACTCGACGTAATTCATTGTAATTGCAATATTGCAATAATATGAGAGGAAATTTTAAGTTCATAAAAGATTACCTCTGGCAGCAAAGTCACTAATAGTCTTTGTAGATGTGATTCCTGATCGACCAATGTTAAAATCGGAAGATTTTAGTTGTCTGACAAACTGAGACTTAACCAAGTCATCGGAAACGTTGAGTGCCAACTGAAATTCAAAATACAGAAATAAACAAATGATCAAACGACTAAAATTTACTTTTAGTTTAAGTAATTAATTGATCTAGAAAGCCAGCAACAATTAAATTGTTCCACGGAATATAAACAAGTGAACCACACTTACGTGAACAAGAAAATTTACGCCAACGTTATCCCTTGAAATATTTTTCCTGTCATCTTTGATATGCCTAGGAGTTAGTCTCGTGACTTCCGAGCCCTGATATTTACTCTTTACATCTGTTGACATAAAAGCTTTATCCACAGCATCTTTTGTAACAGTGATAAAATTCTGGTAATCACTTGAGGCTTCATCAGTCAATTCTTTAAAATCAAAATTCATCCCCTCCATGTGACTTAAAGCCATGGTCAGCTCGTACGTGAATGTTGCTGAAATGCAGAATACAAAAAAAAACCATATTTAAAATTTAGAAATATTCTCTTTGTAAAACTTAAAATTGACAGGAACGAAGGTTAATTTCTAAAACTTTTTGAATAATCAAAACATTTCCTACGTTTGCAAGCAATAGTAGATTTCATCCTGGCATAACCAGGTTTACAAACACAGCGTGACCGCGTCCCATTAGCATAGCGCCGACAAACTTCATTACTTCTGAATCCGCAATTATTAATGCATTCAATTTCTGGTGGGCCAACTCTGTTCCTTTTATCAATCACAGATGTTTCCGTAGTTAAGCTGGCTGTGGGAGTACTTGACGGAAGTCTGGGTTTGTGTCTGCCTCCAGCCGTTAAAATTCCTCCTTGTAAAACTTGGCCCTGAACATTGTCATCCTTTGCTGTAGTTTGCTCCGTTGTGTCAGTGAAACTTGGAATAACTAAAAAATTGTTGGACACAAGTGGGCAAAGTATTATTTTACAAGTAAAACATAGTCACTGATTAAAAATTTAATATAATTATGCATATACAAATACATTCTGTGCTTAGCATTACTTTAATTATTTATGATAAAAATTGCTTGACACCGAAGAAGACTTACTGATTGTAGGCTCCGCGAATATGGTTGTTCTTACAGTAGTTGGCTGTACTTCCACTGTATTTACCACGGTCACGGTTCCAACGATGGTGCTAACCAGTGTTTGAGGAGGAAGCGTCTTAGTAATCATAACTGTGTGGGTGACGGGTTTGCCGGAGCTAGACATGACCGTCGTTTCCGTTTCCGTTATGGTATGAGTTTTAGTTTCGGTATGAGTTACAAACCTCGTTGTCAGAACAGGTTTGGATGACGACAGTAATATGTTAGTCCTTGAAGGACCCATGCCAGTAATTTTAGGTTTACCACGCTGCAAAACCCTTGTCGGATTTATTTGCACGTCCACTGAGCTTTGAAGGCGAGTATTGTTGTTAGTTGTCGGACCCTGAGGACGATAAGTGTGACTATATTCTTCTTCATTACTATCTTCGTCGCTCACTTTCTTTCGGTGGTCTCCGTTCGACTCTGGGCGTAATGGAGAATTTCCCACAACTATAACTGGTCTGTTCTCGGCAGTGTCCTTGTCATCCTTTTCTTCATCACTGTCTTCTTCAGCAGATTCAGTGCTGATGGGTGCTGAAGGAGTCGCTTGTTTCAGAGTCGGTGTCGTTGATGCATTGAGTCCAAAACCGGAGCCAGGTCGTCTGAAGGGTCTAAAAGTGAATGGTGGAGTTCGTCCGTTGTTGATCTTTTCTCTGGAGCCGTCCGTTGTCTCCACTGACGGAGGAGGAGGAGTTGTAGTGGGTGGAACAGTGCTAGTTGACGTTGTTAAGAACGGACGACGGTTGGTGTTATTAAAGCGCCGAGTGGCATTTTGAGTTTTCTGATTCGCAGATGGAGCCAACGGACGCTCAGTAGAGTCCTCGCCTGAAGATTGCTCGCTAACTGGATTTGGTGTCGTCGAAGTAGTAGTAGTTGTGGAGCGCCTGTTCCACGGAGGGAATCCTGTGTAAGTCTGATTCCTGGAGGGGATGAATGGTTTTCTGGACACGGACAGTGTAGTTGAGGATGATGTACTTGTCACCGTTTTATTCTCTTTCTCGCTTATTTCATTTTCAGCCTCACCGTCAGTTGTAGTTGTCGACGTTTGGACATTAACCACTGGCGGCTTCGTAACCGGACGTCGGGCTGGCAAGACGAAACGATTGAGGTTAGTGCTTTTAGTTGGTGTTGGTGTCGGTGTTGTGGCTGTTGTTGAAGTTGTCGTTTTTGTTGTGGTTGTTGTGGTAGAATTTAACTGTGGACTGTTTTCTTGGGTCGGCGTCGGCACAGGTGAAGGTGAAGCTGAAGATGAAGACGAAAACGAAGGCAACTCTTCTATAGTTTTCGAAACGGAGCTGGAACGAATGGGTGCTGTAGGCGTGATCGAACTTGCACCTCCTCTCGTTCGGACAACAGTTGTCTTAATGATTGTTCGAACCACAGAGCGTGAGAATGATTTGGAGGGCTTGAGTCTCGATGGAATAATCGTATCCTCTTCGTAGTCCTCATATTCTTCTTCTTCGCTCTCTGTCAACTCATCAGAGTCCTCAGGGCCGTCGACGTCAAGGGGTGTGGGACTCGGGCTGGGGCTGATTGTGGCTACGTAAGACGCGAGAGTTTGAAGACTTCCGCTTGAATATCTCAGGACTGAGGTTGGACTCACGGAACTTTCACTCCCCTCCAAAATTGGGGTTGGGGAAATGATAATATTTTCAGCACCTTCCAAAGTTTCACTTGAGCGAATGTTATTGTCAAACTCAAATCTGGATCTTAAGATTTCCCGAGAGGGAAGGATTGCAGTGAATACATTCGTCCCCACAATTTTATTGTCATCATCCACACTGGCAATGGTGTGCAGGGTGTGTTGAGGAACTAGTAGGTTTTGTGTAGTTTTGAATAGATTTTGATCTGGTCGGAGTAAGTTTGGTCGAAGGTTGTTTGGCCGGACTGGTTGCTGTGGACGGTAACGGACAGGGCCACGACTGGGGAAATCCAAAATTGGGGGTCTCTGCCTGTTATTCTGCTGAGGAGCAGGGGGTCGCATTTCAGTATTTGGTGGCAGGATAGGTCTTCTGTCGATAATAAACGGCCGTAAGTTGGTTGCTTGCTCTTCCTTTTGTCCGCCCGATGAGGGAGGTTGCCTTTGCGGAGGCCTTTGACCACCACCAGGTCCTTGACCTGGCCTTACCGGCCTTCGGAAATGATTGTTTGCTAGATAACCCCCTGAATTGACTGGCCTGTTTGGACTAGGTATGGGGGGGAGTGGAGGTGGCTTTGGAGGTTCCTCTTTCTCATCCTCATATTCGTCGTAGTACTCATCACTGTCCTCTTCCTGCTGACTACCTGCAGCGGCTGCAGCTGACTGATCTGTTGGTGAGGGCTTTGCGAGTGTTGAGGCTGTTGTTTTTGTATTTTCTTGAGGTTTAATTCCTTCCGGAGTAGTTGACTTTTGTTGATTTTGAACCCGGATGGGAACGTCTTTCGGAGTCGTACTGGTACTTCGAACATCATCTAATATAATTTCATTAGATTGATTTTCAAGCTCATCTGATATTTCTTCAGAATTTTGTGATTGCGGTGTGGATTTTGTTGGTCCAATTTCTTTTTGACTCTGATTCTTGTTTTTATTAATGGTTTCCGTTGTTGTCTTTGTTGCAGTTGTTGTTGTCACTGGTCGGAGAGGAATATGTGGAGGTCTTGGGGGGCGAATTATGTTTGTTTTAATTACATTTATCTCTGGACTACGATCATCGTTTTCGTTTCCTCTGGTTGGAGGCGGAGGTCTTCTCACTATTTGATTGGGGTTTGGATTACGATTTAAAGGATTTGGATTTGGATTGACACCAAAACCAGGTGTAGGTAGACTAGATCCTTGCGGTGACTGAGGGTGAGGCGGGGGGAAGGGTCGTCTAATAAAGTCTGGACGACGTTGACCGTTGACATTATTTTGTGGAGGAGGCCCTGGAACCGGATGTGACTGTGGCATGAAATCGGGTCGTGGTCTTCCCCCTGGTCCAGGTCTTCTGAATATATTTGTAATTGCTTCGATTGGACTGGGAATAGGTCTATTTGGTGGCTGCGGACGATAAGGCGGAGGAACATGAAACTGGCCACGGAGGGGAGGATCCCCATTATTATTGTTGGAGTTGTAATTTGGTGGAGGAGATGGTGGCTGCATTTCTGCTGCTGGAAACGGGAGTTTACCGTTGTCATTGTCATGCGTCTCGTTGGACTCATCATCTTCTTCTTCCCGATCCTTATTTGAAATTATTTCTGGTTTCTTAGAAGGTTGCGGCTTCAGCTGAACTAATACAATTGACTCCTTTGATGACTTTAGGGGTCTCCTCTCCTCTTCATCTTTTTCTCCCTTGACGACTGTTTCCTTGACCACTTCCTCGCTGTACTCTTCCTCAGAGTATTGCTCGTTCGGATTCGGCTGACTCGGTCTCTCTCCACTGTGAGCATCTTCAAAAGAATTCTCAGGTCGAGGTCTCATATTTGCTATTCGTGATGGGGGACCATTTGAATTTGGATTGAATGGGAAGCCAGAGCCGGGTCGGTTCGGTAAATGGGGCACTTTCAAAAGCTCAATATTTTTTATGTGAACGTTTTGAATCCCTTCATTTTCGTCCACAATCCCCACAGGCCTGTCATTTGGTCTTCTTAATTGATTCCGAATGTGCTGTCGCTGGTTTTCACCGTTGTCTCCATTATTTTGATTTGTGAACGGATTTCTAATTAAACCAGGGCGGAATGTTGTAGGCTTCACCGTATTTCTGAACGTCGTCGGATTAATGATGGATTCCTTCGTAGGCGGCATAGCGGATGGAGGGATCCTGGGTCGTTGATGAGTTGTGCTTGTTCCATCCGTTGAAATTGTGGGTTGAGGTTTGAACGTGGTAGGCCACCATAAATCATTGAATTCCTTCGGAGTAGAAGGAAGAAATCCGTTGGGGACTGTGAATTTATTGATAATTTTTTGTTCCTCGGATTCTTCTTCAGAGCTGTCTGGCGTTGAAGGAGACGGAGAAAGGGTGGAGGGGACAGAACTACTGGTTCCGGTTGTATTCCATCCATTTTGAGGTAAACGGTTAAAGCTCGTTGGTTCAACAGGGTCAAAGGGGGATTTAATGACTTTTTGATTCACTGGATCAATAATGGACTCCCGATCCTCGGACCCACTGAAATCCTGACCAAAGTTAGGGTCACTACTGGCCACGTTAGTAAAGTACTTGCTCGCATCAAATGGTTTTCTCGTCGTGGATCTGAAAGGGAATTTTGCGAGGACGGGCCCTTTGGAGAACGGATTGGGTAACTTCCCACTGAATCGATTAATATTTTTGACTCCCTCATCCTCTTTATTACTACCACTCGCATTTGGTTTCATCAAGTCTGACACACTTGGGGATATAATAAAGGAATTTATTAAAGTTCTCCGAGTTGTTCGTGTCTCGGAGTTTGGTGTTGTTGTTGTTGAAGCTGGTTTGGGCGTAGTAAATCTCCGTATAAAATTTAATTTAGAAATTGTTGCTCGACTTGGAAATTTAAATGGAGTTGTTGGTCTTGGCGTAGTACTTGCATTTTGGATACCTCCAGTTGGGGAACGAGACGTGGTTGAAATTTCTTTTATAATCAGTTTGGGGAATTGTGTAGCGGGTGACGTGGGGGGTGGAGATGTGGTGGATTTTACTCTTGTATGTGTTGGCGCGTCGTACGTTTCACGAACGAGGAAAATTGTTGAAGGGCGCTGCTCGTGTGGAGGAACTTGCTGAGTTGGACTTGGATTTACAAAATTGGGGGGCAATCTATGATTTTCCAAACTGCTGCTCTGCTTCTCCCTCTCACTACTTCCGCTTTGTTGGCCTTGTTCCGCACTGCCAGGTGGCTTGGGGCTAGAATTTTGATTTGGCCACTGGATTTTTTGCAATCCTGGGAGGAGCACTGGCTGCTTTTGGTGTGGCTGAGCAAAATTTCCGAATTCGTCAGATTCTCTGGGTGGAGGTGGGAGGGGTCTTTGTTGAGTTGGTCTTTGAAAATTTGGACGCTCGCGACTCCCCTGATACTGTTGTTTAATTGGAGGGATGTAAATCTGGTCACGATTTGGTCCATTTGAAGCATGAAATTCTTCCGAACTCCTTGGCGGGAAATCTGGAGCTGGTCGCCCGTTATTATTGTTATTAATTCCGTTATTGAACGGTCTCCGTATTTCCTGACTGTTTTGACTTTGTGTAGGCCTAACAAATGGATTTAGAATGGCTGGGGTACCACCCATGGGCTTGAAACGATTAAGGTTTTGTTGAATATTCGAGTTATCAGATTGAGGCCTATTAAATGGAGGCTGTTGACCATTGTTATTATTATTATTGTTGGGATTACGAAGTCTCTGATTGGGAAATAGTGGACGGAGCTGACTTGGTCTTGGCATGTTAATGGGTCTATTAATTTCAAAGCTTTGATGTTGATCTGGGGGGCGTGACAGATTTTCATCGCTATTGAGGTTAGGAGGAATCGGGGGCCGGAACGGTGGATTTGGATTGGGACGTGGCGGTCCTCTGTTTTCATTACCTGCCTGAGGATTGGATGGACGACTTTCCGTATTTTGATTTCGAACTGGTGGTGGAGGGAATGGACTCGGTTTAGGTTGTTGTTGGCTCGACTCCCCACTGTTGTCAGGGTTAAATGGTGGCCGTTGTCGCACGAACTGATTCATCGAATGTACCCTCGTGCTCTGGCCAAAGTTGAAAGGCCTTTGCTCATTCTGATTTTCTTTCTGGTTGAATGTGTTCCCATTTTGAGGAGCTGGAGCTGGTCTGGTCATTGGTGGGGGAGTGGGGAGAAAGCTCATGCTATTAATCGGGGGGAAGCGAGGTGGAGGAACGAATGAATCGTGCTCAATGCTCTCTGCGGAATTTTCGAACGGTAGAGAAATTGGTGGTGGTGGTCTTCGAAGAATATTCATTGTGGGTCTAGGGGAGTCAGGAGCGGAAATTGTTATTTTTGTCGTAGAGGTGGTTGGAGTGTCGATGGTTGGCCTTGGGAACTCGACAGGATGATTCGGACGATTGTTGTTATTCCCCTCGGATTTTTCAATACTAATGGTGAGTAAGGGATTTTCGTTCCCGCTAATCAGCTCCACATTATTGTAGTAGACTTTGTCCATGTGATGAAGGACTTGGGGCTGAGAGCGAGTGGGAGGTGGTGAATGTCTCACCTGGTCGTTCCTTGTTATAGTGATTTCAGTCGGTCGAATAATTTGAACAGTATTAATTGGTTCAGGTGTTCTTCGAATCGGGGATGGTTCAGTAAATGGATTAAAATTACCAGAATTTGGTCGCTGTTCTGGTCCTGGTCTTGGAAAAAAGACAGTTGGCGATGGTCTGGGTTGTTGCGGGAGAATTTCATTTGAAAAGTGCTGATTTTGATTATTATTATTAGAGTTCTGTGGGGGTCGACGTTGATTGAGAAAAATCTCTCCACTGGACATTTCATCCGAATCTAAAAGAACTGGTCTGCTTTGAAATGGATTGTTTTGTTGGTTGTTGATGTTACTTCCTTGACCGTACGATGGTCTTTCATTTCCAAAAATAAGATTGTGAATGTCGGGTTTTTCTTGTTGTTGAGTTGGGGTTGGTGGCAGCAGGATGTGCTCACCCCAAGGGGGTAAATTCGGTGAGCCTTCTTGACTTCGTGGTGGTGGGCGAGGGAATGGTCGCCGCTCTCCGCTGTTTCCACTGCTTGGTGAAGGTCTTACCGACGGACTTATCATGGCAAGATTGGGAGTTGGTAGCATCTGCTGTGGGGTTGGTTGCAACATTTGTTGTTGTTGTTGTTGCTGTTGACGATTATTCTGCGGAGAATTTCCATTTCCAGGATTTCCGAAAATATTTGGGCCTGGAATAGACATCATATGCTCGCTACTACCGCTCCCTGGAGGATCCCCATGTTTGTGAATGTTAAGCTCTGAAAAAATATTAGGTTGCTCGTCATTCGGTGGTTGAAAGTTGTAGTTGTTGGTCGGAGGGAAGTGATTATTAGGCCATGGCCCATTTTCAAATCTGTGAAAAGGTCCGTCCGGGTCGCGATTGGCTAAGGGTCGAAAATTTGGCTCGTTAGCATGGGAAAGTATAGGCCGTCGAGGGATACTGTCTGAAAAGGGGGAAGATGGAGGTGGGCCGTTTGAATTGACTTTAACAAAGTTTGGTCCCATTGGGTTGTACTGTTGTTGGGGTCCTTGAGATGGACCTGGGCCCATACCTGAGTGATAATGTTGACCAACACCGTCATCTTGGGGTCCCCGATTATATGCTGGTCGCTCGTTATTATTTTTATTATGATGAGTGTCATTTCTTGCTATTCCAGCCAGAGGCAGTGCATGCTTCATATATCCCGCCACACTACTAAACATGGGTCCTAATTTGGTGAGCGTGGATGCTCCTAGTCCTCCTAGTCCAAGTGCACCTAAATTCAGAAGCGGTGTCCAGTTAATCCCGCTGCTGGAAGCACTCACAATTTGGGATCCAGTATTTCCTCCGCTCAGTACAATTCCAGGGCCACCCATCGGTCCCCCTACACTTGATTTACTGGGTCCGGTGTGACCGACAGTTGGTGGAACGCCTATGGGTCCCAGTGGAGGCCTGTCGGGAAAATCCGAAGCTTCGTCTGACTCATCCTGCTCGCTCTTATTCTCCTGGTCGTTGTCATTGTCAGTGTCTGCCTCGTGCTCCTCATCCCCACTCTCTTCCTCACTCGTTGAACTTTGAAATATCCCAGGTTCGCGGATAGGACCTAGAGCATATACACTTGGTGAGATCTCATCATTATTTGTTTTTGTCGGCCGTGGGGTCGTCGTCTTCAGAGTTACTTTTGGTTTGGATTTCCGCTTCGGCTTCCAAGTTGTCGTGACCCTTTGAGGCAGTTCTGGTTTCTTTGAAGTTAATTTTATAATCACTTCCGTGTCATCCGCGTCCCCTTCCCCCGGATGGGTGAGTTTAATTACAGTGATTTGATCATCGTCATCAAAGTCTTTGTTGTCTTTCTGCTCGTCAAAAACTTCTTCTTTAACGATGGTGCCGGATTTTGTGGGCTTTTTCGTTCGAGCAGGTTTGACTGTGGTGATTCGTGGAGTCACAAAAATCTCCATTGGTGCATAGGTTGTAGCGTCCTCCATGGATAATTTTGAATTTCCATCTGTATTAGTAGATTCTTCAAAAGTTGTGGGTGGACTCCATGTTACCTGAGTTGTTTTCTTGGATGTTGAAGATGTGGGTGTGGACGGGAGGCTCGTGACTTTTTTAGTCGTGAATTTCTCAGTTGTTTTAGTTGGAGCTTGAGTTGCAGCTGCAGTCGTAGTTTTTGTCGTCGTTTTCGTCGTCGTTTTCATCGTCGTGCTTGGATTTTTGGAAATTTTCGTTGACTGAGACGAGGGCTGCTTCGTTTTAGTTGAGACAATCGTGGAAATATTATAAACCTTAGAAACTTCATCGTATTGCTCTTTGAAGGCCTCTGTTTCCTTCATTTCATCATAGTAGTCTGGAGGCTCACCCTCTGCAGTGATCTCGGACAACATATCAAATATCTGCTGGGTTGGATCCACAGAGAAAGTATTTAGATGAGACTTTGTGGGCGATGGTGCTGTTGGTGTTAGTTCGTCCTTGGAAATTGACGGAATTGTATGTAGCAGATCCTGATTGGGATGAAGAAGGTGGATTTTTGATGGCTTTATCACTGAGCCAGACATGTCAAATTTATTTATGATGGACGGTGACAGAATTAAACCATCTTCCGTTTTGACGTCCAGTTGAGATGTTGGTTTATTTTTATTATTGTAAATGCTATTCACATATATATCGACTAGACTAGAAATATCCCCAACGTTCATATCTCCATAGACGGGTTCCTCTGAATTTAAGTTTTCATTAAATTCAAAATTAGGAGACAACTCTTCCGTTGTTGCTTGTGCACTCCCGTGACCGTGATCGTGCTCGCGGTCCGGGTCATCAGTGTCATATATTACGGATTTTGGAGGTCCTGTGACAAGGATTGGAACTGGGAGGAGGGTGGGATCGTCGAATGGATTTTTAAGCGCTGTCATTTGATCATTAATGTCTGATGACGGCTTTGCTTTCACCGATTGAAGATTCAAGGGTGGAGTTGGTCTATGTGAGATAGAGCTACTGTAAACATTATTGTTAATTTTAAGTTGGACGGGATCAGTAGCAGCATTGCTATTACCCTCTGTGGTCCCTTCAGTAAAGACGTCGTCGTTCAAATCAGGGTCTTTGGTTGTCTCGTCAAATACACTGTAGATAGTAGTTGGAGCTACGAGAGTGCTGTACAAGGGATCACTCACTTGCGACGGAGTAATAATTTCATACTCGTCACTTTGCGTGTCCGCGAGGACATGAACAATGTGATTGATCCCCTCTTTCAACTCGTCGAAATGCTCTGAAGAGCTTGTGGAGGGTGTGATTGGGTCCATAATTCCGGGGAAATCCTCATCCTTTGGATAGTGGGGATGTGATATGGACTGAGTCACAAGAGTAGGTTCACGGAGAGTGGCATCTGGTATGATCTCCTTAATTGTGGAAGTGATCTCTAATAAAGTTGAGTGTTTAGCCAAGTATGAACTTTTCAGAGCGTTCACATACTCAATATCAAATGCCGTGGATAGAGCTTCGGTAACTATTTTAGAAGCGACTTGTGTCCGTGAATTTATTTTTGTTCTAGAGCCTTCTCCAAGAACAGTTGTGAAATAAGTATAAGTTGTATAATATGTTTTAGTTGCAAATATCATGACGGGCTCTAAAATTCGAGTGGTGGCCGTTAGAAGTAGGTGTGATTCTTTAGGAAGGGTCTGCTCAGGAAACATATGAATCATACTCGTGGGCTCCATTAATGTGGGAGAGGGCAGGGGCACGCTCTCCATCAATTTACTCGACATTGAATTTAGTGTAATGGAAGGTGTTCGTAATTCGGACCCAACAAGGCCTGTCACCAAGGTGGGCTTCATTGTGAGGGGACTTCCTAATTTTTCAGTGACTATTTGTGAGGAAACCACTGTGCTACTCTGAACAACCACAGTGCCCCCCTCGATAGCCGTCGTCAAGTATGTGAACGTGGTCAGATATGTTTTGGTCATGTCCCCTGGAGGTGTTTTGAGAGTCGGTGTTAAAGTTGGGGCTGGACTCGAGACTGGGATGAGAGCTTCCGTCACCACCACCTGAGTGACCGTCTCCATCGTAGTCACCACTCGACTATTCTCCTCTGCCAGTGTTTTCGAGAATGTGAATGTCGTGTAGTATGTCTCCGTTTCGTAGACCCGGGAGTGAAATGCTAGGTCGACTAAGGTAGGGGTTGCCAAGTAGGCTGGCATAGTGATCACGTTCGAGACAGTTTCTTTACTCGTAACTACGATCGGGATAGTCCCTGCTGTGAATGTATTGAAGTAGGTGTAGGTTGTAGTTAAGGTGTTGATGAGGTAGGACGAGTCCAGAGCTTCCATTAAGTAAGGAGGAATAGAACTGGGCTCAGCTTTAAGATTAGGAGTGTACTCAATTGTCGGTCGGAATTTTTCTGTGACAACGTTTGAGATTATCTAAAATTGAAAGATTATTCTCTTTTAGTCTCAATTTACATGACGTAGGAAGCTATAAAAAAAATATTTTTCAATCTTTCACGGCGTAGTAGTTTTGATTGAACTGCTGCTACGGTGATTGAGATTGTTAGTTGGTCTTACCTGCTCCCGACTGTTCACAACTGTGTCTGTATTCTCAAGGACTGTGGTCATATATGTAAAGGTTGTGACCAAAGTTTTGGTGATCATGTCTGGTGTGGCAGACCGAACGATGGAATGAAGTAAGTGGTTAATACCATTCTAAATAAATTGAATTCAAATCCACATTTATTGTTAAATTAATTGAATCATTTTTTAATTTTTTTAATAGATTTTCATATTTCCTTCTTTTTTAATTTTGCTTTTAGGTAGAATTTTGGATAAGAAGACTTACTGGTTTGCCTGGATGCTCCACTAAGTGAAACTGCCTGGACACTGTAGAAGGTGGAAATGTTATGGGCCTAGGGCTGACTGGATTTGGGGCGATGGGAGTATTTTCGACTACTTCATCGTATCCAATAAAATTGGTCTTATCCCCTATAATTTCACATTACTATTTAATGCTCTTTTATTTCTTAGTAATAGCATTAATTTATCGTGAATAAATTCATTTTATGGATATAAATATCTGGTGTCTGTCGTGGTGATTTCGTAGTATGATATTAATTTTACGTTGTAAGTACTTAATTATTTTTTCCACAAAATTAGTTTCCAAAGTTTTTTTTGGAGTTTACTGTGACGTCTTACTAATTTTGTCTGTCATTCGAGCCCTCAAAAGGAATCATAATCATAATTTGACCGTATTTAATTATTACTAAATGTATTTTGTAAAATAATAAGCAAACCTTTGACTATGACTTCCACCCCATTACTCATAACTTTGGTAGCTAGATTTCTACCCGACTGTATATGAAGTCTCCCGCCGATCACACGCTGCTCGGCAATATCAGTCCCAAACTCTTCTATATCCGGTGGCGGATGTTTCATTTTTACCGCTATACCTCCACCCCATGTTCTCTCTGTAAATTTCATATTAGTTCATTGTTATCAACGCTTGATTTTCTTCCAAGATTAATGCCATAAATAATGAAATTTTAATATTTTTGCATTATAAATGTAAATGGAAGCAGTATAAACATTTTTGAATGTTTTGTATTATTTTTTTTACAACAGTGAAAGTTGAAAGAAGAAATGTCCAAGTTGTAACTCACCAGACGGAGTAGCTTAATTTCAAGATGGAAATGGAACGTATACTATAATATACTAAATGGTTGTCGAACTGTAGCAGCGATAGTAACGCCAGATGAAGAGTCAGTAAAATATATCACATAATAATTACATAGGTAAGGTACATTTACAACATTATATTTAAAGCTTTATAAAATCAGCAGTGCTTTGTAGCGTAAGTATATATAGAGTGATTCAAGATTTTTAGTTTATTTTCTTCATTCTGTAAGTGTGTAAGTTATTATGCTGGCATATTTTATACCTTTCCTATACTGTGCGCCTACACATAATATATATGTAAAATCGGTAAACTGGTAAATGACAAGGGCTGAAATATTTTAATCTAATTCCAGGGTGCATGGCATGGTGCGCATGAATTTAGCAATATGAACTTTCTGTTATAGTAATATATAAGACAGCAGTATATGGAAGTTTCAATTGAAAAATTGTCATGAAAGAGACACAGATAGACAGACAAACAAGTGATAGAGAAAAGGAAGTAAATGCCCCGGGTGGGTGAAAAGTTGTAGTCTCCTGTAAATTAAATATTTTATATATCTTGTTAGAAAATCATAAAAAATTATTTGGCACACATTGTGTTTATTTTACCTTAATTCATTTTTACGTAATAATAACAAAACTATTTACAATTTACATTACAAATCTCAAAAAAAAAGATATTCAAAGATGTTTTAGTATAGTTGCTTCAAGATAAATTGTATTATTGAAGGATTCCCAAAAGTTTTTTGAAGACACGTTCTCCTGTAAGTTCATTCTTAGTAGCAATTGTCAAATTAAACACAAATACAAGGTTTACTATACATTATAAATTCATGTAATTTTGATTTTAAATGATTTTCAAGGAAGTAATGCAAAAACAAAATCTTACAAAAGTAGAAAATTGTGAAGATATAAAAGTACAAGTGCAAAAAAATCCAGTGAAGTTAAAGTTAGACACAAGTATATATTATAGAATACGGAATAGATTACTTGCAGGATTTCATCTTTTTTTCCTTACTTACTTACTAAAATTATATAATTAGAGTAAAAAAGCGCTATTTACTTGATGATTCGTCCTTTCTTATTTTCGTACCAAATAATTACCTATATTAAAAAATGATTATAAAATATACATATGAACTTAATCTATTAAAATTAATAACATTATCAAAAAAAAATTGCACACGCAATCAAGAGTTGCGACTCGGTAATATATTTCCACGAAATACTGTACAAAAATAATTACGTGAAAATTATTTATAAACGTTCTTAGTTGGTTCACTTAACGTAATGTTGGGATTGTCTGCTTTCTTTTGTAAATAGCTAATGTAGTGAATGCACTGCACTGTATAATATAGTAAATTAATACTATAAAATTACTCAATATTTTTGCAGCACTTCTTTTTCTATGATAAGTTATCATCATTGTATTTTTTTTAAGTGTGTGTTGTCTTAAAGGTAATTTAAATCTTTTTTTTCTTCTTCTAAAAAACACCCTTTGTACAAAATAGTATAAAATAACTACATACCTACACTTGGAGTAGTATTTTTTCAACGTAATATAATAAACTTAAAATGTAGAACGCTTCTTTACACACAAAAAATGTCTAGTTATTTTATGGCCTGTAAAATTAAATTATTAAAATAATAATACATATAATAGCAATGTACATCCAGTATACAATTTTTTTAACCGTAATACTAATAATTAATTAATTATACACAGCTTATACACAATAATTAATTTAATTGCAGATTTAAAAAAAAATTGTAAATGCAATATTTGTAAAAGTGTGTAAGGCAAGCCATTTATTGAATCTGGTCTAATTTATACGAATTACTCAATTTAAAATGTTTGCAATTTTCTTGGATTCTTATAAACGGCGTCTACAAGTCCTTGAGTCCTATAGTGTATAATTAATTAATCATATCTATACTCTATACTTATATAGTCATTAAAAAAAATCGTATATTTAAAAAAATGTGCAGTGCAAAATAATTAATGTACTCACATTTACATCCCCTACAAAGATATTGCTTTTAGTACGAGACATAATATATAATTACGTAATATAGTTAAGTACAAACTATGCACGCGGAAAATATAATATTATATAAAATATAGATACATATTTATAGTACCAAAAAAAATTAATTTAAGTATACCCCAGTAGTCTTTATTAAGCAAGAGGCCATATTTTTTTCGTGTGTAAAAGTATAAGTAATCATATTTTTTTTTAAATCTATGTACGAACTGTTGCAATAAGTTTAACGTTTTACATTTAACTCATCCTTCTATACTTTGATAATTACTATATGATAATATTGAACCATACAAATGTTTTTTTATTATTATGTATTTATAGATATTATGGATACTACTACTTACTGTGCGTATAAGACGCTCTGACTATTATCTGAATTCAACAACTTTGACACATCGCCCAGAACACTGTCCAAACTCTGAGTGGGTTTGAACCATACATTATTATTATTATTAATATTACTATTAGCATTATTGTTATTACTCAGGGAGTAACTATCTTGTAAATCATCGCCTTGGTATGTGTAAGCATTATTATTACTATTATAACTATTATCATTGCTAAAAGGAGTGTCGAGGCTGAAGTATTCAGTTGGGAATTTGTATTCTTCTCTTTGGGATGGGTCAAGCTGATAGATTTGTGTGGGGGGTAAAAGGAGGGTGTCAACGTCAACTACCTGAGTGGGTTGAACATGGATAGCATTAGCATTAGTATTATCATTAAATGAGCCTGGACCATCCTCGTAATAATTAACACTACGTTTAACTTTGGTTTGGATGGGGACTGTACTGAGGACAGTACTAAATTCCCCAGGGTTCCGCCCAGAAACATACAAAGTGACAACTGAATACTCTTCCTTCGGAGCTTCCTTCACGACTGGAGCTTTCTCCACAGAAATCTCTTTCATGGACTCTTCCTCCTGATCGAAGTCCTTCCGATTGTTCTTATTACTTAGTGTCTGAGTCTGTGTCTGTTCAACTATTTGTGGAGGAGGCTGGGTCGGGATAATGGGTTGCTGGAGAGGTTGTTGTTGTTGTTGCTGCTGCTTAAGGAGGAGTTGTTGTTGCTGTTGGAGGAGACCCTGGAGGAGTGCTGGATTGAATCCATTGTTAAGGAGTGTGGGCTGAGCTTGGATGGCTTGAAGAGTGGGTGCTGGAGTGATGACGGTGGACTCTGTAATGAACTCTGTGGCCGTGATGACGTGTTTCGAACTCTCGACGATCGTCGTTTTGATGGCTTTACCGTGGAGTGTGATGGGGATGACGGTGGACGTGAAATCCGTGACTGTGGTGACGTAAGAGGTGGTCTTTGTGTTAAAGTGTGTTACGGGAGTGGCGGGGTCCGCCATTAAATTGTTCCCTTGTGGTCTTTGCAGACCCAGTAAATTAGCCGGATTTAAATTAAGATTACCGAGGAGTTGATTGAGGAGCAAGTTTGTTAGTTGATTTTGATCGGTTAGTGGAAGATTGGGAGTGGTAATGGTACTTACAACAGGTTCTACGGAGTAGACAGTGCTCGGGACGATGTGAGAGAAAGAGGTTTTCCGCCCACGAATTGTGGTGGGAGTGAAAGTGACGCTCGTCGTCGGCGTCTCACGGATAAAGAAGCGCGTCACTTCCGTCACGCCAAAGGATGGGGTGGAGGTGAGCTCATTGTTAAATACTAGGACAGGAGACCCCTGGTAGTCGGACCGGGTGTATAGGTAAGGAGCTAGAACTTCCTTGGAAGCACTAGGAGTGATGATAGTCTTATACTCGGTGTTTTTCCCGTTTATGACTGGGATTTGTGTCTCCTTCGGAACGTAGTGAGTGACCGTGATGGTCCCTAACTCGGCGAAGGCGGACTCAGTGAACTCGTCCTTAGAGCTACTACAACTAGTGTCGTACCGTCCACGGTCATTGCAAGTGGTACTGCCACGACTTCTACTGGGAGAAGTGAAACGTCCACGAGAGGATGAGGGTGGCTTGGGAGTGGTGACCGCCTCAGACCCACGGTAACGGGAATGGAAACGGGAAGTGCGGGAGGTAGTTGTGGGAGCCTCTGTGGGTCTTTGGTAACGGGACTGTTGACGTCGGGTGAAGGATGGGGAGGGGGAGGGGGCTCTACTATTGCTATTAGTGCTACTAGATCTACTTGGTGTGCGAGAGTTAGTCACGTCAGAGTTTGTTAGTGTAAATGGCGTTCGTCTCGAGGTTGAAGTCGGTTGGATGCGTCCCCGGAATCGGTTAGCAGGAGACGTGCTCCTTGTCGTTGTCGGAGGAGGAGGAGGAGGTGTCGCTGCAGTCGAGGGTGGCTCGTAATAGTCATCATAGTCTGAATAGTAAGAAGGGGAGGAACGTGAATTGACCTGTCTACGACTATTAAAATTAGATCTTAAACTACCGCGATTTCTATTTCCAAATTCTACTTGCCTGGCATAACGATAACCATATTCCTCTGGCCCTGGGTAGTATGTCTCTGGGGCTGAGCGAACTCTCCGTCCCGAACCCGTGTAGCTCAGCCTCTCTGAGGCATCCTGACTCTTGCTCTCATCCGACGACGACCCGGACAAATACTCGTATGACTCGTACGGGGCCGGAACCGCGTTCGCAAAGAACTCCGAACCGCTGTCCACGAGGTCCTCCACGTTCACGAAATCAGCATCGTACGCTCCCGCCCTCGTCTGGGGGAAACCCAAGGGTGCTCGTACACGAACAGCGGATGGGATGGACTCGGCGGCTACTACTTCCCCAGCGTCAGCAGGTGGACTAGGAACTTGAAGAGTCGCGTTCCCTGCCGTGGAAGATGATGACGGGTAATTTTTGCTCTCCTCATAATCTAACTCGCCATTGTACTGGTCCTCGTCCTTTCCAGTCGTCGTGCTACTAGTCGTGGACGGGCGAACTAAGCCTCTGGATGGGAAGCCGGCTGGTCGGGCTCGCGGAGCGAATGTTCGCCTCGTCGTAGTTGTTGTTTGTGAGGGGACAGGAGTCGTTCGCCGATTATTTGAAAATGATGGCCTGGAGGTTGGTCTCGGAGTGGCAGGAGGTTGCGCGGCACTGTCCTCGTCCCCTTCATCCGCCGTCGTCGTTCCCCTCGTGGAGGGAGTTGGTCTCGTGAAAATATTTTTCCTCAATAATGGAAGACTTCGTTGGGTGGTGGTTCTCACGGGTGCATTTGTGGACGTGGCGGCTGGATTGCTTTTAATGGGTAATTTTGGATTGAGACGGAAGCGTGAGCCACCGCTGAATCTACTGGCGCTCGTCGTGCTTTTCGGTGCTTCTGTGGTCGTGCTGCTGCTGCCTACAGGCTCTTCATACTCATACTCAATAATTTCGTATTCCTCCTCCTGAGGGGCGGCTTGAGTTTGTGTTGGCTTCACTGTGGTCACTTGAGTGGCTGTGGGTTGAATGCTGGTGGATCTACCGCGAGGGTTGAATCGACTGCTCACGGATCCTCTAGCACCCGCACTACTGACACCCGTCGCCGTGGCTCCTGGTCTCGATGATGCAGAAGACGTGGGGCCGCGACGAGCTCCGGAGAAGGAGGAAGCTCCACGGGAAGTAAAACCTCTACCTCTGGAGGAAGATCCGCTAGGGGAACTTCCAGAAATTCCTCGACTACTACTTGTAGGCGAAATGCTCGCTCCAGATGTTGAGGATCTGCCAGTTCCTGGACTGCTTGGTCTTTGGAATCTTGATCGGGATGAGGATCCGAATGGCAAGCGTGGTGTGGCCTCTTGATTTCCAGCCGCTGCTGAGCTACTAACTGTGGCCTGGGTGGTCACCTCCACATCACTAGCTTTGTTAGCTCCGAAGGCAGGCTTCCTCCTATTTGCAAAAGTGCTTCCTGGTTGTCTCCCACTTGCCGCGGAAGTCCCTGCTGCAAGAGTCGCAGTCACGGTCGGGGTTACATCCGTCCGACTCACTACAATTGCACTGGACTGTCTCCTTCGTGGAGCGAAGGCAGGGCGGCTCCTGGAGGCGAATGGAGTGATCAAGGGAGTGAAGGATTTGGACGTGGCAGTGAAGGACAAGCGGCTCGAGCCACCATTTCGATTTCTTCCTGGTCCAAATCTTCCCGGTTTGACTGATCCCTTCTCCTCCTCCTTCTCCAACTCTTGCTCCCTCTCGGTGGTGGTGGGGATCTCTTCCGTCGTCTCTTCCGAACCCTCAATATCCACCAACTTGGTTGGGCTGGTCGTGGTGAATTCGTCCGACTTGGTCGGATTGATGACGTAGCGGGAAGTGCTCTCAATCACTTGAGCGTACTGATTGTCAATGAAAGTTCCGAGGATCTTGCTCGTGTAGAAAGTGGTCTGCTCCCCTTGGATGAGTGAGCCATCCACAATTCGAACCAGGCCGGTTTTTAACTGATTTTCGGAGTCCTCTAGAGCAGCCGTGGGATTCCTAGAAATACTCGAAGCCCTCTCAATGAGCTGAGCATACTGGCCGTCAATGATGCTTCCATAGACTTTCGTAGTGTAGAATGTGGCCCCGGACCCGTCCGCATCCACTGTTTTCCCCTCGTTCACGGAAAGGAGTCCAGTTGGAGTCGCGCTCGGCTCGTTGAGGAAGACAGTCTCTGCGGAGGCGGTGGGTCTAATGAGCTCCGAAGTGCTCTCCAGAACTTGAGCGTAGATTCCGTCAATGTAAGTGCCATAGACGTCCGTGGAGTGGATCGTCGTGGTCAAGTCGACCACTTCGGAGGAGATAATTGTCGAGAGGAGACCAGTGGGCAGGTCGTAGTCGTCATCCGCCTGTTGCTGATCATTACTCACGATTTCCGGTTTGACAGATCCGGATCCAATCGCTCGCCCGCCAGCAATCGCAGGTGTGGCGGATGAGGGGACTGCGGCGTCCGGAGAGACAGAGGCGGATCCAGAGAGAACGTTCGTAACCGTCTCCAGACGACTCGTCACAATCGTTTCGTCCTTGACGTAGGACGTGGTGTAGTAAGTGTAGGTTGTAAAGTAGGTTGTGAGCTCCACGTCTGCGACAGTGGCCGTGGGCTGGATTTGGTTCTCAGTGTCTGATTTAGAAATGGACGTTGGAGCGGCGTCATCTACCCCAGGGGTGACCACATTCGACACAGTCTCCTCCCGGCTCGTCACGAGCGGAGTTCCATCGTGGAAGGAAGTGGTCCAGTAGGTGTAGGTCGTGTAGTAGGTGATTGGATAGGTGGGCTCCGCGGAGACGAGGGGTCCACCGGCCGTTTCCACTGAGTCCGTGCTCGCGTCCTCAATCGTGTCACTCGCGATATTCGTGACGGTCTCGAGGCGACTCTCAACGGTGGAGGAGCCGCCCTTGTAGTGCGTCGTGTAGAATGTAAAGGTTGTAAAGTATGTTTTGAGTGCTGGGGTCGCATTGAGTTCATTGTCATCCGCCTCCGAGTCCGAGGACTGCTGAGACTCTTCCTGCTCGTTTGATGAGGGTCGAAGAGTGGTGCCTTCGGAGCCGTCCAGCTCGTAATATTCGGGGTTGGACGCCTCGGTAGTGACCTCGGGCTTGTCATCATTCGTGGACAAGGTCGTCTCGCTCCGCTCGCTCAGATGGCTCCCAACTTCATTCAAGTCCGATGTGTCATCATCATCCTCTGGGAGGGCATGGGCTTGACGTCCACCCACCGTTGCGGAGGGACGAGGAACATTTCGGCCAGAGATCTTGGTCGGCTCGATGCTGCTACCGGTATCCACAACGCCGGAGCGGAGGACGTTATCCCCAACCACGACTTTAGTGTAAGTGGCGAGGGAGCTCTTGATGATGGATGTCCCCTCCTTGAAGGAGGTCGTGAGGTACGTGTAGGTGGTGTAGAATGTAGTTTCCTTCCCGTAGGGAACGGGGGAGGTGACGTCCTCCTCCGTCTCTCGCTCCTCCTCGTACTCGTAGCTCTCGGGGGAGGACGGGGCGGCCGTGACCGGCTCGGAAGCTTTCGTCACGGTTGGAACAATATTCGTGAGGACTTCAGTCCTGCTCTGGATGGAAGTATCCTGTCCATTGAACAGCGTCGTAAAGTACGTGTAGGTGGTGTAGAATGTTTTGTAGATTGTGCCGCTGCCCAAGTCTTGGGAAGCAGTGGCTTCAATTTCCTCGGAGGGCTCCTGCTCCGAAGCAGGGGAGGCAGACACTGGGGCTGGTTCCTCCACGGCGCTGGATGAGGATGGAGTTAGCTCCGGAGTTTTAGACAGGATTTTGGAGCGACGGATCACAGAGAATTTGCCGGAACGAGAAGCAGAGGGTCTGATCAAACTTGCCTTCGTTTTGAGGGAGGAGGATAGCTGGGAAGAGGAGGAGCTGGGGGCGATCTTGATGGAAGATGAAGGACTGTTACTGCTAGCAATTACTGGACTGGAAGTAGAAGCGGAGCCCGACTTGGAACCACTTCCCTGAGTCATGGTGACAACATTGGAAATAATTTCCTCCCGACTCGCAACACTGCTAGTTTGCCCGGTGAAGTAAGTAGTCAAATAAGTGTAGGTCGTGAAGAATGTTTTGTACACGACTTGAGCGCTCGTCGGCTCAATATCGTCCTCGTACTCTTCCTCCGTCGTATTCTCCGAAGAATTTTTGGAGGCTTTCACTCCCTTATTTTCAACAGCTTGAGATGGGGAAATGGCTGCGGAGGAGGAGGAGCTGGGGACGACATTAGCAAAGGTTTTCTTGACGAGGCCAACGGCTGTACTTGTGATTTCCCGGGATGTGACTGAAGTGATGGTGGTGTCATCCTGAGGGAGGAAGTAAGTTGTGAAGTAGGTGTACGTCCTGTATAGGGTAGTGGGCAGAGTTCGGGTGATGAAGATGGTTTGCTCGGAATCGTCTCCCTCGGTATCGGAGTCGTAGTTGGAGTCTGAAATTTGGCTGGATTCCAACACGGTCTGAGCAGAGTCGGGCCTCTCAAGGTTCACCAGTTGTTGCTCGTGAGGTCGGCCGACAACCTTTCTCCCCTGCTCTATCTCGTTATCATGCTCATCGTCTTTGGTGCCCCTTGTTGAAGACTCGGAGGAGCTGCTTGTGGTGCTTCTCATCGTCGTCGTGATCTCATCATACTGTGAGTCGTCCTCTGGAGATCGATCTTCAGGTGCTTTCACTGTTGTAGCTGCTTCCTCCTCACTGGACTTATGCTTTTGGAGCTTTTGCAGCAGTTGTTGTTGTTGCTGGCTCTTTCTGGTGGTAGACTCCGTGCTGGTGGAGGTGGTGGAGCTGGTGCTGGTTTCCACCTTGATTGGCTCAGTGGTGGTTGTCTCCTCCTCCTCAGCTTGTTCCGTCGTGGTCACCTCATAATTTATGATGGTGGATGGTTTGGTGAATTTAGAAATCTTGGTGGGTGTAATGGATGTAAATAGACTCGACCGATCTACAGCCCGACTGACGCCAGGAATGATAACGCTGGAAGTGCTCTTAATGATTTGAGCGTAGCTCTCCCCGATAAATGTCCCATAAATGAGGGAGGTGAAGACGGTGGTGGTCTTGTCCTTCACGACGGAGCGTCCAATGGATGTGACTAGGCCAGTCGGGTTCACCTTGTCCGTTTGGTAGACGGCAGTGGTGGCGGTTGGGGCGGTGGAGGAGGGGGCTTGATGGAGATTGGTGACGTCGGAGGAGCGTGGGAGAGCTGGAGTAGCTTCCGGTGACAGTTGTGAGGAGGAGGAGCTGGAGGATGTGCCGAACTTGGGATTCTTTGGGAAGAATCTGGATCTAGATTGTGGTTGGAACAGAGTTTTCCTCGAGGGTGGTGATGGGGATGGGCTCGGAGATGGAGACGGAGAGGGAAGTTGTGGAGTGGCGAGGACGGTGGCGTACGTGACTGTCCTCGATTCATGTTTTTGTTGGGGTACAACTCTCGAGTCTGTAGATTCATCCAAATTGGCGAAGACGGTCTGAGTTCCAGAGACCAAGACGGTGGTTTCACTTGGAGCCAGCTCTGTTGTAATATCGTCCTCTACATCTTCAGGACTTTCCTGGACTTTTTGTGAGGGTGTTGTCGTTGTGATGTCCTCCTTGGGTTCCTTTGTGATGGTTCTTTGTGTCGTTGTGGTTGTTGTTGTCTCTTCTGTAGTTGTAGTATCTTTCCTGGGAGGAGGAGCTGGAGAAGTGCCCTCTGCGGAAGGCTCTTCAGATAGGTCGATCTCTCTCTCCGTAGTGGTACTGTAAACGAATCGGGTGGGCTCCACGGTCGGAGTCCTACTCATACTTGCTTGGATTCTCATATCTTCGATGATTTTCGTCCTTGGCGTGAAGACGATGACCGTATTTCCGACAGTGGTGGTGAAGTCTGCAAATCCAACGTAAGTCACAGTTGCTCTCCCTGTACTCGCCGCGCTCTGGAGATCATTATCAGCCTCAGAGTTTAAAAGATCCACGAATGCCCGGTTGCTCCGGTAAGATTGGGGTGCGGGCTGTTTTGGAACAATTGCAAGGAGAGCAGGGAGTCTGGGTGCGGGTTTGGGTGTTGGTCGTTGGAAGACGGGAGCGGAATTTTTCTTGCTTGTCGTTTTGACGGAGGAGGTGACGACGGTATCTTCCTCTGGACTCTGTTGTCGCTGCTGCTGCTCCTTACTCTCGGAGCTTGTGATGGCCTCGTAGCTGGGGGAGTCGTACTGCTCCTGCTCTTGACCCACGGTGAAGGTGGGCAAGGACGCGGGTGGGAGGACTTGAGTTGGTGCAATAGAGTTCACATTCCCAGGCACTTTCCTTCCTGTAGGGATCTCGTTTTCATCCATGAAACGGGGAAGATTGCTGGGCATATTTCCCAAGGTGAGGACAACCTGGTCGATTCGGGGATCACTTGGAGTACTCCCATCTGATGTCTGTCGCGCCCCGTCCACAGTGATCAAATCCTCCAGTTCGGATGACGGCTCAATCTCAACTTCCACTAAAACTCCGGGCATGTTCTGACCTTCGATGGAGCCATGGACCGTGATTCTCTCATTGTTAGCCGGGACAATTACTTTAAGATCGTGTGACATGTCCAGAACGACATTTTTTCCATTTGTTGGACCATTCTCGACATGAATGGCGGTCTGTGGGCTCATGCCCAAACTCTTACTAGCCTCGATGACGGTATTCCCAAAGAAAAAGAGGAAGGTCTTCATGTTTTGAATGTACGTCCCTGTGAAGACATTGTAAGTTGTTTGGTCTCCAGTAGGACTGTCCGTGTGAACGAATTTCCCATGAGTCCCCGTCACTTTGACCTCGGTGTCCTTATTGTTATTTGGGCGGAAGGCCCGGAGACGGTTCTCATTTTCAATTACTCCAACCTCAGCCACGATATTCTTTCCGCTTGAGTCAAAATGCCCGCGGAGTTCTTCTGGTAAGAGGGTACTCCGGGCTTCAGAGGCGACTCGTGTAGGGACAATCACCGTTTTAACTCGGCCCCCAGCAGCATTATTCTCTTCGAACAAGTAAGCTGATTCTAAATGCTTGACTTCCGCGACGGGTGTGGCATAGATGGCTCCTGCGTCAAAAATGGAGCCAGTGTTGGTCTCCCCATTGGAGTTCCCGACGGCGGTGGCAATGATTTTATCCGTGTACCATGGTGGATAGTGGACGTCGGAGTAGCTGGAAACGAGCTGAGCGTAGGTTCCGTCAATGTAGGTTCTGTAAAAGTCGGTGGTGTGAGCTGTGGTGGCGTAGCCATTGATCTCATTTGAGACGGTGGAAGCAATGAAACCAGTTGGTTTAATCAGATCCAACATATCACCACCCTCCGTCGCCTCAATGGCGTGATAAATTCGGGAGCTCGTCGAAATGACTCGAGCGTAGGTGCCTTTGATGTAGGTGGCAAGGACTTTGGTGATGTACTCGGTGGTTGTGCCGGCCGTGACGAAGGAGCCCATGGTGGTGGTCAAGAGACCCACGGGACGAGTCCGGCCTCGATCCCCACCGAAAAATGTGGTGGTAGCTCCCAAATTGGTCACCCGGGAAAGTTCTGTGTGATAGAGATAGAAAGAAGGAAGGTTGTACTGGGTGCGAATGTCATGCAGTTAGTTGTAAACATTTTTTTTAAATTTGTTTTGAATAATGAAAATAAAAAACGAAAGTATTTTGAAAATGAAAAGAGGAAACGTTTCATCAAATAATAGGAAACAGACTATTTAGTTCAACAACGTAAAAATGAAAATTTAGATATAATAATGGTCGCTTCTTCCAGCAAAATAATTATGTAAAATGTATTTATATAAAAATATCTTGTTTTGACTTTTAAAACATTAAACAGGTACAATTAAAATTTGTCTCAAAAATGAAAATCCAAAAATATATTAAGAAATTTAGCTCAATTTTAATTCAATTTTTTCAGCAATCGATTTAAAATACTTTTTAAACGCTACTTTGTGCTGGTTAGATTTCAGACCACGATTAATAATTAAAAGAAAAAACTACGAAAACGTCATTATTTAAGTAGATACTGGAGTTACGAGTATAGAGAACTATTTTTGCATTGACGAGACACAAAGTACTTGAATAGAATTATCAATTGATATAAAGATATTTTATAGTTTCAGAGGAAGAAAGTAATAATGTTATTATTACATTAGAGTTAATAAGCATCACATTTTCATAGCAAATTGAAAGAAGTCATTACGAAATGATAGGGAGAAAGAAGAAGCGTGCAGTTTGTATGTATGGCAGAGAGTAATATTATTTAGATTAAATTTTGAAATACAGCAGAATAAGAAGTTTTTATCATGGCTCTCATCATATAACAATTATATGCGAGGAAATATAGATTTGACAGGATTTTAAGAATCTTTTCAACAAAATAATTTTAATAAATGTTTCTTGGCGAAATTTTCAATGGCGGAATAGATAAAAGAACAAAAATGACAATAATACAGATGATACCGATAGATAATGGCAAAACAATATAAAATATTGAATTGATGATGACAGATTTATTATGCAATGAACCGTCGACTGTGTTATACATGCTTATGCACATATGTACATACCGTTACTATTATTTTTCTATTTCAACAATTTAAAAAAAATACAGATACGTTCTGTAGCTCGTGCAACGACAGTACTTTGTATGTGAAGCCCTATATATAGGTCCCTCAAACCTAATAATAATATGCGTTTATTTTATGATTGAATTTCCTCAAACTTTTCCCAGTTGAATATACATCTATATATAAATCCCTATATAATTATATGCAGTAATTTCGTAACTGATTCAAATATTCGCAACATTCAAAATATTTGTATTTCTTTCCTTATCATATATAGTCATGACTGTCACAAAACCAACGATACTATTTTGTTGCAAAATGCCAAAAATTCCAATACCAAACCAGAGCATAACAAATGGGTTAAAATACAAATAAATCACAGCTTTTATATCTATCCCCAAATCCGCGCGCAAAAACTAGTATATGATTACTTTTTAAGGACAAATATATACAGAGCTATAAAATCCACATATATACATATACACATTATTTTTAACATTCATTCATACTTTACTTTCCTGTGGTAGTGGTAGTGGTGGTAGTCTGGTCTCTGGTCTGGTCTGGTAATGCAATCCAATATGCAATACAAGACCAAAAACCAAAAACCAAACTATGCAAAGACAAGAAAAGAGGGAAAAAAATTTGTACAGGCCAAGTAAAACATCAACAACCAAATTAGTAAGAAAAAATTGACAAATAAAATAGGAATAAAGTACGAGGAACGTGAAACGTGAGATTCTCGTCCCCAATAAAAGCCCAACCTTAACCGCTCTCTCGTCGTCTCCCATATAAACGAAAGAAAGAGTAAAAAAGCATTAATCATTCGGATGAGCAAGCAAATACTCTCATAGCATCATCTCAACATTCAGCTCGAAATGCATTATTATGTACATAAGCAGAGACTCTAGAGGACTAGGACAGCGTCTCCATAAAAAAATACGAATCCAAAAATTCTCAATGGACTCCAATACCAATTTTGTATTTTCTGTACTTTACTATATGTAGTATATGTAAAGTGCCTATCCTATATATGTTGGTAACGTGCCTTTTGTAAAAAGCATTCGTGAAAACAATCCCACTATGCGAGAATACGAGGAGGAAAAAAAAAGAGTGGCACACAATAAAAGATGCGGCAAATATAGAGCTATCGGTGATTTTTCTTTATCTGCCGCAGATGGACTAAACACTGTATGTACAGTCCGCGGATGTAATAGCCTGTACACAGTCAAAAGATACAGATATTCGAACACATGATGATATTGACTTCATACAAGGACGACAACAATCATATTATGGTGCATTTTCACAGATATGTCACAAGAAAAAAAACATCCCCTGTGCCTATTTGTACATTACTGTATGTCTAACTGAGCTTATTGACTGTATTATTACTCTTAGATCTTCATTATACATGAGTTCCACATGCAAGAAAAAAAATCATACATTTAAATAACAAACGGTATACGGAGACGGAGATGTTTTGTAGAAAGGAAAGTTAAAGTTTTTCATAGCTCTCCTCCTTCGGAGCAAATTAAGTTACAATGCATCACTTTTAAAGGTGAGCTTTGTATTATTAAACATTAGGGGACGATATACGACACGATACTCTACATGTTAATGACAATTGGAAACGCCAACAACCAATGTGCTGCAATATGCAGAAAAAAATAGAAGGTATCATCATCATCCTTCCTCTATCACTTAACGAGCGCGCCACACTCAACATTCAAGTTGAAACGTTTAGCATTCGTCATAATATAGCATAATATAGTATATGGTGCCATTATCATAGCCATATTAATTCTAAATGTCCACAATAATATTACCATTTCCATATTATTCTTATTAGTGTTTCTACTTGCACTCATATTCCTATTCCTTCTTCAATGAAATAATTAATACTGTATGTATTCAGGTCAGAGTTCATCAAACTATGTAAGCAAAAATCAAACCTCAAACCAACCAACGAGCCAACCTCCCTACCTACCTACCTGTTCGGACTGTGGAAATATAATAATCTTATTATATATGGGTATATAAAATACAGGAAGTACATACTGCACCCTGTGCTATGCATCTATAGTGAGTGAGCAAATTATTATTATACTAATGATTGGGACTTTTTTTTCATACTTCTTTTTAAAGTTGGCATTTAGCGGTGGGAGTTGTGGTAGTGGACAGTGTGCAGACGGTATAGTCGCATAAACTGTGAAATATGGGTATAGTGTGTGGATTAATTATATAGATTACCCACCGTACCTATTTTTATTTTTAATTCGTTTAAACATTTTACATTGTATATAAATATGGGTAAATAAAACTACACCCATACACACCACATGCTGCTTGGACAGGTAAAATTTGACGTGTGTTTTAATATGGTAGGTAATAATTAATTATATATTGCAGGGAGCAGGTTGGGCTCGTACACTGCAGTGTACCTACCTACATATAGGAAGGAGATGAGGCTCGGATGAAACTGTGTATTTCTGTAAAATAATAATAATGTGAGAATTTTTCCTCACTACGTACATCCCACTTTGAACCTCACAACAAGGGAAATGAAACGCAGGAGCAGCAGACAAGAAGGGGTAAATCCCTGTACATTGCAGTATACGTTATTCTGTTACGTGTGGTCAGACGAGGACGAGGACGAAATATATAAATCAAAATGCACATCTAGTATCTAGTATCTAGACTTCTACTTACTTCTAGATTGACAGTTAAGAAAATTAAAGAAAGTTTTAAGTCCATGTGAATTATGGGTAGGGAAACTTGATGAGTTGATGAGGCGTCCGCTTAAATGCGCTTACATAAACAACAAAGTCCCATAGTAACATTAACTATAATAATTGAAAATATGAAAACTCATATAAATATAGTATGGCATGTCAAAATACTATAATATATCAATAGAAAACAGGCGGAGCGGCACAAGGATATGGAAAAGTGAATACTAACACACACACACAACTATATAATGTATGTTCAGTGCTCGATCGTCCTGGTCAATAAGAGAATTCAGAATAAGAATAAGAATGACAGTGTTTGCGAGCATTCATTTAATTAAGGAAGCTGCGTATAGTCAGGAAGGTAATTCACATAACTGCAAATACAATATAATGTACAATAGTAATAATAATCCTGTGTTAAAGCTCATTGTCTCCTTTGTATCTGTGCATAATGTGTACCCCTCTGATTCGTATTATATTGTTTGATTCTACTTTCAATTAAGCATTGATAAAACTTCGGCTCACAATAATTACGAATTACGAATCCAATTTGTTTAAATTGAATTTTTGTATTTTAGTATTGAGCCATAGTCCTAAGAAGTAAGTAAGAGGGTTCCTTTCTAATAATGCTTCTTACAATTACTGTGTAGAACTTGGTTCTCGGTCGTTAATCATAATCATAATATAATATATTCCTTTTGATTTTCGTTTCACTCTGTTTCACTTTGCCTCATTAATTGCGTGAGCTATTTCTCTACAGTTGTTTCACTATCTCTCCATCTTCACTTTTAATGCAAATTTTGTACATAATTAAATATCTATTGATTTCGCAGAGAAGAGGACAATCACAGATTCTATTGACTGCCATCTACACAGCAGATTTGACACAAAATATAATACGATCTCATCGTCAGTACATGGGAAAAGGATCTGTCAGCTTTAATTGCCTTCAAGAGAATAATTAAATAATAATATGGGCCATTAATTTTAAGTCTACCAAAATTCCAAACTTGAACACGTTTTCCCCTTAAGGATTCTTTACTGTTTAATTGTACAAAAGTTATATAGACACGGCTGCTCTGAAAATGTGTGGTCGGTTTCGGTAGTTGTTTCTCTAATCAATTTGATTTAATTTTCTTATTGAATAAGTCAAAAACCTCTCAAGGTAAGACAGACAAGCCGAAGGAAAGAAATTTTTACGCATTTTTCTAGTAAATCCCATGCCACGAGTCACAAGACGAGCAAAAACAAAACGTTTTTGTCATCGTGTCAAAACTGGCCACCACTGGCCACCGGTGTGACTCACATTTTTACAACAAGTGTGAAGCAAACTGTGCATGCTGATATATATGTGAATGAATGAACATGTTTTTACCAGTTTACTATACAAACAACTACAAGAATATCCTTCTTCTTTTCCTAATCAAATGAGGTCAATAAAACCAGAGACATAATTTCCTCTGTTGTCTAGTTGTCTACCAGGACGAACAATTACTCGTTTCTGTTGTTTCTGCCTGCATCATTGTATTATTGTGACTGAGCCGGAGACGGCATTACGCACCTTTTCTGTATCATATCTAATAAATGTATCTGCATCGAAATAAAACTAAAAAAAATCGCATGCAAATCACAGGTAGAAGTCTATAGAACTGCCACTGCATACTGACAGCTGGCGATGAGAATCATAAACTTCCCCATCACATAATTCACCTTGATTGTGACTCGTACTATAAGTGATCCGTATAAATACCAGCGTACAATAATAATGTATAACAATTAGTTGCAATCAAAGCTAAAATACCCTCCCTATCTCAATCTCCGCCCCGAAGCCGTTTCCTCCTCAATCAAAAACTTATTCACAATATGAAAATAAGAAACCCCCTTTTAATGTAGGTAGGTATCTATATACTACTCTCAATATTCATATCCTCTGGATTCTGAGAGGCTGTGGGAATGAGGGTGTCAGGAAAAGGAAGGAATTAAATAACGCACTTGAACAAGTTAGTTGCTGTTGATGCTATGGTATTCTTTGCTATATTCTGATCTGGTCCGATTCCTCCGAGTGACTCTTAGCAGTGGCAGAGAAGCTAACCAGTCTAGCAAAAGCGTTTAATATAAAGCACTGATAAATCATTGACATAGCATTTACACTATGTAAAATTCAACAATGTACAGAATTCCATGTAATAATGCAACCATCTCTAAATAAACAAGCATAAGTGCACACTTTTGAATAATGAATTAAATTTTTAGAATCCCAAAGTCATATTAGTCAAAAAACGTGGTGTACAAAATTAGGTTTGTACAGAAGACCCTACAGATATCTTGTTAATTAAACTTGCACTCTTTTGGAGATATGTCCATCTGCTTGTGCTTGAAAAATGTGCTAGGTAACGCGAGTTAAGAAACAACAATAGCAATAAATTGCAACACAAAAACTACACAGAACAAACCTACTACCAATACAACTAACTTTTACTACCAGGAATACGAATACGAATACGAGTACAACTTAAGCAAAGAATCAAGCCTGTCATTTTAGTCGTGATAATTATGCATTCATCCTTGTATTGTATTTTGTATCCAAATCCAATAAAGGCATTATTTATGCATTTTTATCCCCTGAGTGAGTGTTTGCTCTTTGCATTTTTCATTTATGAAAGCTACGTTGTTGTAAGGGCATATGCATGGATGAAAGAAATACAATATAGTCATGTGCTACTAGTATGGATTGAATATATGAAGTGTGAACGACGTCGAACCAGTCTATATACTTGACTGAAAGTATCTACCTACATGCATATACTACTTGGTGCTCATCCTCTTTTTTTTCTTGTGTTCCCTTTCCTTCCTGCGTGGACTGCCGCGAGAAGAAGAATTGAGTCTGCTACTACTAAATGCAAAAATGCATGCTAAACAGCATGATGAGAGACCTCCACAATTTTTCATAATTAATTAACGCCAAGAAAATTTCTCTTCTGCTCAATTTCAAATTTCAAATTCAATGTTAGGGAGAGTGTACTATGCATAGGTATTTAGGGTGTACGTCCATACATTATACTATACATACAGTGGGTGTCCCTATAGTATGCATTTTGACGTATGTAGAATTTTAAATTCTAGAACATGAACGTAGGTAGTATGCATATAATATACACTACGATAAAACCAAACCATGTAACAAAAAAAAGGCAAGAGGCATATAGAAAAAGTACTATAATAGAGTTAAAGCTTGACTATATAGTACTATAGAGAGTTCATGCAGGAGACATAGTACAATATATTATGGATATATGGTACTTTTGAAAAAAAAATCAAGAAAAAAAAATTATTGTGACTGACCTGATAGGGCTGCGCGCCTGAATCTGATGTTTTCAGATGTGTTGTTTTTAATTGCGCATTTCGATGGGTCCCATTGACCTAGAAAAGGGAAAAAAGCAGAACATTGACATCAGCATCATCATCTTCTATCAGTATAAACTATCCACAGTAACGAATCAATAAAGGAAATAGCACCACAGTCACAGTCGCAGTCCTGACAGTGAGCTATACACCATACCGTACCGTACTGTGCCGTGGTGTACTTCTTGTGTACTTTTGAATTATTGAATTTCCTTCGTCGTGCTTTCAGTGTAAAAGAGTGGCTCAATAATAATAATATAATAATAAATTGACAAGCCTTTCGTTGTTCAATTGCTCTGTCATTTCTTGGACACGATGTTGACGATGTGGCCTTGCATTTTCCTCCCATTATCAAGTTATAAATAATCAATTCATTAATACTCATCTCATCTGTCCTCTCGTAGAGTGTCAAGATGTGTTGGGGGAATGGCGCCTTAGATGAGGATACCTCCCATTGCATGTTGCATATATGTACAGATCATCATCATAAAAATCATCACTTGACTAAATTTCAAGTTAAAAATTGCATGAAAAAAAATGCATCTACTGATATGTATTCCATACAACGATTTCAAAGCCGACTCAACGTAGCAAATCTGACTGCGATGACGAACAAGAAAATTCTAAAGATTGTATGTTTTTATATCTACGGTACATATAAACTCCTCATTATGCGAATATAATATGTGCGTCTACGACTGTAGTTATAGTAGTAATAATAATTATTATTTCACATTTTTCACTCCTCATTAATTTTTATATCATTGTTTCTGTAGTGATTTAAGAATAAAATTAGCTTCACGTTATTTGGCCGTTCACCTCTTAATTATGGTGGTGGTGGTGGTGTTCATTCCTTCATATAATTGCAGCGGTTCAATGTTTTAACACAGAAATACCTACAACTATACTGGATGTATATATATAATTACTATAGCATATACCTTTATCTTTATACTGAAGGCCCAAAAGTGTACCATATGTAATGAATAATGGAAGAATGAAGGAAACGCTATTGAATTATTATTTGTGTTATTATACTCTTGAACTCGAAATGTTTAACATAATTTATTACAAGCACCATTTTTTATGCTATTAGTAATTTAAATAAATTCCAAAATTGCAATCCAAATTCATTCACTCCTTCCTCATATACCTATAGTTTATGTCTCATTTGCTTCCATTTAAAATGTCTCCTAAGGTAAGGTACTTTAAAACTTTTGTGAGTCAAGCAACTAACTGCGGCAGTCTTAATTTTCCCTACAATACAAAATACAATATGTATTGGTAAGAGGAAACAAGCGTGAATAGACTGTGAAATCATTACAATAATTACTATTGGTGTGAAAATTTGCTCAGTGTCAAATTTGCGTTTATTACTGTATTTAAACTATTTTGCATTAAAACATGTAGGAGGAAATGCCGTGTATATTTTCCTCACTAATAAGACGTCCATGAGGGATGCAAATATAGTCTACAACAACAACAGTAATAACCAGAAAGGACAAAATGAATATGCGAATTTGTTCATTCCTATTGTGAGAATCATATTTTGAGTAAATCTCAGTAATTCTCAAGAAATTAATTGGATTATGTATAATCACAATACTAATACTGTGTCGTTCATTTGTTACAATAGAGGAATTTCATTATTTCTAATATTCTAAAACTCTACTTTTTTTATAAAGGAAGAATTTATGTTGACGTGGTGGTCAGGAGTGAGCAGAAATAAACATGTGTAACAAGTAAGTAGCTCACTATGTATTGTAACACGAAATATACAGGAGTTCATTTTGAAATTTAAAATCCCAAAATTCCTTGTCGGATGAAAATAAAAGTATTTGACATTTTTTATTGTACCGAATAATAAAGCGTGATTAGCTTGAGAAAAACTATGAGACTTGAGACAGATTTAACAAGAGCATAAACCTCAAGAGAATGGTTACTAATCGTGTTACAAAGTACCTATAGTACCTACCAACCTACCATCCTACGCAGTCTTTATCAAGTATTCTGTATATAATAGTGTGTAGAGCAAAATAAATACCAGAGTAAATATTGTGATTGTCTTTTTAATAAAACGTGATAGTCATCTTGTTGTGAGGTCTACGGTCGGGATGTCTTTGGGATGCAAAGCGGAGTCAGATACATATCCATTGTAATTACCTACGCAATACACATAGCCACGTAGATCTAGAGGTCTACTACAAACATAATAATAATTACAATGCGGTAGCCTCCACGGTGACTGTGTGTGCGGCTTATTTACTCGGCTGCTATACATTCCACACATTATTAAGAAAACTCTTCTAGTTGTTCTCTCTCTGCTCTGCTCATAGTTATTAAAACTGATTTGTTTATGAGTATGAAGAAGCTTTTGAAACTGTGGTCAAAATTACAAATGAGTTGAAATGCGTTTTTTGGCTTGAGCTTTGTTGCTGGCTCTCCTCCTTCCCCTCATCTTATATCCATACAATTTAATGTCAAACCATATTACAATATACGTGGTTTCCTTCTTGTGGTTGTCGTCCTGTAATCCTCAAATCACAATCTGTGATTTTATGAGCCTTTGTTTTTTTTCTCTTATACTTTTGTATATAACTATATAAGAACAATGAAGTCGTTCTCATTTCTACAGAGTTAAAGAATATACACAGATGAAATTTATAAGCTCACCATTTGTTTTTTTTTATTTCGTGGCTTTAGAATTTTTCAATGATTCGGATTTGGAGCTCCTTCTTAACAAACTTTAAAACTTTGAACTTCATGACATTCCATTGTTGGAGTCGTAGAGTTGCAGCCTATGTAAAATGGGTCTAGAAGTTTTTGTACACTTGAAAGTATCCACGGAAGAAGATTTTATGTCATCGCTAAAGATGATGATGAGACGAAGCAAAAAAAAAACTATCTACCCTTTCCGAATGCTGAAACGTATAGATGTATTTTTTTATGAATTTAATAAAACGGGAATTATTACAAAGTACAGACGGATACACGCAAGAAATTTAAAAATAACGAATTTTTCAAGCGTATTTTATCGATACAAATTATTTCAGAAAATTATGTAGACAGCCTATTTTGAAGTTTGAAACTATAAAAGATATACAATGTCTAAAATTATTGGTTATTGTTATTACGATATATAATACCGACAAAGTTGAGTGTTTCCGCACATTAATAAATGCTGTCACTGGTCGGTCATTTTAGTTTCGTAATAGTTACAGTAAGTGTTACATAGAATTTAAAAAAAAAAATTTACCTTCGTCGGACCCATCCTGGCAGTCTTGAACTCCATTCTTAACTAATTCTGGCTCTATACAGCGTGGAATACCACATATGCACTTATGTTGCCGCTCCCCGCATTCTGGATAAATAAATCAAAAAAGAAATGTCAGTGATTAGATTTATGACACGAACCACTTCATACTTCACAACTTCATAATATTCTATAACAATAACAATTCATTGCATAATTTATACGGATCAAAATTGAAATGCACCAAAAAATAGCAGTACAGCAGATACATAGAATAGAGAGAAAGGTTGAGGTACAGATTATATTAACGCAGTTATAACGCAATGCGCTCTACGCAACATTCCACGCACCGTAACCCGTGTTGAGCTTAAAACGTTTTTACACGCACAACATGAGCATGTGTGTAGTACGGTCGGTGGATCATAATCTGTAATTTACGAGGATTTGTTACCCTTGACATTTGAATTAATTCTCACTCTTGTATATTACACCCAGTACTTATGTAATGACACGTCCCCCCTCCCTATCCTTCCTTCCTCCGTCGTCCCCAATGCATTATAATCATCCCGAACGTATTATTTATGTCCTCTGCCACCCTCATCAACCATCATTATGATGTTAATGATGTCCAAGCAGACGTCTCACAATGTACAAATGATCATGATAATTTCAGGAATTAAGTATTTAACGTTAACAGGGTATAGGAAGTCGACGAAGCTCTGATATATAGAGAACTACACCGCCAAGCTGTCATTATCTGTTAGCTGTTGCTTTTTACACGGTAGATTCGTAGATTGTATTATTTTGCAGGTAAAGACATTTTGGATTTTGATAAGCTTGAATCCTCGATTCAACGTAACAGATTTTCACAAGTTAAACTTACTGCCCCGGCTTTGAATTGTCTTCACATATCCCAAGACCTCAAACGACATAAATAACAGCAGACGCAACAACAACTTCCACCGCACCACCGGCACCGGTAGGTAGGTTACGATTCTGATCGTAGTTATGAATTTGCAGGGAATTTAGAAAAAAAGGCCGGATCATTGTTAAATGTTATAATAGAGAATATACTAATAGAAGGAGGAAATAAGTAAGGTAATGGGTAATGGCGTGGTGGTGGTGGATTGTTCATCGCGCCACGTAACCGTACGATCCTAGGTACAGGTACAGTCTACAGTGTAACATAGCCATACCAACAACAACAACTCAAGAAATAGACGAGAAACACCTGTAAAATACTGAAACTAAAATTAGATACGGGAAACGGAAAGGAATTTTCCTTACAAATAAACAATGATCCACGGTTGATTCAATCAAAACTGACAAATGTTGCCTTTCGTTAGTTAAGGTGCACACAATGCCGCTATACATCTCCAACACAAATAATATGCTGTAAGTGTATAGATGTATGGATATGATAGGAACTTCTATATATACTTCTACTACGTCCATTTAAAAGGTAATTCAATTTCAATTTACAATAAGCAACAGATAATAAGCGTGAGAACAGTTAAAGGATCATCAAAAAACCCTAATTTAATTTTATAAAGCAAATATATCTACACATATTCGTCCCTACAGATATCCTAAAGTCTTATTAAATATCTGCCTTAGTAACTGGGACCGGGACCATTGCAGGACATATAGGATTTGGGGGTGAATGTTAGTACGAGTCACACGCATCTTACTACTTCGACATCGACATCGACATGACATCAGCGACATGAGTCAAGTAGTAAAACTAACGAGCCATGCACAGTAAGTTATGTTGTCGCTCGTTTTTGCGTTGGTGGAATAGGGCCAGAGCCAAATAGGTACTTACACAGGTGGGTACATACGTGTCGTTATCGTTCAAGAGAAGTGACAAAGTGTAAATTATTGTTATGTAACCATGAACGCGACAATGAATGAGTTTAGAGTTTACATTGTTGATTCAGCATGCTGTATATATAGCATAGACTAGAAATAAATTAAGGATATGAGGTACCTGCTGGATACATACCTACTTTCTTGACTACAAACTCTACTAGGTTATTCCTATAGGTATATAGATTGGATTGGCGTTGGTGTTGAATGCAGTATAAAAATGTTGAACAATATATATAATGTTGATAATTAATAGTCATGCAGACACAATTCGACATGGGACTGGTCAATAAAGGGTTTCACACGGCGGGCGTCACTTCACTCTTATTATTCCATTGTTGACGAAAGACCAAATTCCTGTATCTGTATCTGTCATAGACCCAGTCATGCTTTATTATTATGTAGGTAGATATCCCATCTTACATTTAAACTAATAGACGCATATAATCCAGACTATACCCTGTAATTATTAATGCCACTCTGTACAGCTCCTTGTCACCAGTGGAAAAGTGGAAATGTAGCACGCTAAAAATGCCACAGATCTCCTTCAAAAACTAAGACAAAGCAAACTGACTCAGTGAGTGACTTCACTCAGTCTCATTGTCAGTAGAACTGAAACTTTGGTGGCATGTCACAGCCATATCAGGGCAATATATCGATATCGATTTCGATTTAAATCCAAATATTTTACATTTGCAGATACCTAATTATATAGGTACCTATGCGTTTTTTTATTTAGTCACGTCATGGCTCACTATAAAATCTAAGGAATTCCAAAGCAACAATGAATGACACGACGTTCTCAGTATAATAATAGGGAGTAGCTATAGCACAACAAACAAACATAGTGACACACTTTCATTAGGTGATTTAAGTGGCTATCTTTAAGTCTTTGCGTAATAACTTGTATACATAATAAATGTATACCTTGTAAACAAACATTTGTTTTTTTTTCGTACTATGTAATTTTTGCACTGCCAGTAAATTCTTAATAGCATAGCAGCATAGCATGGTGAATCATATTATGTTTATGGCAATTATTGTAATGAAAAGAAAATAAAAACTACAAAAATATACTGCCCAACTGTCCACACGAATTGAACATGAAGTTTAACTTTTTTTTAACGTTAAGCGTTATACAAACTCCAGACCTGATAAAACTAGAGTAGTAGTCATCAAAATAATCCACATAATAGTTTTGTCATAATATTTATGCCTATACGCACAGTATATGTGTAAAATAATAAATTGGTAGTAATCAAATAACGATTAAAGATTAATATGATGGGAATTTGTTTTACCATTGTTTTTTGTTTGTAATGAAATTTGAAATTTGACATAGGAGTGCATAGGGAGGTATGTATAGTCTGTATATTATAGTAGTAGTAGGTAGTATTAATGCTTAAGTAATATTTATGACTAAAAGTGAGGCTTCTGTCTTCTGAGGTTCTAAAGTATAAAGTGTTAATGTGTGCGTCTTATTGAGTCTTTTGCCTCATTGTCTGAGTCTAGTTGAGAATCACTGAGAGTTTAGCGTGAAACAGAGCTAGAGAAAGAGATACAATGTAAACCATAGGATATATAGGTATGTATACCGTTAAAGTTTTCACCGTTAAAAAAGATCCGACAAAAATCAAGCCTCATTCCCAAGGGAGTCCAAGACCAGAAAGAACAACCAACAACACCAGACCAGAAGACCAGAACCATCCAGTCAGTCTAGTGTTTATATACAACAGGCGAATTCCCAGTGAACTGCAGTATGCAGACTGCAGCTCAGTCAGTTGTCTTTTTAGTCGTTGTTGTCTTTACTTATGACTCGTTACAATATGTGTATAGATTCATGCGTTGATGTTAATATCAAATTAAAATCATATTTTTTTTCCTTACCATCTCTCCACATAATATCTCATGATTATGTACAAAAATTATAATGTAATCATTTTTCACGGTGAGTATACATACCTGTTCCTGTTTATGTTCCCATTATTATTCAATATTAGATAATACACACCGTCTCCTACATATTATGTTGTTGTGTACGGCAAGCGTTCTAACGTCTTGTGTGAGCGGTTGTCTCTATGTATAGCTATATGTATAGCTTCGTATATGTTTCTCGTAGATCGGATTCAACGATCAAAACGACTCATTAATTAACCGGGATGATTTTAATTATCCTTCTTGATTGCATTATACAAAGAAACCATAACAATGGGAACTGGATTTGTATTTTTTTCTGCGCTAATTCGGAGTATTTTTTTGCACACACACACACAAAATCACTTTGCTGACGGACGACTACTCATACACCTACCTACATAGTTTATTCCTGAGTCCTGAATTCCTGAACTATTTTGTAGTGGACAGATGGATGGGTAATCCCCCTCATGACTTTATCCTTTATATGTGTGTGAGGACGCTTACTGTGAAGCTTTACAAGGAAAAGGCACATATTGCTCAGAGACCCAGACGACTAATTTCATTTCGTTTCTCTCTTTGGGAAAATTTAAACATTATTTTTGCAAAGAAATTGCATTTTTTTGCCTGTATAACATTATTATTATTATGTCCCAAATATTTTTTCTCATGAATAAATATTTGTCGAGAATTGGATTTGTCGTAATTATAAAACCACAGGGATTTGAAGGTATATTACAGTTTTGAGTTAATTGATATGAAGGTTGCTCTCATTTATGTAAAAATTTATGTACAAAATGTAAAAATGTAGGCAGAATAATGGTCGAGATATGGAAATAAACTTGATTTTCTCTTAAAATACTATACAATAATTTGAAATTTCTAAATTAAACGCTTTGTGTGGTTGTGGTTATATGGCGTTAGAATGGTATGACCTAGCCATTTATAATTTCCATAAAGACTGCGTGAGATTGATTAGCAGTTGTTAGTTTGTGCTTAATTTTAAAAACTATTCTGTATTCTGTGCCATATGACTGTAATGGTAGAGTCCCTTGAACCTATTACTGCACGCTCATTTACAATTTGCAATCTTAAATTGCCAATTTAAGAATTTTCATGCATGACTTGACTTGTGTATGAATTATGCATAAATTAAGAAATAATGTCTCTAGTGTGTGACCTAACAAACAATATTAAATTTAAAAAAGGTTTCGACTTTGAGAATAGCTGTCTACATTGTAGCTGAATATGCTCATGCTGACATGTTAATGCTCATAGTTCATTTAGTTCATTACCACCAAACCACCATCAATAATAGTAATATAGGTACCTATATGTTCCTTGTTCCAGTTACTATACAGCTCAATCATTATTGTCGTCACTGCCTCTTGTAAATTTTCACAAGTTCTTTTTGTTGTCACTGTCAATGGCAGAGAGTTTAAATTTAAAATTATCAAGTGCAAGGAGCGTAACAGAATTGAACTTGTTTGTTGTTTCTATTATTTTGTTGTATTTATCCAGGTCGCAGCCATGGCCATGTGATGTCATATCTTTTTCTCGGTTATAATTTAATTTTGTGTGGGAGTTTTATTTTTGACTGACTGACGAGACGATGAGAATTAAAAGACCCATACCAAACCGGAATTCTTCTTGTGTACTTAATTTTAAAGGGTTAATAATGTGTGTATAATAAAGGTTTTTCAAAAACTAATAATTTTTGAGTATATCTGAATTTTGAGAGTCATTCCTTGTCCTTTTCTAGAGTGGGCAAGGAGGGCGATGATAAAGATGACGATGATGCGAGTGAGTGAATGAGAAGGGAAAGAGTGACCATAGTAAGGCATAATAATATGTGAAATGGTGGTGGTATGGTTAGGCTCATTTCTTCGTTGCGTTTCATTTCATTCCATGTCTAAAAGAATTTTTTCTTTCTTTTTTTTTCTCCTTTTTTTTTGTTTGGTGTTGGTTATTTCCTCTCCTGACCCGATAATGAATTCAAGAGAGTAAAGAACACAGAGAGAGAGAGAGAGAGAGAGAGAGAGACAGACGACAGACTTCATACTCTTAAGTTTATCCAATTAAACTGTAGTTTGTACCTCCTTAAGCCCTTTTCACGCTTCACCACAAACAATGAAACATCTTCAAGTCTTGGGACTCTCACCGATGAACGGTTCAAGTCACACAATTCTTTCCCCTCAACCTCTATTAGAGTAAAACTATAACATCCCATGCTTCATTTGTTATTGCCTATCCTATATGAGTAATACACTATTACTATATAATTTTCCTATATATAATTATATACCTATAGTATATATACGCTCGATTTCCAATACATAATACACTCTGATAGACATCCTACCATGCAATACACATTAAATAGGAGAAACACTATTATAGGTATTGTATGCAAGTTACTTACCAAGAGGCATTAATGTACATCCGTCGCATAATTTATTACACAATTAAGTCAATGGATCATAGGCACTTATAGCAGCAGGTATTGAAAATAATTGAGTTGATCCCTATAATATTATATTTATATCTTTATTATAACTCCCTTCTACAATCATTATTATTTTAATTTAAGCTGAACCAAAAATATTATCGAACTTTCGATTACGAACCCAAAATCCTGACAATTTATTTGTAATCTGTAGCATATGTAATATAGTTTACTTAAATGAAAAATGACTCAAAGCAATTCTCGCATATTAGACAACGTAGTAACTATGGTAGACAAAGTATCTAGAAGAAGTAAACTAAGGCATTTCGTAGGAGGTTTTGTACATTCCTTGCGATGTAATGACTCGCTCAATAATTACTATTGTAAGCACTTAGGTAAGGTAAGGTTGCATATTTTTTTTTTGCATCCGTCACAACTTACAGATACTATAAATTCTCATAAACTCATGATAATCATCATCATCATTCCATTCCTATCCTATCATTACATGTGTACGTAAACGTTACTATGTATTGCACTTGCTCTGTGTGTGTGTGAGTGAGTGGGTTTCCTATCCTTCCAGCCTTGCATCATGAATGATGATAGTATTATTATGTACTTTATATGCAAAATTTTGAGCGATCTCCTGGCATGACCATCTGTCTGTGTAGTCTGTAACAGAATAGAGTCCGCACGTACGTTCATCAGAATACGAGAGAGATGACTCGTCACAATACAATGGATATAAATGGGTGATTATTTTATGCGTAATTTTATTATGTAACGTGAGAGGGTTCGGATTTACATTTTTCATTTATTAGCTAGCCAGGTAGGTAGGTAGGTACATAATATACATAAAAACCTTGTTTCTGTCCTGATTCCACTTATTTTGTACACTGTGTGTGGAGGAGCGTAGGTTTGGAGTTTTGGAGGTGTCTATATGTAACGTCATGTAATTTTTTTTGACTTGGTTGTGAAAGCCTCAAGAGAGTTGATGATGACTTGGCCTGTCTTATTCCAATGCGAAAGTATAGATACAGCGAAGCGAAGGAGTGTACACAAACACTTTTGTCTAAAATAAATTATGGGTAGTTTTCCTCAACAAAACGGACTACAGTAGAGAGATAGGGCAAATAACAAGGAAAAAGTAATGCCTAGGACAATGAGTATAAAGTGAGGTAACGTAACGATGAATGAATACTGAGTGGAATTATTAGCATAGTTAATTTATGTTATAATGGGTGTAAAGATCAGATCCATAATGGGACGTACATGGAAAACAAATGTCTTGTTAAAACATAGTAAATTGAAATTTTACGACTTTACTTACGTACATATTATGTACATTTTGTTCTCGACTCGACACTCTACGATTCCGTGTGTTGAAGTAGGTACTGGTACTGGTAGGCATGGCCGCATAGGGTTGTCTACTACGTGCCGAAGGTTATTAGGCCAAAATAGGCTAGGTTCAAACACACTGTCAAATGTCGAGTAAGTTATTATGCAAAGTGGAATGCATGTCAAATAGACATTATTTGCACTTAATTAAAACAAGGAAATAAATATTTAATCATTGGGACTAATCATATTAGTTGCGGTCAAAATGAACATGTGGGCATACAATATTTCTTTTTAATAAAGATTAAAACGTTATATATTTTCTAGTATTCATTTTTGTCACTTATTACACCCGATTATTGCCGCTTCGGCTTCTCCTTCATGACTCTATGTGTTAACCTGGCACACAATCGTATACCGCCTAAACGCCCCACCTCACATGAAGACGTGAATATTCAAGTTATATTCAATTACCAAAATTATTCATTACAGCATTACAGCCTAATACGTTCATGACTCCCAATATAAATTCTTAAACGCAGGTGTATAGTATACAAAATAATGTGATATCTCTTAAAGAAAATGTACATTGTGCATCCCCCTTTGCCAGATAACGTTGCTTTTGGCTACCGCACCTTTGCCAGATTTTGTAGTCTAATTTAGGTAATACCTCCCGCTATGGTTGCTGCACAATGCAATCCTAACTTTGGTTTTTTTTTAAATGTAAAAGTCTATTATTATATTTTCTGTATAAAAGTATAAAGTATGGAGTGTTTGCTTGCTGGGGAATAATACTAGACTACGTTAGCTATAGTTTACTGGAATCGAAGACCAAGACGCGCTCTGTGATTACGCTTTGCATTTTCTGCGGTTATCCTTACACTCTAAAAATTTGCAATGATCAAAGAACTATGAATTGTACTACAGACATGAGAGAAATCCCTAAAAAGAGGCAGGTTACATACTACATTACAAGCGTAGAGGGATAAGATTGTAAATTTGTGAACAATGCATAACATCTTTTTTGACTTTGTTCTTTTTTTACATACACACAATAATGTCGTGTACAAAAATCCAAATGTGGTCCGTGTAGTTTCCCATATTCTACAATCAACCATCATCTACCTACGGAGCAATGCTCACTCACTGGCCAATAACCAGAGCAGAACCATGTGGATTCTTATTCTTTTTCCGAGAGTTTTTTTCCCTTCAAAACTCCAGGGTTTTCCTACCTTGAGTAATTGCCCTTGTACAATCTACATTTTATACATAATATAGACGCGTTTTGTTGGAAACTAATCCGATTACGATTACGAATGCGATTACAAAGGTCTACAATATTACTCCTTTGATATCATTAGATGGGCATTCTCTTGAGCTTACAAATAGTGTACCACGGGTTCATCTAGCTTTGCAAAACCATAATAATAATTATTATTGTTGTAGGTACATTCTTTTATTACTTACATGGAGGGACATTGGGGGTTACTATATGCCATAATTTTTGGTCTTAAATGTTAAAAGCTTCTGACTCTGACGAGGACTAAAATGTGTAAGACTTCATATGTAAAATAAAAAGTTCTGAGATTGCCATTACCTTGCTATTTTATTCTACTGAGGATAAACTGTGTTGCTCTAACTCCATCTTTTTGGTGTAATAACCTTTGTGACTTATCGTCATCTTGAATAATCATACAAAGAGTTACTTAAATACGCAACTGGCATTTGAGGCAATAAAAAAAATGCTACATACAAAATGCTTGCTACATCTTCTTATGTATGTTAATATGAATTTTAACTTTAACCATGCAGTACTTAGGAAATATTTAAATACTGTATGTAGATTCAAACCCACAAAAATGATCCATTCAGAGCTTTCATTTGAGACACTCAGTGAAATACATAATACCACAATGCATATAACCTGCGAAAATTACGACATGGGGTAGAACGGAGGGGGAGCGAGGATCGGTAAGCTCGTAATATTGTTTTGAATGACCTCATTAGGAAAACTGAAACAAAATTGCTTGGTAAGTTTATCCAGTCAAAAGTTCTCACTTTGACTTAACAACTGACAGAATTAAGTACTTGAGACAAACAACAAGAAGGAAAGTGAATTTGTGATTTATGAGAATAAAATAAGTACAAAGTTGTCACTGTTTTTAACACCCGAATTTTCCACTTCTCACACACTGCACTTAAAAGGCATCGTCTGACAGGACGATTACGAGCCTACAGATTGATTCGCATATTAGCAGTCCTCTCGAGAGAGCGGTAAAATTCAAACATGCCAATGTTAGGCACTTTAAATTAATAAAATTATTAGTTAACATGAGTTGCAAGTTTCAAATTGTTGATTGTTGTTTTCGTATATCCTTAGCCTTCATTGTACAGTTTGAGTTCGACGTATTGCCTCCTACTTTTGCATTCAATGTTAGGTTTCCTCCGTTAAAAATAATTATTACTACTGTTGACTGAATTATTACTTTAAGTATTATCAGCAGTATTGTATTACAATTATGTCATTTTTTAAATTGCGTTGAATGTTGAAGAATCGGAGCTGTGTCAAAGAGAAGAGCATTGCTTCTAATTTTATACACGTTGTTGGCTCTTGTTGGTTTGATGCTTTTTCTTCTTCTTTCATTTAATTATTTCAGGGAACTATATTGCTCGTTTGTGTCATTTTACTATAGTAGGTGGCGAGGTGCTGCTGTACCAAAAACTTGACTGCATTGCTGCTGCGTGAATGTGATTCAACTGATGTGATAGTGATTGTTAAGAAAAGTTCCTTAGAGAAGTGTTCTTTGATGACTTTGCTACTACTCGAACACGTTTTCTTTTCAGCGGAATTATATTTCGTATTTACACTACGACGAATGCGAAGGCATAGTTAAGTTTAGAATCAGCTTATTTGTAGAATCAGGTGGGCAGAGCGAGAAACAGGTAGGTAGGTAGGATGGATATAAGTGAGTATTGTTGTACAACCTGCTATATTCGACGTTATATGTACATACGTTGCGACTATTCAATGTGTGACATGTGTGATGTGAAGGCGACTACTTAGGTGTATAGTATCTTTTAAAGACCACATCAGATTCATGAAAATTCAAAGGTAAGTTAGTTGAATTGACTGATTTGCAGTGTGAAGTCACACTGTAAAAAAGACCAAATATATACTGTATATTTTATGTTTTAAGTTTTTTTTACGTATGTTGCATGTGAATAATTATGCTATTCTGTGCGTATGTATAAACAGTTCAAGTCATTTCGCCCATCCAACATATTGAAACGTGTCCACCCAGCGTGTCACTCTACATTTAATTTCATTCTAAAGCGGAAAGTCCCATTAATTCAATGCACTTGGACTTGAGATTCAAGAAAAAATTCTTTCCTAGTGGTGCTGCTCTCTGCGTTACCTGTAAGCCATGGCCATGTCTGGATTTATGAAACTTGAGTAAAAAAAATATTGAAATCAATGAAATTCCTTTGTATACTACAAATTAATGCTCTTTTAGTTACAAACGAAGACATCTCGCTAGTCAGCTTAAAACCTGGTGTGTAAGGTATCATAGTTTCTTGTAAACTTGAATAAATATTGTTAAACACGACTTTTTAGAAATTGAGAAAGAAAATTCTGCTAAAAGTTTAAATAAAAAATTGACTATACTTTAACCAAAATTAAATTTTAATCATTATAATAAACGCAGGGATAGAGCTTAAAAAACATTTCACATTTTTAAAAAATTACAAAACTCATTGTGAGTAGGAGTAGGAGCTATCTAAACAAATATTTATTTAATTATCATAAACTGTTATAATGACAGAGGCTCCACACGAACATGACAGGGTGAATGATGCTCTTTAATAAATCCTTGAAGCTGCAAAAGTTTTAATCCATATTCTATCTAAAGACACTAACTGAATCCAGTTAACATGTGAGCCTATATAGTTACTCGTTGTCTATAATTCTATAATGGTTAAAATGTCTGTAGAAAGGCAGATACGAAAATGTATGTATCCTTTTCACGGGCTAGCAACCATTGTATCTTTTCGCTGTATTCACCAGATGGGAAAAGTCCGTTTTTCAAGGCCTAACGGAAACTTTAAGGAAGACGTTTTAAACGTTTAATTCATCAACTCAATTATAAAATATTAAACTCATAACTGTTGTAATAGGTAATTGACACACACAAGTTTAACGCTGCGCTAGTCTTTCCTCGAGTATCCATTTGAAACAAAACATTTTTTATTCTATCTTTAACTTTTAAACATGTTTGTTGTTTTTTGTAACATATTCAAGGTTGTGGTCACTCCGTAACGATTAAATGGATGAGAACTATGTATTACTATTGCCTCGAAATACACATATAGAGATACAGTGATTATTGTTCTATTCTTACAAGATAAAATCAGAAATTAACTTTTAAAAGCAATTAATTTTGAAAGATCATATTTGTATATGATATAATTTTCGATATAACAATTTCTGTAGTCAATATCCCACTCAAAATTATGTTTGAAATTTTGTATTTCGACATTGGGAATGTCAGTATGTCAGATTCAAAATTGTTTTAAAGAAAATTACATTTGTAACAAATGGATTATACTGCGTTTAATTAGCCTTAGCTTAAGATAATTGAACTTCATCCTGCTATGCTGGCCTAAACATTCAAGGCTTTTGGCCTCGAAATATATTATTATGCTGCTACCATACCGCTCCGTCCGAGCTGTATGCTTCACTGACTAGACAAGTTTAAACATCTACCTTACCTACTACATATAGGCATTTGTTTTAACCGCATACCTACTTCATCTTGTATTTTACTTTGTAGTTGTTTTATATTCACGTTTTCCGAGCTCAGTATAAAACAAGTTACATTCACAAGTAAATTAATGAATGACTTTTTGTATAATAATGATATTGTTAAGTTTTTAAATTTTGTATTATTTTGTATTGACAGTTTCAGTTTTCAGTAGGATTTAATGAGCATCCATTCAAGAAGAAATGAAATGAAAAATGAAAGTGTCTGTCACTAAAGAAGGCGGAAATGGAATTATCAAAAGTAACAACATTAACATCAACGGTATGCTTTTGATGTGTGGTATCTTTGATAAAATCTTTGATGGGACTTTTTATGCGTGTGTAGAAAGACGATGTGCTATGGAAAAGTCCACAGAAGTCATGTTTAAACGTTCTCACTGATTTTATTTTACGTCCTTATTTACTTAGGTGTATGAATTCAATTTACATGAATGTAGTTCTTCGACATGTACGTGATGACGATCCAGTCTGTGTAATATCTCCTAGTGCTTACAATGACATAATAATAATTGACTACAATCAGTCCTATACGCCTGCACACACCTTATTCCTTGTCTCATCTGTACAGGCTGTCGCAGATTATCACAACCCTGTGAACTTATGGTATGTTAGGTACATAATATACAAATTAATTTGTAGACAATAATATAAATATATGCACCTTCCTTCAATTCGCACATTCTGTACAAAAAAGTTCAAAGAAGTCAATGGATGGTGAGTAAGTAAGTAGGTAGTTACCTAAGTAAATAAACAAACTGTAGAAGTGCAGAAGTTTGGAGAATTAAATTAACGTATATATACTGTTATTCTATTTACACCTGGCTCACGCAAATAAAAGGAATGATTTTCCTTGTTTTCCATGAGAGAGCCTCGTGTGTAAGTTGATGTTGCTATACTCTCATGTGTTTTTTACGGAAAAAACCTGTCCGTGCTGTAGTCCTACTATAGTTAGTCTTGCCACTGCCTTTGTTGATATCTGTGTAGTTTAGGGCACATATGTAAAATGTTGATATTATTGTACGAGAAATGGCATTTTATACATAAAATCCCATCGTCGTTCATGCACCAACATAGCATTGCGTTTCTTGGGCATAACCTAACCGAATCACCTGTTTTGTTTGTATTTGTTTCAGATCTTTGGTTTTTGCAGTGCGACTAATGTAAAAGACAGTGCAATAACTTTCCTCGCGACGACGTCTTTTTCTGTAATTCAAGTTCAGTCTTTAAAACCACGGCACGGACACTAAAATGCTAACGAGCAGTTTGTAACGCGAATTTGGAGCTGTTTTGTTGGGATATTTTATCCATGGAAATGTGAATACCGTCGCCTCCACTACCATGGCATCCGTGCAGAGTAGGCATACCTAAACACAAGAACGATAATGCCAGCCAAAATCACACTCATGCACACACACATTGATAGTTTTGAGGATTTTGTTCTCAAGTTTCTGTTTAACATGTCTATTTAGGGAGATTGAAGACGTTGGATTTCTCAGAATTTTCAGGATTGATGAAAAGCACAGCAGGAGCTGGAACCAGTAAGTAATGACAATCCAATGTTTTCCACGAGAATATCATTCTTCGTGGTCACTGCCGTATCATGTAGAATATCTTCAGTTTTAGTTACTTCTCACTTCCTCAATATAATCAAGAGAGTACATGTCTATAGCAAACCCAAAGAATTTCACGATTTTTACCTATATAAATATTATGCAATTTCAAAGCGGGCAGATTTTGAAGGTTTTGCTCATCAGAGCAGTGTATCTACCTACTACCTACCTACCTACGTACGTACGCAGCCAACAGACTGACAAGTCACTCTTCGTCTTCTTCTTCGTCTGGCTGTTAATGATTAGGACTATGGTTAAGCATAGGCGTGTAATCAGTGGACATAATTATTTTAAAATAATTAAGTCATATTTAAAAAAAATACATATATATATGTGGGTGCGTGGAGTCTTGGAGATTGTAAAACAATAATGATTATTATAATTATTGTAAAGCCAAAAACCAACTGTTTACATTGGATTAAAAAAAAATACTGGTTCCGTCTCTCTGTAGATTGGATGCAGCACGCCATAATAAATAATCATAATATGTATTTCCTTCCTCTATCTATGGTATGGAGCCTCATAGTATACCTTATGTCCTCCATATACTACTTTTCCCATTTTTTGATAGACAGCTGTGTGTATAAATTCTCACAAGGTGATTAACTTTTCCCCATTCGATTATATTCTTACTTGGAATGTTTCATCAAACCTGTGTGTTTTTTTCCCTTTTTTTCATATTTCATACCCCTACGCACAATCATATCAGAATAATTATGCATAAAGTTCATTAAAATCATTACTTCATTCCATTGGGAATTCATATATTCTATTTTTCTTATTTACAGTCTGCATTGAATGAAATATGACTGTTATTTGACCTTCCGTAATCATAGTCAACGTGAGCTTGGTTACGGCTCCATAGTTATGGGTTTAACTTAAAACGAAACATATATAGACTATCATCTACCTCTATGAAGCAGATGAAAATGGGCTGGACGCTGGAAGGATGCACACGTACGTACATATTAGTATACCTACATACACACTTTTGCTTGTCTTGCAATTGTTATTGTTTTCACTCCCTTGACTAATATTAATCATGTTGAGAGCGAGCAAGCGAGCGGGTGGTGATAGCGGTGGCAAAGTGTAAAAAAGAAAACGAAGGCAAAATAATTATTTTTCACCGGTACAAAAATGCATTAAAATCGTGATTTATGAAAAACATGGGACTACAACAACGACGTCGACGTGTTATGCATGCTTAACAGTATTTTTCAATAGAGTTTTTGGCAGCTCTGTAACTGTAGCCTTGTAGTCCAAGTCTCATTTTATGTAAATAAGTTTAGTGTCTTAGATTTTGCATTCAGAGCCGATTCAAATAATTTGATGGCTATAGGAATTATCCTAAACTCTGACTTTACTAACAATGAAAATAAAGTGTATACACAGTTCACAAATCATAAGAATGTTTAGCAGGTAGTAGTCGAGTCTCTATTCTCTTTGGTTTGAGCAGTGATAGTGGGAGGTATGATAAGCTTCACAGGGATTACTGAATCTTAAATTTAAATGAGCAAAATCTGATGATAAGTTTTTTTTCTGGGAATATATTTTCCTAACCTGCACAACAACAGCAACAACTTTGGCGACTCGTATTAATATTTTTTTATATTAACATCATATTATAATAACAGTATAGTTTAAAGTTCTATAATTATTCCATATTATGAAGGTATTTGAGTAATTTATAATATTTTTTTATCCTAGTGCCAACAAACCATCTAAAAAAAAGTATCGTAAAAAATAGCGTCGGATTACAAATAATTATTCTTGTGTGTGGAAACTGGAAACCATACTTACTTATTACACTCCCTCAAAGTTGACTACCTATACCTACTGAAACTGAAACTAAAAGCTCTTCACAGAATATCAATGGAAGTTGCCGTTTTTTTTACATAATACTCTCCATGATGATCATGAGTTGAATAGCTTCTCAGTCAGCCTTTCAGTCTTGGTTCATGTATGCTCCGGACACAATCATAATAATTACGAAGGAAGGCAAGGGGAACGCAGCAAGTTTGGTGGAAAATGAACAGAAAAAAATTCAATATCTTATCACATCAGTATGTACGAGTAGAACTACAGGCAGATTACAAATAGGATGTCGAATGGATCAAAACTTCAGCTCTATGGATAAATAATATTGACAATATTGGAAGAGTGGATTGCTGCACGTTTCGTACAATAAAATTCATGCTTGGCACTTTGTGTATCAAAATGTTCAGAACATGAATCATTTCACAGACGAGCAGATAATTTCGATCCGCCTCGTCATGTAGTCGTCCCAACTTACGATTAGCTGTTTTGAGAATTATGTCTATTGAATGGTCCATACACATATATGGAATGGTATATGGCAGTATCCCAAGAGTGAGGAGTATATCCATATGAATGTTGTTATAGGAATCCCCAATGAGGATGGAGATGATGGGTGACTACATAATATTTATTGATGCATCTGTATCCGTTTAAGTTTAACTTTCGGTTGTGAACCTACTCAAGAAGAACATCATCTTCACCAAAGCAAAAAGCATGGAACAATAACAAGAAGGAGAACAGCAACAAAAGACAAAAATGACGCCCATCCATTCCAGCGTGCCTACATACCTAGGTTAATACACGCCATTCGATTTCGATTTTTAAAGTTCTGGTTTCTGGTATATAGAGGTGGAGGGCTATTACCTTGTGCTATCTGATGAGTGTCTACCTATACCTATAGAATTAATTGGTATAAGTGAGGAAGCAAAATTCATGACTGTGGATAGACGCAGCTGGTGATAGAAAACAATAAAAGGAATGCACAGAGATAAAGAGAAAAGTTTTGAATTTGGAGGAAATTATCAGACGGTAAACCACTATGACTATATGACTATAGTTTTTGTCTTTGACAAGTCTATAATATAGTTTCTCTCTGTTTCTACTTCTTTGCTTTTCTTAACTTGTCATTTTTGGGTTGGCCATAATATAACTTCTTTTGACGATTAAAATGATGTGACACGCCGTCGTCATCATGTATAGTGTCGCTGAGTCAGACACTCGCAATTTGTACTTTTTCCCCATAAATGCTCCTCTCAAGGCAAGGGGAAGAAACTTGTACATTGTCCGCATTGTAAATTCAAATTGCTCAAAGTTACATGCATAAAATAATATCAGTATGTGATGATGTGATGTACATTTCAATAGAGAGAAAAAAATGAAACATTATGTAGGTAGTACTAAATGTATGTATATAGCTACTCTGCTTTACTTGATCATAAATATATGACGAGAGACTGACGAGAAAATTTCCAACATTGTCATAAATTAAACCTTTGTTTTCATTTATTTTCCTATTAAATATATTATTGCCATTAATGATAAATATTCTTCATCCCAAAGCATGACATACATACATTAAGTATTTATACCTATATATTATTACCCCTCTCAGGCGTATCGATGAATAAACAATAAACATACAACTTGTCTGTCAAACTCTGCTCTCGTCTCGTATTTGAGTTTCTATATTGCTCCACTTCCACTTAATGTACGCATTGATCCACAATATAGGCGGACAGATACGGATTATAATGTTATTATGATTATTATTTAGTGAAAAAAACGTACAACATCTTGATCAGTATCTACACACGTAAGGCATAGGGTAGGGACATACATATCAATCAGTATTAGTACATATATCACCCCTACACCGACACCAACTCCGGTACCGGTACCGGTATTAATGTCTAATATGTATTGAGAATTTATTGACAGGCTGAAATCTTAATCGCGTAGGAATCTCTTCCGTTATGTTTTATGAATTGGATTTTACACGCACATTTGAGACTTTTCAGTTGAAAGGGATGAAGTTAATGATTCGATTCGCAGCATTCAGATTCAATTTGAAAGCGAATTTGTAGAACATGCTCAAACATCAGGGCAAATCAGAGTGGAGCATGCAACTGGAGGTCCTATATACTCCAAACTCCCATAAGTACAGGAAGGAAATTGAAATCATTGAATAGGTATATATACCTACTTAAAATTAAAATTCATCTCTCCCTGTCTCTCTCTCTCTCGCTGTACCCACCCAACCATTAAAGCTAAGAGCATTAATTTATTTAATAATGACTTTATTATATTGGGCATACGGGGAAGGATTAGCTTTAATCATACGGTCCCTGATGATGCTGTTTAGAAATCTGGAGCACGACAGAATTGATGACTTTCAATAAGTCGTATATAATTCCTATAGTGTATTTTCTTAATACCAATTATTGATGGTAGATTGACCTTCGTTAAGTTCATTATTATTGATGTACAGGCTGAGGCATTTACTGTATATTGTGATGGAGTCGCTTCTTCTCATTAAATTTCATTCTCTTTTAAGGTGGAGTCATTAAAATTTATCGATTTTTCGATTCTAGTCTACTTACCTATAGGCAGGTATATATGCATGGAGAAGATAGGGAGCAAGCTCCTTATCGTCAGTGCCTTATGTATGGTATGGTAGGGTTGCATATGGTTTGGTTCGTCAGTGTGCACAGAAAGTCTCCTGCCCAAGTCAAAGTAGAATTCAACTTGGAATTCCTGCAGTGATTTTTTTAATGGGTATATACTAGAGTCTGGTCCTCCGTGAAGAAAGAAAGAATGAAAGCGAAGTGAGCAATGAGGAATAATAATGAGTTTACGTTTGCGTATGATGATTTTATTTTGTATTTTGTATCATCATCTATCTACATTCCTGGCGTGTCGCTTTTAATTTTTAAACTATGGTTTATAATAGGTGTATATGACTACTAGATCTTTTGCTTGGTCTGTGCCTTATAGCTATTGGGGATGGCTGGCTGATATATGTATACTCCATGCATAACTATATGGTTTCACCTATGCTGCGTATAGATACATTGTTTTGTTTTGTATTAGGACTGGGATGGGACGATCGTAGGACCCGGATTGCATTATTAAAACTTCCAACTAAAAATCTCACTGACCTAGTCTCAACTATGTGAACAAGTTTGCCCGTGGGCCACAAATTTCGATTTCGATTCTCTTTTGGGTCACACAATGCCCATAGACTAGAATACATATAGAGGATAGAACAGAGGAGAGGAGAGCCTCATAATCATAATATGGAGATGAACCGAGCCAAGGAACGATAACGATGCAGCTTCATTCACAAACAATTCTCTCGCATCTTTAATCTCTTCAAAAAATCTTTTTGTGAGCGAAAGCTAGCGACATGTAGTAGTGCTAAATGCATGTTAGCTGCGTAATGTATATAATTACTTGTAAAGGTACCTACTATACGCTATGTGACATGTAGCCACGGCCTCGTACTTTGTGATTGTGATATTTCTGATTATGTTAATAGTCATAGCTATTTACTAAAAGGTATGTATTCCATCTCGACTTGGACAATGATCAAGCCCAAAAGGTGTGACTTGGAGCATTATCATTGAAATTTAAAAATTTTAGGCTATGGCCATATAAACTCGTCATAATATGTATAATTTCAATGTGTAGAGAGTGTACCGGCCGTACAACAATAATAACAACCAAATTCTGATTTCAAATATTCAAATTAATGTGATGAACTTTCATTCAAAGTCGCAGACACGCCAGTAGTCGCAAATGCAAAAAAAAATGGAAGCGAGCTGTTGGTGGTAGCAAAAATTCTACAACATGCTGTCATCGTCTCGTCATCATCCTCACAGAAAGGAAATGGGGATTTGCAAAAATAGCAGAGACTGTATAGGAGAAGTTATTATAAAGTTTTGTGCGGGCATTTCACGGAAGAAATGATTTCTTTGAGAATTCCAGCTTGATGGGCTTCAAATTCCAATAATTGCTATGTACATAGAGTATGCAGCTTGAGGAAACGTATTTTTGTGCTTGAACGTGCGTATACATACTTGTACGTGTAGAATCTATTAAACTCTCTTAGGTTGACAATATTGGTTCCATCCCATGGATATCGCATTTAATGCATGAATTATAGATTTAACAATTTAACAGCTCCTGCTGGTTTAGCTTTAATTCAACACACTGGTCTACAAAACAAATAGTATTATAAGAAGAATTAAAGTAATCACTATAACTTAACAAGTCCGCGATGATGACGATGATGACAATAACAATAACGACAATGGCAACGTGTCCACCTACCTATAAATATGTAGGTAGTGGCATACACGAGACCAGATGAGGACAGCAGGACAGTCAGCATGCCTTCATGTGAAGACTTGTTTTCATTGCACTACTCTTGCATTGAAAATGAGTCTACTCTGTATTTATTTGTTGGTTGCATTTTGTATCGAGAGAATTGAGGAAAGAGACCAGTATGACTGGTGGACATTCCCCAGAGCCCAGAATTCACTGTTCTAGTTAGTTGGTCAACACTTTGTCACACACAAGCACTCACTCACTAAAATAGGCTATGCGCCACACTTGAAAAGCATTTCCAGGTCGAACTATCATATTGCATTTTGTCTATATACATATCCCGCTGAAGCTTATTTGAATCTAAATTGTACACCTTTCCTCGACCATGTTTAGCACATTTATATTTATATTTATCCAATTACAAGTATGTATCTATAATCTTGTTCATATATTATGGACTATTCTGAAAACAAGTTTGTTGAATAAGGAGTATTAGTAAAGGCTTAAAGTATATGTTATATTACATATGCCCTACCCTATCTCTCTCCTCTCTCTCTCTCTGTAATTATGTTTCTGTTTCTGTAATACTTCTCTCATTTTGGACGATATGATGATGATATATGCAATATAATTATATAGTACGAGTTTCCACGTTGTGATTGTGGTCTTACTTTTACTTGCTTTATATGACGTCGTCTTGGTTGGTGGTGTGGTGAGAGGATATATTTCTGAATATATACAAGTATATATAGTATGTATAAATAGTCAGAAGTATTGATGTCATCCATATCTATGCCATCGCCATCGCCATGCCACGCTACTTCATTATTCACCGTCAATGTCCACATTCAAAGACTCAAATTTCCTTATATTGCAAATGACAGATGATGCGGCGACACACAGTCAAACAGTAGGGATAACGATAACTTGATAACAACAATAATGACACCAAGAGTTCCACTGATATAATTATTGGATCAATTCAAACAAATCAGACTTGGGCGACGTGCTACTGCTACTACTACTCCATTAGTAGTAACTATACGCGATCTTATTTCCTACTAAACGAGTCATTAGTGTTGACATTGGCATTGCCAAGAAGAGCTTTTGTAAACCACCTTCGTCTTCGTCTTCATAGTTCTACTTGTAATTATTTAGTACATATATAATATGCTCCCTTTTGTTCTCGCCCCATGTAGCCGTGCATATCATTTTCACATTTTGAGTTTCATTTTTTGTCTCTCGCCAGTGGTGTCACAATTACGGATATTATAGCACTTGCTGTTAATTTGACGTGGACTCTTCATATTTTTTTTCAGCTGTCGCTCTTGATTCGGGTAATTACTTCTCCCACTCCCACTCCAACTATGCAGGTCCACTTAAAACCATAACCATGTATAAACTGAGATTTCCTTTTTCATTTTTACATTAATTTGTATAAGTGTCAGTCAGTTTTCAGTTTGTTATTTCTTGGTTGTTGGTTTTTTTTTCATCTGTGGCTCAGCAAAAGGGACTTCAACAAATTTCTTTTTCTTTTTTTGCAAATAATAAAGTACTTAGGTAGTTTGTCTGTGTATAGCTTGTGAAATAAGTTTGCTAAGCATGTAGCCTATACAGAAAAAATTTCTAGCGTAGGTAACTTATATTTTACGTATAAATTCCGAAAGGTCATTTTTTAAAATTTTGTGTATGTAGGACTGTTACGTAAATGGCCGAAAACACTATTTCAATATGTTTCTTATATATTTATTGTATGTTGACATTGGAAATTGAAACTGCTGAGCGTAAAATATTGTGGGTGGGTCTCTGACTCTGACTGAGTGAGTGAGTCAGGCAGTTTAATCCGTGTGAATTCTTTAAAGTAATTGATGCTGAAAGCTGATACGTATGTACATCGTGTACTTTGAAGATACTTAATCTAATGGCCGCCTCATGTGATGTATGTATCAAAATCCAATAGACAACATTCGACATCCTACTCCTACTTGGTTCTATAATCCAGCCACGAAATTATTTTTTTTAAACAACGAAATGTTACCGTATACCAAACAGCATCACTACTGATACTACCAAACTACCCACCAACTATTTCTACCTTAACTCTATCAACTTATGAGAGGTTCTCACATACTATAACATACCAATAAATTGCTAAGTACATTGCCACCAAATACTAACGTAAGTATTTCTGCTTGCCTGCCGAATCAAAATCAAGGTAAAGTTTATAGATGTTAAACAATACCTATACCTATAACGTAAATGTTATACAGAATCCGGAATGAATTATTTGTACTATCAATAAATCCACCTAATTTACCTGTAGACAGATAAACGGTGCAGTCCTGTAATCTACAGTCAATACAAGTGGAAAACAAATTCACATGCACATTTAACTTGGGGATTTAAATCTGTATTTGTTTTTTTTCCTTTCTATGTTCTGTCGTGTATATATATCTTTTTAGATATATTGAGGAAAATGAAAAGTTGAGGAAACTTGTAAAATGTCCACAAAAGCTGCGCGTAAATGGTAAATTGTGAAGGAAATGATGAAAGCATATCGCATCGTGAATGGGAGGTGTGTCACCCTCTTCCCTTGCATAATGATTTTCCAATAAATAGCTATCAGTGGGAGCAATCAATCGATCTTAATACTCAATACTGTTCCACTCCGTAGTCTCTGTACATAATATCCTCTCAACTTCCCGTTATTATTATTATTATTATCATGACCATACAGCAATGGCTATAAGGCTCACGCTGACGGTACATGTGCTCCGTGAGACGTACGTGGTCGACCGTGCCGTGGATGAGGATAAATTACAGAGATGCTCTTCTGTATTCTGTATAGTTCATAGCAGCTACTATAGCAAGAGTATCATAAGACCCAAGAAGCGACTCGATCTTACTGTATACCGTACATAAGAACTTTTAGTATAGACGACGAGATATTCCAAAAACTGGAATATATCGAGCTCCATAAATCACGGTAAAATCCAGCTTTGAACACTAAATCGTAAAACTCACATGAGAGATAGTACTTATGCATGCACGGAGAGCATAGCTGAAACTGATGATGATCTACTGTTCTGCTGGGACCTGGGACCATGCGAGTATAAGACAAAAGTTTTGCATTTCATTATATAGCAATACAACAACAGCACACAATGCATTTAAGAGACAGCCGACCATCGGACCACAGTGCCTATGATTAGCAGAGTACATATGTAAAGTGACTGGTCACTGGTCAGGTTTTCCCTGTTTATAAACAGCGAGAGATTCTGTTCTTGTCATGTAAGATTTAAGCATGTAGGCAGGTAAGTTCAAGTAGGAATCTAAAACAGGGTTGCTGAGGCGTTTGATCTTACATACACAATAATATAAAATACACACTATTGGAAATATTGGAATAGGAAACAGCAGCACAACACAGCTGTACGTGTTTCTTTAAAGGTTAGCGTTGTCTCGTTGCCGTCATCTTTTAATTTGTCCGGGCGGTCATAAGACTATCACCCAATACAGTCCTGGGCATTACAGGAAACATGAACTTTAGCGTAAAATTAAAGTTAAAGGAGCTACGTTAAGTCAATATTTAAACTCTATTGAAATCCTATAATTCAAAACAATAGTTGTGCAGACATTTTAACTTTTAACGACTCTCTGACTTGACTAGCAATTAATTCCATTTATATTCTTTAAGGCTCAAAATCAATTCCTGGCTGGATTTGGTTTTTATTGGTTTGTAAAGCAGTAACTACGCATTTTTGGGGATGGAAGAAAGTGCAAAAATGGCAGTTGAAGAGGACTGTAAAATCTGAAAGGACATGTTTCTACAGTTTCTGAAGCAAGCAAGGGTGATAAAAAATAACTAAATATTGTACATACGCTATACGCAATAGTCAGCGTAACAATTATTGCCTCCAATAACAATACAAAAACAAATGCCAAGTGCAATAAATACAAAGCTGCATGGGAAGTAAATTAAAATCCTTAAAGAGTTTTCATTGGAGCATGTCATAGAAAATATGGTGCAAGTCGAATTCGATGAATTCATTGAGAAATATTATGATCTTAAAAAAATATTTGGCTGGGACAGGATGTGTCAGTATGAGTGCATAGTAAAGCAGTAGTAAAGATGGTAGGTATGTCTACTTATAAGGTAGGCAGGCATGTATGCACCTACCTAAATGACAAGAAGAAATGAAATTACTCTCCTAATTGATTGAAGTGACATGCAGTCAAGTGAGCGTAGTTTACTCATTTCTCATTCATTGTTGATTTTTTTTGAGCAATTAATCACGTATTCAGGCTGCAGGTTATAGTTTGTATAATCCATACATTTCATTATATATTTTATTCTTCTAAAAACTATACTTTTTTGTGTGGAGGGGAAGACATAAATTCCAAATTCCAACTTCCAACCAACTGCGGTGGTATGGTGGTTGCTGCGCTAGTGCGGTGTGATGCCTGTCTCATTGTACAAATAAGGATTTTTCACTTTTTAATTTTTTTTTACATGAAATGACAATTCTTCTTATTTCTTAAGCGAAATATTCTCATCATAAATTAATGCGTTTCAATCAACTAAAAATTAGAAAGTTATAACGTCTTGAATCTAAAGGGGGAAACGAAAACGTTGTGAATATGAATTAGAATTGAGAATGCGTATACAAAAGGATGAGCCTTCACCGCACCGCGTACCGGTCATTATGGTTGTATTTTGCATGTTGTATTTGGTGTACTACACTTCACTACTCATTCACACTGTATAAAATAATCTGCGAGAATTCCAATGAAAATAATTCGCATTTGGTTTCATATAGAGCTTTCATAAGTACCTAGGTATAGGTACGGATGAATTGAGTACTACTCCCTATAGTATAGTCCATACATAGCATGTTAATTACAAGCAAGTCCCACATAGACATATTTGTACCTCATCTCTTCTGCCTGCATAGAAATGTCAGACACCATTAATAATATGATTGATTTTGACTCTCACTTCATAGTTATAAATGTTATGCCAAAGAATTATCTTCATATTCATTCATTGTCTTCCTTCACACTGATGGTGGTGGTGATGATTGTCATTGCATTGTAAGAGCCTCTCTGAGGCGCAGCACCGCAGCTTCAGCACCATCCACAATCCACCATACCACAACAAAGATGAAAATAAAAAGTAAACAAAGTGAGTGACAATTTGTTTCGGACATCCCCCATTTGGTCTCACCCTCCCTCAAGAAATAAGACAAAATGGCAGAACAACACACACTCCTTACTCCTTGCTATAGTGAAAAGTTGAAAAGGATGAATGATTTGAAAAATTTGAAATCAAAAGTAATCAACTCAAGACAGCTCACAACACCCCTTGACGCAGCACATTATCATTATTTTATCTCATAATTCAATTCGAATTCCCACTTAAATCTTGTACTACCTCCACCTAATTTTCCCTGATTATTCTTAAGGCCATTTTGAGTTTCAGTAATAATACTATCAAGTTAACTTGATTGTTTCAATCTTGTGTTTCTTTTTATACTTCCAAACTGAATTAGTATTTATTAATAATTTTTTATATGTGTACATTAGTAACTTGTTTCGTGGTTCATGTGGAAAAGAATTTGCAACTTGCGATAAGACTCAATGCCCTATGTGCTTCAATAGTGCGAAAAATTGTATTTTGAAAGGTATGTCTACAGATACACTACGAGCTTCCCTTCAAAAGCCAACGTTTATTATTATTACTATGGATTGTAGATTTAACGATTCAATAATCACAAATTATGTGAGGACGTGGGACATTCACAAAATGCATATGTATGCACATAAGCGTTCGAAAATTAAATCGAAAAAAAGTAAGCAGTAGGGTGCCAACAACGAGGCACTTACTAATAAAGCTCAACACATTACATGCATTTCTTATCAAGAGACTGCAAACTGAAGGAAAGATAAATAAGGAACTATGTACCTGCCTGCCTTAAAAGACATGCCTCTCCTGAGACTCAAGAGCATAATATTAAACTATTAGTGTAGAAAATGAAGAATAAATAAACTATTTACCACATATGCATACTATTGAGGGAAAATACAAAATGCCAACACTGATGATGTAGATATTGCATTGGACAGCGGAATTAATCGTTATCATGATGGGTTCACGTTTAATAATCTATGGATGTGAAATCAAGTGTGCAATATTGATCTTATCATTCTTTTCTATTATGATTGCGCACTCCTTTGATTTCTAATATGATTGTAGTTGAATCGAAACCGACGTCGAAGTTGGAGTTAAATCCGAACTCGCCAATATTTCTTCCTCAACAGCGGATCCCTATAGGCTATAAGTGCACATTTACTATGCATAATTGCACGTATGTATAACATATGCACTGCCTAAATAAAATGTGAATTTAATATGCAGTACCCTGTCGTATCTGCAATCTTACTACTTACTACACACTACTGGGAGTTGACTACTTTATAACAGACATCTTGACAAGTGTTGTCTTGTGCCTTGTCTAAATGTAACTATGCCTATAAGTACTCGTTCATCAAACTTCAATCAAACAATTAAATTAACCTATTGAACAAAGTCTGTGTGCTGTCTGTAGAACATTGCGTAGCACTGACTGGGTTAGCAAGAAATATCTGTCTCTCAGCGACGGCAACTCACAATTTATTTCCCCATGTTTTTACATAAATAATAAAGGAAGGGGAAAATATGCATGAATTTGGACATTATGGCATCACTTTATTAGCAATTGTTATTGTTCCAAGTAAATCACATATGCATTTCTCACATACCTATATTATTATGTATTTCATTTTACGTATCATTATTTGGAACCATAGTTTTGATAGTTTTGTTATATTCTAATACTACTATTACAATTTAAATACAGTGGTGATGGCGATGGTTATCCGTTCTGATCAAAAATAGGCGGGGAGCAGCATTGCTGCCGCTGCCGCCGCATTATTTGAATTCTGAATTCATACACACATGCAATTCTGAATTCTGTCTTTCTTATATTTCATTTTGTTATATTGTGTTATTTTAATTTTTCAACCTTCTGGTTTCGTGTAAAGTTGCTGAAGGAGTAGGAAAACATTATTGTCGAATCGATTAGGTAATCAAAATTATCAAAGTGGAAGCCGAAGTCAAAGGGTTTCAATTGAAATGCAAAAGGAGATTGTGAAGTTTGTAAAAGTTGATTTCTGTGTATGACTGCCTACCGGTCGGTCAGGGAGTGTGGAGTCGGCTACTTCTGGTTTGTAGACACTCGAGAAACTATCTGGTGATTGGCGATTATCCCAATCAAACAATCAAAATCAGCAATACGTAAGACTACTTACATGATTTTTATTTGCGTTAGAATAGATTCGCTTGTACCTTTCTTTCTTACATTTTACTCTACAACATCTTCAAGTGCAGTCAGTAGGTAGCAAGAAGAAGGATAACAGGAACGCAGACGTTGGACGTTGTTAAATCTCTTTCCAGCTGACGTCTTATTATTGTTTCAATTTCAGCTTCAGGTTTTTTTAATATATGATTAAGATTTTGCTAATGAATCCATTTATGCAGCGGTATGAGTGCTAATTGAATGATGGCAACCAGAACTAGAACCGTTTCATTCAATTCGTACGTATTTTTTTTTAATTCTAATTTACAAGAATGTAGAGCAGTAGTTCGATATCGATATGGATTGAACGGGTGAACTGCTGCTTCGCAACAAGCTCCCTTTACTTTATTGGGATTAAACCGCAGTAGTGTACATAAAAGTACAGATATGATTAGAATTATCAAACTTGTAAGCAATTAGTACATAGCATATCCTCAGTAGTTACGGTCCGGGTTCATATAAGTATTCAGTGCTGATATTAACAATGATATTATTATTTTTGCAGACGAGACGGAGACCAAGCAGACCAACCGACCGACCGACCGACTGATGTAGAACAAGTCTTCTAATATATTGTACGGCGTTGTTGTTTACAGATGGCTGAACAAATTGGTGCTGGTCAGCTCTAGAATTGTTAACTGTTACGTGATAGTGGTATTAAATGATTTTATATTATATAATAAAATGTCTTGCCTACTTCACCTTTGGTTGGTGTACTACTGTAAGAAAATTGAAAATAATAATCAAATGCACAATATTATATCTGTAGGCAATAAGGGATTGTGGTTAAGGTGGGTACGCGCATTGATGTGATTCTGGGGGGAAAAAGAGTAGAGGAATCTAGGAGTGCAATTATTATATACGTCTACAACATGATTGCTGATTGAATAACCTTTAAACTTTTTTTTTAATTGTTGGGATAGGATAAGTAGTTAAATTAATTCTGCATTGTACTCCCGCACTAAGTGCTCTAATCATTTTTATAAACTCCCTACCTACTACCTTATTCTCTTCGGGTACAAAAGGTTTCTAGAGCAAAGTTGTAAAATTCATATGTTGAGTTCTCCACGTTCACATCCATTCATACATTCATATCAGAATCATACAAGTTATATAGTTATGAGTGCTGTAACCTGATGTATAAATAATTGCTCGTATACTTCATGCTACGACGATCCGGACTAATGTTGGAAGTTGGAACATCTTTGTCTTGATACGCACGTTAGGAATATCTATTGCTTAGTACAGTACAGTAAATGGACTTACTCGTTTCTCTTAATACTTAATCTTACGATTAGTTTAGAAGAGCATTTTGGTGCTAAATCACGTAATCATAATTTTGTTGAGTTACAGTTCCACGTTAACCTGAAGATATATAATATGAAATGAATCAGACTAAGTTTCTAGGTTCCTGGGTGAAGTACGTATGTACCTGGATGCCGTTGTAATATACTTTCATAACAATACACGTCAGACGTACAGATAATATTCTCAACTTTTTTTAGGGTGTAATCTACAATAATATTTAAGTATGTCCTGAACTTCGACGTCGTCAATACTCTACTGTATATTTGAATTTTTGAATCTTCACTGACACTGTCAAATTAAAATTTTGAGTCATTATTAAAACCGTTCTGGTAGTGGTAGTAAAGCAATTACGAGGATAATCGCAGTAAAGACAGTCGACAGTGTAGGATCTGAGACTGAAGTACAGGCACTTGAAAGTTTTTGTTTTATTCTGAACAGAACGTCAAACGTCAACGTGCCTAGAGATACACTTTTTTCCCTAAATAATATGACCAAGAAGAGCAGCACTAGCAATGGCAGAGATACTGGTAATGGCTCTGATGCCGTTGATACTACATTCATGCAAATTAGGGCAGGATCCCATTATAATAAAATAAATGCATATTTCATGTAAGTAATTGGTACTTGAGATCCGAATCATATAATTCCTTAAAGAAAAAAAAACTGATCTTTTATTTTTATAGCTTTATACACTGAGCCTTTATGAGTCGAGCCTGAATATCGGGATTGTCGAATGTACCACTAAAATTTCAGCATGATCATTTTTATAGGTTCGGTTTATTCACTAGTCAGCTTGTTTCGTTTAGTGCAATGTACAAGGAAAAATACTAATGCCTTCCTAGTTATATGTACCCCATCAGCACCAGGACCAGGACCAGTAATGCCTCCAATTGACGTTTTATTTTGAACAAGAAGCTGTTCTGTACCCTTGATCGGGAAGCATCCATCTAAGTTAATGACATCCATTGTTCATTCTCTTAACCTATGCTAAAACTAGAAAAAAAATCTGCAAGACTATTTTTGATTTTGATTCAGAGACAAATTTGTACAATTCACCAAAGCAATTTTCACTAAACTGGTACTGAAATTTTTTGGACGGGAAAATAGAATAGAAATTGCACACTCAGAGTGTAATCAGTGATGTCAAACTTAAAAGGATGGTGCTGAAAATTCCAAGAACTTCATACCCAAATACCCAATCGAATTTCTTTTTGTGTAGAGTGTTAGATTATATCTGTATAAGTTTTAGTTGCATGTACATAGCTATAATTCAATCTGTTCCTCTGGGCCCTGGGCATTAACCGACGTAGTAACAGTGTAAAACGCAAATTTGAATTTTTGGAAAGAAGCGAACGTGAAGAGCCGCATGTGACTTGTGAATTATGGAGCAGACTTATGATAAGTTGAGTCTGCTCCTGATGCACACAGATATGTGGTTTAGTGTCTCTCATCTCTGCACTCTGTAAAAATCGTCGTTTTTTGTGAGAGTGCTTCCGTTACGCTCTGAGGACAAACCTTTATGGCTAAGTATATGCACCTATATTGAAATGTTATTGTAGTCTCGTCTCTTTATAAGAGTACGTCTGCAGTTCCGTGGAAAAACCTATTTGAACTCCGCAGATGACAGTTACTTCTTAATAGAATTGAAGCTTGCATAATGTAATCGTTGATCTTGCCCACAAAAAAAAGAACGCACGAAAGTTAACAAATTTTCACAGTGCTGTATCTGTATTGTCATTTTCATTTTTTGGGACATTTACATTTTTATTATTTTATTCCCATTTTTCCCACAGGAAGTCTCACTCAGCTCACATTATCTTATGTAATTTGGGTATATTTATAAATTCAGAATTTTACTACTGCTTCGTCTATTCATCGGCGTATAGGTGGCGAAAGTTTAAAATTGAAATGATAACTGTAATATTTATTTATTCAGGTAAAATTTCCTTTTCTTCCGGTAACAGTATTTTAAAGGTATAAAGTTAAGTTAATCCAGCAGCTCCAGAATCAAAACTGGAGTGTTGTACTTCTTGACGTATGTCAAATGGAATTAGATGGGCGGTCGAGACAGACAGACATTACCTTAGGCTATCAGCACCTCATATCACCTGAGATTGTAGAAATGGTGGAAGTCCAGCAAATGGGTCATCATAAATAGAATGAACTAGTGAACCCTTGCCAGGTAGAGTTATTATAAGTCACATAGTGACCGAATTACTTTACAACAAAAGAGAGATAGTAGTGGTTGGAAGGTGGGTTAGATAGTCGTAGTCGTATAGTGTAATGCTCAAATGAATGGAAAAGTTGCATTTAGGAATATCTTCATTGTTGGGGTGCACGGAGGGAACATCCGTTAGTTTGGTGCGTATCAAAGGAACTCGTCGTCGAAATTATTATAAGCGAGCACAATGAGCATGTAAGTATTTAATATCTTAAGAATTTACAATCTCAGCTCATATAGCACTCACAGTTATGCACTTGTAGTTCTTGGAGTAGTTCTAATTGGACTCGGACTGTAAGTCATAGCTACACATTACATGTACAATAATAAAATAGGCACTATCAAGCCCTATAGCCAACACTGGCAATGTAATCTGAGGAATCTGAACCATTTCTGTTTACAATCCTGACTACCGTAACAGTCTGCGTACTATTTTCTTTAGATTCAGCTTCATATAGCTAGCTATTTGATGCGGTGAAGGAATTTTAAATCATAGAAGTGCAGTACTTTTATTATTTTCATAAACTTCTTCACTAAATTGCATTTTGTACGTGAAGCCTCAAATCGAGCATATCATCAGCATGAGCAGTCCCATACAGATATTATCTAATAAAGTAAAAAAAAAATCATATACGCTTCATCTGTATATATCAGGAGTAGCGTGTTCGTAACCTAAACCAAAGACATTAAGACCCAAAGGCATCAATATACTTGCCGAAATAAAAAACAAAGTCATTTATTCTTCACAGCAGCATCTAGCTATTCTAGACCTTTAAAACATAAATTAAATTGCATTGGCTACGTTATACATAATTTTGCAAAGGGCTTGGAGCGCTTTTATCTTTTAGTGCAAAAGCATCTCCCACAAAGACAAAGCATCCGATCAAATTAAAAGCCAGAAATTAAATGCCCTGAATTGATCTTTTGTGGGAAGAAGACCATTAGGATTTTATGTGTATGATTGGGATTTCTAACCAACAACTACTTACACAACCGCATCCATTTTACAAGCATTATTTATTACAATTGTGTTACGTGCGGAGCTAAATCAATTTTATTCAGGCAGGGAGAGGCTGGTCTGCAATAAACCTTCTTTATTAAAAAAGTACATTGAAAGGCTACGGCAGTCAAATCCAGCATATCCAGTTTGAATTTTGAACAATAGGAAAAAAGCTTTCAATAAATTAGGTAAATTGGTAACTGGGTAAAGGTGAGTGTGTGTACAATCTGCGTACACGCACCTGAGCCGACCCAAAACATTCACGATGAAATACTTAGGTAATTGGTACTAATTACCGATTAGTAAAGCTGGGAGCTAAACCCATGAATAATGGAGTACCAGTACCAGTACACAATATTCAGACACCCTTAATATTTTTAAACATGGGGAATTGTCGAGCATGGATTCTCTAATCAAAATCAATAAAAAATTAAAAATCGTAGAGGTGGAAAAAAATTCATTGGGAAGAGAAAAAAATAACTAGAAACTCTCATCACAGTGTGAAACGAGAAAGCTGCTGAAAATGGTAGGTTTTAAACTTACTGGGGTAAAAATACCAAAATCCATTGCCTATTCCCTGTACAAATTACTACTACAAGAGTGTTTAATTTGCAGCCCAGGGTTAAAAACTGGTTTAGCTTGATTTTCCCTTTTGAACACTAAGCGGTCTCATTACGGCGTCGGCTATGGTCTTTAAGGGAGCCACATCTTTTATTGGCATGATTGGAATTTTAAATTGAATGTGTCAAAAATATTGCCGACTATTTTCTGTACAGCAAATTACAATGTATCATTTTTTTGTTGAGACTATATCTATATTTCCATGCGTGTTTGTAGGAAACACTATATTATGTATACCTACAGATATCTTATCTGTACAGCCTTTAGCTAAAATCTTATTTATTGATACATACTGCGTGTATCCTTTGAAGTAAGTCATGGGTTTTAGGTATTCTCTAATAAAAGTGCTACGCTCTGTTAGTATGCACCTATAGGATCTTCATTGTGCTTCAGACACTACGCTATTCCTTACAGCGAATTAAAAGAAATATCTCTACGCATCAAAATCAAAACAACGATGAGTATTAACACAGAAAAAAAAAGTAAAGGAGGGATGATTATTAGAAATGCCGTATCCACAACAACAATATACTTTGTGATATATGTAAGTCTGCAAGTACTGAACAGTGCATTGTGTTGTATAGCATTTAGTATTGTATTATATGGGAATACAAGTTCTCATGTTGTAGATATACTGATCGTATGTCTACGTAAGTAGTTAGGTGGGTACATCAATCCATGCATTTGTAGTTGAAGTTGGACATCTAATCATTGTCCGTAGGAAAGTACGATGATGAGTACGAGAGAAGGAAGTAGGTTAGGAAGTACCTTGCGGCTTTTTCTCTTCCTTGGAGTCTCAAATGAAAGACATATATCTAAGGAAAGGACTATGGTGGGAAGCAGGTGAGGCATCAACAAGTTCCGTCGTCCGTCCGTCCGTCCGTCCATCCACCCATCCATCCATCCATCCGGCTAGCCATGCTAAGCCAAGCTACGTCAAACCAGACTCGCAGTGAGTTTCTCTGTATACATGTTTATTATGTTGCAAAACTACAACTCACAAGGCAAATCTGGACTTAACATTAATTTATAAAATGCTTTCCAATAGCAAACACGTTTACGTTTACGTTTGTGTTGAGGAAAACCTTGAAGATATTCCATGGCATATAGCTTTTTAGCTACAAGCATCAAAAGTAATGTGCGCCTTCGTGGGGCATGCATACAGCCGTAAGTTAGAGCATTCACTCCAAGTTGTTGTTGTTGTTGGGTTAGCGTTGGTGCAAATTTTTTTGGCGAAAACATGCACATTTATGTGGTGAAGAAAAAATACTTTTCTGTATAGAACTGTATCGAGGGAAAAGCTACTAATTTCTACAGTACCATACTAACACAGTAGACAACCATACACTTGCAATATCTTCACACTGAAAATATCAGAATGACTTACAGAGACTTACTGCACGCAGATATATACATATCAGACCAGACTAGAAAAAGGACGATATCCGCTTATAGCAAGATCCACTGTGACTGAGAGCGTACATACTTAACGGAACTTTTTTTCTATCCGCTTTTTTTGCTCTTGCTCATGTATAAAAATGGATGGAAGATTTTTGTTGCAGATCACCACATCACGCAAGAGTAGTACATATATTTACATACACATACAAATGAAAAGCAGAGGATAGACGATATAATTACTTATATGTTTATGTTGTCATTCTGTCATTCGTATTCGTATTCTTATCATACTCCCTAACTAAAAGGGAGCGAATGCTTTTGAAGTTTCCGTTTTTTTTACTCCCCTGTATTTTCGACTGTGACTGTGGTATCTACTAGTTCCCTGTTATACTAACCATTGTTTTTTCTTTTTGTGAATTGAAATTGTTTTGCATTAAGTTGAATGGCATATAGAAGGAGTCTGGGACTGAAGTTATGCAAGGCATGCAATTAAAATTAAATCATAAGGTATAATATATAGTGATGATCACGACCGACAACAGCATGGACCGGATCGTATTGTGAGTCTTTTCACTTTTGTACTATACCAAAATGCAATGATAATAATAATTATTTAATCGTAATAAATTCATAATTGCAATAAATAGTGTGGAATGTACTATGAATGTCAAAGCAAAGTCAAGCCCACCCAAAATTTGTTGCATCATAAAAATAAATTAGTTAATAACTATTGCACTGCGGTGACAGACAACAATTAGTACACAGTCGCTTGCCAATGGGAGTTAAGAGAATTGGTGAAATAATGAAATCTGTCATTCTTTCATAATTTACTCTGGCAATTTTACAGGTTTTAATGTACTAAATTGTATGAGTTCACATCATACATGTATGCAAATCAGGTGCATTAGAAAAAAATTGAACAATGATCAATCCTCCAATTAAATTGCTACACAAATGAAGGGCTAATTATCTCGTAGACTCGTTCCAATCTAATGTACTCCATGAATAATGAATATAAATTACTTTTTTTTTGTATTAAATTAAATGACTCAAGAATTTTGGAGGAGGCCGCTGAGTGTAGCTATGCTATTTCTACATCTTTAAAGGAAAATTAACTAATTTATCACACGTGACTCTATTGTATTCTATCGTATCGACTCGTATCAGCCCCTACCAAATATGTTTTTTTGTGTCTAAAATATTAAAAGTGCCATAATAATATTATTCTTTCTTATGTACGTATATGGAATATTATGCAAGCAAAAAAAGTATTGAACGTCCGCGCCCTATATTTATTTTCAGAGGTATGTAGAGGTTCTGTAACTAAATAGAAAAAATATTGTTATGAGAGTAAACCGAGTTCATACGCCTGTTGGCTTTGGTTGTTTATCTATGCATGGAATATCCATCCTCATGATCATGGTGGGTAAACAAAAGCTGAACGGTTCATTGAAACTTTTTAGCTTGAGCCCAGCACATTGCATTACGTAGTACTTACATCGAATTCGAAAGCCAATATTTGCTCAGCCTCACGATTATCTCCGTTTCCATGTTATTATATTGTCTTAACCCAGAGACAGACGGTATAACATAGAGACAGACATATATCCTACTACCGTGGAGGTGGAGGAAAAATCTTCTTCTTACATATTAAAACCGTCTCTCTCTTGTTCTTGTTACACGTATTTAAGCTCGGCGCACGACCTCCCAATACATGTAATAATTGTATGCACCTTTGGGTGGGTGTCTACGGTCTACGGTCTGCAGTCAGATCTTGCAAAAAAACCGTACATTTTTACAAGCTGACTAGCTATAGACTTATTTAAATTATAAGGGTTACTAAACTATAGGTAAGTAGTACACATAAAGAAGCTGAAGCCATGCTAATTGTCATACTTCTGTTTCTGTTCCACTGATCAGCTTCCTATAATATTAATTACATAACCGGCAAATTTTCTTTCAATATTTATCTAACCGTGAAATTACTCTTTGTTAGATTAACAAGTAAATAATATAAACAGTCTGTACAAGTACCTTGGGGTGCACTTAGCCCGCACCAGCATTCCCCATCATCAGCCAATGCGATTTGACTAATACTATCTGTAAAAGATGTGCATAATATCTCCCACGGGCTATATATTTCCTATTGCAGTGTAGAGCTCAGGCATTACTTTAATCATTAAACATGACATCATGCAAAATAAACAAGGATTAAGTTATTGTTACTGTACAATGTCTAATGCGAATACTAATAAAGTGACCGTTAAAACTTTTTATCATTATCGTTATCAGATTTTTTTTTCATCTAATGATGACTTCAAATTTTCTTTAGCTACAGGTATCACGTTTGGAACGTTTAAAAAATACATATGGAAATACATAGTATTTATATTCTTTGCATCGTGTGCTATAGCATAGCAGTATGCTGTAGCTGTACGTACGTTATGTTTAATTTAAACGTTTAAACGGTGAAGGAAAATTATATAATTGTAAAATACTTTTTCAGTGCAAATATGATGCAATAGGTCATTTTATCAATGTGCTATGTATGTGCAGTACAAGTGCCCAAATCTGAAATAAATGCTTGAACATAAAGACAGAGTCACTAAAACTTGTAAATTACGAAATTACTACATCTACAATCTACAACCTTTTTTTTGTGAATTTTTCCTTCACTTTCTCAAAATTGAGAAGCGCATTTACACATTTCATGTCGTTGAGGATTTACGTAATTATGTACATATTTAGTCAATTGCCGAATGTTAAATGTAGAACGTTTTACTCTCTCGACGTTTACCCCAAAAAATTAAGTTTTACTCTCGTCGCTCGTACATATAGCGATTACGCTTCTTGGTTGTGTGTTTTTTAGTTGAAGTAATAATTAATTATTATTCGCGTAACATCTAATTGAAGATTTTTGCATGAGCATAGCGTAAAAGAACAAAATTAATTCATTTTTAATAGTTAGCAAACTTGCGCTTTATTTTTTTCTTCAACGAAAACAATTACAGATGTGTTTTTCTGTATATTTTGGATTCATATTTTGCCTCGAGGCTCGAGCTCTCAAATTCTAAACTATGATGAGAGATGCGATAAAAAGGGAATTAACGGATTTGTATTAGCAATACTAGTAACAAGACAAGGGTCAGACTGTGCGGGATATGTAAGTTCCTTTAGGTAGGTGCATGCACCGAAGAAGACAGACGCAGTTGGATTGGCGAATGTGATTTTAAATCGTGTAAAGATTGTTGACGAATTGCCATCTCTTAATCGTAGGATTTTTTTTGCACATTTGTTTTCTAATTAAGCATCTAGACAATTAGTAGGTGCAGTTAAATTGTGTGCTTTTATGGTAAAGGATTTTTGCATACCCTGAGGGGGACAAGTGTGCAAACTAAAAACATTATAACATAACACATGCAGCCAGCTTATCAATTTTTTTTAAAGCAAGACCGTCACTTCCGTGACATTCCACTTGCTATACAGTCTAGAAGAGTCTCTACTGTACACATAATCGGTTCCTTTTAAACATTTACATAAAAAAAAAGATACGGATTTGCATACGCATGCATACTACGGGTGGGTTTATTGTAGTGTTTTTTTTATTTGGTAGTTCAAGAATTCCTTTACTTTCAATAATAGTACTGAGTACTGACTTGACTTGAGAGAGTCTATAAGAAGAGGGCCATGTCTGAGTCTGTACTCCTTTTTTTTTAAATGCATGCGCTAAGGAAGGCTTTACTTGTCACTGTCACTGATTTTATTACGATTTGTACCATTATTCTTATTTATGGCCTTACATTACACTGAAGATGAGATGGAAGCTGGTAATTAAAAAAAAGAAAGTAAGCTAAATGTGAAACGCTGTATACTAGTCTGTAATTATTCTGTATTTTTGGGACTATAAACCTCATATTTAACCAACTATAAACCATAGAGTTGGACTCACACTCACTTTACATTTTTAATCCTTGTAAAAATGTAAAATACAACACATGTGTAAGCAGTCAAATTTTATTCTCAACTATCCTGTACTCACTCGGACAACACAAATTTTTACAAAAATGCTTCACAACTTTTCATCATTGAAATTATTTCCATCCCTTTGAGCTGTTTTGCATTTGGACTTGGGCATTTTTTCTTTAATTTGGACAGATATCGATTTCGATAAGGAATGGGCTAAACTGTTTAAAGGCTAACTAACAACAACTACTAACAACCATAATTGCAGTGAAAACGTCAAGTTAATCGTCCTAGTAAAAACTATAGGGAGTATGTTTTACTATTATTTCTGAGCTGTCTGTTATAGCTACCATTTAAGCTGTAAATAAAAACCGGAAAATTGCAGAATATATTACCAATTGGAGCCATCAAAAACAAAATAATGTAATCGTATACTCGTACTCGTAATTTGAATGTAACTTTCAAAAGTCTGTGAAGGGACAGATAAATGCAGTTGATCTTTTATTCAAAAAAAAAAGATAAAGAGACGATCGAGACATTGAGAGCGAGTTAGCTATGTAGATGAGATGATGAGGGGATAAGATACAGACTCACTTAGTAAGACACTTGAAACAGTACGGAGAAACAACGGAGAACAAATGATTTCATGAACTTTGCTTCCGCTGTAAGGCTCAAGGGAATCATCAATATCAATATCAGTAGACACAATTTGTGTATAGCTCCAGTGTTAGTGTACGAGTCAGTACAGAGTTTAAGTTTGTGATCTGTTCCTCTTCTTTAAATTGCTACCATTGACACTATCGCAGAAAAGAGTAATCCTGAACAGAAGCCTCCGGCATACACATCGCCGTTCAAACCCATATGCGCTTTACTAAGTAGCTACATCTTATTCCTATTTAATCAGATTCAGATTTACATTTTCCTCGATGACTCTCTGTCTGATACTGATCTGTAATGAATTAAAGCTCAAAAGTCAGAAACTGGGAAACTATAGGATTTCTTGTAGGGATATGTTTATTGCCGTTTTAACAGTTTGCCTTTGCCTTTCCTTTGTACTACAGTGTCTACAAGAGTTTGAATTTTGTTGTTTCTATTATGCTATATCCTATCATACATGATATGGTTCTTCCTCATCTTTCCTAACTTTACAGAATCTGTCTGTGCGATAAGATTATGCGTACAGTGTAAAGGCCTCAGACATGAGGAGTACCTGTGCTCCTATGGCACTGGCACTGGTTCTGGCACTGGTTCTGGTACTGGTGCTGGTACTGGTGCTGGTGCTATGGCAAGATTAGGATAAGAGATAATGATAAAAAGACGGTGAACTAACTCTATTACACTCTAAGAATTGCAAGAGCCAGGAACAACAGGGGATGAGTGCAGTGTTTGTAACGCAACTCAAGCTACTGATGGTTGTCAAAGGTTTATTGTGATATTTTCCGTCTTAATCCATTGTGAATTGTAACTCTCAGCTCCTACAGTAGTACACACAGTATTGCAATTCAATGAGGAAAAAAAGGTGGAAAATAGCAACATTAACATTATAGCATCCTTGAGCTTTGTGAGATTTCAAGTTTAGAGTTTTAAACATTTTATTTGGTTTTGGGTTTTGTAGCCCCACCATACAACAAAATTCAATGCAATGCAATGTACTGAGTCCTTATATCCTCACGTACTATTAGTACAGTATGTACTTGGCTAGGCACATATTTGGCAGATACTGAGACTGATATTGTGCAAACTCTCTGTTCAGAGTCATGATCTCGTTGGATCGAATTACCTATATACATACATGTATACGCATCTCTCCCTGACTGAGACCATCCTCCTCACCGACATGCATCGGACACACTGTAGGAGGAAGAGAGCTACGCTTGATAAACGAAGAGTGAAAAAAATTGACCTTTGAAGTCAAGTTGAGTTTTGCTCTGGCCTCAACTCCTTCTCCTTTCAGCCTTTTGTTGTTGATAATGTTGTGCCTCTTTGGATTTGGATTTGGATTTTGAATTTTCTGCAATCTGCTTTATACACTCTTTTAGTTCTATATTGCTACGCGGTTCTATGAGCATTTAGAATTCTAATTGTAATCGTTTTACATCACCCTGTGTGCACTATTATCTGAATTTGGAGAGGTACAAACCAATACAATGTTACTGCAGTATGACGGGGAATCCAGTGTCAGTGTCAGTGCCAGTGCCAATGCAGTCACTCTTACTCATTCCACTCACTTTTCCCATCACCCTTCTCCCGTTCTTGACTCCTCTTCCTTGCTTGCTTGTAAATATTCAAATCTTTCCTCTTTCTTATCGTTAGATGAGTCAATGAGTCAGTGAAATTTAAATATAAAACCCATTATACATGTACCTACATGCAGGGGGTTCTGTCAGCAAAGCCAAAATGTCCTCGGCTGAATAAGAAAAGTATCAAAGCAGCCCTTTGATTTGACGTTATTTTGACGTCTCAAAGGAAACATTTTCCTCTCCTATGACTCTGGTGACGGTGACGATCACAACTTTGAACTTCTATTTCTTGTTTCTACCCTTAGTTTTTCTAAATTTCAAGTTGCATTCATTTTGTCTATTAAAACAAAACAAAAATGTCAGTGACAGAGTTGTCAAACGTTCCTTATTGAGTTAGCTCACGGTCATGAGATTCTCTCTCTCTCTCTCTTTCTCTATGGCCACGGATTGATGTCTGCTGTTCTATTTTCAAAAATTAAATGAATCCCATGCAAGAATTTTTCTTCCATATCGTTGTATCAAAGAAGCCGCGTCTTTTAGCTGAAAATTCTTAAATTGAATTCGCCTGTAATTTCTCTTTCAGGATGTTTATTTAAAACTTTGTTGTAGAAATTACTGCAGTGGAGAAATACAGCCTTTTTTTTACTGGTAAGTCTAGGAGGTCATTGAGATGCTGCATTGAGATGTAGAAAATGTCAAAAAATTTAAGAACTTATTTTAACATCGAGTGTTACCACTACTATTCCTATTACACGAATTTTAACGTCTAAACACCAGCGCAGCGTTTGGAATGGAATTTAAACGGAGGATTTTGTTTCAGTTTCAATGTACTGCCTGAACTCATGCTTCGAGCCTCATGCCATAAATATGTATATTTGAATTCAGTATATAAAAATCAAAATTTACAATAGAATGTAATGATAATGATTCAGCAGGATATAGCAGATTAAAACGAGACAAGGGAAGCAACTACATAGTATATTCGTAATCGTAAAATGGTATCACTGACACTGATGCAGATGTTTTTTTTTCATGCCAGAAATTATTTTGTAGTATTGTCTTTTGAATAAAATTGAGGGTATCTTCATCAACATAACAGGAGCACAATATACATATGTATATAGCCAGGCGATAATAATAGAGTAAGGAAACAAATACGGAAGGAACGAAAATCTTTGGAGGAGAACCGCAAGAGTGACTTTTACAGCTAGTGTACCTAAAAGATACATACTACGAAGAAAATTCCTACCTACCTTGCCTACCTAGGTAAGGAGTTCCTTCGTCAATGGCAATGGACATTATGTTTTTCATTTCATTTCCTTCCTCACACAATAAACATAAACATATCATCAGCCTCTCTCTCTCTCTCTCACTCACTCGTCAGTACAACAAGCAAGTGGAGTGACCAAATTTTTATTGAGAACCATACAGGAAAAAAAAGATCTAAGAATATATTGTAAATTGCATTAAAAACCATCTCTTAATCTCTATCTCGGAACCAACCTCCATGGTTTCTTGTTACACTATTTAAACAAAAAAATCCAAATCATCACATTTCACGTTTACTATCTGTATATTATTATGTAGCTATGGACTGACTGTTCAATGACTTGTCATTAAACTAACAGAACAAGAACAGCTTCAAACGTCCATCCAACTTGGAACGTCTTACACTCTTCTATATTACTTCTTACGAGAACGTCTCACAAAATAATTTAAGACAACAACAAACGTCTAATCGTAAGACTCTGACTCTGCGAGAATATTGGATGGAAGATGAAATAGGATGGAAATGAAAATGGGGAAAAGTCAAAAAGTTTAAACGTCCCATCATCCATAGAAGTAAGTACTTACGTTTCCTACGTGATCCTTACATGTACATATATATATATACAACAGAGGGAAATCAAACAGGAGCTATAGCGCACTTTATTATAGTCATATAGCTACATAGTCCATCTGCAGTGGATGTGTAAGTTCCTAGTCTCGAATTCTGAACAAAGTCATAAATTTAGACGTGAAATAATTATTACATGGATTTTTATTGTTATTGCTAGTGTGATCAAGATTCGTGATTATTTTGTTTCGGTTCAGAGAGAAAAAGACTCAAAGCCTCATATTTTCAAGGAAATCCAAACACCAATCATTAACGGAAGATAATATTATATAGAAGCAAAAAAAAACACATACGAAAACAAAGTAGCGCTGAGCGTCTTCAGATCCATGGGGAACGTTAACATTATATATGAACATCCAGAAATCAGGATTTGCATCTAAACGGCTCTACCGCTGCTGCCGATGCCGACTGCTCTACTACGGACTACGGAGTACGGACACTGATATCTGTACTACTACTATGGACTATGGGCCATAAGGGCATACGGGTGGTAGTCATTATAAGTTCTTCAGCCTTATATACTATTCGTTTTTCACGTCATCAATATATGTTTTGGATGAAAACGAGCCAGATTACGAGATGAGGCAAGACAAGACATGTGAAGATTCAGAATGAAGGATTAGCAGATAGATATGTTTTAAGATACAAAATGTTAATGTTTTGATAGGAATCACACAGCTTTTCCTTTTCCCTGTCACTGTGTGCATATCAGTACTTACTACCTCACAATAGAACTACTGAAACTGATACATTGTCAAATTACACATGTAGTAAGCGTATAGAGGTAAAAACAAAAACGGAAAATGAGCCGACCACGACCAAGAAACAATCATTTCAGAGTATAGCATATATAGGTCTATAGCTGTCCATTCATATATATCTATATTATTTATTGTAAATTACTATTACGACATTTTCTACCCAAAAAACATGGCACGATCGAAACATTTTTGATGACTGTGCCTGTAGAAATATTATTTGTATATCTGTCTCTTTTCTGTGGAGATACCTATACCTACCATGTATGAGAGGAGACTACGATACTACGTTCTTCTCTTGGCGTGGGCTTTGTTTTGGAGTTGGAAGTTGAAAAAAAAACTTCCCTGAAACGGTACGACGATAGATTTATGTAATGTGTAATACTCTACGATGTTCACAGGAGCAGACTCGAGACAAGTAGCAATGCCTTATTGCCCAGGACAGTCAGTAGGCAGTTGCAAAAACATTCATCTATATTCCATCATACATACATACAAAAAAAGTTTTGAGAACCGGTATGAAAATTACTAACTGAGAGAGGCATAGAGACTGACAGAGATAATCTTTTAAATTCCGAGTACATATTATATAGGGATAGACCCCTGCTCACATGTCATAAGTACGAATAAGAGAGAGGGTACGTTGCCAAAAGAATTAGCTCAATCCCGCTTTTCCACAATCCACAACAACACACACTACCTTCCCATTTAGATTGTATTACATTTTAATCGATATTACATGTCTTAATTCTTAATGGTTATTTTTATGGCTTATCTGCTCCTCTCAGAAATTAATGGTAATAGTAATTTAGTAATATTACCATTTTTACTACCAGTCACATTATCAAGGGACGTAGGTTGAGCTTGTCTGGGAGATACCTACACCTACCTACCTTAATTCTCCTATCAAAATTTACAATCACATCCCACTTGTATTCCGCACATATACTATTATTTTTATTATTATTACCTAGGTTACACATCTTTATATATGATTAGTCCATGTATATGATTCCGACTACAATTATTACAATTACAGGTGTATTGACAGTACATATACACACACCTTCAGAGCCTGATCATGCATTAAACAGTGTAGAGATTGTGTAGATACTTGGTATAGATAGGAGCTATTATTTTACTTATGGAATGCAGTGTTAAAGGTGGGCGTATGGCGTAGGTAATAAGTGTAAGAAGCCAAGCCATAGAATGAGAGAATATCTCAGCAAGCAAAATTTTCCATTTTCAAACAAAAAAATACAAGACAAAAATTGTTATGTTTTAACGCGAGGAAAACGACTTCCTGTCCCAAATAAAAATACGCATAGCATCATACGTCAGTCATAGGACAGAGCGACAACAGCAACAGTCAACAGTCATAAATGCATCTGCCCACCACTACGACTACGACTACGAATACGACTGACTGACACAGTTAAACGTGAAGATAGAGAGCCCAAGAAGCACTCTGCTCTATCTGCCTCTTCGTGGAGAGGAACTTGGAATCAAAATAATAATAATAATACGCACATAAAACAATAATGAAAAGGAGAAATTTTATACTGAGGAATCAGAACAGACAGAGACAGAGTCGTCGAAATTACAGACAGATACACGCCACAAACAAAGGGAAACTCAACCTCTGACCTGTGAGAAAGGAGTTCTACAAAAATATATATGTGTACCATCCCTCCAAGACTTTTATATTTTACATTTATAGTTCCGTATTAGTGTAGGTTTGCCTACAAGTAGTATTAGGACGAGAAGTTGAGAGTTGATAGGCTTTCCCAAGAAAATAAATTGACATGTATTAAGGGGAAAATAAGACACGCATCACTCTATATATATGTTCCCTAATCTTATTTATGTAACCATCAAATGAAACGTGCCTTTCCTATATATCAGTATATACCTATAGAACGATAGGGCTATCAAATATAGTACACGAGAGTATTTAAGTATAATATGCGTCAAGTCTTCTGGTATGCCAGAACCAGAACCAGAGCCGGAGATATTCTCATAATAACATTGTTCCGCATAGAGTTGGTGAGTAGCCCATATTAGAATTTCGTATACAAAGACCTACGTACAAACAATTACATATGATTTCCCTTCAAATCACTACAATATTGTAGGACATGACTTTTGTGTATTGTTACTACTACCTCGTACATATATACAGAGTATTCGTGAGCTTATTTCAAATCCTGTGAGAAATATGAGACCATTTTCTTTGGATTTATCACAATTCATCAGAGATAGGAACTTTTCCTTTGAAAAAAAACTGTAACGAATGTGTGAGGTGTGAAGTAGCTTTTACTTCAGTGGGACTCTCAGTCAACATACTGATAGGCAGTTACCAGCATGAGCAAAAGATTTTTTTATTATTATGTTGTAGGTATGACGTTTTCATCTCTCATCGTTTCCCGTAAAGTGAAGCCCCTCACAATATTGGAAATGGAATTGTGTCAAGTAATAATAGTCATAAATACACTTTTCCATTTTATATAATGTACCTACCTATAGGTAGACATGCTTGTACATTCCCATTATTTTATTACACAACCTACAAACTTATTTAACTCATTCTATTGGGGACTTGTAGCTTTGTAGTTTGTAGAACGTCGGTAGTAAAAAAAACTTTTTGATTGTGCATTTGTTTGTTTTTGAGAGTCAGGAAGACATCGTAAAAAGCGTTTACTTTATACTTATAGATTTTATACAAGTAAGACATCAATTGTTTCTCTATTTGAGGGGAACGTACATAAAGATGATATCATCCTAATGTTAATAATGTGGTGATTGTGATTCTGAGAGCCACCAGGCATGTGTTCTGTGCCCCTATGTAGGTAGGTACAAACACACTTTATTCAGCTAGACATCGTGGCATCGCATATAGCATATAGACAATAATAAATGATTGTACAATAAATAACGCTGTAAGGACTTTCTTCCGCTTCCAATTTGAATATTATATGAATTTACGTACAAAACATTATTTCATACATTCAGGAGAGTCAACACGCCTTGTATGTTAATCATTATCGTCGATGAGGTGTCACACCATTATCTATGACAAGTAAATTTACAATTATTACTACAAGCTTTATTATTATTATTATGATTATTGTTATCGCAAGGAGAGACGGTGTCTGCGGTGGTAAAGGTGGTCGAGGTGGTGTGGTGGGTAATGGGTAATGGTGGTCGTTAATTCTTCAATTCATGTGTGTGTTCTTAAGCGTATGTATAATTGCATACCGCATAAGTAGTTTGTATCTTCATCTTCCATATTGTGCACACAAGTATTCTTTCATAGGTCAACTCTTTCCATTTAAAAAAAAATTACAAACATTGCTTAAGCAACTTTATGGATACTTGAAACTTGAGAGCCACTCAAATCGCTAATGACGACAAAAACAAGGAACAACTGCGGGCATACCTCCTTTAAGTTTTGAGATATTTGATTCTAGACTGAAGACAAACACCGGCACCGGCACCGGCACCGGTACATCTACAAATCCCATAGCTACATAATGCTACCGTTCAAAATTCAAAGGAAACCTGTCAAACTTTCCACCTACCTACATATTTGTAGCACCTAACAATAAATGTAATTTTCGTCCTTCCTTTTTATCAAACATAATTTTTTAATTTTTTTTTAATTCACCTACCTACGTTGTACACTCAGACTCAAAATGTCACTATGATATAGATTGGGTCAGTGTCAGTATGATTTTTACATGGGCTATATGCCTTAGGCACTCTTTTTAAATCTGAAGCTGATTCCTTGTTCTATACAGTATGCTGTGGTCACACAAAAAAATGTCTTTCTTCTATTCCTTTAGAGGTGTCTATCTTTCTGTCTTTTTTTAGCAATCTTAGTTAGTCCCCCATTTATAGGATTTATTTCATATCATTGTCCGTCAGTGTAACAATTTTAAATTTGTTTTCGTGTTTTGGAATCATTACACTACTGACTCCTGACTGCTATGTCCTAACCACTGTTTGCTGTCTTGAGGAATGATACAGAAACAGAACAGATGTCTGTAGGCACCTACATGACAGTACGGAAATCGAGGCCTATTCTTATTTTAATAACTCCTATACTGCAATAATATGCAGACGCGGTGAGGAGAGTATATAGAGTCCTCATATACAGATAATTAAAGCTAAAGCTTGAAATATTTTTCTTGCACCAGAAAGCCAGAAACAAAAGCATGGGGATGGAAATGGGAATGGGGAGGCATATATTAATGTGAGGGAGCCTGGTCACACAGATCGAGATTACAGAGCACCTACTATATGTAGGTATAGACCTATTACATAAATATATAATAAATATAACTTGATGCTAAAAGGCAGAGCTACGAGGTCTGGGTGATGTGGATGAAGCTACTGCTACTGTGCTCCAAAAGAACTATACAGTTATTTTACTTTTCGCCAGACACATTTCATTATCATTACTGCTCTCATTGTGTTATAGTTGGATGCTTTTGCTCCTCTCAAGTTAGACGATGAGTGAAGCACTCAAAATTTATTACTATGGTCCTGGTCCTGCATGGTTCTGGCTCTGGCTCTCCTCGAACGTAAGTTCACTAATAATGTACAACACAGCAACTAACAATAAGATACAGGAGTTAAGGTAAAGCAAGTATAACTTTTTGGCTGGTAGACGTTGAATCTGAATTGTGCCGTGTGGCTGTCCGTCTCCCTATGTGTGTGTGTGGAATATAGAATAGAGTAGATGAGAGACATGACGGACTAATGACCAAGGGATGAGCTCAGCTTTCTGCAACAATGAAATGGAGACAGGTGGGAATCAGAATCCCTACTCTGATTATTGTGACTCAAAGACATGTGGATGTGGACTGCTGTGCTGTACTGTACTGTGGTGGTAGGATTTTTACTTGGTCAGAGAGAAAAGCATCATCTTCTTCATCTACCTCTCTACCTACAATTTAAGTCTAATCCACGCTACACCGCAAAAACACAGTACGAGTACGAGTACGAGCACAACAGATCTCTCACAACTTTACCATTGTTTCTGATTGTGAGTGCGTGCTATATGTGTCTGTCTGTATCTGTATCTGTACGTACCTACCTACACTATATATACATACGAGACAACCATAGGATTCGCAATCAGAAATGCACACAGAAAAGTTAAAAAGAAATGCAACGTATCTCACCTCAGTTTCAGCTCAAAGCTTCGAGTACCTGAGCAGAACAAAACAAGACGAGAAGAAAAAAAATTTGAAAAAAAAACTAACTGTTGGACATAATGTAGTAGGTACTGTATGTCGTATGTGTAGATTGTAGTTTAGTAGTGACCAATATTTTACTCTATTGGATCGTATATATGCAAAATCTTTAAAGGATATTCCTATGTTTTTTTTACCTTTGCCGGAAGGTATTACGCAAACAATATACACACTAGATTCTAGTTCTAGATAGAACTTTACGCTTTACAGAACAGTACTTGTACACACAGTACACATACACACACACATATGCGGTCTAAAATATGCGTAATGTAAAAGGTGATGTACCAAGTCTCATTGTGGTGTATATTATAGGGAGAGTACGAGATGGGCAGTGGACTCGACAGTTGCAGTCCTTATTAAATTATGCAAGCCACATTCCCTGGCCACTTTATTACTGACAGACAATACTATCCACACTGATGACTGACTCGTATAGAGAAAAGTTGCTGACCACAGAAAATTTGGACTGGAGGCCAATTACTGGATCTTTGAAGAAAAGAAATTAACATTTTTATAGTGTTGCTACAGGATTGTTATATAATTGTGAGTCCTATTCACAATCGCAGTCGTACTCGTAATTCGTCAGCTAAAGCTACATCATTATTATTATTATTATTATTATTATTCTTTTTATTGAATTTAAATTTGAATTTCAAAAGCTTTCATTCATACTTGCACATTGAACGTCGTCCCCTCAACTTTGGAGCTTGCCATCATCCTCTTGTGATCCTCATCATAAACATAATGAACTTACGTGTTACATGGCCACGAGACAATTTTTAATGGTTAATGGTTTCAACAATGAGGAATTGTAATAAAATGCTCTGCTTTTTCTTGGTTTTCAACTTGCTTCGCCTCAGACGGTTCATAATTTAATTACAGTTTTATTATGTTGGGCCAAGAAAACAAGAACCACTTGTGTGCATATAGTTTTGTAATGATCCTCACCGCACTGTAAATATCAGTACAGTAGATTTTATTATCTGGAGGAAAACATGGCTGTATACTGTATAGCTATGTATTGTAGTGTGATAGATTTATAGCTCTATTGATTGATTAGTTTCCCTTATAGTTTTTTTGATTTTTTTAAAAATCATGTGTGAGTCTCTATACACATACCGTCAGACCACATACAAATTACGATTACAATTTACAATTACAGTGTAACGGTGAGATGACTGGTCCGGGTCAATCTAATCATGCTTTCCATATAAACTGTATATAAACGACGACTGAGTAGTAGATCCAGAACGAGAACATTGAGTCTCATAAATCCACGCAGAATCTACATATCTACATACATATGTAGATGATCTGTAGTAAAGATAATAAAGAGTCAAGAAAATATTCTAAACAATTCCCTTCACAAATTTCATTTCTGATATGTTATATAATTGGAGAGAGAGAATCTCTATGTAAATAAAAAGGTACGAGGATCATGACCATGGGATGGTAAAGGCGGCTTAGGAAGTCAGGTCTTAGCTCGTGGAATTCTTATAGCTTCTGAATGGAAAATTTAATGAAATTGAATCTCGACAGAAACAACAAACTTACAAGAGAAGAACAAGGAACACGTTCTGAGAAGAAAAGGCAAACAGAGACTTTATTACTTCCAAACTCTCCAACACTACTACTATACTAGTGTAATCCCCATTATGTAATGTTATTTTTTTGACGGTATGCGCAATGCATACGAAATTTTTTTTTCCCCTCCTGGATTGATTGATGGAAATTGATTTTGCTCAAGTAATTTCTTTTTAATGGCTTTTGAAGCTGCGATTCTTTTTAAAAAAACTGACACTGACTCTGACTCTGACTCTGAGCCTTTTGATTTGTATTTTCTGTATACTTTCGCATTCCTTTTCATTTTTATCCAATGTTATAACAATATCATAGAATACAGACAAAACGTCGGATAAAAGATGAAAGAAAACAATGGGCCTCAGCCCGGCCGGCCAGTAAACCAGTGGCTATGTGAAGTACCGTATCCAAACTGTTGTACATTTATAACATAGAGAAACAGACGCGGTCGGTAGTGTGGCTCCCAACTTTTGGAAAGGAACAAATACAAAAACAATAAAGGAATTGCTAAAATACAAAATATTGTTAATAAATATATATAAAATTATTCAACGCATGTCCATGTAGAATTTCTACCAAAAAAATCCAATGACAATACGTGTATAATGTAATCGTACATTGTATATTATGTGTGTATTTGAAAGTAGAAACGTATTACTATATTACACATAGGTATAGGCAATAATTTAAGAGAGATTTAGCGAATTGTTGTGATCTGACGTGATGCGATATTGTATCTTTCTTATCCTAATTTCACACAGTCCGCGCTCGGAGTCAGACCATAGTTAAAGTCAGATTGGATTGGATTGGGAGTTGGGACGCATCCCTGTGCCTTGTGATCTCATAACCACGATTGCATTTCACACACGAACCTCACATCAGTGCTAAATTGGACAAAAAGGAAGAAAAACAAGCCTGGAAATGATCTGTATGTGCCTCCGCTACTTTACTGTATGTGTGCTAAGCACCAACTATCTAAGCTGCCAACTGCCAACTTTAATAGTTCGTTAATGGCAATTTGAGTTGGGGAAATGGTTGATGCAGTGTATTATAAAATGTGGAATTAAATGCTACTCCTGTAAGTACCATCAGATACTGATAAGTCTCCACTACCTACCTACTTAAATTTACCACTACCATATAAGAAAAATCAGAAGATAGAACTCGGGAAGACATTTACATTGTATTAGTAGTAGACACGTAAATATTTTATACGGGGAAGCATAGGAAATATATACATACTTTTGCCTTCGACTCCTAATGCAATCACTATAAGTCTCTATAATTATAATTATACATACTTCGTTACGTAGGAAAATGAGCTGAGGATGATTAAGAGAATTGGCAATTGCAGTATAATCTCTACGATAATGTATACTTCAAAAGTGCAGGTTCTTCCTGTAATATGTCCCGGCCTGACATAACATGCCTAACACAACATTCTATTTTTTTCCCTCGTGGATGTCTATATGTTCATCTCCATCCCCATCACCATCACCGTCACCGTCCCAATGATTAGGGAGCTCGAACTGGTAATGATTTGATCGACTGCTTTGATTATAATCAATCCGCAGTCCCGTCCCCATCCAGTCCAATAGTCCAATGGTAGCTAGTTATGTAATTAATTGAAGTATACATTGGAGATACAAATATATGGACAGAGAGAGAGAGAGAGACTGCAGCCAGAGGGGAGATGATCCGACTATCTAACAATTAGTCATGGGCTTAGTTTCGTAATATCATAATAGTGTGATGGCCGTATGTACATTGTATGTAAGATGTACTCTCAAGTACGTAGTAGGTACGCATGTATGAGCTCCCTAATTTTTTCCTTTACAGTGTAATCACAGCTTTGCAAATTTTAATGCTAATCCAATTTGACATCGCATCGCTTCATAATCAATCGCCTGAAAGAATATAACAAGAAAATGAACAAGGGAAAAATAGGAGATGTGCACAACGTAGGAGCAATAGAGTCTATCAGTCAGTATACGTAAGAACAATAGAGATGAGATATGAAGGATGAACGACGAACGATGAGCGAGATGAAGGAACCAGTTGACCTCCGAGTCATTATTGTTCCAAATTTATAATTTAATTAATGAACGTTTTTATGGCTCCCAGATCTTATCAGCTTGACATTAAGTATAGAAATAAAACAGCTTGTTGTATTCATTAGGGTTATGGATGGGTGCTATTTGCTATAGGTATTGGGCTTGGGTGCTTCTTGCACATGAATCTATAGGAACTTGGCGAACAACGTAAAAGTATCTACTCTTTCTTCTTCTTCTCCTGGACCCAAACCAAACACCACTGTTAAAATAAGAAGCATATTTCTTGAAGGCAGTAAGAATGTAAGGTATTTTAATGATACTACAGACATGACGCAGCATTCCTTCTGAATAATTTTCTACACATTTTAATTGATTTCTCTCGTAAATATCAATTTAAAAAATAACATACTAATACAATAATATTTTTATACACTGTTTATTTGTATTTTCACTTAGCAACTGGTTTTGGATCTCGTGTTATAGCTCTAGGCTGGATATGCATTTATTTCCTTATCATACAAAATATTCCGTAAAGATATTTGCCTGCCTAACTGGGTTGCAGCAGGGAAGAAGTTCAAGTTTGTTTGATTTTATGTACAACCAATCAAGATGCAAATAATACACTGACTGAGAGGCCATCTTGTAAAAATTCAAAGTCAAAATCCTTTACAAAAGTACATAAGGACCGAATACAAAATTTCCCGCTGATTTTCAAAGATTCAAATCAGATATGATACTTCCTTTACGACTTTGGCAATTTGCTTTTGCTTTTGTTATAGGATCATTGGAGCTCTGTGTGGTGTTATTGTAGTGCCTTGTCCATGTCTATGACACTGCAATGTGAATCTCCGGCTCCGCGGCCGATGCAAGTCATCAATACTTTTTAGATGTGGGCAAAAGGTATATAATACTATTTAGTAGTTATCTGTACTACAATTGTCATAATATAAATACAGATAATAACCATCACAGGAAATTTATGACGGAGGAAAAGTAATACAAGAGCAAAAGATCAAAAGAGATTGGATAAAAAAAATAAAATCTGTAAATGTATCTTCTGTGAGAGATAAGATATGGAATGGCGAATTCATTGGAATTCAAATTTGAATTTTGAGCTTGTGGGGGGTTTTCATTTACGATGGACGATAGGTAAATAGACATATTAAACTTTTTATACAACCAAATGGAAATCCTAATAGTTTCTTGAATGAATACAAGAATATAATATGCAAGCATGGAGAGAAAAGGAATGAAATAACACTTTATCCCTAATCCGTTATGTTACGCACTCGTCCCACACACACACACACACACACACACACACACGTAATCTCGACTCTTGGGACAAAACAGAGAGAGTCACACACACACACAGGGATTACAAAGCTTATGCAATAAGTATTGTGTGTATAGTATATATATCATATATAGCATCACCATGGCAAGGCATATGCATGTAAAGATTTTTAAGTTTAACCAAAAGCTGTATAATTTCTATTTGTCATCTGTATCTCCGGTTTGAAGATTGTATGAGAGAGACCAATGATATAATATGTACGAGCCACATCTTGCTTGGGAGCTAAAATCCCTCAAAATCCATAGGACAACACAGTTTTGAAGGGAAGGAATAACTCTGAAGCAGCACTCGCAAAATTCACGATCAACGGATCGTACATCGTAGAGACAGACAGAGCGACGAAGATGATCAGGGAACCACATAACCGATAAGAATCAAACGTGAGTTTGAATATTTTTCTACATGTGCACAATTTACAGCTTTAATCCTCATTTTCATCGTCCCATTCCAATATCAGTATTATACACACATACAAAAAATGTAGATATATATATATATATATCTAAAATATTATATGTATTAGGTAATTTTTTTTTCACTTTTTTTGGGAGGATTTTTACAGGTATTCTAGTGGCAATTGCACAGAGTATTGTCTTCGTTTCAAATTTTTACATCTTAGGATTTTCTTTCCCATACAAATCTACCTATATGCAACTATGTATATATAGGTACAATAAGTACCTCTATATGCCACTGGCTCAATTTTGTGTCTTTCTTAATCATGGACTCATGGACTGACGAGATGACATTATGAGACCATCTGTTTCCACGAACAATGAAGAAAAGTAAGATTTCAGTTATATTACGACTACTGATATACTGTAGATTTTCTAGACCGTACTTTTCACAAGTCAAAAAATGACAAATTGTACAGAAAAAAAAATCGAGATTTTTTTAAAAACATTTCCAACTTGATATAACTCTAACGTATCATTCAGTCTCATGGCACTGGTACACTGCACTGTTCTATGTTTTGTTCTGCGGTCGCAGAGCGGCAGAGTCCATTAGATAATATCATAACAACTGAAAAAATGACAAGTATGCGTGTAAAACGGAATTTATACATGTAGGTAGGTAGGTTAGGTTAGGTACATATTATAGGCATCTGGACTTGGAAACTCACGTAGATTATCTAACTATAGTATTTTTACTACATTATGTATAGTTGGTTATTTCTCCGATCTCCGGCACATTGTATAAAAAAATGTACAAAGTTTTCTATGTAAGTAGGTAGGTATAGGTACTTACTGCACTTAAATATTACATAAAAATACAAGTTCATGGGTAGTCTGTTGACGCTTCAAGAGCACTTTGCGGTAAAGATCTGTATGGAGTGGCTCTATGTATAAATCCATGCATACATAAACATACTGAAATAATGCTGAATGGTGAGCTACACATAGATGCAATATGCAGGGATCTGCTCGAATTAGAATTCGATTTTTCCATAATATTGTCCAAATAGTCCTGCATTATCTGCATGTACAGAGCTATGAGCGTCTTTAATCCAATCTCCAACTCCAACTCCAATCCTAATACTAAACTTGAAACCATGTCAGATAGGAAAAATAAGGAAATGTTTTCCCCAACGAAATTCTTTTTATTCTACCAAGAAGCTCTAACGTTTCCTAGGCTAATGATGAAGAATTCGTGAGTGACTCCTTGCATGCTTTGTAACATAAAGAAAGGACACTTTTTTCGTCACTAACTGGAGTTAATCCAATCCGCGAATTGACTCACTGCACACTCGGCAAATTCAAATAATAATAATATACTACGTAACATTGTCTGCAGGGTAAAATAGTAGGGAGGTACTTCATACGTGTATTATTATCTAACTGCGGACGACGGACGACAGACTTCAGAGTAGTGAGACAAGTATGTATCTATCTACGCAAGAATAACAATGTCAGCCAGAGCCCATAGACTTTTGCATACTGCTCAAGCACACGTGCATATCTGTATCTCTTGAGGTCGGACGAAGCCCATGTGTTTTCCTAGTATCGTGAAATTTCGAATTCAGCATTGTATACTTATGTGATTGCGGCTTGGAATCCGAACATCATTTCCATGAACGAGACAAGATTCGATTCATATCCAATATGTACCTCCAACCTACGTACCTTTTGTACTTAGAACACCTTGTTCTCCATAGGAGATAGGTTGTATCTTAGGTAGGTAGGTAGGTAGGTACATCCTGAATCTGAATCTTGAACATAAATTTGCTGCAATCAAAATCAGAACTTATCATCATCTGAATGTGTGTCTTGCGAGTTGCTCATTGTATTTCTTTTACATATTATTATTATGATATGATAAACATATTAATAATTTGTCGCGTTAACCATATTATTGCAGCATAATTTCGACTTGGTGTATAGGGACGAGCTACTACCTACTACAGCAACACATGTGTACGCAATATTATACCCCAAGATCCTCGATCGTCATCGTCATCGTCATCGTCGTCATCTTTGGTTCCGGGGAAACGCCCAAGTGCGCCTTGTTGTAAGATGATATAATATTTACGAAAACAAAATAGTGGATATTTTGGCATATATCTACACACTGACTCCAGATACTGTAAGATAAGTAGCCTGTAAATAATACAATAATAATATTGTATTTATGCGTGTACATTGTATTGTACATTCTACATGGTGCATGGAATTGCCATCCGGAGGCACTTTAAATATTCAGGAGGAAGGGCGCCTACCTGTTCTGTCTCTCCCATGTTTGTTTGTCAAAGACATTCTCTCTGTCCTGGCACCAAATGATCTTACTGCATGCCACACATTCGTATTCGTAGGTACTACCATAAGTAGGTTTGTACATGCTATTTAAAGGTCTCGTGACTAAATATACGAATGGATGCACGAGGAGTCTTGAAAAGTGTGTGTACTGATGACAGTAGAGCATTCTTCTCCCAAATCTCTGTAAACGCTTTAACGTGGGGCTTAATGGAACGGGACTGAAAATGCTCATTGACAGCATAATACCGAGACCGAGACCGAGACCGACATCCCGACCGTCAAGAAAGAGCGTAACGCATGTAGAAGGGACGTATGTAGCTTATGAGGGAACAAATGAGGGAACGGACAGGATGTGGCTTACATTTCAAATTCAAATGAAATATATATATCTATATAAATACCTCCTTGGCCTTTGTTCGCTAGTTTCTCGTTCAAATGTGACCTCATTACAACTCACACTTATCCTTAGTTAGACTGTAGGTTAGCAAGACGAGGGCTCACCTCCAATTATTACTACCAGGTACATACGTCATAAGAGTTTCATTGTCGGGACAATTATCCCTGTATTGATGTAGGCTCTATACTCAACTTATTATCGCTAGAGCTGGGCTTCACGACTACGTATAGAGTAATAAGAAATACACAGGTGATAGACAGGGATTTTCCTTGACTTTCAAACAACTATCCTATATACATTATGTTGAACTTCCTCGGGACGGGAATTTGTTTAAATTTACATATAATAGACAGATTAACAAAATTAAATTACAATATGAATACGTCTAGAATGTTGCAGTTCAAATCCAAGATTATGTAATTACTTGAGCACTCCACACGCTATAGACATGACTCAAAAATCAAACAATTTACCAAAAGAAGTTCTCTTAAATACTGTAGTAATAGAATAATGAGCGGTTGTAGCTGTAAAGTCTGTTATGAATTTTTGATTGCTAATTAATTAATGTATTAATTCAATTCACGTTGATATTGTAATTTGAGTCCGCTCGTTCTCATGGGATTTTTACGTAGTTTTTTAACTTGATCGATTGAGCTTTAGAGTACAGAAGAAATAAACCATGCTCTGCTCGGTTCTGGTGAGACAAGAAAGTCCAGTAAATGTCTCTCGGCAAAAAATGCTAATTTCCAATCACTTACATGCTCTTTTCTCAAAAGTATTTGAATTTTTTTTCTCCGCATACTTATACATAGGATCCTCAGTAACAAAACAAAATGTAATGGAATTCGTTGAGAAATTTACATGTTGTAGATTACAGTGGAACCTTTTTATAAGCACTCAGCTTATAGGGTCACCCTTGCTATAGTGTCATGTTTTTGACTTCCCCGGCAAACCGCCTATACTTTAACATAGTCAATATCCATGCTATAAGGTCACTTTTTATAAAGTCACCCTTACTATAAGGTCATGGATCACAGCGCCCCAAGAAATATTTTACATGTTATTTTACCTTTTAATAGCAACATGCAAAAAATTCACGAAGCACAAACTCCATCTTCAAGGCCAAACGCAAAATTATTGTATATGGGTGTGCTACCGTATCGAAAAAAAGTTAGAAGTAATTCGTTCAGCCGAAAATGAAGAGAGTCTAAACTATAATTTTCAGTGACCAAAATAATTTAAAATCAATATCAGCTGATTTTGCCTTTAAAATCCCAAAGTACTTTTTATAGCAACATGTGACACTATAGGCTATAAGGTCACCTCACTATAAGGTCGTAATATGCCTATTCCCCTGAGATGTTCTTATAACAAGGTTCCACTGTACATACATAATATTATATGTATATTGAAGAATCTCTCCGCACTTACTTTTGAAATACCGGAGGGTGCATATATCAATCAACAATAGAGATATCTACAGTATGTACAGAGAGAGAGAGAAGCCATATGCCATCGGGAATAGCCTCACGCACCTTCTCTCATCGCGAAGTACTCGTCATGTTCTTTGTGCTCTCTGCCTGCCTGACGTGATAACGTGATGATGACCTGGTGATTAGTTTTATGAGTAAGTAAAGCACTCGCGTTGACGTTCGCATGGCGTTTTGGTTCTCAACGTAACACATAATAAACGAAAAAGAAAGAGCTGCGAAGAAGGCTAAAGAGGGAGAACTAATCGGACGGACATTTTATATGACTGTGCTTATTATTATCATCATCATTAACATTATTATTATTATTAGCCATGCTCAATAGAAATAGAAAAATATAGGTAGGAGGTAGGTATATGTGGAGGTAGCAAGTACAGATAGACTTTTAGTCACACACTCAATGTTCATGGGAGTCCCTGATGTGCAAGTCTTCATGCACAGCTCACGACTTGAATTACACCAACTTTTGTCTTCAAAATAAAACAAGACAAATTCCAAAATGGACGAGAACAAACTATTTAATACACTTGATTAAGACTAAATTTCACAAGGTTGACTATCACTCTCAGCTGGACTCCAATTCAAGAAAATAAAGCTCCTTCGTACTTAGTACAAGGAGAGAAAGAACCTCTGAATAAAATACCTAAACCAAAAACAATGAAATGATGCACCTTACACTGCCTTACAGACAGAACTTATGGTGGATATTGGAGCAAACCTGCATTAAATTGTGTGAGTTCCCGCGCTACGTAATATGGCTTTGAGGAGAAAAACATGGACACGGACTGGGGGATGAGGATAATGATAAATATCAACAAAGAGTGTCATGTCATGAGATGAGATGAGATGGAAACCTTGTTTTGGTCAGGTTTCATGCTTCACCAGTGAATAATTCCATCTTGTACTATGTATTTGTCTAGAGGAAATATTTGAGCATATGGCTATGCTTTTAGTATAACGTCCATATAGCTGTGTGTACAAGCCAACAACCACTCACTTATCAACTACAACTAACAACAAACAGTATACCACTCGACGTAATCTTATCTATATAATTACTTGAGGCGAATACAGTAAGGTAAAGGCCTTCTTCGCCTCTTGGTTTTGTTGACTTTACATCTACATCTACGGCTTAAAATTTTAAGTTCCAAGTTTTCGCCAACCCCGGCACCGGCACCGACACAGAGGCAGAAGAAAAAAAGGACGAGAGAGTGGTTTGCAGTTAGTTAACTTGTCATTCCTTAATCATTAACGATCAAAGCTGACGTCTTTAATTTGATTTTTCATTTTCATAACATAACAATGCAGTACGAGTGCTCATAGGGAGAGAGCGCGTATCAGGGGCGGACTGGTTACTTTTAGGGCCCGGGAATTTTTATTGACGAGGTTTGGCAATCAGGGGGCCCACACTGAGCCGAGGGGCCCAAGGCTCCCGTTTACGTAATGTATAAGAAATTGGGGGCCCATCGGGAATTTCCCGAAATTCCTTATGGCCAGTCCGTCCCTGGCGCGTATCTGGTGTTGGTGTTTGCTTGTCCACTGTCTGAAATGAAGAAAACGTAACTTAGTCTCCGTCGTCGTCGTGGACACACGGACAAGATTTTTTGAGACTTGACTGTGCTATGTTATCTATGTAGCTTACGTTGTAAAAACAAGAAAGTTGAAACACGAGCAAATGTGATTCTCGTTTCAATTTTAATTTGATTGTCATGTATCTGTAGGCAGAGCTCAGCAAGTCAGTCAGTACTCATCCTCCTCTCGCATCCAGTACAGTGGAACCTTTTTATAAGCACTCAGCTTATAGGGTCACCCTTGCTATAGTGTCATGTTTTTGACTTCCCCGGCAAACCGCCTATACTTTAACATAGTCAATATCCATGCTATAAGGTCACTTTTTATAAAGTCACCCTTACTATAAGGTCATGGATCACAGCGCCCCAAGAAATATTTTACATGTTATTTTACCTTTTAATAGCAACATGCAAAAAATTCACGAAGCACAAACTCCATCTTCAAGGCCAAACGCAAAATTATTGTATATGGGTGTGCTACCGTATCGAAAAAAAGTTAGAAGTAATTCGTTCAGCCGAAAATGAAGAGAGTCTAAACTATAATTTTCAGTGACCAAAATAATTTAAAATCAATATCAGCTGATTTTGCCTTTAAAATCCCAAAGTACTTTTTATAGCAACATGTGACACTATAGGCTATAAGGTCACCTCACTATAAGGTCGTAATATGCCTATTCCCCTGAGATGTTCTTATAACAAGGTTCCACTGTATTATGCTTTTGAAAAGTGAAAAAAAAATAACTCAAACTTCTGCTCCGACGACGACGACTTTGAAAAAACAGTTATATTATATCTGTATATATATTTTCATTTGAGTAGTCAGTATTTTTTGATTTGATATTTTGCAAATGTCTCTCGTCAACTCTCATGTTCGATGGAGCGAGAGATGATGATTGCTCGGAGCCGAAGTTGGTCTACCAAGGAAACCAATCTATACCATCCATCAGGAGGCAGGAGTCTTACGTAGACTGTATGTACTTTACATGGAATCTGACGGCGACAGAACGTTTAACATTTTATGACCACAATAAAAATGACAATCACACATGATGAATTTTATTACTGTATCTGTACACACACACACACACACACACACACTCACTCATGAACTCACAGTAATATATGCTTATTTGATTTTGAACCGGAACAAATGCTCTTGCCGTTAGATTCCCAATTGAAACTTTAATCACACCACTGCGTCTCCACTGTCTCAGCGTTTATCATCAATCTGTTTCTGTCTCTCTTCCTAACGATGAGTATGACGAGTAAGCTATATAGACATCGGAATTGGCATTGGCATTGGGACTACCATTATACCATTACTATTATACGAGTCACATGACCATCATCGTCATGCTCTTATTTGAGTTTTATCGCGTTCTGCGGAGGCCTGGCAAAATCCTTAGTTTTTTTCTTCATCAAAAACTGACATAGATAGACCCAGTTTGGAACGTGTCATATGAGGTATTTTTATTTTTACCGGAAAATATATACTCGCTCACAATAATTATCTACACATTACAATTAGCGGCCAAGCACACGTATGTAGCTGTTCTTACTTTTGCTAAATAACTATATATCATATTATCATCAACTTTTTCCCTTTTTTTTCTATGCCTGCTCAGTGAGTCAGACAGGAGCAGGTTCTATGTTTTGCGGTTCAACGGTTACTTGAGCAATACATTTTTATGATTTCGAATTTCGTGGAATAAGCATCTTTTTAGACAATTCTGTATCTAAAAACCTATAAGCAGCCACAGAACGTCACGGAACTTGGAATGACAGTAAAATTTCTGTACTTCCGTTAGAAAAGGAAGTTTTCTTCGCATAGCAGAGCTCATAAAGATAGATACCAAAATAATATTCTTGATGCTATTGTTATTGATGTATAAGTATAATAATTATTATTGTAGGAAGGCAAGTACTTACTAAAAATAATATTAGGTAATAAGGATGGCTCATCTCACACACACACGAACGAGAGAGATGACGAGACACACGAGCGTTGAGCTTATATAATTCCCCAACAAAAAATTCACTTTTACCAAATACTTTTGGTACGAGTGGAATGTCTATAATGTAGCGTGTGTGGAGATGCTACAGGCTATAATTATCTTGTATATAGAATTACGCAATGATATGTTTGATAACAATAATAATAATAGTAGTAATGACAATATACAATGCATTTCATATTCGCATATTGGTTCGTTTCTAAACTCTATGCGGTTTCTTTTGCAGTTATCCTTATACCCATAATAATATTTACCAAATAAACATACACACTACCGGCTTGTAATACTTCCTACACACAATCCACATAGATCAACCGATAGACACCAGCAGTGTGTATAACCAGTAAATAAGAGATGGGAAAAAAATTCATAAACTGCCTGAAACATCGAAACATCGGCTCAAGAATTCCGTAGTCCGTAATTCGTAATTTGAGAGCTTAATTATAGTATCTGCACACACTCACTCAATGCAGTGCAGAGGACGATGGGGGGATACAATATACACGAAAGGAGTGAGAAATAACTGAAGCAAAAATATGCTGAAAAAAAGAGCACCTTCCTCATGAAAAAGTTACAGTTAATTTCCAACTTGAAAGCTCCAAAGAGTAAATTAGACATCAACATACAACATGCGTCAGTCCATGAGCTTTGAAGCAATACAAATGAGAACGGACTGAGCATAAATATAATATCTCCAAACTACATCTAGTAGACTACTGAATATTATATTACTGACGCCGTACTTGCTCCTCCATACATGCTTGTGAGTATCTCACCGATGCGATGGACTCATCAAGTACTACGTATACTCCGTTCATGAGACGAAAGAAGTAAGAAGGATACAATACAGACAAGGGATACGGATACAGGTTTTACTTTGACTTCAAAACTGCAAATATTCCTATTTTGAAATACTATTCCCATATAGGTAGGACGGTATATGCTATATAGGAATATAAGATTTGGTAAGGAGGTGTAATGTGTAACGTGAGCATGGTTAACGAATTCGCAATAATAATAATTATCAGAAACAGAAACAGTGAAAAAAAAGAAGCTCATTCCATACAGTTCAAAATCTTGAGTTCTCTCTAGTTCTCTGTCGATTCACATGCTATAAGTTTCCTCCCCGGCATTTCGTTCCATTTCGCTCGTTCATTCACATAGCATTCAGATATACATGTTTCACTCCTGTCCACACTCCACACACACACACAGAGCATTGTGGGAAGGTGGGTGTATTTGAGTAATCAGGAGGAGTATAGCCATTTCTATATATCAGTACACACACGGTTGGACTTGGACGTGGACGGAAAGAAAGTAAGCTATAATACTCATATATTAAAAATCTCGAATTGATAAATATACGAGACGAGTTTGAGTGTGAAAACTGTAACAATATTTAGTGGTAATTATTATCAAGATAGGCGCATAGTTTCCACTTGGACTCTTCGGCATGGACGGACATGAGCATTTAAAGGAAGAACAGTTACAGTTGTCTTCCCTCTGGTCTGCCTCCGCCATTGCGAATCCCCTTGACTTCCATTTCCATTCCCTATTCTTTTCTCTGTCTTTGTAGCATCTTTGAGAGTTTGCAAAAGTATGGAGCATATTCTACTGCATTATGAATTACGACGATACGATACGATTCTATGCGTCTCTCTCTGCGATTCTTCACGTACTGGGCATTATCGTCGACGCAATATAATGCCAAGACTCATGGCTCTGATTGTAATTGTAATTTTTACCAAGACCAAGACCGAAGCCGAGGCCGAAGCCGAAGCCGAAAACAACTACAACTACTACTGTCATCATCAAATAATGATAATTATTGGTTCAGGTGCTTGAGTCATAAGCTCAACACTCAGCCCTGTAACTACTGACACATAGCATTTCTAATCAAGAATCCACCAGGGCCAGGACCAGCTCTATAGTCTTCTACTATATATGTATATGGACTGTACTAGGACAGTGCAAATTCTGTATAAAGTAGGCTGTAGGTATAAGTATAAGGAATGGACCTAGTTCACACCAAAACTGTAATAATAAATATTTAGGTAATGAATGTTATTGAGCTCTATAGCTGTGGACGCCGACGCCGACATTTAAATCTCTTGTAAAATAATACATGTGTCTGTGTGTGTAGGTTTCCTTTATAATTATTGCAAGTCTAATGGATGATGCAATAGAGAGGAATTTCATGACAAATTAAAGATTTCTGATATGTACCTCAGAAACTCATTTATAAAGATAAATCAGGGGAATAATTGTTATTATACTGCAGGGAGAAAAATATTTATTACTATTATTATTATTGCTACAGATATTATTGTAGGAAGCGTATCTCTCTCACTCATCTTTCTAGACCAACATGAATCCTATTACTAATTTGCACTACTACTCTATATATTAAAGTCATCATTAGTCATTAGCACTCCTCATTGAAATTATTACACGGAAATTACAGATACAGATACTACTATACTATTACACTGACCGACCGTAGCCGTGTAGCCGTAGCTGTGTAGCCTTACTGGCCTGGACTTGAATTGCTGAATACTAAATTAGAAAGAGCTCCACACAAAATCTTGTTTCTGGTTTCTGTGGTAATGAATGACGGATTGAGAGATTGAGTTCAGTTGTTCAGTAAGACTCTAGCACAGCCTCTTTTTCCATCAAACGCAAACACAAAATGCAAAATCTGACGGAGAGTAGATCGGCGGAGACACATAGGTACGACAATACTAATAATACAATGTACAGACTCAGATGGCTAATGATAATGATAATTGTAGATCTTAAGAGATGTACTACAAATAATGGTGGACTCGAAGTATTAGAAATGTAAACGCATCGCAAAGGTAAGCCTCTCCTTTAATGGTCATGACAATTCCAGCACGACCCGTCCGCATTGTATCATTTACTATACAGAGAGTATATCTTAATCTGTAAAATATATCCTCCATGTAGCTTTGTGTTTTCAGGATTTTCATGTGCAATTTGAACAGGCACATCATTTCTACATTGTCTCTACAGGCAGAGTCCAGATTACAATCATTATCATTCGTCTTAGTTTAATTTTCAAACTTGAAACAAAGTGCAGGCAGATTTTACAGATCCGTATAATATATCTGTATATACATTAACATCCCATCTTTTATATACGCACTATTGTATTGACTTACGATTAGAGTAGTAATACACGTGGAAGGGGCCTATGGTATTGGCCTAGTAGAAGATGCGTGTATCACTTTTTGCACTCACATAATCTGTAGGTACATTATGTCCCATTACAGATAGAAGTATAGTAGACCAAATTATAGTCAATGGCTATATATATTTAAATTATATCAATGCTTTACAAATCGTAATTGTCAATGATAATAATTATTTCATCTCATCTCATCATCTCATCAAAGTTTGAGCCTTAGTCTTCTCACTGATTTGCCGGCGCATGGGTTTGTCAGCATAACTAGGAACATGTAATAACAGTAACAGGCAACGTACACACAAATCCATTCAACTCTATAAAACCAACATCTACTGTAAAGGCTATGATCACTAACCAGAACCAGAGTCAAATATCCAAAGCCTAAAACTACAACAAGCCATTTTTGCCGAGTTTTTTTCACATTGGAATTTTGAATTTGAAATTTCACGTTTGAAGATTCATGTGAATGATTCATTACTCATTACGTATTAAAATTTAAAAACAAAATCACCGTTAAGCTTGACGAGATAAGAATAATTCATGGCTACTAATACGTATGAATTCAAGTTTGGAGATAAAAACAATAATTATATATTGCAAATACTTAATGTTGCCCCCTACTATCTGTATATGCCCTTATGGTACTCGTTTAGCTCGGAAACAGTACTCCTTTCCTTATCACTCCCAAGAATCAATCGTCGTTATTCAGAAGTACCTTTAGGAAATAAATTTGCACTCCATTGGCTTTTAGCATCATTTAAGTAGATTTGACTATGACTCAAAAGCTGAGGAAATATTATTATTCTTTTAAAAAAATTAAAACGTATATAAACGTTTCAATTCAATTCCAATTGGGAAATAGAATCATCACCTCAACTAGTAATTAAAGTAATTGTCTCAACAATAATAACTTTAAGAAGAGACACACAGTATACTATGAAGTATGAGTGCAATATACAATACAAAGAACGGTAACCTATACCCTAATTTCATTATTTTAAACCATTCAAAATATTCAAACACTTCACAATTACTATAAAGCACGTCCAACGTCCACTTTTAAGATTTTGAGAGCGACGAATTTACAGTGAATAATTACAGTTTGAATTTCAAATATACAATTTTAATAATAATATTATTACAAGTCAAGGAATTTGTACTGAGTCCGTATTACTGCTGCTTGAAATGTAAATAAGAATATAACTCTGTTAGTTCTATGATTATTGTTTAAGTCATGCAACAGCTTCGTTTAAAAAAAAAGTTTATACATATTTCTTGTTGATCTGAATGTAATGAGTGGAAACTGTAAAACTGTTCAAATCAGAGCTACATATATTTTGCCAATGGGGTTGCTGCACGTCGTCAGATACTCATAGTTTATAGTTAAAATTTAAATTAATATATATAGTAATTATACATTCAAAGTTTACACAAGAGCCTGTACGAGTAAGTATGGTAAGTGTTTATTAAGCTGCGTACATAGCTGTAGTTCAAGCTCTTGTGTATGTATAATTTAAGCTGACCCGTGTGTGTGTGTGAGTAGAAGAAAAAAAACGTTTAAAGTAGTACTCAAGCCTCGTACTTCGTACTTTGTACAAGATCTCTCTGTCTCTGTGTAAACTCAAAACTGAGTGAGTAATGGATACGGGAATAGAGGGAATTATCTCGCATGAGAATAATATCACTACATGGTTTTACCGTGTGGAGGTGGGAACATTAGCAATTCCCCTGCCATGCCAGAGCCAGAGTCAGACACAGAGCCCAGAAAGTGAGATGAAGAGAGCAGTAAGAGTTTTACTGGGCAGTACGTACGTGGAGCCAAAAATCAGAACCAGAACCAGAACCAGAAAAGAATACTGATAGAGCAACTTACTTAGTAGAGTCATGATGATGATGAGTATGAGTGCCTGAATAATAATAAGACTATATTACTTGTGTAGAGCGTACTGGTATATGGCGTTATAGAACGTTAGCGTATATACTACTCATGAAAACTAATGAAAGATGCATGGAGAGAGACAGGGAGAGAGGTACACACTTGTCTAACTGTTCTCAGGTAATAATGCGATGCCAATGGATATATTATGCACACACCACACCATATGTATTATAGTAAGGCAAGAAAAAAAATCCTTGGCATGTCATGGCATTATTGTCTTTGACTTCTCTTTTACACATATTTTAAATTCATATCAGTCAGAGTTGAGAAATTGAAACAAGAACGACGACAGCGTAAAGGAGCCATTTTGCATACATTACTATACATTGTCTAGCCTGATTACACAGCTAAAAAAAAGACACAAGAGCGAGTGTTCTGGTCCTGGTACTGGTAAGAAGAGCGGACTTTCATGCAGGTACGGAATATACACGGTGTCTATATTATAACAATATCATGAGAGTAATATACTCAAAACTGATTCACTCCAATATTTGGGTGCAGTTACTGGTCATATTGTAGTGAGAGAGTATGGAGGATGTCTTTTATGTATTTATCTGTATACATGACAGGGCAGCACATTATGATGTCATGTCACGTCTATTTCCTACACGTAAAAATGTCCGCTTTCAGTTCATACAATGGCCATCATCCTGAGGTTTTCTGGGTAATTTCTCATCTCAGTGTAAAGTATAGCCTATACTAGTCCAATAATACGATGCGATGCCATTATGATATCTCAAGAAAAGTGTACAGGAACAGTTTTACAGTGAGTAGAAACTGATGTTTATGGATTAGGTAAAAGTCAAAAGGGCAGTTTGTTGTTGTGGGTGAGAGGATAAATTCAAAATTGACGACATCTTCGATGGGGATTGGTATTTCTTGAGTTTCTAATGTTATTGCCACTCTCTTCTTCTTCTTGTCTTATCTCTATACATTATGAATATATCAGTATTGGGAGTCGCAGTCGCAGTAGTAGGCACAGGTATACAGGGAAATAGAAAATGATGGAAAGACCTGATCTTTTTAATTTTTCACTCTACTATAACCTGAAGGCATAACAAATGTAAGCACGGTACGTGTGTGTCTATAGCCTATAGCTGGACGAGATTGGCATTATATGGTTTCTGCAGATGGTTCCGTAGCCGGGAGTGTGAAGTAAGTTATAAAATTATTTTACGTGTTTGCTATGAACGTAAAATGACAAGGAGAAGTATCTTTATGTGTTAAGTAATGGGAGATAGCTAGAGTTAGGAAGGTATAAGGTATATAGTATTATTGCATGCATAATAATTTCTACCCAAATTGTATGACTGTACTTAAATATTATAGTGTGGTCTTTCTAGGTACTCAGTTTCATATATATATATTTGCATGGACGGAGCAGGGACTTTTAATAAATAAGCAAAAGACAAAGCCATGTACAGTTTACATAATAATAAGAATGCATGCATAATTCCCGTAGTTTCTATTCTATAATTTGAATATACACAAGGCAAAATATAGATAATCAACAGTTTGTCACACTCATAAAAAAACTAGCCATATAAGTATAGGAAAGTTCAGGTTTGAGATTTAATGCTTTCTTTGGATGTGGATTTGGATGTAATGACTTCATTTGACCAAGCCAATCCTAACTGAACTATATAGTGACACTCTCCCATCATCACTCTCATCTCCAGTTTTATATTTTTACTTTATATATTTTTACTTTTACAAACCCATTACACATTCCCAAACTGTACTCCCTTTTAAACTGAAAAAAAACATGTTTTTCCAAAGTTAGCCTTAAGTGCATATAAATCAAAGTTGAAATTTAAACCCTAAAAATGAAAGCAAAGGAGAAGGCAAATTCAAGTTCTTTTAGGAATTTTTGGTATTAATGAACAAGACCAGAAACCGTACGGAACTAGGCACCCTTGTAATTATTGCTCCAGCTACCACAACTATTATAAAATACGTGTAGCAGCCGGACTAAATTCCCATACCTGTATGTATACTGATTTTAATTGTGTATGCCCGGAATTATTTTTAAAGGCCCGCATTACGAGAAAATACAGAGTATGTGACATGCATGTTAATTTGGAGATGGTTGTAAAGACTGGGACTGTAGCACGTTCAGGAGGCCAGCATAGAATACTTAATACTAATAGTGGGCTCCCGAAAAAATCCTAATTCTAGTCCATACGTTTAATATGCATAATACAGTAGCATCAGTCCCAGTTTTCAGTAGCCTTTTCTATCAGTTAGTATCATTGGATGAGAAAAAAAATATAGTGGCATAGGCTATCTGTATAGCGGCCGGTGGCCAGGCTCACTTCACTTTACAATTTTTACAATACTTTACATAACAGCAGGCTATGCTTGCAACAACACTTCCAATAATAATAAATTACGTATTGAAATATTTGATATTCATACATGTACGATTGGTAACGAACGTGTCAAGGGAGATCATTTGAATGTGAATGGGAAGCTGCATAGAAAACTGCATTACACACTCAGAGCAGACTGACAGCAGAACAGAGACCCGTCTCACAAAACCTTTGTATATTCCATGAAGAAAATTGTATGTTGCATTCTTGTCTTGTTTTGTTGAGACGTTGCAGTCTGCACTATACAATAATGCAGTAGCTCAGCCTTATAAAATCTAGACAATCTCGATCTCGATTACATTGCAATTTACAATATTAGTAAATGACAGACAATATCATATCATGATATTCTAGTGCTATGGCCGTGGCCCTGGTCCTGGTCCTGGTTCCTGGTCTAGCACTATTATCATGCCATTTGCGGCTTCGGCATTCCGCACAATAAGCGTGGTAATAAGGAATAATATAACGATATGATTAGACTGACTCAGTCTATTTATTTATTTTACGTGCACACTCAAATCTATTATATTCCAACAAAAAAGAAGAAAGAAAAAGTGAGCTATACAGTCCACAGTATTAAAATGAATAGTAGTAATATATTAAACAGGGATGAGTGTGAGTGCTGATATAATAAATTATACAGGTAGGGGAGGTAGATTTAATACAGGTAAATTTGTGGCGTTTGCGAGTGTACATTAAAGTAGTATGTATTTACTTGAGGAGATGTTGAGGAGAATGAAAAATGTGGACGAGACAGCTGAAGTAAGCAGGAGCTGGAGCAGCGAAAGATAAAGTGAGAGAGAGACAGAAGAAAAAGTGAAAAAAAAGTAGGGGCATTCATTATTTCATTGCATTTGAATCCGTCTTCTCTATTAGCTCTCTTATTCTATGTGTCTGGTGGCTCTCTGCTGAATAAGCAAAAACTTGTTAGTCAAGCCATGGTGTTAGAAACGGAGATCATGTCAAAAACTAAACCAGAGGCTATCTTTATTGCATATCGGCTTCAGCTATACCTTTATTGTATCTACACTTCAAAATGTACCTTAAGACACATATATTATGTAGAAGGCGAAGGGTGGCATGTCATGAAATGATAGAATAGCAGCAGCCAAACATTTTGGAGCATTTCATTTTTCATTTCAAAAATCCAATAAACTGTAAACACTGTCCTCGTCCGTGTATTGAATTACATTGCATTTTCATGAAATATGCGATGTACACGGGGAATAAAGTATGAGGTGCATATCCACAATGATTATTATATTTCTTCCGCACTCTGACACGGATACAAATATTTAGATATTGTCCATATGTAGGGGGAAAACAAGTGAAAAAGCTGGGTACAAAAAAAAATACATAATATGGGTCTTCTCAAAAAACTGGTCAGGTAATGAGCTGTGAGTCGGTTTGAATTTTGAATGATTCATTTTCTCTGTTGCAATTGCAATTTGTACAGATTTTCGTTTAAGGAATAAGTATCGTCCCATTATATTACGATTACTTTTCCAAACTGACAGATTGCACAACATAACACAAAACAACAACAACACTATGTATCCTTCTGGATTTTGGTTTGCCATCGTTCATCGTAACGAAGTGCATGTTCCACTCACAGACTTAGGCTTTACATGCATTTGTAATGCAACACAATATACAGAGCCTGGGCACAAAGCAAATAGGTAGGTGCCTATTCACGTGAGTGCTAATCTACCCTCGAGATTTATCAACAGTCTCTTTTGTCTATGCACTCATCTCTATTCATATGTTGGTGTGGCTGAATTTATATTTGTGAATGTAAATTTTCTATCATTATAGTATTATCCACTCACCTAGTAATCGTAATAGTAAACGATTTCCCGAAGACGACGACGACGACGACGACGACGACAACGACGGCGACACTGACTGTGTGGCATTAATTTTTTTTTTCTCCCTCCAAGTCTCTCAAACATGGGAAAAGACAAGATATTATAAGGGGGTAAAAAAAACATGGGAAGATTTTTGTTCGTAATTTGTGTTTGGCAAAAGGCTTTACTGATGCCGTTGTCATATCGTCATCCATTAGCGTCAGACACGAACGGCAACGACAACGACAACTAATATGACTCGTGGACACTGAACAGTATTTTATCGTGCACATATCATAATCCTAATATATGTATAGAAGTTCCTTAGGTGCACTCTCCTCCACTCCAATCTTACAATTACCATATAGTCCGCCGCTCTCATCTTGCACTCTCCCGTATTATGGAACCTATATTATACAGTCTACCTCTTCTACGGTCAACATTATCTATATGACATGAGGCCATAGTCGCGCGAAGCGAAAAGATCCATCCATAAGACGACACTTTTTTTACGTGTGTCTCTCTCTCTCAGTAAAGTGTAAAGTGACTGCGTGTATTATGTATCCACTGTATGGTTTAATCTCTTCCGCAACGCCCAACACTCCACTTAATAATTTTCGTATTAACATGTTTGCCTCTATAAAGACGCTAAACTCGAAGCGTGTGTGCATGGATAATGGGAATGAGTATATTATGTATGTAAAAAGAATTTTATCTGTATGATTAATATATATGTAAGGATACAATCACACAAGTGTGGACACCATAGTTACCTCTTATAGTATTAAAAATTCATAATCGTAATAAGAGAACCAACGTAGTGCCTACAGTACATACAAACTTGCGCTAGGTACAGCTCAAGGATTTGTCAAAATTTACGGCATAAATCTAGACAATAATCTTATATGGAATTTTTGCGAGTATTTTTTTTTATTTGCAAGAACAATAAATTCATTCGAGGAGGTAATATCTTTGTAATATTAATATTATTATCACCGTGCTTTTTGTCTTTGTTTATAGTTAACGGAAGACAGATGAGTCTTTTATCATTTTAGATTTGAATACTATCTGCACAGGTACATGCCTAGCTGGCGTACGTAATAGGTATATGGTTTCGCTTCGAGCCATTGCCATACATTTTCTGATTTTTTTTTTGGGGGGGGGGGGGGGATTTTGTATTTTTTATACAAAATCATATAAATTATTTTTCTTTAATTTTTAAAAAATAATACATTTATTATTCTAATTGCCATAGCTGAAAGATGAATTATACAAAATGAATAAATTTTTCTCCCATAAAATTTCGCTGACCTACATAATATGACATACAGATAGTGTTCAGTGGACGAGTGTGTGTGTTTGTGGAGTGTGGACTGTATAGTGGAATACCCAAAGGGAATAATTTATTACATTTTTCATTTTTGGGTGACCAGTTCTATCTCTCTCTCTCTCATGTTGTTTCACTTTAATTGGATGAAGACAGACTTAAGTGGAAATTCATAATTCATAAGTTTTCACTTTAAGATCTCACACACACACACACAAACTCAATGATTTTCTGTAGAGTTGTATTTGTCGCTCATCCAGCCGCGAGAACGAGATTAGTATTGGTTAATAGAATGATGCCATATTCCAATTTAGTCACTTTTGTATATATCATTATGTAGTACAGAGAGAGACTACGAGTGAGACAATCATTAAGTACGTGTTACCAATATTACCATTAATGGTCTCGTACATCTAGATTATATTTAGAGCAAATATGTAATTATTACTGACATTATTGCACAACGGATATAGAAAAAGTATAAATTCTGGTCACCCTGACCGTACGAGCAGAAAGAAAACAAGTCATTGGAATTATGGTATAGGTATAGTATGTAATGATTAGGAAAGATAAAGATATGTATCTTCAAAATATTGGCGCTATACACACAAATATATACAATCAGTATACAGGACTTTTTTTTTGGGGTGGGCAAGTAGGAATAATGTAAAGCAACACTACTGACACTACCTACATAAATTATATGGACTTTATTTTATTTTTTTTTTGTAATTTCCTCTCGTTGTTGAACTCGCGCCAAGAAAAATGAGCAAGTTTCCACACAATTGATGTGCAGACTAACCAACATACATAAGGTATAGACAAGAACTGGAAACTCACTTTTAATATGTATGAGCTTTCAATCGCAAGTTAGAAAACCAAGTAGCATACTTACTATTAATAATATCATTATCATTAACATTATCTGGTCAATCAAGATATTATTATGGTAAGCAGTACATATTGCATTGAATTGCATTAGATTGGACTGTGCTGTACTGTACTGAAACACTGAAAGCCGTTTACCTGCTTTTTCTTACGCTAAAACTACAATACATCACTAACTTACTTCCCAGTTGTTTTTGTTTACTCTGCAGCTCTACAGACTATTGGCAGGGAGATAAGTACATGACTCCTGAGCCTGATTGAGTTCATAGAGAATCACATTACATATTGGCTCTAAGATGGGCTGGTGCTGGTGCTGGTAAGTCGTTGACGCTGACGTTACTGGTTAAGCTACACCTCTTATCATATACCAAAGTATATACCTATATTAAATGAAGTATGACGAATGAAGGTATTTGTATTATTATTATTCTTGCCAGATCAGACTCTCTGTGTGTTTCTGTGTGTCTCTCTCCCCTGTTCACGAATTATTAGACTGAGGCAGCTCTGATGAGGCTGTCTTGGACATTGTTTGATGAAGAAAACTACTAACTACTCATACAGAGAGCAGTAGTATAAGTAGTGAGCAGAGAGATCTTGCAAAAATTTTAATATTATGGAAGTGTGTCAAATTCTCATTTCGTTTCATTTCATTTCACTGGATTCCTCACTCCTGATGCATCTCAACTACATGCAAATCAGATAGAAAGAGAGATGCTGGCAGACCCCTGTATTTCTATATCTGCTTTTATAAAATGAAATTTGCATAAGTATATTATACACATTGAGGCTACTGTACATCGTTTGTGAGCCTCAGTCCGCTCAGATACTTTTACTAAATTACACTTGTGATTGCCTATGTATGAAAACCACTCGTATGTTTTGACGCAGTCAGTGCAGGTAACTACAACAACAGGTAAACATTCAGATACAGAGAGTTACGCGGAGTTAATAAGGCGATTGATGACATTAGATGAAATGAAGCATGGCTCTTTTCCTTTGATCAACAGATATCATCTTGTATTGGAGTCAAGTCTCATGCTTATACACACTTAAAGTAAAGCAGTCTCGAAGACTTGAAGACTTGAAGAGTCAAAAGACTTGTACAAGAGAAGAGACAGCCGAACATGAGAAAAACGCATTAGGCTATACGGTCCATTCCATACCATACAGACACATCTTTATGCCGAACATGAACAATTGGCCCATTAAGCACCTGCCGATGAAACTGGTTGATCTAGACTTGACTTCAAGTCACCTCGTCATTGCCATACATTCAAACATTGTTGTACATAATCAAGACGCTCCTCATGGTTCTTGGTAGTAGTATGCGCAAACAATCTACCATTGCGTTCCATTTCAATTGGGTTACCTTATTAAATATTGGCTACTGCTCCTCGTTTGCTCTCTGTCCTTCCCTATATCAGTCAGTCTCACTCAGTAGTAAGGTAGTGGAGTGAAGGCAGGTACATCTCTGTAAATTATGTTGCATGCACAGGTATATAGGAATGAATGAGGATACTACCCAACCAAACCCAACAAGACACACACACACTCCAATATATAATTGTTTCATTGACTTGACTTGACAGCAGGGCTTGGAAAACGTTCAACATTCAACATTCAAGAGCGCCTGCTAATCGATCCCAATGGTCAAAATATTATTATTATGATTATTCCATATGCTTCATCGATGAGATGGGATGATATGCGATGAAATCGAGTCTGAGCAAAGAGCAAGACATATAAATGTGAGAAGAATGAAATCTGTGTCAAGCAAAATGCAAGTGAACTGACGAGCCGTTAAAGTGTATGTACACTGCCAACAACGCACACACTCCCCAGAAGATACTTACATACTTGATCATAATTGTACCCTCTCTATTTCCTCTACTACACCTTGCATACAGGAGTATGTACCAATGTAGAAGCCCGCAGTAGTGACCAAACTACAGACAAAGATTAGGTAGGTAGGTACTATATGTAAATGATTATGACTCGATGGACGGTTTCGATTTCGATGTCGATGTCTCGAGTTCGACTTTGATTTCGATTTCAAAGACTTCTGACTGCACCTACCTGTATTTTTAAGAGAGAGAGAGAGAGAGAGACAGACAAAAAAAATTCCAATGGGATTAGTTAGACATTTTGCCTGTCTAGAAAACGATTGACGAGCCCGCAGAGAGTAGGTAACTCTGTGAAAGTTTTACCTTTGGCAAAAGTTTTAAATTTAAACGAGAGCAGTCATTGGTACGGGGACGGATTAGGATTAGAAGGATTACGGTTAAGGATTAAGGAACGAAAGAATGAAGAATAGGGGCTTACAATTAATAAAACAGAATTTTTAGTGGTATATATGAAAATGAAAGAATGAAATGAGACCAATATGCGTTGTTATGTATGTACTTTTGCTATTTTTTGGTGCATATTCAGAGATCCGTAAAATGTACTACTTATGAAGAAAAATAGAAATTATTACTCCTCTTACCTTTACTGGCGGGATCCGCTTTAGTTTGTGAGCAAGTAAGAAGAATAAGTGATGAGACTACGATTCCAACTAAGAACCAGTCAGTGAACTGACGTGACTGTGTAAAACATCTCATTTTGAAGATGGGCATTTTTTATAAAAAAAATTTTTAAAGAAATATTGTTTTTATTTCCCAACCACGTGGAAAATCTTCTTTTTCTTTTTTGAAAAAGAAAAAAATATATATATATTTGAGAGTGAGGTATTTTGTGTATATTTTTAATCACTCTTTATATTTTGTTTGCACAATGTATAATTTTATTTTTCTTCACACAATTTTTGTGTGTTTCTCCCACACGATAATTCACTTTTGTTGTGTTCACTCAAGTTTTCTTTATCATTTTTTTGAAGGGGTTGTTTGCCCAAAAATAATTCTGTCGACTTTGAGTCTGGCCATTATTATTCCTGGCCGCCTTGAAAGAAGTGCATTTCTACTTAAATGCAAAAATCCAGTCACTGTGTCTTGTATCCTCCTCCGAAGATGTAGAAAGTCAACGTCCAAATGTGTTGATAAGTTTCCTCAACACTATTTGTAGACCTATAGCATATAGGAGATTTGGGGGAAAAGAAAAAAAAATCCGGAAGTGAGCATATTTTGTATGTTCAATACATTTTTTATAATATACTTAAAGAAATAAAATATATATATATATTTCCTATAATATTTTTCTACTTATAATAAATAACATTCTCCGCGTATTACACATCTTATCATTTCTAAATCCAAATCCAAATCCAAAATTACCTATCTGTCTGTATAACTCTCCATATGAGTGGAGCCGTTACAAAATTATTACAATATAATAATTTAAAGTTTAACTTGTGTGAGATGAGATTCGAATGTAATTACAATTACCACTAACACTAAACCATTACTCATACTGTTAAGCTTTTTTGGAGGAAATTTTTTGATAAAAATTTATAATCAGCTTTTTTGGCACTGGCTCTGTATGGCAGTGTGTGATTCATCCTCTTGATACTGCTAAGTGTTTACAAACAGTAATTGTAATTTGACCAGCACCAGCACACTATACTACAGCACCATGCATCAGCCAATGCCAAAAGCAGTGAGCAGTTACGCTTTTTTACTTCCCCGTTAGTTTTTTTTATCACTGTACATCTCTTAGATCTGAGAAGAAGAGAACACGCATCTAATTCAGAATTTAGACAGGCTAAACTTATACATATATGGGGGAGTATGTGGACTTGTGGAATCCTCACACAGGGACACATCCAAATCTACATTGGTCACATAATGTTTTATAAAATATCCCTACTTTACGTCTTTACCTCTGCCTCTTGGTTAGTAGTAACTCTTTTCCCCAAAGTCCAACCATAAAGTAATTTAGTGCTTATCATTTGTATCTCTGGTGTCTACTATCTGTACACGGAGCCCAGCGTTTCATCCAAACAAACGGAGAAATACTGATATCCACGTCTTCACTTTACACAGTCTTCAAGCTCAGTACAAAAAGTACACATATTATATGCTCAGTGTTAATCTGCGCGTGTAAAACGTTGCACCTGCTAAATACTAAATGCTCAATGTCTAAGCTAAAAATCTCTTGAAAAAAATCCAGACTACTGTTATATCATGCCAGGCTGAGTCCCATATAATTTCTAGTGAATTTTCACCCAAATTGAATTACTGCACTAAACAAAGGAAAATGGATTTAAATCCTAATCGTATATACTTAACGTCACAGCACATGAAATAAAGTCTGACAAGTAATGGGAGCCCAACTCTGAATTATAAGGCGCATTATATAAATATTGTGTGGATAAAACGGAGGAAGGTAGGTAGGTATCTGATGTAACTTTTTGATGAAAAACAAAACAAAACGACTACGACAGATGTAACTCCGTCACTTTTAGGTGCAGATTTGGAATTTGGGAACCATTCAGATCTCCAATGGTGAGATTTTGAAAGGAACAGAAGGTATAGAGGAAGGAGACACACGCGCCAAGGTGGTTGGAAAATACTCAATAAAAGATACCTAATATATAATGCGCTCATCATTGCACTAGAAGACTATAACAATAAAATTATAATACAGAGTAAACTCAAGAACTGTTGACTGTGTTATAAAAGTTGTAAAAGTTTTTGTCTTTTAAAAGGATTTTTTTTCTCTCTTCATACTGTAAAGTCACTGAGGACGTAAAAGCTACAGCTGTATTTTTAATGATATCTCTATAGTTCCTAATCGTAATCTTATTATATTGTTCTTACAGATGAGAATAATAAAATTATATCCGTAGTTAGTGGATAAATTCATTTATATATATCTGTATAAAATTTTAGGGAGACGCTTCTCTCTGCCTGTAAAATGAGGGAGCTATACAGAGAGAGAGACAGACAGAGAAATATACTGTATATATCTGGGCGAAGAGGGAAGATAGCGGTCAGGGGTAGACATCCAACCAGCGGAAATTATTACCCATTTTTGACCACTCATTTCTGCACAAAAATTAACGCTTCCTTCCTACACACTACACCGCAAGGCAAAGGGAAAGACAACGAAAATGACAAGCACACAGCACGTTATCTCGACACACACATCTTCATGCATGTGGTACTTACATTGCCCTATGTGGTGGCAAAGATGTTGATTTTAAGGATTTTAGAATTTTAGAGGAGGTAATGACTTCTAAACAGAGTAAAGACACATGTGTGTAGCTCCGTTTGTACTGAATTAATTCATCACTATTAATGTTGCACTACTCCTTTGAATTGTTTCTATTTCTCACAGTATGTATAAAACTGCCATGTTACTGTGACGCTTTTCTTAAAAAAATATAAGAATTAATTATGTGGACAACGACACTAACAGGAGGTACATATGTATAAATAGCATACACCGTCATATTTTCAATTGCATAAGTCGCTATGTACCTTTACTAACAAAATCCCATATGTCATTAACTTTAAATTTCAAAATCGAAATTGAAATCAATGAGCAGTAATGAGGAGTCATTATTGAATTTCTTTTAATTTCAATGAAATTTACCTCCGCGCTTGAATAAATTCTTTAATCTCCCAATGCAAAATATAGAATTATTTATTTTTATGTTGGTTTTGGTTCAGCTTGAGCTCTCTCAATTCTCAAAATTTGCAATTAGTGAGTCACTCAGTCGTGCACTTTGACTACGCTAAACTGATATTCTAATAATAAATGAAATCATTTTTAATCCTTTTAAATTGTAAATACTTTTGAAATATTTAGAGGTCACAATTTTACAACTTCATTGTGACAGTCACAGTCATGGCTGAACAACAGGTAAATATAGAACATTGAAATTTATGTATATTTTGGAGAGGGAAACAAATTTGATATTATTGTAAAGCCAGAATTTTTGTTATTTTGGGATTTTGGGCATTCCCATAACATAATTCCAATGTCCAATTCAATACATGTGATCGTCATCCTTACGAATTTATCAAGGGAATATTTGAAAATAGAATTCCCTTGCCCTTCTCCATGAGATTGACCAGGAGATACACACACCTTTGATAAATTACGAACTGACTACGACGTTAAGTGTAAGTTGTATTAAGAATACAATTCAATACGTATACATACTAACTACATATTGTACTTTACCTACATAAAACCAAGTATCATTTTACAGAGGCGGATGTATAGTACGCGTATAAAGGTGGAAAGGCTTGTGAATGTGGAAGCTATATACTTGAAAGTATATGAACTCAACAAAAGTATAGCTATAAGACACGAAAATTCCATTATATGTGACCTACAAAGAATCGAAAGTGATTTGGAAAAGGCCTTCATATATGAGTCTTGGTCTAAAGTCTGTTGAATTTTGAATTTGAAAAAAGGGCTTCAAAGGATTATTAAGGATCATCACTTGTAAATGGAAACTGTGCTACGTATGTAGCAGGTAAGCCAGGTATTACAATTGGAACACGTAACGAATACTAAATATACACTCCCTACCGTCTGTATAGCTAAAGCTACCTACCTACCTGCCCTCAAATTCAAAATTCAAAAAGGTAAACTGAAACTGTGAAACAAAAACAAAGCTACTAATACTCAGTTTTAAAACTCCATAATCTTCCTTCCTTTTCCTTTCACAGAATTTAAAGACGCTCAACCATAACGTGGAGCATCCTCTTCGCGCCGTCCAACAACTGTATTTGTATCTATAACTCACAACAAGCCCAACTCAAAGGTATTCTCGTATATTCTTATGCTCTATTTTGGAACAGACAGCGGACCCGCCGACTTTATAACCTTTACATGAAATGATGCACAACAACACCTGAGAGAGACCTGAGTATATAGGGACACAGAGATGCAGTTAATATAGCTGTATATAGTACTAGGGAACTGAACTATATAGTATGTATATTTTATATAGTTTAAAATTTTTATTACAGTCGCGCTTGCTCAAAGTAGAAGCTAAACTACGGATAATGATACTGAAGGGAATCCTCAGCTCTATACCAAAAGTACCTACTACATCACTAAAAAAACTTTGTAAATGCATAATACATAGATATCTCCTCTGTTCATACTTGATAGAAAGTGAAAAAAAACTACGTTCCGGAAGTTGAAGTTTGTCTCAACGACGAGGGTTGAGCAGCAGTTTAGTTTACATGTACGATTTACCTTATACCCTCCTGTTACTTGTTGTTTGAAGGTATAGGTACGTTTCTACTCATGCAATATTACGACGAGGACGAGTACAAAATTCCCCTAAATAACTAAAGATATGTAGGTACCAAGAAAATGTAACTACTTCTACCTCTACCTCTACCCACCTGCCTACCTGTACGATGGTCTAACATACTGATATTCTACCCTCTCACAGTAATGCTTATAGTGTCATTTTAACAAACGATGATTTCAAAGTAGGACAGAAATAAATGATAACCATAGAACCAGCTGGAGATTGGAGATTTTTAATTGAGATTACCCTGCCCACGTCTCTTCTCTGTAGTAGTTTGTTTGTATGTATTTGGTCGGTTACTGTAAGGTAGTTGTTTGTAAAATTATTTATGATAGAAGATCACTTTTGTTTCTGGATGTGTTTATCTCTGGGGTGCAGACAGGAAGGAGTTGTGTGCAGGCTGCTTCACGAGTACGAGTACGAGTCAACAATAAAATATTTTCACTATCATTCAGTGTCAAAGGTTTCGTCTTACATATGATAGATGAAAACAATTCTAATTTTACATGGAGTGGTACCTACCTACCTACCGTCTGTCAATACAAATATACGTCAGATATAACTTGAACACGAGATAGAACGCAAGCTATACATGCAGAATTATCTGTGTATGAGATTACTTGGACGTGCATTGGATTAGTATTCTATTCTTGTAGAGATCTTTTACTCTTACTACTGAATACTATTACCTACACTACGTAGGGCTACGGCTACGGCAACAACTGGATTCTACATAGAAGTTTTTGCTTCATATTATTCTATCATGTTTACCAATGCGTAGCTATCAATGGAATTGGAATATAAAAATTAGCTATGGCCACGGTAATGATAAATTTAAATAACTTGTTAACCTCATACAAGGGCAGAAGTAGTAGTACGTTTAAAAAAATATTAACAGATAATTATAACTTTAGTTAGAGCCTCTCGGGACCAGCATTCTCATTATCATCAACACCAAAAGTGCCAGAGCTGCAAGTAGCAGCATAACACAAAAAAACAAAATGTATAGAATAATAATATTGTGAGCAACAACAACACAAACAGGAGTGTAATTAGAAAATGCAATTGAATTGCAACGCTATAGGCAATGCATTTAATGCACGCACTCCCAGCTCAACTCAAAATCCAACCATTCCATTCACAATTTCACACTTGTATTCCACATGAGCATATTTTATTTTACACCATGTTATATACTTTGCTTTAGTTTTACCAGTCCCAGTCTTGTCTGAAAGTGGTCGCCCTCGAATTTTTTATGGGAGTATCTCTATTCTAGTTCTAGACAGAATTTTTATATATTTTTTGTTGTTGTACTGTTTAAAATTTTCCGGCAATGAATGCTGAGTCAACTATATAGAAGCAGTTTTGCTTTAATCGTAGGAATACGACTATGAAAAAGCAACGTGCTAGTTTACAAGTATATTTCCGTACTAATAATGAAATGACTGACTGAGTATATATATGGTATGCTGGTACTGGTACTGGTTACTGGTGGATGCGATGTTAAGGAAGGAAATAGCGAACTGTGACCCAGAACTGCCAATTATATATTCAAATTTTACAAATGTTTCTTTTAGAATCTTCAGATTATTAGGACAATATATACCATAAATAAAGTATAATAATGTACGTAATTTAAAAATTAGCTTCCTGACTTTAGTTATTTATGTATTGAAAAGTTTGGGAATAATGAGCGCCTATCCTTATTTTTCATGAATAAAAAAATTCTATTTTAAGGCTTTCAAGTTTAAATTTATTCAATTGAATTTTTTTTTTCAATTGTTCAAATATATAAGTCAACAGTAAAGTAAAGAAAACAAATGAATAATAGGAATAAAATTTTGAAAAAAAAATACTTTTTGAATAACAAACTGTGTGCATGAATTTTATTTTTTAAAAAGATTTTTGAAATTTCATACGACAACTAAAATGATTTGAAAAACAAATTTTTGAAAATAGCTTTAAAAAATCGGTTGGTCACAGCTCCTATCTTAAGCAATGCAAGTTTCATTTTTCTTCCCTATATAGTCGCCTTTTTAATTTTCAGACACTATTTTAAAAGCGATATTTGGAAATTCACACCCATGATAATGACTTCAAATTGCTTTAATTTCCAATATTCAAGTCAACAAGGAAAATAAAATACAAAAATACGAAGCACCTCTAAAAGTATCACACACGCAAAAATAAATTTTTGTAGAGTTTAAATTTCTCACTATGTATAATCACAGTCTTTCCATTTTTACACTACATATAGCCAAGCACAAAAGCTATAAAATCGCTAAACCATTCAAAATCCCACAAGTTGTATTTTTAATAAGTTTTTCTCGAGCGCTATCTTTTTTTCTGTATCTGTCTTTTTTTTTCTACTTCTCTCTCTCTATCTTTCTACATTTGGATTTTATTTGGATACGGACAGACTACGTGCGCTAAGTGTTATTTTATTTTTAAATTGTACACTATATATAGTAGTATGTATTTTAACTCGTGAAGCTTTGTAAATTTTTGAAAATTTCACACAACCTCATTCACTCGATGGACATAATTATTATACTCATTGACACAATTCTCAAAATTTTCAAACAAGGGAAAACAGCAACAAACTATCAACTAATTATTTTATTTAGATATAAATTATTTTTTTATAAATTTTATTTTTACCGTTGAATAGTCAATCCAAATCCACAATATAGGTTCCAAAAATAAAAATATATATTTATTGAAATCCAAAATAATTATTGTATCAATCCAAAAAATTTCAAAGTGCTTTTTGGTTTTGGAGAGTGCACTTTAAAATGATTTATATATATGAGTTGGTAATGTTGTTGTTGTTATAGAACGTGTATACAAATTATCACCACAACAATTGTAATAAAATCACATCCCACTATTTTTGTTCTTCTCTGCTATTGTTGTTAAGCTTTCCTTCGTTTTTCTGAAAGAACTTAACGTGGAGAGGGATGAGAGCTGAGCCACTCTCTACCAAGCAGGTTTGGAGCAACTTGAAACTGTGTTGATATAAAGGAAGCGTGGTGGTACGTGGAAAGATCACTACTGACGGCTCCTTCGTCTCAAGAAAAGAGTTAGAGCTGCTTGAGTTAGAAAAGGTGGAAGAGAGAGAGAGAGAGAGGCAGGTGAGTGAGCGGGTGTTCCACATGACAGAGCCAACGGTTTATTTCAGAGTACCACAGCATGCTTAGAGTACATAGAGAGATACTACTCTTCTTATACATTATAGAGATGGAAGGAATAGAAGCACACTACATTTCTCTCTTCATCTCTACACACACACACACGATGCACCACCACCACCACTACCACCACCACCACCATCACCACATTCTGTCAGTACCCCACCAGACAAGGTAGAACATACAACACTTCTTTTCTTACCTGTAGACGCTATACAGAATACAGATACATCATTATTATTATAGATGTCCATGTCCACTCATAGCGTATGAGACCTACAGTATATTACTGTGCTTGTAGTATACCTATAATGCTAGTGTACCTAAAGCCTTTGGTGGAGCACAATCTAGAAATTTTGCCCGCGACTTCCCACTCTAAATAAATAATTGTAAGCCTCACATTACAGAATTAGAATTTACAATTTGAATTACTAGTAGTAGAAGAAGAAGAAGAAGAAGAGTAAGAATTAAAATTAGTCTACATTCCCTACATGTTCAATTCATATAAACTATAGGGAAAGAACGCATAATTACATTGGAAATTCAACTGTGTCCACAGACAGTACTACATATTGTAGACCACAGCATTTTGTACTGTACTGTAAAATTAAAATACCTACAGAACGTTTTGGTTTTCTGTACTTGCAAATACTGATATCCTTAATCCGAAAGCGAGCAATTTGTTTCTCTCACCCTTCTACATACCTCTATAGGATAGGATAGAACTTGAAATGGAAGCCCATAAAGATTTTATAATCCTTCCTTGGCAAATCCAACAAAGCTATTTACTGTCTGTGAAATGATCACGATTATTTTTATCATTTAACTTGTACTTCCTCGGAGTGAGAAGAGTCTTCCAATTATTTATTGTGCACCGTCGTTGAAATAGCAATATTAGACATTGGTTCAAGTTTTTTTTAAATTTTTATGTACAAAGCGGGAATTGGATATTTTAAGAGATGCAGTGTAAATTCTTGGTCTGTAACAATCCCTATGCTACATGGATTAAAACTGTACCAGCTAGAATATTTTGAAATTGTACAAATTATACCAAATTAATAAACTGGGAGTGCGAGTACCTACCTAGCTTACATCTATTCAGATTATCTACAGAATTTTGTGCTTTTCAAACAAAAATTTTGGAATCTAGTAATTCGAATCAGGGATCTCATATAAAAAAATCCGTATTGTCCAAATAACAATGATTATATTTGCAAAAATGGTATAAATCTTGATTGTTTTCAGTTTTACACTGTAATGAGTAGATGAGTAGATATGACGTTTTGCACTGGTTGAAAATATTGGATGGTTGGAATAGCATCTTCAAGAACGATATGGCGTTTCGGTTAGCTTCAGTTTGAGTTATCATCATCAGCTGCGTGATATTAATGTTTTTGTAATAGCTCGTGCTGACAGCCCATGTCCATATGCCTTCCGTTCCGTGTCTACCGTCTACTAGGGTCTTCATTCCACCTTGGCAGTGTCACAGTACAGTACAATTGACTAATGCCGGTACCGATACCGGTACCGGTACCAGTAGTGTAGTCGATCCTGAAGTATAGTGTAGTGTGTCTCCATATGTTGCTCACATTCCTATATGCGTGCCTGTTTACAGATAATTTGGTCCTCATTTTTTATGTATGTGGTCAAATCAAAAATATGGCAATAAAAATCAAATTTATGTAATTGAACCCGTTATTTGATTATCTATGAGGATGAGGATGCGGTTGATTTATTTTATATTGTTTTGTATGTATTCACGTGCATATATCCAGTTCCAAGTTCTAATAGACTGTCATGCCATGCAATGTTAAGCACTCGTCGTAGGTACTTGTGTTTTCTGTAAATTGCACTTCTTGCAATTCCTTCCTAAAATATTATTAAATATTTTACCGTGGCAGGAATAGGAAATCCTCGGAAATTGAAATCACAAGTTAATGACTTGTGTACAGTACTTGTATGTTTATGTTTGGTTTCGGCATCGGCATGGATGACGTATATACATACGTCATGACGCTGCATTCCTCCATTAATGATGTTTTTTTGAGATACAGTAGAACAGCCACAGCTCAGCTGATCGGAAGTTACAGAAGATGTTGAGGATTTTTGGATAGACTCACAAAAATAAAATATCTGTAATTATTTGTAGGTACCTACTATGGATGGAAGGAAACCGCTAGGTCATCAATGTGAAAGTCTCTCTGTATATAATATGTTTGTGTATAATGGAAAACGATAAACAATAAATTTTGGTAGAAAGCAAAATATGAGTAAACTAAAACGAAACCAAAGCTATATAAGCCATCCACTTTTGAATGAAAACAAAATACAGGTGCAGAGTCCACGTAGGTGAGGTAGGTACATATGGATGTCGTAGTCTCGTAGTTGTAGTTGTGTCCCTTTTAAAATTCGTATATTCGTCCCCTCAGCTCATAGGTCGTACATGTAATCAACCAATATTTGTAAATGTATTGGTTTTGGAAAATTAGCCATGAAGTACGAATAGGAATATTAGGTGAAGATCAATGCATATGAACTTGAACGAGGCAAAAAAGAAATTGGACAGAAAGTTTTTTTTCTATATCTTGTTTTTCTTCTCAAAGTAGTTCGATAGTTTGGTGATCTCTGGTGTTGATGCTCCTCTACGCACACTTGTCTCTCTCTCTGTCTCGCTGTCTGTCCCCTTCGCACTGCATTCCTACCTTCTTCTTCGTCGTCTTCGTCTTCTTTCTTTTCATCGTTAGACTTATACATTACAGCCAGTGGAGTAGTGGAAGTAAAAAGCCTCGCCTTACCCTACCTTTGACTTCCTTGACTTGACTCTCTTCTCTCTCATATGTAGGTATTTACATGGTCGCTCTTCTAACTCAGTGTTCACTTAAACTGTTTTGCTTTCATCTTCTCTCTAGCATTCTACTACTTCAACCAACATTGACGTTGAAAAAAGGTACATCTGCATAATGTGTGCATCTTTGTACAACCTCCGTAGGTACTTACACGAATTTGCATTTCCTTGATTTCTTTTTATACTTGTGTATTAGTACCGTCAAAAGTCATCCATTTCTTCCACTTATCAATATCAGCTCAGTTTCCTATAATCAGTTTAGTTTAGTGGATGCGATACAATTTATCTGTACAGATTATATCTTTGGTGGTGGTAGACTTGGTAATATTTAGATAGAGATGAGGGAGACGCGTCAACAGTCAACATATTAGTACACACAGATTAAAAAAACAAATGAATTGTTTTTTGCTTGTTATATACTATTTACTCAATACCTATCATTTCTTATTACACTCAAAGAAAAGGCCTCGAGCAGAATAAAGTGCGTTGAGAGTTAAATACTGTTAATTGCAATAATTATAACTTGTACCTTCCACACAACAGAATCCTCTCTCGCCTTTCCATTCCCCTTCGTCTTCGTCTTCGTGTCCTTTCATTGTTTTGCGAGTGATCAAACATAACGAAAACGTTTGTCATACATTATTTCATAAAACGTCTGCGGCGGGGAGAGAGAATTACTACTCACTCACAGATAAAAGTTTTTCGAATCTATTGTTTTTTTTATTCTGCGCAAGGATTTGGTATGGTAGTGGTATCGCCTCAGGCGGCGGATTCGAAAGCTTAAATTAATGAATAATGACAATGTAATGGATTGGATTAAGTAATCCCGTAATTCGTCAATTTTGCAAAATTATCAAGTGTAAAACACAATTCTGTGTACAGAGAGTTGTATGGATGGTTAAATAAGGTGAATGAGGATTCTTCCCAAAACTATTTGCCATTGCTTTGTGTATCTTGTGTATCTTGTTGGTGCTCTTATGCTCTTGGATTTGTATTACAAAATAGTAGTAATTTTAATTACAGGCATGTTAAACGTCTGCAGTTTGAATATATGGGACTGGCTGCCTTCTGCCTTAAATAATTGTCCTAAACTGTAAATATGAACTTTATTTTTATGCAGTAATTAAAAGGAATTATCTAATTGATGCACTTTTTACTGTCTTACAACCATAGTGTCATTCTAGTACATACATAAATGGTTTTGGATTATGATTGTGGGCCATAGCCATTATAGCATCATGATGATGATGCTACTGATGAAAACAAAGATGCAATAGCGGCAATGCCAGAAGAGCTATAATATCTGCAGATCTGCACACAAGGACTAATTAACAACTACGGCTGACTACTGCATATATACCTTCTGTGCTACAAGTGAGTTAGAAAAACATTGTAAATATACATCCCATCCATAAAGTCTACTTATCGTTATCATCGTTTGTAAGTGCAGAGCAGAGTGCAGATGCTTATGTAAAATGTAAAGTATGGTAGTCCTCAAAGTAGTACATATATAGGGAGTAGGTAGATACATTTCGCGGGGTTGTAAAAACGTAATGGATACTATATACAGTAATTATATTAGTTACCTGCCCATTACGTAAGGATGTAGGTAAAAAAAATTGATTTCATGATGTTTGCGAGCTTGAGAAACTGTTAGGGAGATTGGAAGCTAAAGCGTGAAAGAGTTTCAACCAATGCCAAAAAACAATAGTAGGTAGTAGTATGTAATTTTTTAATAGAGTCTTGTTCTAGTGGTAGTAGTGGTGGTAGGTGGTAGTAGTAGTAGAAGGAGTTGCAATAAATTTTTTTTTAAATGCCATGAAACCCGAGGGTTCTAAAGCGTGTATAATGTGTTCGCTGGACTGACTTAAAAAAAATCTATAACCCGTAATGCCAATTAATTAGAGACCATTATTACTTAATTTCCTATATGTACACATACACAACAGAAATAAAGCAGTGGGTCTTTCACTACTTGAGAGTAGTTTTATGAAGCAACCAGGAGTCTCATCAGTAGTTTGTTTTTCCTACATATTATAGTAACATGTGGGACAATAATTTTTATATTTCTTTAAGACCAAACCTAAACCCAACTCCAGCTTTTGTTTAGTTTAAATTACCTGTATATTTCACTACTGCTACTACCACATGCTCTCCTATCCAGTACGTTGTCATGATGTATTTAAAATAGTGAGCGTCGAACACTGCACTATGTCTACTGGCACACCTATGTTATACATAGTCTGTATAAGAATTTGTAAATAAAGATTTGACTATAATTTTGACATAGGCAGGTATGAGTTTTATGGGTTTAAAACTACATTAACCTGTGTAACCGTAAATTGTGCGGTTTTGTAATTTTATGATTATATTATGTATGTATATGTATGCTCTTTACTGTAAGAAATACACATTTTAAATTTTTTAGTATTCACACATATTTGTATTATTCTCATTCGTACACAGGCAGAGTCGCAGTTGGTGTCGGATTCGTAGTCATCTTCTTTATTTCTTCACTCCGTACTCATACATATTATGTTTGCCTATATTATATTGTATGTGATTTTATGAACAACTGAAGCTGGTCGCTGTGGTAGAAATGGAGTTAAGGTTTCAATGACTATGGCTATGGGACTGTTATCGGAGAGAAGATTTTATTATATATCTTTAATTGCAGGAAATGCTAAACAATATATATATGGGATTTAATTTTTCTTGTGAATTATTGTTAAACGTATGATTAAATTTACCGAGAGCCAGTAGCTTATCACTTCTTATTACGCTGTTGTTCATGTTCTTCTGTTGTTCTTGTTGGTGGTAGCAACTATGTATAGTAATTAGTTTTAATACAATAACATAGTTAAATATATTGTAGATTTTTTTCTTCTGTTCCCTATGCCACACAACACGAAGAAGAAGAACCATAAGTTAAAGATACCCACGCTCACGCTATATGTACCATACAATATTCGTCAGTTGTATACCTGGAAATTAACAGTTGCAATTGCGCTACAGTAGAGCTTATTAGTACTAACTAAGTATTAGTAATCGTAGATTAAATAACAACGTAAATTGTTCTCCACTCGGATGCAATACTTAATTTCTCAAGTCATTTCTTAAGTCATTTCAGTTTCATCAAGCTTAAAAAAATCCATCCTCAATTGCATTCCAAATATGTTTTATGGTCGATTAAAGCTACACACTCCCAGTTTTATTTAGTTTTAAATTAATTTTAAATTCAAATTGTAATTGTTATGCTCAAATGTTTTATTTTTATGTGCGGATTTTATTTTTATTGACTACTAATAAATGTTTATGTAAGTAGGAATCTACCTTATTGCTATGTATTGACGTTTCTAAATTATATTTGTATGAATTAACTGGGTTTAGTCTAAATTGTTTCTTTGTTGCAATTTTAATTTCAACACTAACTAATTTAATTATCAAAGGAATTCAATGCAAAAATCCCAAACCTTTATGTTTTCATAAGTCTATGTATAATCTCTTATTAATAGTTGTTCATTCATGACATTATTGCCTTATTTAAATAGGTATTTACCGTAATTTTTAACTATATTATACAGTTTTGCACGTACAGGTATTTTAAGATTCAGAATTTGCAGCCATATTATCTTTGCTTGGGCCAGGTTCATGGCCGGCCGGGCCCGAACTACGTAGGCAGTATACAGTATAGATTATGCCTCCTCCATATTTTTTGTAACAAAATACAAATTTCAGATAAATTCATAAATTCGACAGAAGTGCTAAATTTATTACACAATATTATATAGGAGAGTGTCAAAAAAAAACATTTTTCTTACCTGTAAAACATGAGGGCCGTGAGAGACAGGGAAGCTATTGGAAAATGTTACCTGCTTATGTATAGCCTCACTTAATTTTCCATGTAAACTACAAGCTCCGACGACAACTACAATAGAAATAAGAAATATCGCACTCCCCGCTAAGATTTTTACACTTGCGGCTACTAGTACTCGTTCTAAAAAAGTCCTATATATACCTAGTATATAATAAGCCAGGTCTGTATGGAGTATGGAACTGAGCCTTTATTAAGGAGCTATACGCAGAACAGGAACAGAATGCCGACTGCGATGCGACTGTAATGTAGTCATAGATAGACAAAGAAATCTCCGCTAAAACCCTAAAACGAAAACCTACTTTTTTTAAAATGAACTCACTTGAAGATAGCGCTCACTCAGCTTCTGTACCTATATGTACATAAGGCTCATAAGATCCTAATCCTGCTGGTCAATGGTTGATGAGTGGAGAGGCTCCGTAAAATGCATAATGTGCCGGTAGCACTATGGTAATGAATAGGTACATGAAGCCACACGTTTTTGACGTAATGCGAAACTGTACTGCCAAAATGATGGTCATCAAGTTTTTCTCCAACGCCAAGAAGTGGCCAAGTCCATAACACCTTTACAACACAAGGAACACAATGCAATACAATATAACACCAACACCTGAAACAAGCTTTAATGAAAACTGACAAACAAAAAATCTCTGCTCCATATTTTGCATGTATTACATCAGAAATATTTCTCACCTCACCTCAAGGTATGTTCTACAATCATTCTTAAGTGTACGTTTTTACCCTTTATTACACAGTGTTTTTCAGTCTCATTCTCAGTTAGTGGCAGGTAGGCTCCCCTTTTCAAATTCAAATTTTTAAGTGACAGGTGATTCATTATGCCATCATACACGAGTCATCCAGATTCTAACGGTAGTAAATTAAAATCCCAATTTTTAATATTTTTTTAAGCTGATTTTTTTGTAATAAATAAATACTGCTTACTCTGAAGATTTTGGATTTGACATAAGATGCATAATTTCCTGAAGGATGTTCTCCCTATCTTCTGCGATTTTGATATATAAAAAAAGCAAACAACAAGATGACAGATGGAATGAGTCCTAGATGAGTCTTGGTTGGGAATTAACATGTTGTTGTTGAGAGGCTTGTCAGCGATAGTACTTATTATCATTGTGCTGAATGCCGAATGCTGGCTGATGAACGCTCAAGCCAATAATTTCCTCCATGCCCAAATAAGAAAATACGGAACTACACATACAAAAACTACGAAAAAAATAAATAGAATGAAGAACGTGGCTTGACGTCCAGTCCAGCGTTACCACCAGTACCACGTAAAACCGTGCTATGACCATGTATGTTGATATATGGAAGCGGATATGGAGTTTCCTTCAAATTGACTATGGTGTTGATATTATTATTGTCTCTTCATTAAGTGTTTATATCATTGCTATACACACTCTGCATATATAATGTTGACGTAAGATGTGAGTACAATTTAAGTTTATAGATACTTGTATCGAAAATCCGGAAAGGCAAAGTCGTGTAGCTGATCACCATGGAACTCATTGATAAAATAGTAGATTTCGATTAACTACAAAAATGGAAACATTTACCATAGCCCGTACCCGTAATTTGCAGGGTCTACTGTCTATAAGAGCAAAAGCTGATTCACTTACGTAGGTATCTTCCAAGTTCAAACTTTGAAGTTTTTGTGAGTGGGGATGGGGATATGTAAAAACCCCAGCCCAGCAGAATACTAGACAACAAGCCTCTTCTACTAGAAGTGCGTACGCAAAATATTGAAATATGCATAAGAGAAAATTTCATATTATTACACAGACACACACAAACACGCTCGGAGTGAATTTGGTCAAAATCCTATGAATTAATATTATGCAATCTGTCGACGGAGTGAATGATCTAATAAAAGGGGAAAATACAGATGTATTGAATCAAATGCGAATAAGCTTTGGGTCTTGATGATTTTAGCTTTCATGTCCCTCACACATACAAAAGCAAAAGCCTACAAGGAAGCATAGCAAGTGAGTGAGCGAGTGTGTGTACAGTGCAGAGTGCTTATAGGGAATTTAATTCTGTGAGATATAGGATAATGATGTAAGACTGCTGTCGGGTTGTAATGTAAGTGGACGAGATAATAAACATATGTAAATTGAATGAGCGACAACCAACAAGCCTGTGAAGCCGTCATTAATTTCCATAAATGTACTGGTTATTCACTGTGGCAATTCTAATCCAATCCAATGGATCTCCTCCACCTATCTATCCATCCCGTATTTTTATTCTGCATCTCGTAACTTCCATGGATATATTTTATGCTCATATTTCTATACACTGAGCTTATAGTCTGCCTTTTTTCATTGAATTTGTGACCTATTCAGTCCAGCACAGACACAGGGGCGGACAATAACAAGAACGAGCGAGCGAGTGAGTGTGAGAGTAATAAGAAAAAAACTTTTTTCCCCTCTCCTTCAGCAAATTCCTATGTACAATGGATGGATATATATCCATCAAACGTGCGTAGTTGTATATAGTTACCTAGTCGATATTGGATTAGCTATCACTAGCGGTGCTTTTAGTGGAGTGACCAGTGACCACAGAAATGTTAATGTAAAAGTCCGTATACATACCTAATTATTAGTCGAACATATTAGGCGATGGCGCTCTCCTTACCTTGGTACGTTGGGAGAGTTATGTATGGAGGTATGTATGGTTGGAATGATTGAATTATAATTGATTTTGCCTTATTCTCTGATGATCTGTGTCTATAATTATTGAAATTATTTACCCATGTGCAATAGGATACTTCACGTTGGTATGATTATTTAATCCAATTAACGGCGTCACCATCGACAACTTTTTGCATTTACATTTTTGATTTCCACAATTATTAAAATTTATCGATGTCGATATATTATAACGGCAACGCCGATGAGGTAATGCCCTAATGTCCCTCAAATTATGAAAGCTAATGATGAATGCTTACGCTTTTTCCATCTCATAAAAGGTTACGTCTAATTCTGTTGCACAAGCTATAATGAACATTGGAGGACTTCAACTTGGTATTTTTGGGCTGGAGGCTGTTTGTTCCCCTTAATTATTCTGCCTCTGCATTCTTATGTATATTTTTGTATTCCAAAATATTTTTTAGAGGAAATTAAAATGAGTCCTTATGCTACATAATAATATTTTGTCATATGGTACAATAAGAAAAATGCACTACTTACATCATGGAAAAGTTGGCGCACAAAATAAGCGTGCAAAATGGTCTTCTCAATTAAAGTTGATGTTAAAATTACATGAAAAGTGATTCTGAATTACGGACGTACGTAATTTTTGCACTCAACATAAAAGAAAAGCAATTTTATTATTTCAAAAATTTTGAGCCTTTGCCACTACAAATTTTTTAAATGTAATAATTAGATGCCTGTCATAATATGAAAACCTTTAATTTGGCGGCATAAAAACGCTCCTCGTTAGTAGTAGTAATGCATCTCCACAACCATCAAGTCTGAGCTTATACTCTTGTGGTCGATATTTTATTGTTTTTTAATTAATAGTTTAACGTTTATCTGTCGGGCATCCTAAAATCAGGCTGTTACTTTGGGGCTGCGGTTTGTTCAATTGCAATGCGTATGAGGGCCTGGCTTCACCGACCTGCCAGTTCCACCACCGCGCACGTTCTGTATGCATGTAATATGAAGAATATATTGAAGAAACATTGAATTATTTCATCTTTTATTTTGCTTTGTCTCAGAATTTAGAACCCTTCAAGTCCCATAATTAAAGACAATAAAGATCCACCGATCCACATCTTTCAGTCAAAGTCCGGCCCAAACCGTTTCCCCATCGTGTTCTTCTTCGGATTTTGAAAGGATATTTCGAGATAATAACTACCCTGTCAAATTTTTAAATTGGCATAAATGCATTAGATAGTGACAGTACATGACAGGGTCACATCCCTACTCAACGTTTGCGTGTTACCTACGTGTCGGGATGAACACATGGGTAATGAGCATCTGTATAGGTATATAACATATTTGTAATTCTTTGCAGTTTTTTGTTTTTCAGTTATATATTTCATGCATATACTTTTTTACTAAAGTATACAGATATACGTCAAAATCACAATGAAAATTATAGATTATAAGCGCACTTAAAAATGAAGAGAAAACTGAACACAAGGTTTCAATAATCATTTAGAAAATCATCCGCGTCAATTTCACTCAAAAGCCCACACTGAAATTCTGTACAAATGTTTTTGGGCCAAAATGGATTTTTGAAGTTTTGCAGGAACCGGTTGAGTTGAACAAGTTAAAGTCTAATGTGGAAAAAAAAGAAAGACGAAATACTTAAACACTTTTACGTTCTCCAATTATATTATTATTGTAAGTTTAAGTGCAATCTTATGCAGTCAAAAACCGACACGTTTTTTTTCATCATCATCTGATACAAAAAAAGATTAGTCTTGAGTTTTATTTTGCGATTTTCCTCATTACCTGTTACGTGCGTACATCAAATACTACACTAATACTGACCAAATATCACAAAAATACCAATTGTACGGAGTAGATCACCTTGGCCTTTCATTTGCTCTGGCACACAGGACATTTGCAGTGTGCATGTATTTAGTTTATCTTTATGGAGCTGTATAGGAACTGCGATGTAGATCCTTCAGTCTCAATCTAATTCCATTTCCAATTTTCAATAAATGAAGGCCGTCAAACTGGTCGCTATATCGTTGATGCTGGTGCTGGTGCTGATGCTACGGTTCTCTGGGGATAAAATAAAAAACACTAAAATATGGAAAAGGCTCAAGATGAGCCTAAACTATTTGATCATTATTAAATGCTCTCTCTCCCTATACTCATGTTCAGTGTTGCCTTCCTCAAATATATTCCTATATTTGATTCCGGTATGCAAATGAATTGCCACGTATGATTACCCTTCTGGGTAAATAAATGGGGAATAACTCTTTACTCACACAAGTTTATACAGTTTAGCTGGTCTTACGCACCAGATCTCTTTATTCACTTATTTACTCATTAATTCAATATTAATTCACATTATTACATACATACACGTTTATCATTAATTCACTTGTTAATTAATCAATAACTGTATTATGTGCTATATTTGATAATCAGTCCAATTACATAATCCGTTTAATTATTAATCAGACTTCTCTTACCAATTATACCCTAGTACATTAGTGAATAACATCCGTTTGCACTAAATGTACTTTAAACTAACGATTAATCTTTAATCGTTCGTCGCCTTTACTACAGATAGTATAAGGAATGATCGTACCTTTACTGGCTACTTCGGTCTTCCACAATTGGGCTAAGACAATGTCAGTCCCGTGCTAGTAGTAATTCGTCTAAGGCTGATGGTCGTGAGTCGGCTAGTTGATGCGTAGAGTCTTCGCTATCGTCCTATCTCTTCCTCAGAGCAGTTTCAGTAGTTTGCAGATATTCGTCACAATATCTCAGAACTACTCTCTTCAAGTTGTTAGTCTCCCTCTCAATGGCTCCTTCAGCACTATGTAGATATTCGTCACAATATCTCTCAGTGGCGACGTCTAAGCGTCAAAGAGTGTTAGGGTAAGCAATCAGTCCGAACTATTTGAGGACCATCTGACGCTTACAGTATAGGAAAGTTTTTAGTTTGGAGACGACTCGACAAACTAGAGAGAGTGAAAAACTTTAGAGTTTAAAAGTTTATGGTTTGGAGACGTCTCGACAAACCAGGTGATTTAAGTGAGAAAAACTTTAGAGTTTAAAAGTGTATAGTGGGGGATTAGACTTCTAATGCCCACTAGGAAGTTGTTGCTCCAGCGGACAACTCAGCTCGACTGAAGACTCAATGGTGAGAGTCCTTCTTATATACCCCCGGATCCTGGTCCGATTGCATCAGAAAATGTTGTTATTGCATCAGAAAATGTTGGGGATTGCGTCAGAAAATGTTAGGGAATTCCTAGTTTACCGTTAGATCTATTATGCTGTCAATCACTTGTGCTTACGAAAACACAGTGAGTGACAGGAGGAACACCTGGCATTCCTCTAAGTATCCTTACTATAGTGCATTTCTTGGTAGAATGAATGAAAATGTTTTAGGGGATGTCCTAAATGTCACTCATCCACTGGTTTTTTTAAGAAGGAATGTTTAAAGGGAAAATGCTCCTTCAAGGGCCCACACTATATACTACTGTATAGTAGTGTGTGCCTTGGCCTGCTACACTGTGTAGTTGTGAATGACAGATCCATCCACATTCGATCCAACTCAACCCGTGATTCATCATCAGGAATGTTGAGGGTAGGGACTGAATGGAATTATTGGGAATTCCAAGTGGTCATTTGCAAGTGAGACGAAAAGGGGCTGGGAATTACGCTAGTTGTAGTTTCCAGAAAGAGACTTGAGCGTTACCTTTATTTATTGCCCTTCAATCATTCGTGATCCCTTTCTGTCCTTTGCCCTACTCATCTGTCTCTCTAAACTATTCGAGGATGCTTCCTTGTCATCCCTCCTCATTCTTTCTCATTCTCTCATTCGCTCTATTATCTAATGATATATTGCATCTTGAAGTGATGCTGGGCTCTGCCCCTGTGTGTGTGTGAAATTTGCTATATAACTAGTGTTATATTGCAGTGTGGACTGCAGATATATTGGCAGACAACACCACCCCCCCAAAAATCTAGAATGGTCTCCATTCTCTACGAATAATAATTTTGCAGCTTTCCAGAATACAATCCAAATATTGTTTCTACTTTAGCAACTACGAGGGTCAACAAAAGACAGTGAATATTTGCAGTGGTAGGCAAATACAGAAAGATTTTAAGATTCGTCATCCAATAACATATTAAGACGGCTACTTAACACAGCAATTAACTAGGTTTACTCGGGAAACTCTGAAATTATACAGTTAATTTCATTTATTGTTGGTTGTAGATATTTAAGAACATAGGCGAGCGTTTATAGCTCAGGTTGCCTGCTTGAATGATTCACGCCAAGCGGTTCAGTTCAAGACGCCACCATATCAAGGCGTTCTTAGTTTTTGTTGGTTCTCGTAGTTGAGTACTTCCAAGTAACCGCCTAGTTAATCTACTCCTCTCAAGCGCATGATCTTACTACATTTTAGCTAAACGATATTCCATGAAAATATAATTTTATACTGTCCTTCATTGCTCCTTTTTTTTAATTTTAAGCAATCTACTGTTTGGATTTTATTCCTTCTTGCTTAGGCAATACATAAATAAAATGTTTCTAGGGTAATAGGTTGTCCATCCCTATATCTCATCAGCTAATTCTAATTAGTTTCTTACTTGCTGAAGCATATAAGTGACTTATTCAGTTGGCTAGGCTGATAAATCCTTACTATTACCTATCTTAATCAGCAAAAGTGATTACGTAATCTGGCAATTACTGCACGGCGTACGGAAATAGAAGCGCTACCTACTACAATCCTCACAGGCATTTTAGTGTGACTTAAAAGTCAATACACCTATGCATGGTTACATAGATTCTTCTTGCAACTCAATAATATTTTGTCGATGCTAGTAAAAAGTAAGTTTATATGTCGACGTAGCTGTTCCAGTATAATCATTCCAGATAGTATCGCAGTTCTACTAACCCTTTCTATTTTACATATTTTGTTTCTCTACTACACTATTAAGCAAAATTGTTTACAATGTTCTACTTAATTTATTAATACTTAGAATAGGGTTGTCTACATGTTTCTAGGAAGCTTCTAGGATCCTATTACATTTGTTATCTTATTAATAAGAGCCATCTACTATAATCAGTTCAACTGGTTGTGGCACTGTTACAATTTTACAAGAGTTTTACCATTAATTTTTTTATTTTTTGTTTCTTTTAACATTTTGTATTTTTTGTGGTTTTCTGGGTAAACACTCTTTTATCTCTACATATCTCTACAGGCTCTTATATTATAATTTCAAATCTTATCTCAATCTCCACAGCACATCTTCATGGCTTCTGGTGTTTTGAAGTCTTGATTGGTCCGCAATTGTTGTTCTTAATGCTGTGGTCTTCACTTCGCGTCGAGCAGAGCGATGATTTCTCTGCGATGTTAACCCCCTTGTAACGTGATGGTATCCTGATGGTTGGCAATTTCCAAATTGGTCAGCAGGTCCATTGGTGTTTGTCTTGTTCTCCATCAACAGCTTTTGTAGGTAGTAAGTTGTTGTTCCATTGCATGGAAGGCATTAGACACATCAAAGGCCTTTTAACGTGTCCAGGCCTGGCAACATGTGGGCTGTATAGATCTCTTAACAGCTGATAAAGAAAACTACTCCATTGTCCACATGGTCCATGGTATTCTGCTGATTGTAAAAAAAGGAAGGCTTGCTCTCTGGATATTGCCAAAGGCGTTAAATGAACTTGTGCACAAAGGTCATTTTTTAGGTAGGGTTAACGTGTATTTGAGGTCAATAATGCGCAAAATTATCAACTAAAATATCTCACTCTTAGGCTAAGTCCAGTAACTTGGCCCTTAGTCCTTTAACTCTCAAACTATGTAGTTTATAATGATCGATCCTCTCTCTCTTAGACTCCCAGAGTCTTGCGTAGTTAAGTTAAGTTAATGAATTTTAACTATTTTTTTCTGAATTGTTCCTTAGGCCTAGGCTATTCCTCCTCTTGTTTCTTAGACTCCCAGAGTCTGCTGTTATCTCAAAGTAGACTTTCAAAGCCTACTATTTTATCGCGAAGTTATGTAAATTATTAATTTTTATATCCTAGTATCTCTCAGTTAGCTATTCTGAGAAGTACCATTTTGTTTACCTAGCTACCACGTAGGTCTATACAATTTTTTGATTAGTGAGATAGTATCCACTTCTCACAAAATCCTATCTGCTTTTCTGGTCATTTCTTTAAACTACACTGCCGTATCTGTATATACTCTTCTAATTCGTTCTACTATATTCTGATCTGTACTAGACTACTGCAGTGTTCGCTTGAAGCAATTTTACGCAGTTGCTTTACTAAAAAAAACTTGATCAATTTCTCAAATTTCTTTCATATCTGAAAAACTCTATTTCATAGATGTCTCTAGTAACACATCATGTTTATTACTGTCATTTAATGTTTTGTTGCTTTCTATATTTTGTAATTGCGCTGTTCCTGTAGTTAGGTTACTAATCTCATTCGTTTCACTATTGAGGGCCTTGTTAAGCCTGTCATGCTGATACTGCAGTTTTTAAATCTGCAATTCTTTTGTGTTCGTAAAGTTTGAAGGGCATTAATTGTTGCAATAATTTGTTATTTTGTTTTTTTTTATCTGCCGATATAATGTTTGATGAATAGTCTGATTTTTGTTTGTATTTCTCAATTGAACTTTTTAATCTACTTGAAATAATTAGAGCTGTGTATTTTTGTTGAGTGCAATTATAAAGCTTAGAGGTTTCTATTTTCTTTCTATTATTTTGTTGTTTGGTTTTCTGTCCTCTATGTTTGATTTAAATTCATACATCTGTTTACCTATTAATAATTTATCCTTTTATCTGTTATGTGTAATAATTTGAATGATCATCATCTGTTGTTACAAATTTTTAGATGTCATTATTGACTGCCGTAGATTGTTCTTTGAATAATTCAAAATCCGAATTAAGTTAATTTTTTATAATTGTCCGTGTAATTTTGAATATTTAGTAATTGTTTCCTGCGTATTCCTGTTAATTCACTTTTATCCTGATTGCTTGTTATTAGATACATTTTTGAAGAAATAATGGTTTTTGTGTTTTCCTAGTGAATTTATGTTAATCTTGAATGAGATTCCAACTGATTCCTAATAGTTTCCAAATTGTACTATACTTTCGTATGGCTTGTGATAAATGTTAATAATTTACATATTTATACGTTGTTAAATGTTGTCCGACTGAATATTTAAGAATAGAAATACCAATAGTTTTAAGTTTAAATGATTCCTTTTAACTGATGGATTTGAACTATTTTGTTGCTGAAAAACCCGAATGTCGAATTAATTATACATAAGCTACAATAATGGACTCTGTTCTATATACTACTGATTAAGGCTGAATACTTGATTCGTATTCACTGGTCTCATTTTGTGAATTTGCTAATGCCTCCTTACTTTCTTGATCTTTAATGCTGCCTTTCTTACGATTTTTATATCTGATTGTTTTACTATGTCTTAAAGGTAATTTAAGTGGACAGTACCTTATCTTGTGGTATATACTTCCGCATTGAAAGCAACGCACTTCTGTTTCCTTGAGCCATTTTGAAATGTCTTGTGTAGTAGTAGTAGATTCTCTTCCCAGTTCTTCTATGCTGCGCCGAATGTGGTCCATAAGTACGGTGTACTTTTCCGTCATCAAGTCAGGTATAGTAAAAGCTATGTCTTGCTCAGGTATCCTCAATATAAATGTTTGTGGTTTCTCCTCCTTATCATTCCCGTGAGAATCCACCGTAACTTCTTCTTGGTCTGCCATCTTGACAGTAGGTTGTATCCTTACACTCTCAAACCTTAAAATTTTACTTGCACCACACAATATTAGGACCAATATCTATGTGTGAACAACCTCGTATAAACTTTGCTTGCAAATTACTGAGTTTTTAATTAGGGGTCAAAATCTGTTCATGGGTGGGGATTGTTATGTTTCTAATAATTAATCAAAGAAAATTACCTTGGGGACAAAACAGTTTCAATTAGAAGGAACTGTAATATAATATTTAAGTTTTCAAGTGGGGATTGTAACTTAAACAGTCGCTTTTCGCTCAGCAAGTGACAAGTAGCATGTATCGTAAGCCTGCAAAATTCTTATTTCAAATCTTGCCCGACTTTTTACCCTGTCTACCTCCACCAGAATTACGTGTTGCCTTCCTCAAATATATTCCTATATTTGATTCCGGTATGCAAATGAATTGCCACGTATGATTACCCTTCTGGGTAAATAAATGGGGAATAACTCTTTACTCACACAAGTTTATACAGTTTAGCTGGTCTTACGCACCAGATCTCTTTATTCACTTATTTACTCATTAATTCAATATTAATTCACATTATTACATACATACACGTTTATCATTAATTCACTTGTTAATTAATCAATAACTGTATTATGTGCTATATTTGATAATCAGTCCAATTACATAATCCGTTTAATTATTAATCAGACTTCTCTTACCAATTATACCCTAGTACATTAGTGAATAACATCCGTTTGCACTAAATGTACTTTAAACTAACGATTAATCTTTAATCGTTCGTCGCCTTTACTACAGATAGTATAAGGAATGATCGTACCTTTACTGGCTACTTCGGTCTTCCACAATTGGGCTAAGACAATGTCAGTCCCGTGCTAGTAGTAATTCGTCTAAGGCTGATGGTCGTGAGTCGGCTAGTTGATGCGTAGAGTCTTCGCTATCGTCCTATCTCTTCCTCAGAGCAGTTTCAGTAGTTTGCAGATATTCGTCACAATATCTCAGAACTACTCTCTTCAAGTTGTTAGTCTCCCTCTCAATGGCTCCTTCAGCACTATGTAGATATTCGTCACAATATCTCTCAGTGGCGACGTCTAAGCGTCAAAGAGTGTTAGGGTAAGCAATCAGTCCGAACTATTTGAGGACCATCTGACGCTTACAGTATAGGAAAGTTTTTAGTTTGGAGACGACTCGACAAACTAGAGAGAGTGAAAAACTTTAGAGTTTAAAAGTTTATGGTTTGGAGACGTCTCGACAAACCAGGTGATTTAAGTGAGAAAAACTTTAGAGTTTAAAAGTGTATAGTGGGGGATTAGACTTCTAATGCCCACTAGGAAGTTGTTGCTCCAGCGGACAACTCAGCTCGACTGAAGACTCAATGGTGAGAGTCCTTCTTATATACCCCCGGATCCTGGTCCGATTGCATCAGAAAATGTTGTTATTGCATCAGAAAATGTTGGGGATTGCGTCAGAAAATGTTAGGGAATTCCTAGTTTACCGTTAGATCTATTATGCTGTCAATCACTTGTGCTTACGAAAACACAGTGAGTGACAGGAGGAACACCTGGCATTCCTCTAAGTATCCTTACTATAGTGCATTTCTTGGTAGAATGAATGAAAATGTTTTAGGGGATGTCCTAAATGTCACTCATCCACTGGTTTTTTTAAGAAGGAATGTTTAAAGGGAAAATGCTCCTTCAAGGGCCCACACTATATACTACTGTATAGTAGTGTGTGCCTTGGCCTGCTACACTGTGTAGTTGTGAATGACAGATCCATCCACATTCGATCCAACTCAACCCGTGATTCATCATCAGGAATGTTGAGGGTAGGGACTGAATGGAATTATTGGGAATTCCAAGTGGTCATTTGCAAGTGAGACGAAAAGGGGCTGGGAATTACGCTAGTTGTAGTTTCCAGAAAGAGACTTGAGCGTTACCTTTATTTATTGCCCTTCAATCATTCGTGATCCCTTTCTGTCCTTTGCCCTACTCATCTGTCTCTCTAAACTATTCGAGGATGCTTCCTTGTCATCCCTCCTCATTCTTTCTCATTCTCTCATTCGCTCTATTATCTAATGATATATTGCATCTTGAAGTGATGCTGGGCTCTGCCCCTGTGTGTGTGTGAAATTTGCTATATAACTAGTGTTATATTGCAGTGTGGACTGCAGATATATTGGCAGACAACATCAGGACGATAATGAACCGTGCGGATGTGAAATATGCGCTCATGCATAGCGTGCGTTTGTCTGAAGTATCTGCACCTATCGATTACCAATCAGCAAGATGTAGCATTAGAAGTCGATGATTGACGTTCTGAAAGCTGAATGTTGTGCTAGTGCTATCACAACACATCAGTGATAGTATTATTGTGACGTTCTTCTGCGGTACTCATAGTCCACACAGCATGCAGTTATATGAGTCTCTCACAGCATTTAGTAGAGAGAGATGCATCATTCACCTCTGTCAAGCTTCAACTCTCAGAAACAAAGGGAAGGAAAGACGAAGAAGAACGGTGACGGTGAGATAACAATTTTATTTAGACTGCATGGGAATTGGCAGTAAGGGGGGGTGGAATAGGCAGTGAATTACGTCGTAGGGAATAGGCAGTCCTGGTTTTGAGGCAATTGGCAGTGGTCACTTTTTGTATGGAATAGGCAGTTTTTATTTTATTTTGAAAAAAGTTTTGCAAACACAAAAATGAAAATTTGAAACCATAGAGATAGCGTGTATTACATCGAAAGCACCATTGAAAAATTGCAATTATGTAAAATAAGATCAAGTCGTCCATCAAAATTAAATAAATTCCTTGTTGGGCCAAATTCTTAACCGCTTTTTTTTACTGTAAGATATATAAACCTGATTTGTTTTTTGTTGCCAAATCTCCATGATCCATGACTTCCAACTCAAAGTAATAAGCACAACCATTTACTTCAGAATACACTAACTGGACTTTAGCTTTGCAGGTTTTTCCGTGATGATAACAATATTACACTGAAGTAGTAATTGTTAAATCTACAATAGTGGACCTATTGGAATATCTCTTCTTCCAATTATCGGCGATACCTTTCTGCGTTTCCTTTAATGATTCGAACGATTTCATAAACTTCCATTTATTAGTACCAAATTTTTTGTGTGTCCCACTACTACATGCTTGAGATGCCATGTTGCTTTGGAGGGTTGAGAAATGGAACTGAGAAAAAAATACTGTGACAACCTAAAAACTTACTGAACTTTGACATTTATGCAAAAATAAGCAATAGATAATGCAAATCAGGCGATAGAAAAACCAAAGTGTCACAACTGCCAATACACTTAAAAAAAAGATGATTTTTATAAATTTAAATTCGATATTTGCCTACACTGCCTATTCACCTTTATCGGTGATTACTGCCAGCCACTGCTTTATCCCTTTTTAATACTGCCTATTCCCTTTATGCCTTTTATTTATCTAAATCCACATGTTATGTACATACTACGTTCTAATCAGCCGTAGCCAAAAAAATAATGCACAATATATACTATATACTATTGAGCATTAATAGTATAAGGGGAAAGATTCGTGCCCATTATGACCAGTCTACCAAATCAAAATTCAAAATCATCATAGATTACAAATCTAAAATGTATTACAGGATAAGTACCTACATGCTATATCGCACTGCCAAGTCAAATACAGAACAAAATTCCGTTTGACCATTATTGCAAAATTTTACTGGTGACTGGTGACCAGTACATAGTACAAATAATTCACTGACAATGAAAATTCAAAAATAACATAGGTAAGTGTAGGCACCTACGTGAAAATCCCTAACATAAATTATCTCCTTGCTTCCTCTCTGTCATTAGTATTGTTGTTACTTAAATGAAAATGAAAACTATTACCATTTAATACTTTGCAATTGCAATGGCAGATGTACGTGTATTTAAGACGTACCCAGTACAACTAAAGATGCAAGACGCATCAGTCACCATAGCCGACTCAAAGATTGATTCTGAAATTAAAAATAAAATCAAAATGCCATCTATACACTATACACTCCACAGAGGTAGCAACTGCTAACGACAAAGATATGAGAATAGGATTGATCGTATCATACTTTTACTTGTTCAAAAACTCTAACGTCAACGTTCAGCTTTCAGCACACTTAAATTACAACAAAAAGCGTAAGCCCTATAAAGATTCTCTCATTCTTTTTCCCCCTCTTGATTTTGCAACTTATTAAGGACCTGATTGTGTTTTATGCGTGCAGTCAAAATACACAGATACTCTCTATGAATTTCACAATGTCCGTTTATTTACATTTACACAAATATCATGCAAATTTTGCAAATACAGTACAGCTAGTACAAAGACAACATGAGGACCTACCTACCTGCACACACACTATCTCCACTCTACAACTATTAATCTCCTTCAGGCATTTGATTTCAAGACTCAAGTTTCAATCGTCAATTTGATTGTACTTTACTGTAAATTGTAAATATTATTATGATGATTTCTGTACCTACGCAGGTACACATTGCTTACAAAAACTCGAGTTTCAATTTTCAATTTTCCTTCCTTTTCAATTTTCATGCAATGCAGGCCAAATAAATTGACAAATAAATATACTGTACTCCACAATTCCACGTTTTACTTGGGTACAATAAATACAAATACTATGATAATATGTACTCTAGACATTAGGTAAGTACCGGCACCGGTACCGGTCGCGGTACGTTCGAGTGATTTAGGGAAAACTTATAGGATATTTACAGATTGCATCGCATATATATTTCATATGAATAGTAATCAGTTATCTCAGTTTTTACACATACATTTCATTTCGCTCAACTTACTTGCCTTCCTTTTTTCTTTATTGGTTTTTTCTAAATCGAAATGTCACATTTTGTAAACGAAAATTCAAGTGGTCCTTTCTCTGCAATCAGACGAGATGAAAAGCAAAGGAAGCAACGCAAAATGTGGCGCAATCTGTGTTTTTCAAAACATCTGCACAATACATAACTAAATGTTTCTTCTTTCTGTTAATTTAAACCATTCGAATTCTGTTTACGGATTAATCGTCGTCTCCGTCGTCGACGTCGTTTAATTTGTCTTACGATTAGTTTAACAAACATTGAGCATTCTATAATTATCTGTAGGGTTAGGATACAAAGCTCGTTGCATGTACTTTAGTTCAATGAATGTCTCTGTTATATAACTATAGAAACTCCATTCTGCAATTATTCCAATTCGACACAGTGCATACATAATTTGCATTTATTCTTGTTGAGAGTTATATTAAAGTACCTACCTACCTACACATGGAGTAAAACTTGTCGGCGTACGCGAGGTACGCCACGCACACTCTTGAAATTCAAATTCAAATTTGATAGACTCTAATAAAAAAAATAAGACTCAAGAGTGAGTGAGTGAATGATGGAAGAAATGGGTGGGATGGGTATGATAGGATACTAAGAAAAGATTTGATTGTCAAAATAATATGTGAGGAAAGGCACGATTTTTTTTTTATTTATGAAGAACGGTTATTTAAAGGATTTGTCGAGTTTGAGTAAACTCAACTCAACTCAACGACGAGGAAAACGATTGAGAGCTATGTGGCTGTGTTGCACAGTTGTATGCATACATAGGTAGGTATATACATAGTCTGAGCAGATATGTTGACTACACGGACACGGAATTTCATAAGCTTTCCCTCAAAAAAATCGACTCAATACTCAATTTGAATTGAGTGGCATGAAAATGAAACGCAGTAGAGTGTAAATGATGGGTGGACTTTTTATCAGTGTACTTTACATTTTTTACCATCTGGTACATATGTGAAATGTATGGCACTATTATAACATTCCAGGTAAGATATGTGTTCTGTTCTGTTCTGTTCTGTTGTGTCAGTGTCTTCAGTATTTTTTTTACAAGCCATGCATTTTCACATAAACTGAAGAAACAGAGTACAGGTTTGTCAATGCTAATGCTAATGGAAAAATAATTATCTTGCATATTATTATCTCACTTTTTAAATTCTTACTAATCGTAAGTCAAGTGTAGAGAAGATCCATCACCAATTCCAATTATTGCAAAGCATTTTTTTTAAACCGCTGTTTTTTTTATACAAATTTATCGCTATTTTTGTAAAAATACAACAAAAAATGCTTTAGCTGATGGTTAAAAATGTATCAATAGAACCACACCATAATAGTTACCAAAACAGTGCAGTCATTAAAATTGTAGTAAGTACAGATGAAAGCTCGTAACCCCTGCATTACCCACGTACAGGACAGGCAGGAAGCTTCAAAATTGTACGTAGCATGTTCTAACAGTCAGGAGTCAGTACTGTCAATTTAGAAACTAGAGCAAAAGGTTGCGTTTATCTGCATTATGTCAGTTTACTACAAGACACAAGTCATGTTTTGAAAAGCTATTATGAAAAAAGAAGGTGACGGCTAAAGGAGCTCAACGGTCATCTCCGTCTCATCCAGACATGTCTTTTCTTCTGATGTGTGGCATGTATTGCCATAGCGTATAAAAATGTTGAATCAAGGAAAAAAGAAGACGAAGGTGGCGAGAATGATCTCACGTACACGGACGAATTTACAATTTACGGATGTGTTGATTTTTGTTTTGGGTCTCTGGTGCTATACGATGATGGCGAGGAGGTTGATGCGGATGCTGGTATGGTGCTGGTACTGGTACTGGTACTGAGGTTGGGGATGCTCCACTGTTGACTATGAATACAGGCGCAAATTTTACTATCTGTATTGAAACTGAGTAACCGAGTCCGAGTGAGTAGTGAGCGTTACTTACTGTGCTGTGGCTCGATTTTTTTTTCTACATCTTTGCAGAAAATAAAAGATAGACAAAAAAAACTGCATGTGATGTGAGCGTAATAAAATGTCGATTGATACAAACGAGCATGAGGGAGTATAGGGAGTCCATAGAGAGACGAGGACGAAGACGGAGATGAGAAAGAAGAGAAGGATCAAAAGCAGAAGGAACCAAGACCAAGACCAAGAAGCAAGGACTGATGATAATAATAGGTGAGTGTGGGCAGATGTGTACAGTAGATTAATGAATGGAACGACTCAGGCGATGAATAACGGGTTACATATGGAAGAACTTGGGTTACCATACCATCATCATCAAGTTTACTCAACAATCAGTAGCCAAAGGGTAAAGGGAATCTTCCTATTTCCCTCTCAAGACTTCATCCTTCTACACACACTTTTACACTCCCCGCACCTTCCCTTCCCATATGTCTCCTTCCACTATTATTCCTGTAATTTCAATATTAAGCGACAAAATACACCCTACACCTTACGTGTGGACTGCCACATATCCAAATCCATCCCGAATAGTACATACAGTGCAATGAGTGCGTCACCATCACCACCTGAGAGCTTATGTGATTCCACACATTTACACATCTGTTGAGCATAACACTCCATGTACAGTAGGTACTTACTGATATTTTGCTACTAGTAATCCACACTACCGGTCGCCGGTCGTCGGTCAGTGTCCATCACGGTAGGTGTAGTAGATCTATAAGAAATCAGAATGAGCAAATAAAGCTTTTGTCTATATACATTCAGAATTTAATACCGCGCATAATATTATACTATATCAAAATTTGAATTCGCATTCATTTTCATACAATAATCATTCTGAGTCAGATATGGGCTGGGAGGCTACGGAGATGTTTGACTCTTCATCATCACATTGCCATAATCAGAAGCATAATATAGAGGAGCAGTCGTCGTCGTAGTACATAGTCGTCGAATTTCTATATCTTTGTGTCTGGTGAGATGTGCGTCGTGTAGGATGGCATATGGATAAGTACGAGAGAATGATGATGATGAGGAGACGAGTGTGCTGCTCTACCCTTATACTAACAACAAGAACTGAACTGGATTTCAGTAATAAACTTCCATGGCTTTACCTCATAGTAATAATAATAGTAATAATATCATCGTCATCATAGGCTTCCAATTTCAATTCAAATAGGCGGCTCATGGAGCTATAAAAGCAGCTGTGTGCACTGTGTATAATGTAGTGCAACGGAATGCAATGTCAGAAGAGTGTATTTTATGAGGCCCAGTTGGAGACGGACTGGGACTGTTACTTGGGAAAGTCAAGATTTTTGGCTGCTTGCGGCTGAAATACGAGTTCATGTCAAATCCGTTCAATCCCACTATCCATCTTGATCTTGTGTATATGGCACTCTTATTTCTAGGGTAGTTTTCATATTATTCTTTTTATCCTTCAAATCAGCGCGGATTATTATATTTTACAATTTTTTGTTTGAAGGAGATGGAAATTCACAACTATCAGGAAGGATGATATAGCTGTTGTATGTGTGGGATTTTTGAGATATGTAAAAGTGTTTTGAGAAAACATGCAGAATTTGGAGCTATGGTTGAACTTATTATTTTATTGAATTATTTCATTTCATATATATTTCAGCCTGGAGATAATTAACTTTGCAAGTTTATATAGTAAATAAAATCTGTTTGGGAACACCAGTGATCTAGTTTAAATTGTATAGCATGCAAAATCACAGTTCCGGTTTCTATGCTCAGACTCACAATCAGTAAGGGACTGTATAGACAGTAGACAGGCCGGGAGCTTGTATAAAAAAGCTCGTTTTCTTATAGCCGTACTCCAAGAAAGTAAAGTTGGTACTCATAATGGTGCTTGGGCTATAGGTGATCGTGCTGATCATAAATCCCCGTTCACTTACCTAATTAATAAGGGTAAGTTAATAGCTGACCGTCATTCATGGGAAACTTGTTGTAATTTTCATTCTATCTGTAATTCTAATTCTTATACCTACATACCTGTATGTATGCATGCATCTTGGTAGTCATATATTCCATGTAATAAAACAATAATTGTAATATGTATAATGCTAATATAGTCATAGTAGATGCATAGCTAATGTCTACTGTTCACATTTATAACCATCTTTCTATGGCCACAAATTTACGTACGAGAATATCAGTATGTTTTCCCCATGAAGCCCCCATTGCATTGTACAAGAAATTAGAGTCAAAATGTAAAGAAATTCTTTCAGGCAGAGTGCTATACAGACGAGCTTTCACGCACTTAACTCCAATGTCCTGTTTTGTAAACAAAATTTAAATTCAGAATAATTAAGACATGGTTTTCTATTTGCTGATTTCCATACGTTTTGAACAGCTAAATCCATATCCATCTCGAATGCTTTGCATTAGGAAGAGAGAGAGAGAGAAACAAAATTGGAAGGAGAGTCTCTGCATATATTTTGGAGACTATTCACTTTAGATTTAGAAAATCGCCACCGTGAGGAGATAATAAGCAAATAATAAACAAAAGCAGATTTCTATGCAATATACATAGGAGGACAAATATCTGTAAAACAAGGGGTATGTAGCACATATAGTACTTCATCAGTGTATAGACTTGAGACTTCAGGGAGACCATACATAAGTACCTACCTATGTGTAAAGCAACGGAAAATAACTTGTTAAATAATGGTGTTGACTCCTATATTGACTCAACGAACACGTCGAATTCGACTTCGACTTCGACAAGAACGGTCATCATGTCGAGACGGAGACAGAAAAAGACGAGAGTGTGACTTTAACTTTCGGAAATTAAACATTCGTCAATATGAGTTTTTTTTTCATCCTTATCATTATCTTTCTAGTGTGAGTACGAATGAGGAATGAGAGACTGACAAGCGTCAGGAGTGGTGTCTGTTTGTCCGTACGCATCTGTACTGTGCACCCTGTGTATAGAAAACTGCTCCTGTACATAAATGGTAAGTGCCTACATATAAATTCATACATTTGACATGACTCGTATGTTAGAATGTGAAGTTTGACCCAACTATTTAAAAAGATACAAAGAAGCACAACCAACTTCAGGGGTGACAATTATTAATGACCTCACATTATTGTGCCTCTCCCCATCTGAGGATGATGAACATACCAACACCAACCATGTTCACTATGTGTATGAGTATATTATTAACAATATTACAATTACAGTCCCACCAGCACCAACAAAAACGATTAATTCAACCACTGAATAAGACTGAACAATATATAAAATAAACAATGTGTAAATAACTATTCAACTAATTACTGTACTCACTCATTTTTATTGAATTATAAATCAAACTCAAGCTCAAAGGGACCCGCGCGTGTTTCCAAGAGCTAACACTACATACTCACCCAAGCTTTGTATTAAAAAAACAGCGTTGAGTGATACAAACAATAATAATAATTTCTATTCGAACTTGAATTAAAATTCAAATTCAAAAAGACGTTTTCATTCCCAAAGCTAAAAAAAACGAGAAAGAATTCAAATAATTCCAAGCGTTTACTTTATCACAGGGAGAAAGACACGTGTAGAGTGGTCGCCCATGTCTATACATCCGTAAGATTGTCAGGGAGTGAAATGAATATAAAAAAAAGTAGTCATTGATAAATGCTAAATACTATTGTACGTATACGTGTATGAACATGAACAATACAGTATAGTCAGACTATATAGGGGAGGTAGGTATATTATTATTATGTTGTTGGGCTTTCAGTCCGCGGACGAACAGACAACATACTGTTAGAATTATCCCCATGGAACAGTTACCAATTTAGAACAGGTAAGTTGGCCGCGCATGCGCCCCGTCTATCTTAAACCAGCATACAAAACCAACCATTGCAGCATCTCTATTATTTCGCTATCTCCTTGGTTAAAACCCGCAACTCATAAAACCATTTTCTATACTGTATAAAAATCCCACCTTAAATAATTTCCCGCAAAAGAAAATGTAAATTCGGCTGTTGTAACAAGGAGATAGCGAAATAATAGAGATGCTGCAATGGTTAGTTTTGTATGCTGGTGTAAAATGGACGGGGCGCATGCGCGGCCAACTTACCTGTTCTAAATTGGTAACTGTTCCACGGGGATAATTCTAACAGTACAGAGTGTGAACAACTTTGAAGCTTTAGCTTTACTGGACTTGCAATTAGACAAGAGATTCTTCTGCATTGTTCATTGGACAGGACACTTATGATATCAGCGTCAAAGCCAGTACCAGCGCCAGGTCCTGGTCATTTTCATACGTAGACACTAGTCACCCATCATTATGTATCTGTTCTGTACACACAGAGAGATACGAGGAGGCAAGACATTGCATTGTAGTTTGTAATGTGAGTGTTAACTGTCTGCAAAAAAAACATTCTTCCGTCCATCTCACATCCCTTCCTACAGAATACAGACTACAGACCCATTAACACGCTTTCCTTCGTATCCTAGGGCGAGAGTTCCATAAGAAGAATACAAAGGGCTTCAAACTTGAAGATGAATTTAAATTTGTAAACAGACTGTTGATGCTCTTTCCGCGACGTGAAGACTTTGACTTGGACTTCATTTTCATTCAGATACACATGATACATCAGACACACATATCATCGCACATTACATATCCCCCTAACACACAGAAGCTTCCATCATATTTTTCTGCCAACTGTCTATTCTTAATAGTAGGAGTAATTACCTAGTCAAAATTCTAACTGGTTTTCTTTTTCTCCATCTATCAATTATCTGCTACTATTAATGCAATCAGTTTTAACTTGTTTACTTTACAATGTAAATATATAATGTATTACAAATTGTAAATAGTGAATAATGGAATTTGAGATTCGTGCGTGAAGATCAAAAATTTTGATAGGACGTTTCCAAGCATCCTCCTCAAGAAGATGTGAATGTGCCTACTGAAATTAGTACTATGGATACATCGCTGGACTGACAGCGAATAACGTACAGACCTACGCTAGATTTGGAAGTTTGCAATTTAGAAATGTGTAATATTTATTTTACATGTATTTTGAATAGGTCCATATTATTGTAAGATTACTACGGTTACCACATTTACAAAAATATTGTCACTCCCGAATTCATATGATTGCACATAATAATTATTGTAGCCGCAAACAAACTGAAGCAACAGAAGGCCTTCAGGATGAACTGGCGACTGTTGATTTGTGATCAGTCAGTGCTATAACGGTTCTGTATCCATATTTATTATTTCCGCCACTGAGTGTGCTTAAATCACTGGAGCAAAGCGGAAATGACATACCGGCATAAATAAATTCCATTTATTCCAGTTCATGTGATTATGTTTAAAACCCTATTAGCAGTAGAGAGAAAAAATATAAATTTAGAAAGGCTTGATTTTTTCTCCTATTTTTAAGTGAAAACAACATTTTAGCATTATGTACTTTAAATGTTAATGTAGGTAAATGAAAATACCTGAATAGCACAGAAAAATAGTAATAATTATTGCGTTTATCTAATTGCCTGATCTGTGTTTTACGACACATGTAAAATCACGTCCGCACCCTTAATCCTTACCAATTATCCTAATAAAAGTTTTGTAGGTTTAGCTTTTGTAAGTATGTACGTGCTAGGATTTGGGCGATCGTCACTAGGCAGCATGGTTGTTTATGCTAAATCACGATTTACATGCGTCATTTAAATTATTTTAATTGGGGAGAAATCCCCTGCTAATTGATGGAACATGATAAACTACTATAAGCGACTGCGTGCACTAAACTTCGCCCACATTTTTTTTACTGCCCTTACGATTAAGACTAGGATCTCTGTGGAATTTGGGAATATTTTCGTTTTCTTAAATGCGCATCAAATGGCAAAAAATTATAGGAGGAGATGGAAATTGCGGGGTTAAAAATGTCGTCAAAAGACATTCTCACTTTAGCTTTTACTTTGATTTCCTCATTTTTTTTGTGTAATTGAATATATTATGCACAAGCAAAGAGAGACATGCTACTGAGCATATTTCTTGCGCAAGCGGCTGCCGAAACCGAATAAGCCTAACTCTTGTTTATGGTGCCATCAAAATGATACACAAGTACAATACAAAAGTAACTTAAACTTATGTACCAAAGCTTTAGTAGAAACTACTGCACAAAGCAGCCAGAATTTCTGGGAAAAAATTAAATACGAATACTGATGGGAGGGATATTTTATATGTTTTTCGGCCACGACAAAACGAAGAAGATTCAAAATGGACCGTTATGACAAGGCATTTTTGACGTTATTCCATGCTTTATATAAAGCAAAATAATTGAATTAGTACATCTGCAGCTTTACATTTGAAATTTGACATTTATGATTCATCTCTAACATTGAATTTTTATTTGGTAATAATGTTTATTCAATACAAATAATATCTGCATTTCACGGAAAATATATTATCAGGAATGCACCTTTTTTATTATCTTTTTTGTTTATCAGTATCCTGCTTTAGGTAAGATTGTTTGTACACACACAAACTTACGGCAACCCAAGTTGCTGTAAAACAGAGTCGTTAAAGCTACAAGAGTTTGAAACTAAACAAAAATGCTGTTGTCGTTGGCTGTCGTAGAGTTGACACGACATTCATTATACATGCTCACAAAAGTGAATTCTGAAGAAAAAACGAACAAAGATTGAATTAGTGTGTGTGTGTGTAGGAGTGGGATGGCCATAGAACTGTCATATAAACACACACAATATGTTGGTATTGGTCTCGTTCTAATGACAAATGCGACGCTGAATTTACACTCACAATGAAAATCGGTCGTGCTTGCCTTGAACAGCAATCAGTAATCCTCAATATAATTACCCATTTACATCTAAGAACTTGAAGAATTTCCTCTTATGTAACTTGTAATTCCATTATTGCTTTTCTTCAATCGACCATTGTTTTCTATTATTACAGCATTAAGTACAGAGTACAGGTGAGTACTAACTAATCGTAAGAGTAACAAGAATCAAGCGAATAGTCCCAGTGAGTAACATACAGCAAAATAGCAGTTATAATATACATAAGAGGATACGAGAAAAAAAAATCTAAACCAACGCGCAACGGTGCGATGCGACCCTACACAATTACAGTATAGCTATATACATACTTGTCTACAATCTACATTTAATGAGCAAGGGCGAGATCACAATAATCACAATTTACACAGTTTGCTGGTGTAGACAATCAGAGAGGGAATTCAATAAATTAGTCACACAAAGTAGAGCAAGGCGGGAAGGAAATTGTATAGTATGGTGTCTACACACATAATTTGTCGTAGGTGTTAATTTCTACTTCTACAATTATACATGACTTTAAACACATAGTTTCTCCAATGAATAATACATTAGATAATCCCAAGTACAACCCAAATCATTATAAATTACAATGCTATAAAATTATATTCAGCATTTTTATTATCATATTATTATTATTTTCAGTTCAGTGAAGAGTTGTTCCGTGTACAAAGTAGACTGCTGTGCAGGACTACAGCCTACTGATATATGAACGGAAAGGGATTTGTAAATTTCTAATTTGTTCCTTCTCCGTTACAAATCGCTTTCTTGTTAATAGTAAATAGTAAAATAGGGATTAGAGAAATTGATATATATTAGAAATTTTCTTTAACTTTAGTTTGAATATTGTAAGTACTCTTACCACGAATTAGTTGAATTACCTTATTCTATAATTACATTGATATGGACGGAGTAACAAACCAGTACAAAATTCTGCCAGAATCGGAAGCACCTTTTAAACTAGGTTTGATGCCACAGTGTAATAATATGTATGATGCTACAGTTTACAGTAAAAATTGTTTCCATGCTTTTTACAAATCACAATCATCACAAAGCTGGTCATAACAAATTGTATTTACAATAAATATAGCCCAAAGTAGTCACGACTACCATCATCGTATCAAAGTCGCTCCAATCCAAAATGCTAATTGCTCAGTGACTTTTATCGTTTATTTCCCTACACCACCACCTGTCACTCAAACTTAACCGTGTACAGATCAGTAATAGTAATAACAATGGAATCTACGACGCTCTCTGGTAGTTGGTCTTGGTCTGGCTGCCTTGCTCTAAAGGGACTACTACTATATAGACTTATGACAGATGCAGATTGTATCTGGAAATTTGCACGAAAAGAAAAAATGCACAGGTATTAGCACCACTACTAGATTTACACTAATTCTATTTATTATTGTAATCAAAAAAGTCTTGAAACATTTCAAATTCCTGCATCATGTACTCCCGCTCGCTCCCAAAAGCAAACCTTGTGGGTAGAAAAATGTAATATTACCCTTCCATGCAGCTGCAGATGCAGAGGCAATAATCTCATAATATAAATCTATGAAAGAATGAGCTAAAAATAGAATAGCGTTAGGGGAATTTTGCATTGTTGGATTAGTTTGTTAACTTTGTTTGTCACCATATACTCATATACATATAATACACACTACATAAACATACGGTACGGTTCTGGTCAGCATTTCAAATATACATATAAATAAGTCATAGAATATTCATGCATATTACAGGAAACATCAGACATGGTCACGGTGGACATTTGGACCATTTAAGTCCAAGTGTCGTACGTTGAATTTTAATGTCTCTGCGTGACTCTGATACCAAACTGAAGCTATATAATTTTTACCGCTAATACAAAATTACACAAACAATAATTACAATAACAGCTAGATATTTGACTGTACTATGAATAAAATAAACATCAATTCTAAAACCCTACAGCTTTTATTGATGTGGTGCAAAAGCACAGGGTAATTTTTTGTGTGACTTTGCTCGCTTTAATTTAATTTTGTACAATAACCTACCTACCGTAAAGCTTCTAATAACTCACGGGTCCCTAATAACTCCCAGGGCCCTCTAATAACTTCCGGGCTCGTTAACATTGAATAAAATGGAATGAAATTTGTTTTTTATACTCTAGTTTCTAATAACTCCCGGGTCTAAAGCAAAGTTTGACGTAATTCTCCCCTTGAGTTATTAGAAGCTTTACGGTAGATTAAAATGTTGGAAAAATGTATATTTCCATGGCTCGAATATGGGAGTCATCTACCAATTAAATACCAGCAAATTACAATTATGCACTATCTATTGCTCATACACGCTGACAGTTTTTCTGGTTTTTCACCTTGATTAACTAATGATTACATCCCAAAATAAGGACATGATAAAAATTACTACTAATGCTTTTAATTAACTCATTTACATGCTCACAATTCCTCATAGTTTGATCGTAATCATTAATTCTTAACAATAATTACAATGTGCAAAGTGTCAGTGTAAAGTGCACTGCAAATTACAAAATATAATCTTCGCTCTTCACGAAAGCCCAAAAAGTTCCTTTCGTCTGCAATATTTCAAGATTCAAGAAAACAACAGAAGTTAGAAAGATTACATTATTTTTGGCAATGACCTAAATGTGAATTTTGTGACGAGTGAGAGTCAAAAGTCTATATGCACGGTAATTAGAAATTATAGTCACAGTCAACGTCTAACAAAATCGTAGGACAAAAATGAACTCTGGCTAAAAGATCACATTAATTTTGCTTTACATCGTATGATTACCTCAAAATCAGATTGGTTATATTTAAAAATGTCAAAATTAATTTTGTTAGCTAGGGCAGCAAATACGTAAGTATACAAGGGGATAGATTTTCAAAGTACAGCAGGAGGCCGCCATCTCTAATAGTTCATTTGTCATCCGTAATAATTTATATACCAGTCATTATTTCAAGAAATTAAATATTAAGAACCAATGAGCTTAATTTGTTATATTTCCACACTTTAAATACACCTTCGTAAATTCCCCAAGGATTTGCAATTTGTTTAATCGTGCCAACAGTTTAAATCACACCCATCATCTACTGATCTCTCTCTCTCCTCTCTTTCTCTCTCGAAAGAATATCATTAATGACAGACCATTCCCTTTAATTGATCTATTTTAGTTGCACAACAGTAAAAGTATATCTCGATCGTCGATTAGATTCCTGATGATCAAAAGACGAATTTAAAATGTATCACACCTTGCGATGAGTCTTATTTCGTAATAGTAATAATACCTGATTCTTCGTTCTTCGTGCCTGCATCTCTATTCTTACTCATATATTGATCGTCGATACCGATAGATTTTCAGTTTTTCATTTAATTTGATCAGAGCTGTCATGAATGTCGATTATTCATCGATCCTACTCCATGCCAGTCCATAGAATTTCGGAAGAGAACACAAGAACTCATTACATCCATGTAAATGATTCGTGCTAATTTGAAGTCAACGTCACTTTATTTGTACGTTGAGTACATACCTACATACACTCATTGTAATTTGTAAGTAGTAATGGAATGATACGAAATTCGAGTACAATGTCACAGTACCCTACTAATTACAAATAAAATGCGCCATGCAAAATTCAATTGGGCCACCACATACTAATAATAATGCTAACTTACATTACAATTGAGCCATTAAAAAGAGCACAATGACAGTAGAATGAAAACTAAATCGGTTTAAAATCCATTTAAAAATCTCTCACTGAGTTCCTTTACAACAACAAACTATTAAATTTAACACGGTGTACATTTTCATCTTCTAACTTACGACCGACCAGCAACTATAGCTCCATCAAATTATGCATTATCATAATAACCACTTATAAGTTCTCACTGATCATCCTGTTTCCATTCAAAACTCAAAAAGCAAATCTGAACATCTGCAGAGAGATCCAACCACCAACCGCATGCTGTACATACCTAAATAAAAACAGACAGATATTAATATTACATTTCCTTTTTCAAGCAACTTGAAACTCCTGACACTGAAATCCTAAACCCCTAAGCAGAAGAAGGAAGAGTGTAGTCCATGACTTATGGAAGGAGGTTAGTCTGTCAGTTGTATCAAATCTGTCTACATAAATATTAGATGAACTCCACACCTTGTAATATAATAATAACAAAAAATATAAATATAATATGAACACTTTCCTGTGTAGACAGATTGTAAACCCAGAGACAGGGTCAACGTTCAGTCGCAATAATTATTAGAATACGATTATCAGTATCAGAACTTTAACTACTATACGACTACAGTCAACATTCACTATCTATCCAGGAGTGAATACTAGAAATAATTACAGCAGGCAATATGTTTGTGTATCACTGTATCACCATCATGCATACACAAGAATAAAATAAATAATATTTACATTCTCTGTCCCTTGTTGGTTATAAGAAAAAAAGGTCGTGGTAACGTCAGCGGTTAAAGGAAAGTCTCACCAAACAATACGAGGCTATACACAATACAAATACAAGAGAAACATTGAAACATGGGAGATCATGGAGATGCGGACGACGACGAGACGAGAGAGAGAGACAAGATGGAACTGAAAAGAAAACCAAACCAAAGGCATTAAGTATCATTACTATTCATTGACTCATGCCGACATTGAGCCTAGGAGCAGATCATCTTCATTCACAAATCTAAACAGTATCATACACAACAATACAGACAGTACAGTTCACAAATCATACTCACTCGTAGGGTAGAATTTACTCCCATGGCTTTGTGGCACAGATGCAGATATCACAATATTATATTCTCCACACAAGACAACAATGAGAAAGTAACAAAATAAATACAATAATTGCCATTTTTCTCAGGTACTTACATCCACATGGATTACATATCTATATGAAGCAATACAATTTTGTTCACTTGACATTCCATATACTTACCATTTCCTACACCAACCAACAACACAATACATGTGACATGACATACCAACGCTAACTATCAACCAACCCACACTTTTACCTTTATCTGACAAATTATTACTATCTTGTTGCTAATACACTATTACGGCTAAGGAGCCTTTGTAAGTTAATTATATGAATCTGAATCAAAATAATCATTCTACATGATTTGATCAGATCAACTGCGAATCGCGAACTCAACAATTCCAATAATTAACTTCAACTTTTAGCCGCACTACTGAATGAACGTACATCCAATAAGCAGACAAGAAGCACCGCACCAGGGATAATGATTGACGACTCAAAACTTAAGCTTAAAAACTGCAAAGCAAATTTCTTCAGTAGTATCTTTTCCGAGTATCTTCAGTAATTCAGTAATTTGCTTTGTAATATTAATGCAGCTTCGAATTTTCCCACCTCGCCGCGTCACCAGTCACCAACTATTGCAAACCATGCAATATTTTAATAAATATCTAGTTCAAAAGTGAAGACATTAATATCTTTCGACATGCGCCATTAATAATTAAACATACACTAATATTAGTAACAACTATAAATACCTTCAAATAACCCACATATAGTGTGTCAGTTCATTCTAAGCTATCTTTATTATTTGTCGTTCGGATGTTACAGCCCCACGGACAGATGATGATCCAAATCATTATTGATACAGAGGATTTAATAAAATCATAATGACGGTCCTCAGTCCTCCATACACATATTGAGAAGGCAATAGAGCGGTTGATGTAATTGCGAGTCTTGCATCGATCATCCTTGTTTAGCTCCATATAATAATTCCTATTAAACTGAGATCATGATCGAGACTGAACATTTGCAAACATTTCACAGCGAGGATTCGAACTAGGCAACAACAGATTCATTTAACCAATGCCATCAACGCCAACTTAGAATCTGCATATCGTACACCATAAAAGTGAAACGAAGTAGACCTTTTCTTGAAAGTGTTTTCGTTACCCAGTCTTAAAAGTATTGGAATGCCGAATGTGCCGAATGACATGCTGCTGGCTGCTGCTGCAACAGACAAAACTTACATAGCTATTAACATAACAACATTTTACTCTTTGCTAAAGGGTTGTTCGGTTGTTGGTTTGATTAATATTGGGATGTGTGCGAATTCAGAGCAGATTCAATTCCTATTGTTACTTGACGAGATGGGCGAGAACATATGTTTCAACTACAGTCAGTCAGGGGACTAAACAACAATCATCAGATATAATCACAGTATTTAAATGTGAACATATTTACTTACACAGCGTTCCCCCGATGGTGTGTGCTGATCTTCAAAATGTTATCACTCCCAAAGCGATTTATCACAAATCGTATTTTCGCATTCCTTTTATGCATTACTTACACATAGGATTTCGATTGCCATTTCCCATCACCTTACCAGTTACCAGCAGATCACACACTATTACAATAATTATACACAGGTAGGTATGTGCAGCTATCCCCAACCATAGCCCATATAGGTATATGCAATCCCGACGGCAAACAAGCTTCAGTTTCTATATAATATTAAAACTCACTAATGCTAATACTGTAATACCTTTTATTATGATTGTCTTTTGTACATTGTTGTAGTCTGGTGGCCGTACTTGCATACTTGGAACAAGACTTTGTTGAAGTTATACAGATACTGCTGACTGCTGAATAAGATTACCTGTATTTGTGGCGATACATAGTACATCATGCATCTGGGTTACAAGCAAGCTATAAAACGTGGTTTTTTGAGAGCTGAGGTGAGACAAGGAGACAAAGCACGTAGTGGATTTTAAGGCAGGGCTCCATCTTCGAATCGAATCTGACTCGGCATCTGAATACCAACTAACTACAACTTACTACATGTGCAATTCAAAAAATGTGGATCAAATGCGACAAGTGAAATTAGAATTAGAGAGTAAAAGCGCAATAGTAATTCAAACAAGGAGAGTCCATAAGTAAGAGTATAAGTATGCAGAGATCAATCAATAGTGTTGATCGTAATTATAATGTGTGGTTGTATAGTTCGCGGTAGACAACACGTAACTACATACTTGAGCGCGTATCAGTTTTAATCTGCAGAATCCTCTCGCTTCTGAATATAAAATAAAATTTGCTTTATTTTATTTTTCTTATATACGACTTCAATTTGCTGTAGACTATGCAATTAAAATAATTATTACAAGCTATTAGACTGCCCCATGTTGAAAAGTTGAAGGAGCTTTAATAATGTATAATGTATAATAAATACATGTAAATTCAAGTAAATTGGAAATAATTTCATTTTTATTTTACTACGTGTAAAATAATATATATTACATACTTATTACTGTTCCTCTCTTTTTATTTTTTTCCCACATGTCCTTCCTTCCTCGTAAGTAGTATAAAAGTAAAACCAATACTGACTGACATTTCATCTTCTAACAAAATATAATAATTTACTATTTATTCTAGAAACCAACCACCACCACTCATGTTACATGGCACATCATCATAGTAGAACTCCATGGAGTTTTCGCTTCTTTAGTTTGGTATCTGTATACATATGTAGCTAGCTATACCATTCTTACATTACAACCTTCTGCGAGCAACATATCGTTTAAACAGAGCACGTACAAAGGCAAAGGTGAAGACACAAATTATTATTGTACTCTCATCAGTATTAGACCTTGATTTCACTAGAAAAGTTAACCATTGTTAGCCTTAAGAAACTCGCTTTTAGACTTAACAATGGTTAACTCTGAAAGCGTGTTTCTTAAGGCTAACAATTGTTAACTTTTCTAGTGAAATCAAGGTCTTAGACACGTTAAGCATGTGGCAAGTTGGAAAAAATATTTGGGATGAGTTTTATTGTAAAAAGGAGCCGAACCATTCTCAGATCTCGATGAAACCGCTGCAGCAGGAGTGACTGCATACCTACTACTCAAAAATTCAAAAACTTAAAACCTCATAAATTAATGGATTCCGCTAATTAGAAAATTAAAGAATTAATTGTCTGAATTGATTTAAATTCTAATAAAAATGTGGAGCACGGAATTCTAACAACAATCTCAAAAATCTCCACTCTCTCACAGAGAGTGCGCGATGGAAGCGTAAAGTAAACAGTCAAAACAGGACAAAAGTCAGGATCATGACGAACCTTTTTTCGAAACCTGATCAAAACGGAGAGCTTTCATTTTTTATGTGTGAGAGACTCTACACGGAATCCCTGAAAATCTTCATATGGTAACTTTGAGCTCATAATATTTATGTTCTAAGCGTGACCAGTTCCCATTTCTCATGTAAGTCAGTGTCAACTAAAAATCGAGTTCAATTTGAATTTACAAGCTCCAACCAACCAAATAGACCATCACTAACACCAGCCCAGCCCTATGAATGTAGCTGTTTCCTTTAGCTGCTGTTGCAGAGCCTCGAATCGTAAAGTTGTACTTGTAATCGAATACCAGAAGTAGAGCTGTTGGAACCCTCCGTCCATCTCGATGCTTCAATATTTGAATCATTCAATCTTAATCATATGTACAGCTCTGTATAAAAATGACAAGTTTTACATAAGTATAACATTATATATTCTAGAAATACATGAAGTATATTATAATATTATATAGTAGTCGCAATAAGCTTAAGCAAGTTAAGGTTGGTTTATCATTTATCTATACGTATTTTTACATCATTGGAAAAGTCTCAAGTTTTTGTTTACGTGTATTACACTATTACACTGTACACTATAGTGATAGTAACTATTGATACTGATATAGGTAAAAATGTGCATTGGTATACTTCCGACTCTGACATTAATATCTACGAGAGTTTATTCAAGTGACACACATAAATAAGTCAAAGCCTCTCAAACTTTATTTAATAATCCATGTGGTAATATATCATACAATCGGAATTCCCGTAACAAAATTATTACTTCTCACACAATCCAACTTACTATAATATTTATGCAAAAAAACAAGGGCTAAAGCCCTTGTTTTATGGCAGCCTTAACATCGAAATTAAGCATTTTGAAGTTGCCGCCAAATTTTAGCTTCAATTTACATGTTTTAAATTAAAAGAAGCAATTAAGCAATTATCAACTTCTGTAATACAAATACAATCAAAAATTCAAAATTCCAATTTTTGAATTTCCCGCTAATACATTTAATATAGCGTTAACTCAAGATTTCGACCGGTCAGTCAATAAAGGAACCCTAAAGTGATATATATTTGGAAAGCTAACAATTAGGCAAAGATAATGAACATGGTGTGGAAGCACGATCGTTATTAGTTTTTAAATAGTTTTTAAATAACATAATGGCAAATTAAAAAAAGTTAACGCATTGTGTCGAGTGATATATCATTGGAAAGCTCTTCAAAAATAAGCAGACACCATTTTTTTTGTTTTTTGATTGTGACCCATACAACACATTTTTGGCGGCAATTAAAAATTAAATGACCGTTATTTTGAAAACGTTTTGTTATAATGGAGGCTCGTTCCGTTATTTGAATTCTACTGGTGATTAGCTTTCCAATGATATATGGCTTGCTAAAATTGGTCCAGTATTGAAAGATTTTCAAAATTCCCGTAAATTATGTAGATAGGTAGGAATACAAAGTAGATCTAACAATAAGTAAAATCTTACCTTTACTTTATAATCTCGTCCTCAGTTTAGTTTTTTTTAAATATATATACAACTGACAATAATACGACGGCTCGTCCTGAGCTTAAGAAAATGCGTATGTAATTAAGAATGACTCAAGAAATTTATCAAAATCAAGTTAGATTAGATTGTTGGAAGTTTGGAAGTAGAATGTTTAGTTTTAGTTTTAAAAGGTGAGCCCCTTGTTTTGTTCTCGTTTTCTTCATCATGACTAATTGGACACCTTCACACCTTACGTCTTCCAAATTCCACTGCTATCCAAGCGCCGAAGCCAAAAGCCAATGTCAACTCGGGGAATGATAATGGTAATGAATTACAAAAGTTTTTAACATTAATAATGCATTAAGGATTCTACTTCGCTACTTCCATCCCATGCTCGTTGCTCCCTCACACACATGCAAAACTTGATCTTCCAAATAACTACTTTTGCTCCATTCATACTGTATTGTTGTTATTTGTTCCTTGGGTGTTGACGCTGTTGACGCTATAAAAAAATATGGGTAAAAAAATGAAAATAATGGAATACTTACTTAACTAAAACTTCTGGTTTGGGAGTTTGCGTATCTTACAGCATGGTTTGTGTCTATTCTGTTTGTATTTTGTATTTGATAGAATATTATGTGAAACTTTGGCTGTGTTGTGTTGCATGTTGAGAATGTTGAGCATTGGACTTCTTACGCTCTCTGTCAGCTCCGCTTCATTAAAGCTATATAGTGACATTTAATACATTTGTGACAACTACCCAGGTAACTTCCTTCCATATACTAATTCCAACCAACAAAGCAACACTATCAACTGTCAGACCTTGTCAAACCAGGTGCAGATTTGACTACTAAAACTGTCGTTTCAATTTTTAAATGTACGTACCTATCTGACTGAATAGCTGAACGTATAATAAACGTATAAATACATATGTATTTTATGTATACTGCATACAGTTTTTTTTATTTAAAAAATAAGCATGGAAAAGTATAAAAATTAACTTTGTAAGATGAAATTCATGGAAATCACTTATACATATGTATAGGTATTATAGTAAAATATTACTTGTGTAATAAATTCAAATCTAAGGAACAACTCTGGCGTGTCTTCATTACATTATATGGATTTTTATGACTGTATCCATTGCTACATTATAGCTCCAACATTTAAAGTATTCCACTATTACAGTAGGTACCTACATTGTATTTTTATTCTACTGCGACAAGTTTACAAACTGCCAATAAGCATATATGTTAGTGCAAGTGAACTTGTAAAAAATATAGGACTGTGTAGATATTATAGAATTAGCATAAAGCATTAAAATAATAATATGAAGAAAAAAAGAGATCCTCAAACATTCCTACAATAGTTATATGGATATCTGTGGAAGTCAAAAGGTTTTTTTCCTTTCCTTTTTTCCCTGTTTGTGTTGAATAAAAAGGACCCTTTCAATTTAAAATTAATAAATGTCAGTTTTGGGGTTTGGTGGAAGTAAAAATCACAGTCAGCTCATTAACTCTAGCTTGAGAAAAAAAGTTGTTGGGTTGTGGCGTGGTAAAAAAAAAAGTACAAATAGATGAAAAAGTAATGTGAATGTGAGAACAAAATCTGTTGGTCCCTTAGCGTTGTAGTTCACAATAAATGCGGGGAGATAGGAAGGAGTCATGTCATGGCCTTGTAAATGTTACATTCTTCGATGTACATCAGGTGTTTCGTCTGTAGCTATGTCTACGTATATCTGCAGAGCACAGCTCAACCGCAGAACATTATTGAGGTGTAAATTTCGCACAAATCTGTAATTCACCACATGCAACGTGTTGCAACAATTTTTTTTCCCCAATATGTACTATATCAAAACTAAAACCAAAGCCAAGTATTAGAAGGAGTGCATATATAATGGGTAAGTATACACCTTGCACTCGTAAATTTTTTTTGCGGCAAACTGATATGCTATAAATAAGTTTAATTTGAAAATTCAGAACAAATATGGAAAATTAGCATGGAAATAAACAAGAAATAAGCAGGCTGCTAATTGTAAATGCAAAATTTTGGTTAGAAACACAAATTAAGGATAATTGTTGGAACTGTAAAACTTGCAAAAAAAGTATTCTATTTACTTGTTATGCGGAATGGTCAACAAAGTACTACCTAGTTTCACCTTTCCAATTTATGATCCTGTTTTGTCGTTTTTGCATAATGTCAGTGTAAGTAAATATATTTGATTACAAATTTAGCCTGACTTCTGAAATCACTTAAGAGAATATGGGGTACAATTTTTAAAATTCAAAGGCTTTGCATCATTTTCAGAATATACTTGATAGGAAATTAAGACTTTTGGCGTTTTGCACAGATTTTAAAAAATTCAAAATTCGAACGTATTATCTTCCCGAACATTTTAAAGTGTAATGACATTTTCAAAATTTTTTAAGTTTTAAATTTCGTACCTCGCAAAAATAAAATAATCCATAGTCCATAGAGTATGTTCAGCTCGTTTTGCAAGTTTTAATATGGAGTAATTTTATCGGCCAGTTTTACTGAACACAATTTTTTTGTTTAAAGTCTAAACATGCTTGCCTACATTCGCTTTTTTCTCGTTTCCGCAACAAAATGGTACAGTATATAAAAGCCTGCGTCTCACTACATATTGCACCTAATTGCATATACTGCACTGTAATGTAATAAGTCACTTTGGTCATTGTCTACTACAAAAAGAAATGGTCCAACTTTGGGTAACGTGAGTAAATTACAAAAATATTATTCATGCGTTAAGTACATACATATATTATGTACATTTACTCCTTTAATTTGTCCTGTTCCCAAAAACTGGCGAGTGTCCGACTCCAAATTCACACCCACAAGCACGGCCTGACAAAATTGATGGACACTAGGGCATAGGGCAGTATATACAAAAGTCCAATTCAGTCAGAGTAATTCATTCATCAACTGACCGTATGGAAGATGATATGAAAATGAAATGAAAGATTAGAATCGCATATATATTTGTAAGTAATCGTAGAAATATATATATGTAGGCAGGTAAGGTAAGGTATAGGTATATGTTTTTCCGCTCACGTTACCCTCGTAATCATAACAACACGTCGAGTGGATGTTGAACTTTACCTACATTCTGACACACATAGACAGAGTACGCAAATAAATAATCACAATCAAGCTCAACCAGAGAAAATGTAAAGAATACGAATAAAGAGTAAAAAAAATACCAAGGTGTTTTCCTCAAAGGCTCCAAGTTCCTTCTCTACACGTTTGCGTTGTAAGTAGATAGAACATTTGTAATAATCCCAGTGCATTTTGAGACGTGTATATACTCACCACCGCAAAAGTCCATATTGTAAATAAATGCAGCATGCAGCAGCATGGGGTGAATGGTAATGTCAATAAAATAAAAGTATCTACTACACATACCCAAGTATGTACATCTGTATATGGGTCAGAAATACAGGAACATCATAATCATAATTCCATATCTACCATAATTTGTGATAGTAAACCACACCATCATCATAATGATGGATACTTTGTACTTTTTTTAGTGAGGCACATACATTTAGTTTCGAGGGATATATACAGAAACAGAATACAGATACAGGAAAGGTGCTTACTCATACATCGACATCCACACTCAAACTTATATGCATTTAGTAGCTTTTGACTTTTATAATACTGAAGTCATGCCTACGTACCGAGTGCATTCAAGTGCAATGGTCAGATATATGTCTATATGCCCATGTACACGTTGGATCTACAATTGGATTTTACTATATCACCAAAGCGCCCTTTAAAAATTACTTTAAGAATTTATGACATCAATTCTGAGTAGTAATCAAAATCAAAGAGCACAACATACTGACATTGGTTGTGCTCAGAGAACTATATAAGATAAAACCACTGCAAAAGCTGCCCCTGATGCCGATAGAGCACTACAGTATTTATGTATGTGCATAAGTAAATGTGGACTGTGGACTAAAGTTGAAATTAAAGTGCAATGAGAAATGAAATAAAATCATTATCATACAAAATGGTTTTGAGACCGCAATAATGCGCTCAAGTATAATATATTATTAGTACCAATTCCACTTGCTAATTAAATTCAAAGCATGCACGCATCTATCTACAGATATCTTCTACTTAATCGTAAGCCTCAATTTTGTGTGTGGATTTTATGGCAGTATTCTATAGCATAGGCTTATTGTGAATTATGAGCTAACGTAGGTAAGTAAAGTAACCTATCTGAAGAGAAGCAAAACCAAGAACGTTGGAAAAGTAGGTGTACCTACCTACCGACGTAGGTAAGTACATTTGTTTATTATAATAAGAGTAGTATCATAATCATAATCGAGTATAAAATCGTGTTGGAATTGGAATGAGCAGTAGCTCATCAACATCATATTAATCTTTTTCCAACCATCAGACAAATCAAAAGGATCACGTTTATTCTACACGTAATTACATAGGCACTCTTTACAATTAAAACTACAATCTATAATTCAGAGATTCTGACTACCGACACCGACAACGACTATACTACTCACTACTACGGAGACCGACATCTTGCGCATTTCTTGAAGGAATTTATAGTGAGCAATTATTGAGATAATTAACAATTACACTAGTACGATGTTGCATGTACTCATCAGTTTTGTATTATTACATTCTGTGTAATTTATTGGCTGATCATGATGGCTGCGTAGCTCATCCTTATTTTCATTTTTCAGCTTACTGCATAATATTTGCATATATTTAAATTAAGTACCAAGTTATTAGAATCCGCAGCTAAAATGACGTTGAAGTTCTTTTTATTATACTTCATTTTCTTCTTCGTCGTATCCTCATAATAAAAGTGTATGAATAGCTATAAAGTTTATTGGATTTGTATTGGTGGTATTTAAATTATTACAACCATTTAACGGATCTCATAAATTTATATTAATGGTAATTTTTCAATCTCTCTGGTTCCTTCTTGTATTATTCATCATAATAATATTTTAACGTTAATAAATCATAGTTAATAAACGTTTAACGTTTAAGTTTCTCCTGTATTTGTATTAAAGAGCTTTTAGAGATAGCTACTGCACAAATCATTAAATATACATAAATTTATGATTAATATTTACCTCAAAGTTTCAACAAAATACTACTAATTTAAACGGACTTCTTCGTCTTCCCTTTCTTCTTGCTAAATCTTAAACAATTAGAAATCCTAAAAAATGTTTCAAATTTTGTTTTTATGGAATATTTTTAATTTTTACAATGAACCTATACCGCATTTCCTATAATAGTAGACCCGTCTACTAGTCAAATTGCGACCTCCCAGACACTTCCATAACAGGCCCGTCTATTATTATGGGAAATACGGTATAAAAAGTTTCCTAAATAGTTCAGATTTTGGAATAAAAATAAGTGTCCCAGTTTTTGTTTTATAATGCATAATTTTCCTCATTCCACAAAATTATGGCTAAATGGTCATAACTTTAATGCAATTTTTCATGGCCTTGGATTCTTAATTCTCACAAAAATAATGCCCATCTCCTATTGTATAATCGTTTACATCTTAAAAAATAAAATCATTTTGTCTCTTACCTGGCCTGCAACTATTATAATTATCTTCACAATCAAAACTGAGGAAATTTAACGAGCACAGGAGAGACATAATGGGTAGAATTGTAGAAATATAAATGGAATTAGAACTTATAATAGCTCACCATTCTGTAAAACTAACAAGCCCAAACGTCAAACTACGTAACATAATAATATTGGCCAAGATATTGTTAATATAATTCGAGTTGTTTCATTTTTGGATTTAAATTCATTTGATCTTGCTTAATATGCGTAGTAAGTGCGTATAGAATTTGGACAAAACTTACGGCATTTTCCCATTTTCTTTCCCAAAAAAAGCACCTTGGGCACACGATTTATATAACTAATTTCATTGGATCCTTTAGTGTTGTTGTTGTTGTTATTGTTATGAACTATTTTGACATTGTCTGAACACTCGCTACAAAAGATAGACTGTTGTGTCTTGAGTAGGTAAATGGGGCAGTTGAATTAAGTTAAATAATCTTGAGTCTCATCCAATTATTATTTTCCAAATTAAAAAATAAAATTCAAATATTCAAATCTCTCATCATCGTGAGTAACATGAACTAAAAAATGAGGCTCTTTATATTAAAATGTATTATATTTTGAATTCAACAAAAATACAAAATGAAAATATAGGTAAGTACAATTCAATTCTTTCAAAGGGCATAGAAAATGTAAGCATAAAAGCCCACATTAAAATACAATGTTTAATTTCTTTTTGACTGATATGATTCTCATGAGCGGAATAAAGTAGATATTCACGAACGTGGAATTTGTATAAAGTCAAGATTCTTATAGTTGCTGAATTAATTTTACTATAACCAAAAGCATTATCAAAAAGGTAATGGCGGTTTCAACAACAGAATTATTTTTTATTTTTGAGCTACATACAGCTATACGAACCTTCGTACCCTATGATTACATACTCAGGCTACGGCCCACCATATGCATACGCAGTACAAAAACATCCACGCAGTCCATATAGTGATCTTGATCTTACACCAAAAAATCCAGACTAATTGCAATTATGAATGGGGGAGATACGTGAGCTTCTACGATATAACTATTAACTATATACACATAGCAGTCATATATCAATGGGCAATATGCTCACACTAGGTGTACCACTACTGACGAACTAAAGTGAATGTAAAAAGTAAAACAGCAAATATAAGAAAAAAAGAATCAGAGTGACCAAGTCCAAGTCCAAATAAACTTAGAGCAAAAAAAGACACTCTGTTTACAATATGGCAGGAGCCTTTACCTTCACTATACTTAAGTGCGTACATAAGTATTTTTGTTAAGTACCTATAGCTAGTGCCGTCGTCCACCGCTTTTCACATAATTGCTCATATTATTCAGATTTAGCTGATTCTCTAGCTCTATTATTATCCGCATAAGCCGCCACACAACACTATCGGCGTCCCTATCGGTATCGGTCGGCCGAGTTATTTTATTATACACACAGAAAAAGGTATTTACAAACAAGGTCTGCGTCGTTCTTCATCGCATCCGCGTGTAGCCCTGGCCATAAAGGCATACTCATAATTTGTAGTCCGAAGCCATATAGTAAAGTATATAGGGAGGACCATGCATGAGGATCATCATCAACTTGTACTCACACTACTCACATGAATTCATACAAAAACGAATATTGAGATTAAGATTGAGGAAAAAATAATTCTGATGATGATTAGTCGTGCAAGTTAAATTCAGTGCGAACTTTTTATGAAGATACTATTAAGATATATTATGGCTCTTGCTTCCGCATAAAGATATAAGCCAAGTACCTACCTACCTATACCAGACCAGACCAGAGTATTTAAGTAATACAAATATAAAATGCGAACAATACTGAGGAACGCACTGTGAGATTAGCAATGGTCGTTGGTTGGGGTTTGACGTTGGACTTGGTCTCTTCCCTTTTGCGATGGTCAACAGAAACCTAGTTAGTTGGAGGCGACCATCACAATTGTCAATGGAAAGTAGCTCATTCAATCTCTTGTTCCCAGACTTATACTCTTCTTATGAATGACCATTATATTACCATTACTATTCCTTCCTTCACTCCATTCAAATTAGGTACATACTTTCCTTATATTTTCCATAACATACATACACACACATAGACAGTCTCACACACACCACACAATAAAAAAAAGCGTAGTACATGATTTTATATATTGTAATGACTATTACTCTATACGGTAATTGTAGAAGTATTGGTATATAGTAATAGTTTATCTCAAAATCCTGCATGTAGTGCAGACACACATTACCCTTCTATAATTTCCATTCCATCCCAAACTAAAAGATTCTACACATAACAATATAGTAATAATAATAAAATTACAAGTCCTACGGTCGGCAGTCGTCGGCGTCGGCATCATCATCATTGGCCTCATAGCATCCGCGACGTTCACGCCACACGTAAATAACAAGTTACTCACAAGTAGTGTGTGTCGTCTATGTTCTGTCTGCACTGTGTGTGTGTATACAGATTAAAAGGTAAAATGCAGAGTGCAATAAGTAACCAAATAGTGTGTACACAAGACACACACAGAGCACACTGCCACAAGCCATAAAAGATAAAAAACGACAAATTATACGCAATTCACAAGTCATACATCATAGATTATATTTATAATGTTTTCAAGATCCTTTTTGACTTTGACAGGGGAGTAATACAAAGAGTGCGAATGGGGAAACGCATCCATGGGGATGATGGCGATTTCATCTTCATCCATGCATATGGGCGGCAAATTTTTCTTTATAAAAGTTATCATTATTATCATCATATTGCTTGAGCTAGAGTAGCTTATGCATATATTATGTGCACAACCGCTCCGAATTATCCGTAGAACTGACAGCATGTATCCGTATATTAACTGATGGTGTGAGGATTTAAGCCTGTTTTATTTCTATGTCTCTCATATGGTAGGTACAGGTACTTTATTTTTTCCGCCTTAGTTCCTTGCATTCCAAATCTTTTACATACATTCTAATAAAAACTACCTTGTATACGCTACGTCCACATGTACTATACTATTATTGTTTTTATGCAAAAACTATACTATAGTGTGTAACTATTAGGAGACTGCTAGTATTTTGGTTTCAATACCTCCTTTTCTCGATTTTTTTCTTTGACTTTTTCTCAACGTTAGGTTAGTATGCGGCATGTGGAATGGCAATGGGCAATGGGTGATGTGGAGTGGAGCTGCGACTGCGACTCGTTTTCCTGACTTGCCAAACAACAACATCCCTATACTACTATTACTATACGACAAGTAACAAGTAAATATGTACATGAGCCACAAAATTATATTATTTGTAATGGAGTTGGAGTAAAGCCCTGTTTAAAGATGGAAGTACGAGCCCGTAAATGCAGGGCTACAATGCAATGCAACAAAATGCCGTGTTTAACTACTATGGGACTGCACTCGAGTGCAGTCCCACTCTCAGTAATTATATTAATATTACATTACATCTCTCTTCATACGTAAACACAAGTTTTAATAATTATATATATTTACTCAATTTATTTCTAAGCCTCTGTAGACACAAGCACAATAAGTAGTGTGATATGCAATCAAAAGTAAACACGTTGTATTCAAACTGGTACTGGTAGCAGTCGCAGTAGGATACATCCATTTTTTAAATCGAACTAGAAAACATGAGTGAAACCAATTATTGTTAGATATTGTATTACCTATATAGGAATAGACAAAGTACCGAGTACGCGTGGCTTTAATCTGTGTAAAATTACAGAATTGTAATTATTTTTAAAGGAGAGAGAGGCAAGGGCGTAGCTGAAGTGAAATTTCGGGGGTTGCCCGTCACCAAAAAATTACCTTATATACCACTTCCCCCCCCCCCCAATTTTATAAGCCGTAATTTATTTATATCTAAAATTTACACATTTCTTGCACCTTGAAGCTACCTTTGTGATTGCTATGTTGTTAATTTATTCGCCATGTGGAGAAACAATGAACATATTTAGTATTAATTCAAAAATTTCGGGGGTTGCCCGGGCACCCGGGCAACCCCCCCAGCAACGCCCTTGGAGAGAGGGCATGATAAATTACCCTTTTTATTTCTATATTTTGTAAATACATGTCAGGAAAATAAGTATTAGTTTAAAATTAGAATTAGAACTCATTACTTTTTGACACAAGCGGATCAGGTCGTATGTACAGGGAAGTACAAAAAACTAATATATGTATATGACTCCATATGGTTTAAGGCTCTGTTTGTATTTATGAGCCCCACACAGCTCGCTTCTCTCCGTCTGTAATTTGTAGTAATTCCGTATCGTTCTATAAATTATAGTTGGTTGAACGTAGAGCGCATTATTACTTGTGTGTCCATGAATGACCAAGGGGCTTTCTGCAGATCGGCATTTAAAGGGATTAAAACCTACATATATACATACAGGAACTAGAACATACGACTACCATGTACAAGGTGAAGTAATTACATTACACACGGACCTAATAAATTAATCCAGTCTCCAACTGCAACGGGGAGTTGTAATCCTTCAATGAGCCCCACACGTTCAGTTCAGCTAGAGCTAGCAGCCCAGTGCCGTACTCTCTCAGTAGTCACTAAATGGCAGTTAAAACCTTTTATTCCCATGTTTGCTAAATCCAAATCCAAATCCAAGTTTTAATCAATTAAAAGTTATAAAATGCTACTGTATTGAAGTGGATGTGAGTGATGTTCAATTAGCCAGACCAGGTACCTACATAGGTAGGTAGGTATATAGGTACTTTTGAAACGGTATTGCAAAGCGTGGAGCCGTGTAGGAGCAATAACAATAACGTACCCGTACGGCGTATGGTCTCAGTTCAAGAGTAATTACCTACATATTTTGTCGGGAGGCCGCGGTTCGAATTAGAATTCGATGCAGTAGTGGATTGTGGGTGGGATAAGGAAAGTACAGTAAATTAATAACATTTAAGCGAAACAAAAAAAAATACAACAACAACAAAAAAACCTGACTTTGCCTATGTTTGCAATGTACCTACTATGTAATTCAATGACAGTACTAAGAACGAGAACGATAGCGATAACTTGCACTGCCCAGCTTCTGAGCTTGTCAAAAGGGAAACAAATCCTAAGGAATCTAAAGGCATAGACATTATGCTTCATTTCTGATACAAAAAGTAATACAACAACCACCACCACCGCCAACAATATTAGGTAGGTATATAGGAACGTATAACAACAAAAACGGCCGTGCGACCGTAACCACATAAAATGAAATAAAATATAAACTGCATGACAAGTGCAGTCAGCAGTACAACTACAAATGCATCCATCTCCATCAGAGATGAGCCTCATACTCGATACCGATACTTTGTCCCATCACCGTCCTACAATATACACAAAGAAACACACGTAGGTACCTAAATATCTATAGTAATATTATATACTTTCATACTTTTATTGTTGCAATGGAAATGGAATTTATTCAACTGACTAGCGAGTGTACAGATTAGATCTACTGAAGAATAGACACAGATATATCTGTGTATATCATCAACAACAAGGAGACACGTCCCACAAGACACAAGTTTAGTGTAAGTAATAGTAATAACAACATAAGCATGAGAGAGGGGAAAAAAATCATATCTGTATTCAGTATAGTGCTCCAATGCAATGGGATGGAGTTGTAGACACGGACAGACAGGTGAGTAGGTAAAACTCGTCCATTGACCTACTCATCTTTATCACGAGCTTTTGATTACCTTATTATGAATTGTACAACGTAAATCAAAATATGCATACATATATATATACAGGGACGTGTTGTATGAGTATCTGTAAAGAGCGTTCGCTTTTTGAAAGAGAAAGATTTTTTTTTATTTGTTATAATCCTCTCCCTTGCTTTTGCTTATAATCGTGAATTTGACGATTGGGATTATTAGCTTGGACGATCATGGAATAATCATTACTCTATTCAAGATACAATGGCTCCAAATGAAATGATTAAAGAATGGCATAAAAGGTGGACTATATCAGCCTCAGTAAAATGGGCAGTGACAGTGTTTTACTCCTACATACAATCAATGCCATATGTAACCTATACCGGCACCGGTATCGGCATCGGCAAAAACGCCTATATACGCTTATTGGGATTGACATATTGTATAGTATATCAATACATCTTTACAGATAAAAAATACGATTATTTAGAATTATATTTCCTTATGTACAAACAGGGATTGGATTCAGTCATTATTGATCTGGTAAAGTAATTTGAGAGAAATTACTCTTTTTCTTACTAATATAATTTAACATAAGATATGGCCATATCTTTTCAAATGTGTATTGGAATTGGAGGTAGACCCCTGCGTGGCGATGTCCAAGCGTTTCATTTCAAGAATTCAGCTAAGGACTTAACTAGAGATAATATATAATATTGACTTTGAATTTTATTTTCCTTTCCCCATGGCTTACTTTGAATGTGTGTTTTAAAAAATGTGTTTTCTTCATGTGCCGAAAATATGTGACATATTTAATTTTTTTGTAATAATTTATTCCGTCCGGCTGAATTTATGAAGACATCAGTATCAATATACATATACATACTGTATAACTAGGATTTGAACAACCTGTACGTGTGTCACACATATTTATGCCATCCGCATCCATTCAAAGGGAAAGACAAGTAGACAAACCTCAATACTCAATAAAAAGACAGAGAACTTTATGTATTATTGATTGTACGACTGCGACCGCACACTAATACGTTTGACTATTTAATAAATGAAGCCAAAGTGACCATTAGGGAATTAAGGTAAGGTACATTTCGTGATGCTGACGTATTTATTTTATGTGGAAGTTAAAATACACTACAAGAAAAATAACTTTGGTAAGTCATAGAATAATCTTAAGGCAAGGCGACTATGTCACACAACGACAGCATTATTTTTGATTGATTTTGCTTTTTCGGTTTTGTGGATGGGCCGGTTCAAGGTGGAGGCAAATGGGAAAAATCGTTTTTTTTCTCCTATTATTGATCCATGTGTTTGTGTTTGCTGATTGACGTGCTGATTAGTTATTTGTTTCCATAGAAGTGCTCAGCAAAGTTAAACGCTGACGCTGTGTCATGTGACCAATTTGATTTTATAAAGGGTTGACCTACGTAATAAAATCATTTCAACTATACCAAATAACGAAAACAATTTGAACCACGCAATTTGTTCTAATAGATGTAATAATAATTTTATTGTATTGAGGAGTTCTCTAAATACTTGGCGTTGGTATCCACATATAGTAGATATCATCCCATAGATATACATACACATATGACTTTATTAGTCATCATTTTACACAGTTAAAATATGCAGGTTTTATATTCTAATTTATCGTTGCTTGATAAGTTTTGAAAATTATATAACGTAGAGCAAATGAAAATAATAAAATATCCGTATAATTATTATGATGACAATAATGATATTACACGAAAATAATATATTTATACTCATCGTAATGCTGTGTAGTTACCTTAAGACTGCAATATAAATCAGTTTTTACAATTTGTCTCATTTTCACTTAAAATTTATGTGATCTTCTATTGATTAAGGATGCAACTACTTCAGGCGTATTAAAATATGAAAGCATTCCAAGTTTAGCAATAAAATTTTAAAGCTCTAAAACGCTTCTAGAAGCAACCACCTACATGGACGCACTGACGCATGTTAAAATGCACTGAAAGACGTTATGGCGGTGAAGCACTCCATTATATTGTGGTCACCTAATTACTAATTACTTATGGACTGCAGTATACGTGTACTACAGACTACACTCAAGCTCCTTTAATAAGGAAGGAATGAGAAATCAAAATCAAGATTTGGGAGACAGTGATAGCATAGCGTAAAGATATGACTCAGTCAGGTTGTATTGTGCGTGTATGCATGCTTCTCTATTGGGTTATTTAACATGGGAAAGTTCAATAATCCTAAATATCGAATAGCTGGTCAGATTCCCATAGCGACCAAGTGGTAAACAAATAATACATAGGATTGAAATTCAGAGCAACTCGGTCGGCCCAAAAGGTATATAAGAGGGGACAGGGAAACAGTCTGGGAAGAGAATATATTATACGGAACTCTAAATAAATTTTCTGATTCTCCTGAGTCTGAGCCTGACCAATGTACAAATTTATAGCAAGCGAGGGAAAAATGGCTCAGATTTTCCTAGTTTTCCTCTTTCTAAATCGCTTTCTGCTTTTGAGAACCATCTAAACATATAGACAAACCAACAAAGTACCTAGCTACCCTATTGTTGTCGTGGAGTGAAGTGTGCATATTAAATTACAATTACAATCATAATTTCATTTTTTTTAACGATATTGTGATTTTATTTGTACACTTTTGCTTTGCGGTTTTGGATTCATCATGAGTTCCTCTCTCAAGGAGTGTAAATATTAGTAGTACTTGTGTGTAGTATTAGATACACTGCAACAGGATACATATATCTATACCTATCTTATATCAGATGGGCAATGTGCTGCGATTAGGAATCGCGAGAGTCGGACTCGCTATAAATCAGTGGCGAATCAATAGGCGTAAGCCATATACAATTTCTTTTACGATTTAAAATTAAAATCGAATTTTACTTGCTCATAAGCTATTTTGCATCTAATAATCTAATACATGGTGAAAACTGCTTGTAAATGTACAAAATCCAAATTATGAATGAAAATTAGACTTCATTATGCATGTAGAGAAATAAATAATTAAATGATTACTATGTAATTATTCCCTTGTTTAGGAATACTGAAAAAAACTATTGTAATACTCATTCTTGGACTTCAAGGTGCGGGGAAATCTAATGTAGCTCTTCGTATCTGGAAACGTTAGTTCTTGTGTTGCGTATATAACTTTCACTGTATTTTTTAAAGCTAAATTTCACATATTTTTCAAATATTTTTTATTATTAGTTAAAGCATTAAAACTATAAATGAATTCTTGGTACAGTTAAGAAAACCCTGCCTGATCCAACGTACGTACAAACTAAGGGGTTTAATACGTATGAAATTCGTAAGAAGAATTTAACAATTAGACTACACGATTTAGGAGGTCACCCGTCAGTGAGAGAACTTTGGACACACTACTATGCTGACGTAAAATTATAATCATTCGTTCAAAGTTAATCGATCTTTAAATTAATAAACCTTAATTAATAATATTTTTGTTACTATACCTTTGAAAAAATTTCTACACAGGCACACGGAATAATTTTTGTGGTGGACTCAAGTAAGCCTGATGATTTACCCGAAGCAGGAGAGATTCTCGCTGAGGTTTTACGTGATGACAGGATGCAGAGAAAGCCTGTTCTTGTGTTAGTGACAAGCAAATATATTATTGAAATTATTACTACACAAATTTGTATATCGATATTGGTAGAAATAATCATTTTAATATTAAGCATGACAACAGATATATTATTACGAAATTTTGAATTCAAACCTATTTTCACTCAAACATTCAATATTTAAGTATTTTCAAGGGTGGTGGATAGTATTTTTAAACGCTGCTTCAAAAAGGAAATCACTGATACAGTCTCCATATTGATAACATACTATGCTACTTTTTTGTCTTTAAACTAGAACCAGAACAATCCATCACTGAAGCATGCAATTGTTATAAAGTTATACTGGGATTTTAATCACTGAAATTCAAATATCCCAATTGAATTTTTAAGTTGACACAGCATTACATCTTCAGCAGAACCATTTAAATATTAATGCCGTATTTTGATCTCGTAAGGTCATAAGAAACCTATGGCAATATCTAATATGTACCACAGGCGTAGGTCAATACGTCAATAACGGCATAGTGTGAAAACCACCGTGAGAATTATTCATTTGCCCCCAATAGCTGTATCAATTGAAACATAATAACAATAAATAGTTTCATAATGTATCTTTGTTTGAATTTGTCTATTTTCTCTAGGTTAGCTAATAAGCAAGATGAACCCAATGCTGTTTCTGAAGTAACTTTAACCCGGGGCATGGATTTAGTCATGATCGTGAATTCCGCACGGTGTTTGACTCGTGTCGACATTTGCGCAGCGAACAGTTTAAAGATGGATCAAGGCATTTTCAATGGATTCAAGTAAACATAAATTTACACTATTTAATAATCACTGAATCCAATTTAATATCGCCAGTAAAGCATTGCTTTTTATTCAAGTATTTCACATTTTGTAAAGAAATTTAGTATGTATTTCTCTGCAATGGCTGCAATCATTCAGTAATTTCAATATCAGTATGAGTCAATCAGTCTAATGTATTAAACAGATGGCTTCAAACATACATAGAGACTCAATACTCTGAAATCAACGAAAGAGTTCACCATGACAGTTTAGTTGAACAAGAGAAGGAAAAAGCTCGTTTTAATCTCCGACGCAATGAAGCTAAACGGGTAAGGGAAGAAGCAGCATTAGCAGTTTTGAAAGAGAACAGCAAAGTTCAAGTGGCTAATAAACCAGACGGGAGAGGAAGAAGTAGAGCTGATGATGAAGAAGATGGAATAGATCAAGTACAAATACCAGGTGAGCTCATTGACGAGGCCCGGAACGCTAAAGTCAAGAAACTCGAAGGGGAGAGGCTTTCACCCGAAGGTGCCGCTGATTCAAGTGAAGATTTGAAAAACGTCGATACAATCAATAGCAATGCAAATGCCAATGTGAAAAATGCCAATCAAAGTGATGCTAAAATAGTTACAAGTGAACATCCAAGCCATCCTAGTATTCCAGTAGTCCCTTCTTCAGCAAACACAAATTCCAATTGCAATGGTAACGGTAAATTAAACAATAGTTCACGGAGTCGTATTACTCCCTCCAGTGCAGCCATATCACAATCAAAAACGAAAGATTCAGAAAAAGGAGTTGACAATCCATCTTTTGAACCAAATCAAGACGATAACGAATCCGTTCGTCTTCAAAGACAGCACAGCAATCTCAGTATAACCAAAAGATTCTCAGCATCCAAACTTCCTTTAAGAAATAGTGCGTTTTCAATACGAAGTAATTCTACAGAAACAGATGTTGATGTGAGTAAAGCATTTTTTTTTCTAAATTAAATGTTGACACAATTTATGGTTTTTGAAGCTTTTATGGAAGATCAATGACCGGTAAATCACATTCAACACATGTTATTTATTCACTTAGAATTATTTCATTTTTGCTGGTCAACAGGTTCCTGGTGAAATAATTCTAGTAACAACCAAAGCTGAGGTTCACGAATCTCAGGAAATGTTAGATGATACAAGTTCTTTAAATCCCAATTATAACTATGAAAATAACGACAGGAATATATCGCCAACATTTTCGTACATTTCCGGTCACATTTCCCATCGGACATCTCAAGAAAGCGTTGTTTCAGGGGCGTTGATGGGCTTGGACTCAAAACAAAATTCAGCTACTAAAATGAAGTTAAGATCTAGGTCTTCTAGTGCTTCGAAGGTTAACGAAACGGATCGTAAGTAAAATTATTAAATTGATAACATATTTAGTAACCATTTAAACTTATACTAAATTATAAGCATCTAAAATATTAAAACTTGTAGGAAGGTACTTAAAAATTAAGCTGCATGCTTACGTCATAATATATACTAATGCGTAATACACTAAATGGGAATTTTCAGTGATCCTTAATAATATGTCGAGAGCCTCACCCCATCCAACACCACTTCAGAAGTTACTAAAATCCCGCAATAAAACAGCTCCTATATCAAATGATATTGAAATGACAAATCATGTCTCCAATGGAAATATTTTACCTACAAAGAAAAAAGACATTTTACATTAAACTACAAATTAATTCTTGGTGCATTGAAAATATTTAAACTGGGAAACTTTCTTGGCCCCGAGACAGCGGTGACGAGTGAGACTAGTTTTGTAGTACATTTTTCTCGTGAAAAATAAAGATCCGAAATATTTTGTTACAATTTCATTCACAAATGAAATTCAGGAATGTGTATGTGTCAAATTCATTTTTTTGCGACGGATATTTTCATTTTGAACCGGTAACATCATATCCGAATTTATGCCTGCATCATCCATCAGTCAGCATAATATAGTATTTCCAAGTCGTGAAAGAGGAACATGAACTTTGACATGCTACTTACATGCCTGTATTTAATATTTAGGTATACACTGAAGCCGTATTATAGTGACCTCACTTACTCAGTCAATGCCAATGCCAGTGCACATCACCTCTCAACATTTTGAAACATCTTGACTAGCCAATAGCTATATATACAATCACTGCACAAAAATGCCTCGTGCATGAACCAGTAAACCATCAAAACAATAGGTTGCACTGATCAATCAGATCGGAAAAAATGAGTCTCAAGTAAGTTTACATGAAATGTATTCTTCACACTGAACGTGGTGGTTCGTTAGTTTTAATCTTTTACCTCCTCTTACCTCTTCACTCTAAACTTCAAAGTATAACGATCAATCGGATAACAAAATGCGAAAACATAAGCGCGATAAGCATTAAAAAACTTGATACACTCACAACTTCAAAGTAAGTACACACTACATAATATATATTCGCCAATAATACATACTCAAAAAGGAATTCAAACCTGAATATAACTGATAGTTATAGTCATTGCTCATTGCATTATAGTATTTGTAAGTTAAGTGATATGGAGCAAACTAAAAATATAATATGGAGAAATAGTCACGGGTCAGAGTGGTACTACTACAATAATTTAACAAAAGTTTTAAAAATAAATTCAAACTGTCCATGTCTGTAGATGGTGTGAGAGAAAATATAACTCTTTAACTCTCTCATACGTGTAATCTTCGTCAAAACAATACGTAACCGGGCGAGCTTATCAACACATTTGAGATATATTAGGATAAATATACTCGTAAAAACCTGATGTTCATGAGAATACTCATCTATGGGCATTGTTGATGTTGGATGTCGATGTTGGTAGTACTTCATTCATAGCAGAAAATATAAATTAATTTCAATAGTTTTTATCAAACTAAATCAATGTGTTACCGCTAGAAGCGAAATAATCTGAAACTTCAAACTTCCATTCTGATGATTGCATGTAAACTTTCCGTGTAGTACGCAGTTCGTGTTGCTTATTACACGGAGCAACAGAAGCCACAAATCAAATCAGTGTCACAGTTTAGCCATAAGCTAAAATAGTCAATTTGAGATTAGTGTTTAAACTTGACCATGAGCATCGAACTCGACTGACTCAGTCAGAACTCACTACTGTAGTCAGTTATAGCACAAGAGTAATACCAAACAGTTACTTACTATGCATGTTTGTATAGCAGTCATGCCGCCTACTTTACTACTTTACAAGCAAGATCCAAAAGGAGCCCAAAACTCACAACTCACTACAGTCTCACAGAGTTACAAAAAATTAATTATAGTGAAAAGTTAATCTACCGACACAAAAACCACCCCTTTTGGCTGTCCGAACGTATCCCATTAAAAAAAGTAAATAAATTCATGTTGACTTCATCTAAAACACTAAGAAATCATAAAGTATACCAATGACAAGACGACATTCATAATTACCCAGCACAACACTACACGCACTTAAATTCAAAGATGTTTTATAAAAATAAATCCTGATGAAAATTGAATTGAAATTACTAACCGGCAACCGGTATAAACATTGGAGAATGCGAAAAAAAAATTTTTAACTCAAAATTGCTTTTCATTTTGAAATGTACCGGGCGCGGATTTGTCATCACAAGGCTCCATAAGGGCTCCGTTTGGAAGAAGCTGAAAGAATCACATATGAAAAGCGCATTCCCTGCTCTCTGGTTTTAGTTCGAGTGTCGAGTGTACCATGTTGTTAGGACCGTTACAAATTACAAGAAACACAACAGTAACAGCCGTGACATCCGTGCTTGATTTTTTCTCCTCTTTGATGAAAGATAAAGCATTACAAATCAAAGAAATTATTTATGAGGAAGATTGTCAATCAGTCAAGGGATATTGCCACATAATTTATTATTCTGATTACATTGTGAATTTGAATGGAACACGGACTTGAGTTTGGGACGCAATGCTTTACATTACATCTGTGGAGTAGGTGCACAGATGTAGATAGGGAATTCTTCCTTCTCCTTCTCCTTCTGCCACGTCCGTCTCATCATTGAAATTTATTATGCAAGATAAAGTTCATCCTCACCCAATTAAGCATTGATGTCCAGAGGCAAGCTCAATTGTAATTGTAGTTTCACATCGTGTATTATAATGGAGGTAGGCACCTACCTGCCTACTTGCCAAGGTACTTGTACAGCTACACGAAAAAAAATGTTGTTGACAATCGAATCGAACGGTCCCTCTTGTTTTTATTTTCTTACTCATCCCTCCGCTGTGTGAATGTGGGATGATGAATGTCATTATATTGTGTCGAGCTGGGCAGAAATTATAAACTTACTATAACACACTTGTAATTAAAATCCAAATCTAATTTATCATGCTAATAATAATCACCACCACCTTTTGCAGATGCGGTGCAGTTGTTTAGAATAGAACCGCAGAAGCGAGGACGAGCTCCAACTTTTATAATAATAATTTATAATTAGCTATACTATTTTCTACTGCCCAGTATTCTTGTCCCTTTCTTCCTTACGACATATTCATAATAATTCATTATAGAGACACAATTTTGATTTTAAATTAGTATATACAGACTGAATTTTGATTTTGAATCATCCCCCATTGTATTATGCACTGCTGACGATTGAGATTATAGATGATAGTAGTGCTGTTGATGAGCCTGAACCAGTACAAATCGCGCTATTATGTACGTTAATGTGTTTATATGACCCAAGGCCAAGGCCAAGGAATAAAGGTCAAGGTCAAGGTCATGAAAAATAGGTCGAGGTTAAAAAGAAATCGAAAAATTTTTTTTTTATTGGAACTTAAGAAAATTATTGTCAACATCGTTCAAGGATACACATATGATGATACGGATATTTTAAAATGATAATGGAACATATATAGTCAGTACCGCAAGGTCGAAAAAAAATGAAAATTCAAAAACATATTTTTTATTGCCACTTAGGAAAATGTATCGTTCGAAGATACAGATATTTTAAAAGAACTTATTTTAATTGTAGTCAGTGCCGCTCAAGTAAAAAAACAATTTTTTATTATGGGATAAAAACATTGTATCAGAAAATAAAAGAGGACTAAAAGGAAATGTTTTTAATTACAGTTGCATGCTCAAGTACAAAACCATTTTTTATTACGATTGTCACTTAAGAAAATTTCTCGTCAACATCAGTCAAGGATATAGATATTTTATATTGATTAAAAAATTTTTATCACAGCTTGTACCGATCGCTTTTAAAAATTTTATTATTAGGTATAAGATTGGAAAATAAAAAGGCACTGTATTTTTATTACAGTCAGCGTCGCCACTCAGAGAATTTGTTTTTATTATGGGTAAGCTCAAAAAAGGAAATGTATTTTTATTACAGTTGGTACCGCCACTTAAGTACGATGATACTTGTCGTTCAAGGATAAATATAGGGTTTATTGCAGTCTCTTGTCAGAGAGCCTCGCTCAAAGTATTACAATGGTATTCCCATCAATGTGGAATTCTTGGGTCGTTCGTATTGAGATGACGTGGAAGATAGTAAGAGTGTATGAGTACTTAGGAAAGTCTACCTACCAAAACGTATTTGTAAAGTAAAAGGAATGGTAATGAAGTCACGAGATGTTGTAGCTATCTATATGGGTACTTGACTCGAACCTGAGCCGATACCAATATTGATGTTAAAAATCGATGACACTCGCAAAATCTTCTCATTACGATTTTTTAACTGGTGTAGGAACTTCTCCAATTCTTTTTTTTAAAAAAGTAATTTTCAAATCTCGATATGGATATAATTAAACGGGCAGGTGAACGGTATCAGTTAGATGTTGATAAATTAGTGAGACAGATTCTATATAGGTATTTGCCAGGGGAACATGTTGTGTGTGATCATGCGACTAAAGTACTGCGTAAATGTCATAATACATTTGATCGTGAAGTTGGAAAAGCTAAGTTGGAGTTAGAAGCCCAACTCGAGTTGAAGCTTGATATGACAAACCGAAGCTTCATGAAAGATTTCTACAGCGATTTTCCAGTGACAAATAGTGTGGAAGATGTGACTGTGCCAAAGGCTGTGAAGGAAGATCTGAATAATGCGAAGATGGACGGAGGGGAAGACATTCAATTTGTAGGAGAAGTGCAAGCTGGAAAGGGGGATAAAGAGCCTGAGAAGTTAATCAATAGTAAGTAATTATTATATTTTTATTTCAACAATTGTTTGAATTTTAATTATATGAATTATGAAATTTGCGTTTTTTAAAAACCCTCCAATTGTTTGAATTTTATTTAATTGAAGTGTGTAGTTTTATTTTAATGTGTGTAGTTTTATATGTGTGTGCTATGTATGGGGATTATTAACATTAATTATAATATTTTTCACAGAACCCATACTAAGATCATTGTTGGAAATAGTACCATCTAAAGTGAATAAGAAGGATTCTAAGACTGAAACTGCAGTGAATAGGAACGATTCTAAGGCTGAGACTGCAGTGAATAAGAAGGATTCTAAGGCTGAGACTGTAGTGAATAAGAAGGATTCTAAGGCTGAGACTGCAGTGAATAAGAAGGATTCTAATGCTGAGACTGTAGGGGCTATTGGTAAGTAAAATTATAAATTTTTTGATTGAATTGTTGTGAATTTTCATAATTCAATTTCTAATATTTTTTTGTGAATTTTCATAATTCAATTTCTAATATTTCTTTTTGATTTATCGTAGGTCCAATGGATTCAATGAATGTGAGTCTGAGTGGAATCAATGCTGAGGAGGAGTTGGAACATGGCCAGGTGATAAGTGAAGAATATCTGAACCAGTCATTCGACTTGGCATATTTGAATTCCCCGTTTCACTCTATACCGGCTCTGATGTGTGATATGGTGCCGCAGATGGCGACAGTATCAGAATTGGAGTACTCTCGACGAGCAAAACATTGGCCAACACCAGAGTGGAATTGTTGTACTCTGCTACCACCACAGGAAGTGGTGCCAGTTTTCAAGCCTGATGGTCAAATGGGAGGAGGATGGAGGGGGACAAAAAAAGAAAAAATGAACTTGGCTACGGAAAATGTGATGAAATATCTGAGGGAAAATGTAGTAGCTGAGAAATTGAAAGAAAAAAAGAAGGTGTTTCATCGGCCTCCAGGATTTCATTCGTAAGTACAAATATTAAATTAATTAAATATGTTATTGAATTGTAATGTCCAATTGTTTGAATTTTAATTAAATTTGCGTTTTTTAAAAACATTCCAATTGTTTGAATTATATATTGATTGTATTAAAGGTTGACTGGGGAGCAGTTACCTGGATGTGGGGAAATGAACAATAATGGGGTTCCGGCTCTAGAACCCAACAAACCATTGGTGACATCTCAGAAACCCTGGGACAATTACCATCCACTACAGTTGGCCATGTTAGTCATAATTGATATTTTTAATATGAAATATTTAATGATGGAATTGTTTCTTGTAGAAAATATAATAAATACGAATTTTTATAGGGTGGGACAACAAAAGTATCCGGACATGACGCCTCCGAAGCCCGGAACATCCAAGTGGCAATTGAAAATACCGGATCCACCTCCAAAGCTTGGACCATTCAATTATCAGGGATCAATATCGGTTCAAACTCCAAAGCCTGGACCATCCAAATGGCAGGGACCAATTCCGGCTCCACCACCAGCGCCAATAATAAGAAAAGGGAAAGAGAATGAGAAGCCGATTCTACATTCAACAAAGAAGAAAGACTCGCAAAAGCAAATCAAGATTCCGTCGCCGCCTCATGTTTCAATCGGAGGGAAGAAAAGTGTAAAGAGGGGCAGGATTCAAAATGTCAAGCAAAGTGGTGAAGAAAAGAAGCGAGGTGAATATAGCAGCAGTGATGACGATAAACCACCTACAAAAATAGGTACTGCACCAAATGCACCATTTCGTCCTATTCCTGTAAGACGAACTCTTTTTAGAGATGAAGTTGATATTAAAGGCATGAGGCATGAGGATAAAAATCATAAGGTAGATGCAGTCACTAGTGATGACGAAGAGTCTAGTGATGAGTATGAGGATTATGATGATGATGATGATGATGTTTTTGAAAGCATTGAAAATGATGAATAATTTATTTCAGTATATTCATTTGATATATTTTTAAATACTATTATAAATCCAATTGAATTGTAATGTATTTAAATATAATGAATTTAATAATGAGTATGCATAGAAATAAAATCTTCTTATCTTGATATTAATTGTGTACATACTAAAACAATTATTGCTTTCAAATGTATTTGCTATAACTCATTTAATGCAAATAATTATTTCAAAAAATTTTAAAATTACAATTTAAACAATTAAATACTTTAAGAAATTCACATAATCTGCATCGTGTAAAAAATTTATTTCAAACTTTGAGATCTGAAAAAATTTGAGATATTTGTAAAATTCCAATTGATTATTATTATTCACAGCAATTTATAACTTGACAATTAATAAGAGTAACATTCTGTCTACGAGTAGGTACAATAATTAATAATTAATAAAATTTCGGCGCTTCGCGCCTCATTTTATCGATTTTTTGTAGTTCAAAATTTTTTTTAAATTTTTTTTCATTTTTTTGCTATTTTGGTGATAAATCACATTTAGTTGTACCTACTTGTAGATGTAAATATAGTATACATAATATTTTTATTTTAAAAATAGTTGTTACTATATTTACACATGAGTAGTAGTGTAACCATTGTGTATACAGTAAAATAAAAAAAGAGATAGAGTATTTTTCAAAATAATGAGAGATAAAGTGAAAGTGAGTATTGAATATCACTCATATTAATTTCATATTTGGTTCTGTAGCTAAAATTACCAACACAAGTGTCAGCTCTAGTGACGAATTAGTTTCTGATGCTGGCGATGAAAGAATTTTTAAGGAGGATGAGCATATAAATGAAAATAATGATGATAGCGATGGAGAAGCTGACGATGAGATGAGTGACAGATATTCTTAACATATACGGAAGCGACAGAGAGAAACGTATAGTGAGGATAACGATGATGGAGAAGCTGACGATGAGATGAGTGAAGGAAATTCACAGTTCAAACGTTCAAGAGAAATTGATACAAGCAGTGAGAGTGGGCAAGAGGAAATCAACGAACAAGTAATACATAATGTAGATGGTATCAATGATGATAGTGATGTTGAATATGTAGATAAAGCTACATTTTTAAATAGACTGTATAGAAAAACAGGACCTGACGAATGGCGGTGTGATCAATGTAGAATTATCTTTAATTACCTACAAGATGTAGATAGACATACCTTAGACTTTCATCCAAAATTAGTAGATAATAACCAGAGCGGCAGTGGAATAGATCCGATGCCATTACCTTATACAACAAAAAAAATATTAGGTGGTTTAGTTGTTACATATGTCCTAAATTTAAAAAACCATATCTTTCAAGAAATAGACTCATTATTTATGTGTTCAAAATCACAATTAGAATCTGCAATAAGGGAACAACTAAAATTATTTAAGCATTTAAAATTACATATTGATATTAAATGTAGTTTTAGAAAGTATGAACATGAGAAAATTTTTCGTAATTGGATAAAATCATTCACATTTACTATCATAAATGAGAATGATATTGATTTTACATTGGGAAAGATATTATTAAAATTAAATGACACTTTGCATAAGTATCAACAAGATGGATCAGGTTTAGTTTTAGACCAAATAACAGCATTAAGAATGGATATGTATAAATATAGTCCACTAAAAGGAGGAACCTATATGCCGTTAGAAGGATTGTTGCAGGAACGAAATAAACGTACTCACTGTATTGTTAATATTGATAATAGTCAAGTACAGGTAGATGCAGACAGAGAGGCAAATTTGCCTAATATTTGTGACGATGATATAAATAGTTGTTTTAAATGGTCAATTTGTGCTGCGTTGTATGGCTCTAAAAATCCTACAATGAAAATGTTAAGAGCAAGTTTATCAGGTAAAGGTAAAAATGCTAAGCTCAACTTTAATAATTTAAAATTTCCATTGACTATTAACCAAGTCAGTATCTTTGAAAATAATAATACGAAAATAGGTATAAATGTATTTAGATATGATGATGATAATGAAATAGAATTAAAACGTTTTTTCCCTAATCCATTGGACTTTGAGCAAATGCAAAAAATAGAAACGCTAGCACCTCAGCAACAAGATGAGGACCTTCATCAATATCTTATAAGATTAGTAGGAGAGCTTGATATTGACATTACTCCAGACAAGTACAAAGAAGGTAAATACATGTACAAGGCATTGAATAGATTTATAAGAGGTAATACGACAACTATGTATTTATCTCGTAACACAAAAACCTCTGTGAATCATATAAATCTTTTAATTATTGATAATAATTTTACTGAGCACTTTGTATGGCTTAAAGATATAGGTTCTTTCTTAGGATGTGACCATTATAAACCTAGACTTTGCTTTCATTGTTTGCAATCATTTAATTCTGACGGAACACTAGAAAAACATGTAAAAATGTGTGGAGCTTTGGGAATGCAGACTACACATTTTCCATTGGGTGATAAGCCTCTCAAGTTTGAAGCCTATTCAAATATGATAGAGGCACCGTATCGTTTTTACGCAGATCTGGAATCTAGAATAGTTCCAATACCTGATGCAAATGCTGACACCACAAAAAGAATTCCAGATTCTCAATACTTCATGCATCGAAAAGATACTGTTGGTGGGGCAACAGAGTTCACGCATATGCATGTAGTATGTGGATACTCTTTCACTGTTCTTGATAATGTTAATAAAGTTGTAGGTCGTGAAGTCTACCATGCAACTGACGATTCTGAGGATGTTATTGATAAATTTCTAGGTAGGCTCATACGAGATCATTCATACTTTATGAGTGTTATAGAAGAGCAACAGGAAAAGGCAAAGGATTTAATGTATAACAGACGAGATTGGCAGCTAGGAGACCAATGTTACTTTTGTGACAAAGAACTACCTGACCCCATTATTCATAAAGCTATAGTAAAACCAACAGAAGAAGAAATAGATATGACTCCAGTAGCGCATCATGATCATTTTTCTTTAGAATTCAAAGGCATGGCATGTAGAAGTTGTAATATTAAAGCTCGGTATACTAATTTTATCCCTGTTATCATGCATAATTTTTCCGGATACGATAGCCATCCAATATTGAAAGGACTAAATCATCCGATGATTGAGGATATTAATATCATCCCACTTTCTTCAGAAAAGTTTATTTCCATTATGATAAATGGTGGACAATTAAGATTCATTGACAGTCTAAGATTTTTAAATACTTCATTAGATAAACTAGCTAGTATGCTTCAGCAGGATGATGAAACAAAGTTTACAACTACAAATTCTGTATTTCGTAAAGATTATCCAAATGTGAGTGATGAAGATATGAAACTATTGTATAGAAAAGGTTTTTTTCCTTATAATTCTGTTAAAACATGTAAGGATTTAGAAAGGACAGACATCCCTGGCAAGTCAGAATTTTACTCAGACTTGACAGAATCCCATATTACAGATGAAAATTATGAGCATGTCAAGCAGGTATGGGAGAAGTTTGGAATACAAAACCTGGGACAATATTTAGATTTTTATAATATGTTGGATACATGTATTTTAGCTGATGTTTTTGAGAATTTTCGTAAAATGTATCTGAAAGAATTTAAGCTAGATCCTGCAAAGTACCTTTCTCTTCCTGGTATTGCTTGGGACTCAGCATTAAAAACTAGTAAAGTAGAGTTGGATTACATAACAGATCCTGACATGCATTTATTTCTAGAATCAGGATTACGTGGTGGGTATGCAGGTGCCGGTTCTCTTCGATACGCAAAATCAAATAATAAATTTTGTCCTGATTATGATACATCAAAGCCTGATTCTTTTATAATGTACCTTGACGCAAATGCATTATATGCTGGAGCATTATGTAATAATTTACCAATTAGTGATTTTCAATGGGAAGGAACTCAAGACAAAAATGGTTTATGGAGTGGATTAGAGAAATGGCAACATGAAAAATACATTTTAGACTTGAAAAAAGATAATACACATGGACATTTCATAGAGTGTGATTTAAGTATACCTGAAAATCGTAAAGAATTTTTAAGTGAATTTCCACCAGCACCAGTTAAAAGATCAGTAGAAAAATCTGAAATGTCATGTTTTCAAAATCATTTACAGGGTGAGATGGATATTGATGATAGCAGTTTAAAATCCAAAAAACTAATTTTAGACTTAAACCCAAAGAAAAATTATGTTATACATTATGTCACTCTTCAACAGTATTTAAAGTTAGGAATGAAACTTGATAAAGTTCATAGAGTTTTAACATTTGTTCAGGGTCCATGGTTAAAAACATATATTGATCATTGCACTGGGAAGCGAAAGCAGGCTACCACACTTGTTGAAAAAGATTTCTGGAAACTTAATGGTAATGCAGCTTTTGGTAAGAGTATGGAGCAAAAACGTGATAGACAAAATATGAATGTAATAACTGAAAATAATATTGAACAGACTAAATGGATTGTAGTCAATAGATTTGAAAAAATTATAAAAAAATCAAATTTATCTAATGTCATTGTAATAGATGAAAATACAGTTATACTAGTTATGAAAAGGTCAAGAGTTTATTTGGATAAGCCCTTATATACAGGTGTGGCATGTTTGCATTTGAGTAAAAAAGTAATGTATAAGTTTTTTTATGGATTTTTAGTTAAGCATTATATTGTATTTCTTTTAGGTACTGACACTGATAGTTTGATAGTTTTACTGATGAAAAAGAACTGTCCAAGATTTAATTTTTATGATGATATGTTGAAATATCAAACAAAATTTGATTTATCGGATTATCCTACTACAGGACCGTTTGCGTATTTACAATCTGATTTAAATAAAAAGGTTGTAAACAAGTTCAAGGATGAGACATGTTTGTCAGGTCCGATTTCAGAAGTTGTATTTTTAAAGGCCAAGGCTTATGCTTACAAAACAGTTACTGGATTTGAAGATCGACGTGCAAAAGGAATTCCAAAATTTTATGTAAAGCATAAGCAAACATTTGAAAACTATAAGTCAGCTATCGATAGTACTCTCACAACTACTGTAGAGACTACAAAAATTGGAACACATCGACATCAGTTATACACATGTAAAACTACTAAGAAAGGTATTCATCAGTTTGATAATAAAAGGTTCTTGTTAGATAAATATTATAGTTTACCATATGCACATCCTATGATTGCTAAAATTAATAGTAAAAAGAATGATGATTGTTTAAATGGTGAATGTAAAAGTTCTTGTATCAGAAAATGTCGCGACCAAGTCTCAACAGACTATGATGATATGTATTTGGTATAAAAATTAAGTATGTGTAAAAATAAGTTTGTAAATAATGTAAATATGTATAAATACAAATAAAAAATTACAATTGCAATCAGTTGTGTTTTTACTTTCATGATGGCATCATTGGATTATGATTACACTTTAAAATCACCATTCAATATGGTAATAAGTGGACCAACGCAAGCAGGAAAAACAGAACTAACTAAGCAGATTATTGAAAGACGTGATGAAATAATATTTCCGCATATAAAACATATTGTATATTGTTATGGAGGTGGAGAAAATCTGGGAATAAAATTACAAAAGGATCTACCATCTGAAGTTACTCTGCATAAAGGATTACCTCAAATACTAGGAGATGAGTTAGGCACACCGTATTTATATGTTTTGGACGATTTAATGCAGGAAATTTCAAAAAAAGGTTCAGATCAACTTTTTACAAGAGGATCTCACCATATAAATTGCAGTTTGATATTTTTAACTCAAAATTTCTTTTATGAAAACTTACGAACAATTACAACAAATCTAAAATACTTGTGCATATTTAAGAATCCATGTGAGACACAGACAATTAATAAAATTGGTATGCGTATGAATTGTAACAAAAAGTGCCATGTGACAGAAGATGCATTTTATCAGTGTATTAATAAACCACATGGTTATATTTTTATTGACATGAGTCAAAATCAGGATGAAAGATATAGATTAAGAGATTGTGTATTTCCAGATAATGGCTGTACAGTTTTTGAGAAATAAATTACAATGTTATTTTTGCTGTAATACTACGTTTCTTAATAAGTTGTTTACGATGTTTTACAACATTAACCACAAATCCAACAAATGTTTCATAAGTCATGTAAATTACATTATTAACATTCTTAATCATAATGTGTCCATTACTACATACCTTACAACTCTTACAAATATATGTATCAAAAGGATTCAAACAACAATAATCTTCATTGCATCCAGTATCGTTTTCTCCAGTATATACACTCGCAGTTCGCGGTCCAAAAAACCAATTTGCTAATGTTTTGATATAGTTTGCATCAAGAGCTCGATCTAGCTTATTTTTACTGACAATTGCATTTGAATACGTAGTTGTCATCTGATTAGTTTCTACAATATAGATTTAAATCAGATTTTGTTTTTTAAGATCTTTCAATGCCATTCCCATACTTTGTACTTTAGAATAAATTTCCAAATAATTTGTATAAATAACATTTCCATTCTGTCTAAGTACTAAATGATCTTTCAAACAATCATTACACTGTAAATCCCAATCAACACCAATATCAACTATGTCACAGTTACCTGATGTCAGAGATGGATTAGCCTTGGCAGCAGAACGTTTCTTGGAGTTTGCTGGTACAGTATCAGCAGAACGTTTTTTAGAGTTAGTTGGTACAGTATTATCAGAACGTTTATTGGAGACTGCTGGTACAGTATCAGAAGAACGTTTCTTCCTGGATGTGATTGGTTTTTTCAAAAACTCTGATGACCTGTCCTCAATACAGTTCTTGTCAGCTGCTGAATCCATGCTAAGAGATTTTGCTAAATCAGGTGTAGGTTTTGCTACCAAAATGTATTTGTGTGTATCCAAAACGTTGAGAATCATATTCCAAGCTCTAGTTTTCTCAACGTTGTAGTCAATCTTTCTAAATATTTGTTGCGTAGATCCTTTCTGTGCAATGTAAAGTTCAAATATCCCTTTACAGTCCCGTCTGAGTAGAACATCAGCCTCAGGAGTTGTAGAAACGATTAGGAAACGTTCTGTTCCCATTTTTTCAAGTAGGTCTGTTACTTTCTTGTATGATGTACCCAAATCAGGAGTCGTTTCCATAACGTTATTAGGTACGTCACAAGATTCCTTCTTGATGATAACGTTGGTCCATCTGTCAATACTTTGAAGGTTGATCGGTTCAAACGGTATTGGCTCATTCCCCGGAGCAGTAGCAGTGGGTTTTTCCCAGTCTCCCATGACGGGCTCCCCCAAGGCAGCGGCGGGCTCCCCCAAGGTGGCGACGGGCTCTCCCAGGGCGGCGGCGGGCTTCCCCAGGGCGGGCTCTCCCAGGGCAGCGGCGGGGTCTCCCAGGGCGGCGGCGGGCTTCCCCAGGGCGGGCTCTCCCAGGGCGGCGGCGGGCTTCCCCAGGGCGGGCTCTCCCAGGGCGGCGTCGGCGGGCGTCTCCAGGGCGGCGGCACTGAGGTCACTCAGGACAGTGTCTGTGAGCTCCCACCCGGTTTTGGCAGGTCTCCACTGGGGAACCATGGCAGGCTCTCCCCAACCGAGTTCTTCCCATTCAAGAACACCCCAAGCAGGATCAAAATTGACTGGGTCACCGAGAGAAGGTTCCTTTATAACTGGCGACGTTGGACTTTGATATTCGATAAGTTCAACTTTAACTTCAGATACTGGACTTGATCGGTACAAGCAGTTTGTATTAAATAAATCCATATTTGTGTTATGAAAATAAAAGTAAGAGAGAGAGATGTTAAATGTTCAACAAAAACTAAAAGACTGGATTTTGTTTCAATGATTCTGAGAGGTTTTATACTCTCAAGTTTATTATGTCATATTTCATCAATACATTCAAGTACATATTAGACAAAAACGTTTTATGTTATTAGGTATTGTAAGAATTTGCATATAGTACTTTAAGTACAGTTACAATAACCCATAGTATACATAAAATCCCCAAGCATAGACCTTTATCCACACGAATTGTTTTGAAAAAAGTTTTTCTGTTCAACTTGTTCAAATCCATAATGATGTTTCGGACAGCAACCAAGGCTATCTGGTATGTCACCACTGCCCATATAACTTCCGCACTCAGGGTCGGCTTCATATGCTCGTCTCCGCTTTATATCTGTAATCAAAGCATAGCAAGCTTCCTCAAGTTCATCCCAATTTTGATGTAAAGGTAGGTATATTCGTCCCATTCTAAAGATGACATCTGGAATTGTTTTGACGTCAAAGTTTACGACCAATTTCTTTCCAGTAGTAGTTGTACGTCTCACCATAATGTAGTTCATCATGATGTTGTTGTACTCAAATGGTGAATGTTCAACGCTGACAATCTCATGAGGCCTTGGTGTAGCAATACTAGAAGAAGATGCAACGTCAATACCATATTCGTCGATTGGCTGTAAAATTGGAATTCCAGACACCTTCCCCCGAGTAGGCGGAAGAGAAATAGAATCCATTTCCGGAGTTGAATTTACCCGGGTGATGATTTTAGCGTCAGCTTCAGATTTCTTCGAAAGATCCATGTCAGATTCTTGTGCTGTAATACAAGTCGATATCAATTTTATTATATTATTTACAAGTCTTATTATTACTACAGCTAGTACCGAAGCCATACTAACTACGTTAATACCTTATGATGAGTTTGAAAGATAATTTCAGTTCCAATTGTCAATTGCTACTGAAAATGTACAGGTTGTGTCGAGCTTTTATACCGTATTGTACAACACGTGTGAGAGCTCACGAGCATAGAATCCTTCTTTCAGCGAAACGTTATTCTTATCTTTAATGTAATACATACGAGGGTTTGTCTCGCTCACACGTTCTACTGTAAATATTTCAGGGTGGAACTTGTTATCGTATCCCTTTTCAAAAACGTTTTTGGTTATACTTATAAGCACGTTATCGCCTATTTGAAATTTTCTTGGAGATAACGTTTTACTGTGACCATAAAGTTTCATCCAAACGTCCATGGAGTTGTGTTCATTAACGTTTGCAGGGTATGTTCCAATAGAGGTATGGAATGTTTTATTATAATTGGATACTAGATTTTGTAATACATGTATAAATCTATATGGTTTCTTCCGATTTTTATGATGTAGTAAATAACGACTTATTTTTTCAAGTATTGTTCGATTGAAACGTTCTACAACACAAGCCTTCAACTCTGATTCAACATGAAATATTTTGATGCTTTTAGACTCACAGAATTTTTTGAACTCACCCTTGAACTCATTCCCTTTATCTACTTGGATTAACTGAGGAAAACGTTTTGACCTTCTTAAAACTTTTTGAAAGGCATTCAATACTGACCTTGGGGTTTTCAATTTTGTACCTTCAACCCATGCATATTTACTCAACACGTCTATAATTGTTAACAAATAACGTACTCCATTATTTTGTGAAGCGTATTTTGATACATCTATCAGATCCATCACAAATTGTTCATCTATTCCATGTACCAAAACCTTACGACGTTGGAATTTATGAGGTGCCGGACGATTTTGAACATATGTTGGAATTGTTTTTAATACTTTAAGTATTTCATTTTTATTATACTTTTTACCAAGTGCTCTTGAAAATGTATTCAACCCTGAATAACTACCTTTTACCTTAGGGTTCAAATACATTCTCTTAATTTTTGCTTCCATTCTGTATTGATGACTGTTACATACTAACAGCATAAATATAATTACATTTCATGTTATACTTTCATTTCATATATAGAATTCTAATAGAACACATTCAAAATGAAGAACCTCGTACAGAATCATAGCTTTTTTAGAAAGTGTAGGAGCAAAGCTAGTATAAAACATGCTCTTAAAAATGCTGACAAAAAAGACATATTATCAGTATGTGAATGTATTGAAAATATGAATATAGGTAATGTAAAACTCTCAAATCGTACAGTTGCAAAGTTGAAACCACACTTAAAGCACCTTCGTGTTCTATCACGTAAAGATTTGTCACTCAAAAAGAAGAAACGAGTCTTACAACAGAAAGGTGGAATGCTACTACCTTTGATAGCATCTATTGCTTTACCCCTGATTGCAAGTTTTTTCAAAAATGGCAGCTAAACGAATGAAACTTATCAGTGAATCATTGTACAATTCATTAATGGCACATCATGCTAATCCTGAGAATGATATATTCCAGAAAAAATCTGATATTCTTAATTCACGTCAAATTTCAGATGAGCTTAAACAAATCCTATATGAATTTTATAATAAACAGCTACGAGCAAAAAAAGAATATGAAGAAAGCCAGCCTATTTTAGTAAAAAATATCGGTGATCCATTTCAACAATTGGTTTCATCTATACAACCTTCATCAAATACACCTCAATCCAATATATCTGCAGTAATTCAAACACCACAAACACAATCCCATCCACAATTTAGACAAAGTCGCCAACCAAATTTTACTTCATCTTCAGATGAAGATACTGAAAATCAAATCCAGAGTAATCTTAAAACTCCTACAACTTCAAAGTCTAAACTTATCTCACATTGGTTAAAAACAACTGGAATAACACAAAGTAATTCAAATGAAATTATTATTCAAAAAACAGCAATTCCATCATCAAATTTTGAAACTCTAATAAAACGATTACAGAATATAACACATCTGAAAGCTGCAATTGGTATGAATATGCCTGGAGTCCGGGAAGTTATGGACGTTTTAAAATCAAAACCAGCACCTAAAAACTTATTTTCTAAAAACGTTCAAAATGCCATTAGCAGCTCCCCACCTCCAAAACGTACACTTGTACAATCAGGGCAAGGAAATAAGAAATGTATTAATAAACGAATATGGAAATCATTGTGATTTATTAAATTCTTTACAAATTTGCTGTTTGGTTTTGTTACAACAATTATGTTTTAATAAATATTGTTTTGAAAGTACAAATGATTTAACTTTTTCATCATTTTTTACATAATTTTTTGTAAAATTGTCATATATTGATATAGGAGGACATCCTTGCATTCTTTTATACAAAAAGTATACTGCATAATAACCACAAACATCTGAATTTTCATTTTGAAGTTGTTGAGTATTTTCTAGTATATAGTGTTTAGATTTTAATACGAAATTTTGAAAATCTTTTGACCAATAGTTAATTCCCATTCCATAAGAATCATAAAATTCAATATCATGTCTTGCACTTTTAATAAATAGACTTGTCCAATGATGTCCTGGTTTATGGCTAGGATCTGTATTTACAACAAGACATACGGGATATTTTATTATTCGAAATGTTTCAAGCTCATCGCTGGACAATACAGCATATTGAGCTCGTTTTCCATTTTCACATATTGATCTCAGATGATTTTCAACTTGAGCAGACATCATTGTCGCATATAATCAGCCCAAAAAACGTTCTTGTTCTTGTCAATGTGTAATATTCCTTGAGTTTCAGTATAACAATATACTGTCACTGGGGTTGTCAATCCTGCTCTAAATTTAAGTTCAATTTTTATGTTTCCGTGTCTTGGGGGTGACAAAGCCTCAGACGAAGAAGTCAGATCATATGCAAAAAATGTACGACCAGCAATGTAATCTGCTTCAGTCAAATCAATACCACAGTCCTGATTTGTTATTCCCAATGCACTATGTAGATTGTATATAGCTTCTTTTACACGTATAGTACCCGCTCGAAAATCAAGATTAAGAGGATTTGTTTCAGTTTCATCTCCATGAATAGAAACATTGATATACATAAGACCAAAATTGCTAAATATAAATGGATTTGTTGTAATATTTCCAATTGAATCTGCAGTATTTGCAATAGCAATCACAATACGTGATGGAAGTTGACCTGTAATCACGTTCTCTCTGATTGTTGTTTGTGTTCCGATTGGTAATGAAAAACTCTTAACATCAACTCTACCCATAGAATAATTTGCAAGATGATTATTTTCCCATAATTTCAAATGTCGTAATGCAATCGATGGTAATATCTTATGGCGAACGACAATTAATTTTGCCTCAAGAATTTGCAACTGGTATTGTACTGGTGCAGTTCCTGCTGCAGGTGTAGGGATATGCAGGCAAAAATTATCTGTTGATCGTGTAAACTCAATAGTTAAGTCACATTCAGGTGGAAGATAGTTATCTTGAGCAAAAATATCTGCATGTGGTCTACCAATGACTTCGAATACGCGACTACCCTTGGTCATCTCAAATCTTTTTTTATAAGAGTCAGTGCTTGCAGCTGTTATAGCCGTACTCGTAGGATCAGTCTCTTTAAAGTATCCTGCCAAACTTGATTGGGTCTTATTGTATTCTTTTGAAAATAGTAATTCCCTCTCAATAATACTACGAATTGCATAATTATCATTTGCAGAAGTTATAGGTGTATTATTTATTTGTACATGGCAGCTTTTAAACATTGAATGTAAAATATTGTTGACAGGGGCAACAGCTACTGCTTCATCCACATCTACTCCTCCAGGTCCTACAATTTTATTACGAGTATAGAGGATAAAATCCTTACAACTAGGATAACGCTCTGCAACTCCTTTTATATAAAACCTTATTGGAGATGTAGCGTCACTTATTGCATTTGATGGGTATACTTCAATTTTTTGTGTGCTTATCCAAGAAATGTCATATTGACCATTATTAAATATGTCTAATTCACTTCTTTGGCACTGTTCCGCCATTTTAATCAAATAATCCTTTGAAATTTACTTTTCTTTTTCGAGTTCTTTTCCGTTGTTTAGGTTTACGTTTTCCACTACCCTTACGCTTTCGACTACCTTTACGCTTTTTACTACTTTTACGTTTTCCGCAACCTTTGTGTTTTTTATTATGTGACGCAGTAGCTTTTTTTGAACGTTTACGTTTCCTTGAAGCTCCAGAACCAGACTGATTAACAATATTTCTACCAACTGCTTTTATCCCTTCCATACTACGTGCCTTTAGAGTTTCTTTTATAGGCCTTCCACCATCTAAAATGTCAACTGCAATATTTTTTAAAGTAGATTTTGCAACAGGTAATAAATATTCCTTTGCCAGTGGAATTAATCTTCTAAAAAGTGAACCGAAAAAACTTCCTAGGCCACGGCCTTTCTGTCTGTTTATACTTCCTCGATATACTAAAAGAGGCCCACCTCTCCCGCGCATATTCATTTTAATACTGGCTGAAAATGTAGTGTTGCTTTGAACGTTCCAGTCTCAAATGAGACTTGCTCACCATCTTCAGTTGTTATATACATATGAATATTATCAAATGTCGATTTTTGAACAGGTAGGAATGTGGGATTTATAAATTCGTGCTCGTATATTTTATTGTCGTTATGAACAAGTGGCATACTTCTCATTAATGGTGCTAAAACATTACCGACATACTGATTTTCTACTATGTCAGAGTATACAAACAACAAGTTTTTTCCAAGTCTAGTGTATGGTTTAAACTTTGCACGTTTCGTCATACTTACAAATAATTCTTTATATTTAGTAGGTTCCAGTACTTTTACTTCCGTTTTAATTCCCATGTACGTCTTCATTCTTCTTGTTAGATTTAAGTTTTGTGGATTTAGTGTATTCGGTAATGTTAAATACATTATACTATCTTGAATTTTCCATTCAATATTAAGGTGTTTGCATATATCATTTATAAGTTCTGTAAAATCCGTGTAATCTTTTTTTGCTTTAAATGTTTCATTTGGCATTATAACAATAGGTTCATCCTTATAAACATAAATCTTTCCATTCACTGGTTTACCTAGGGTCGTTGTACCCTTTATTGGAGAATTAATAAATCCTAGATATTTACTTATCACTGGAGCAAACTCTATTGTAGCAGCACTTAAATTTTGGTCCTGATTAGTTAGTAACCTAATAGAGTTATCTGATTCTAGACTACAATGTTTAATCCAAAAAATTTCTCTACATACATCATCTAATACACTAGTGATAGGTCGAACTGCTTGCTTAGTAACTACTTGCTTTGCGTTTGGTAATGTTATGGAAAATAAAGTATCTCCTTTAGCAGCTGATATTGGAACTGGGAAAATTAACCCACCATGAACTATAACAGAATCTTGTTGAAAAGATTGTAAAGATTTTTCGATATCGTCATAACCTTCATGAATTCCTAAGATTTGCTTTACTCTTTCAGTAAAAATAACTTCGTAATTCCGATGATTTACCGTGTTAAATGTTTTACACATTACATTTCCATCTTCACCTAGATAGTACTTGTCACATGTTAGAGTAGAAATGTAATCAAGAAATTTTGATAAACTATCATAGCTAAATGGTGCTACAATATCACTTTTAATATAATCAGTTTTAAAAAATCCACCACGTTTATTAATTCCAACTGGTATATTCTCTGGGTCAGATAGTAGTTTGTGTCCAGAAGTGTTATATTGATTATTACTTAAATTGATAGATGCTGTTGCAATAATTTCACCTTTACTAATAAATGTATTTGTCCCATTGTAGGAACATGTTGTTAGCGCAACCTCCCATTGTGAATCTAAATCAATACGCTGTGCTAAATTATTTCTAAAATTTGAAATAGTATTACTAGGAAAATAATCAAGTGATGCATCACTCAATAATGAAACAATGAACCCAGCCATGGTTGAACATAAACTAAAACATTTATTACAAAACATGATCATTTTATTACAAAAGTAAAAATCTAATACAATTTAACTAACAATAGCATTTTGACTCTACAAATAGGACATGTTGTATATCTAGGAACACAATCTTTACAAAAACGATGGCCACATGTAGCATTAACATAATCAGCTGGATAAGCAAAGTCGTCGTGTGACGGGCAAATACTACACATTCTTTGTAATCGTAAACATTCAATTTCTTTTTTCATTTCAATATCAGACATTGTGTTAACATCTTTACAAAATATAGGTTCAGAACAATGAGATTTAATTTTAGTCAGTGTACAAGCTGGAGCGTAATACCGATGTTCATCCACAGGGTTTGAATTAATTTTCCAATCATTAAATCCTTGATTACAATGATAACAACGAGCAGAATCTTTTTCTGTTGAGTAAAATCCTGCTTCCACCATTGTCTGTATTGACGGCGACTTAGTTTCGTCCCATTTATTATCCAGAAAAGATTTTTCTCTGGCCATCTCACTATCATAACCAACAGATGCAGGTCCGCAATACGCAGGTCCGCAATACGCTTGGAAAAATGTATGACGTGTCGTATCAAATCGAAAAAACTGTTTCTTCGCTTGTCGTCTGGTTTTATCCGTAGGATTGGCTCGACATTTCCACTGCTCTAAGTTTGTTGTCGTGAGTTTAACATTAGTAGTATTTCTGAAATTTATAAAGTCACAGTCCTGAGAATGCTCCTTGTGTTCTAACCATGGCTCATCACTCTCTTCCCAGCCGTAAACCGATTTCTTACAGCAAAAGCATCCACACTGCAAAATTAATTTTTAAATATTTATTATGGTTGAATCAAAATAAAATACCGAATGAAGCAAAATTACTTACATAATCCCGAATTCCTGTGTAAAAGAATCCTGCAGCTGCCAGTTTTTCAGGGGTAGGTCTTTTGTCACTAATCCACTGTCCAGGTGTGTGAAAAGTAGCTAGTCTGTCCATTTCGATATTCATGCTGCCAGCAATACTTCGAATGTATCTATCAAGTCCTTCTTGGAGTATTTCGTCTCCATTTCGTATACGTGAACACTGACTTAACTTATGCGCTCTTATCAATGCATTGTATGAAACTATACGCCTTTGCATGTCAGATATAATGCTATCACCAGAAGTGTCCATGGTGAAATCGTATTCTCAAGTGATTGTGATACTGCTCACGAATTTTATATACCCTGATTTTCTATCAAGGGGGCAGTTTTTTTTACAATGGGGCACTTATACTTTTTGTTGGGGGGGGGGGGGTACTTATATTTTTTTTTTAACTAGGGTGTACATCGTTTTACAAAAAATTATAATATAGAAGTACTTTTTTTCTATATGTAAAAGTTTTTTCATTGAAAAAACTTTTACTTTAAAAAAATTAGAAATTTTTTTAAACTTTTTTCAAAATTCTGCGAATTTTGTTTCCTGTTTTCATAATAGATTCTTTCTAATTCATTTCAAACGGATTAACAGCAACTATTGATCTAATTAGTGCAATGTACCTCCCTTCCTGATCACTCTTTGACAGCGCTTCTAGGCATCCGGTAAAATATGATGATAGAAAACATTTTGTACTAGAATTACAAGTGTAAAGATTTGTAAATATTTTTTTTTTTAAAAACGCTATTTATAATATCATTTTTCAATTTACCGACAAAATACATAAATGTCAGGATCCATGTACAAGTTATGACAATCATAGCAAATTCGATCAATTTCATAAAATATTTCTTTATCAAAAGTTCCTTTGCATTCAATATCAAAAAATGATTGATGAAACTGTAAAGTTTTGGTTGGAATGGGTAAGACACTTTTTATCATACAAATAACTAATGTGATTAAGTACAGTGAATTAAAATGGACATGAGCCATCTTTTATAATAATAGTTGACTTCACTCAGCGATAAATGCAAACCGTGCTTAACTACACACTAACGTAGTATGAATAGTGACAGTCTGATGCTTACTGTTCTTTTTTTACTTGAGTGCATGGTATTGATCGTAATTAAAATATATTTCCTTTTTTTTTTAAATTATAAAATATTTATATCCTTAAATAGTAATTTTTTTGTCAGATTCATTCGTTTCATGAAAAAATAGAAAATTGATTTTTTAAGAATTTTTTTTCGAAAATATAATTTTTTGATTTGACCTTGGCCGATGACCTTGACTATAATAAAAAATACTTTTTCGCTGACCTTGAACGATGACCTTGACCAAAACTTTTTTTCGACCTTGACCTATTTTTCATGACCTTGACCTTGACCCTTTATTCCTTGGCCTTGGCCTTGGGTCATATAAACACATTAACGTACATAATAGCGCGATTTGTACTGGTTCAGGCTCATCAACAGCACTACTGATGATGTTCAGGATGAGAATGAGACATGAATTTGTCAATCATGTATGGTCCCCGTCTTTTAAATGCATAAAATGATTGACGAGACTAAAACACATTTTCATGTTCAATATATGTCCCAATTATTAGCCATATGGTATAGTTATTGAATTTTAATTCAAACACTTGATTCAAAAGGAAAAGCACCTCAAGCTATATCAAGCACTTTCGAGTGGACATTGATTAAAGGTGACTAGGACAGTGACAATTATTGTATCTTGCAGGAGGGGCCATTTATTTTATATTTGAATAAGCAGATTTCAAGTGCCTTTCTTCATGGGACCTTCCTCCACTTCAAACGGAACTTAGTTAGTGTTAGTCTTGTTCTTGTCCTCTTGTTGCTCTAGTTGTATTACAAACATAACAAAACCAACTAGTGAGTACCCAGGTAGTAGGTATAGGTGATCAATAAGTGTCATCCAATTTATTTCCAATTCAATAAAGCACTGGTCAACACAACAAATGTGTCATAGTCTATGGTCGTAGTATAGTGTGCGAGTTTTAAAAATATTTAAAGGCAGTATAAATTCACAGGTGAAACTGCAGCGAGAGCGAGGATGGACTGGAATATTTTGAATTTTGATGTGCCACTAATTAATTGTGTATTCAAAGTGTTTCTGTTTTATAAGGAAATTCTCTGCCCACTGCACTGCCAAGCCAAATCTTAGGAGTAAAAAATCAGCTGGATAAAGGCATGGTTTTCGTTTACATATACTCATTTTTGGCTCATCTGTGTCCAAGTGAAAACTTACTAACATTGGTAAGAAGTACGAGCTCAAGCCATGTTTTATAATAGTTACATTACTGTATAGTTTTCCATTTAACATTTGTACATAATAGCAAAAATCCCGGACAGAACGATAAGAGAGCAAGATACTACTTTACTTTTAAAATCTAGAGGCCTTTGGGACTTATCCCATGGCCCGTTTATTTACATGTAAATTTTCATTGTAATGGATTGATTGGCTGGGGTTCTCCCCATCGTTATAAGCTAAACTAAAATTAAAAGATTTAAATTAATAAAATTTTTGAATTTACTTTGTGATGGCCTATGGTTATTGTATTTTTTGTAAAATGTAGTGCGTGTACTGTGCCCTGGGACTTTTAAGCAAGATACTATAATATGCACATAGAACTCGTCCGCCACGTCCAGGGCCAGGGTTGAAACATATGTGAATTTTGTAATCAGTCTAATTAGCGTAATCATTCATATTCATAATAATATTTCATAGATTTTCAGACATTTCAACTGTCAACGTAAGGCTTAGGCGTCAACATTTTAATAAAGCTATGGTTTAGTTTGGGTGGTTAATAGAAACCTCCTACGAAGGGATGGAAGATGCAATGCTCTCTCTAACGCAGAATGTTAAACTGCTGAAGTTTCCTGAATCCCGGCCTCCCTGATTGATTTACTTTCTGTCAGTGTCAATTTTTAAATCTACACAAGGGAGCAGATCTAACTTGAAAATATAACGTTTTTCGAAGACTCACTTGTAGTTTATGAAACCCCGAGACAGAGGATCAGTATATGATCTATGTATTATTTCTACATTACAAATTCTACGTACGCTTTCTACTAGGCATCTATATCAACTCTCCTAATTTCTTAAACTTCTCAAAGACCTCCTCCTCCGTAGTCTGCAGCCTTAATTTGAACATTTCTACATAATACAGATATAAGCTGTACTGAAATCATGGCTTCAACAAATCTCAATTACTAAAAATTAAAACCAATTCAGTTTACTACGGCTTTGGCCTGACTTTCTGTAACTTCTTTTGTTTGAATGAATGGCATAAATCTTTTTTGTCTAATACTTTTACATGGGTCGGTACTACACGTCTACACATATGCCTTCAAGCCTGTCTTTAGATTTATAGTGAAGGAGTTTTCAAATACAAAATATAATATGCTCTGCCCTCTGCTGTCTTTGCACTTTGTGAGAAAACAAATGTCATATACCATTTAGCTGTCAACTTTATCGTTTGAATGACTCGCTGGCACTGGTCTTGGTCTTGGTACAAGAGTTTTTCCATTTCATTTTCAGGTTGGACTCGATGATCTTTATCGTTTGCTTCAGTACAGATACTGATACTGATAGAGTATAGAAAGAGAGATTCCTTCTCCGTCCTTTCAAATTCTGGTCAATCTTTTAGGGTTTGGTTCTGGCCTATGGTTGCTGATGTTATTTTTTTTTTAATTGCTGTAATTGTGCAAAATCTACAATATACAATGGACATAGATACGATACGATATGATATGACTACGATTTAGCGATAAATGAGGAGCAGACCAGGTTTACAGGTCAGAATATTGACTTTTGACTTGTGAATAAGTTTGGCAAGAGGAGCCCTGTATCTGTATCTGTGGTCGTGTATGCTGAAGCTGAAGCTAAAGCTCCTTATTAATTCTTCCTCATTAACATTTTGAACTTGAGAATGGGCAGTCCATTAATCTTGTTGAGAAGAGAGACAGGCTCAATAATAATTATTACATTACGAGGGTGCATCACCGTACAATAGATGCAGTGCAATTCAAAACCTATACCCAAGTAGGTAACTATGTAGGTACGTACCTACCTACGGTACTGTAATCTGTAATATGATATAGCAAGCTGTAGGTATACATAATGTGTGGTGGTCGAATCTTGATGTCGAATGTCGATGAGTCCAAGCTGTCATGAACTGTAGGTTACCTCAGGTGTATTTCTGCTCCCTTTTTTCTATCAAATTAAAATGTTTATTTTATTACAATTAGAAAGAAACACACACTATACACAAGGGGGAAAAAACTTGTTTTACAAATAATAGCTTGCCGTCAACTAATTTTCAATTTTCAATAGAATACAATATTCAATAGACTTCCCAATAGAGTATTTTATTATCAATTTCACTATTTAAGGGTGAGAACTTTTACCTTATATAATCATCCGCTCCCGCCTCCACACCGAGTGTCGGCAGTGGCAGTCCCTAATAAAATTGGAACATAAATTAGTATTAATCCTAGCAATAAATTAGATGAGGGATTTGAAAAGAACTCGAGTCTCTCTATACATTTGCAAATAAAGGAGAACACCACCACCTATGTTTTTTTTCTTACTCATATTATTATTTGTTTTACATGGGGAGACACTTGAGAGACTTTATAGAGCAAACTCTGTATATTGCCATAAAATCCCTTCCGTAGTTTGAAAGGTTCAAACTGTAACTTGCCAGACAGAACAGAACAGGAATACTGTTCCCATGCTGAAGGCAATTTATTAACACAATCGGCTTCAGCGAACCGATAATTAATACCTGAGACGTCCTCATGCTACACTTCTTCAGTTCTTGATATCAGTTTTCTTGACGGGGCACTTGTTTGTCCGTCTGTCTATTCTGTAATATGAACATCCGCATTACATACACGTATGATATGTTCCAAGTTCGGTCTGGAATTGACGAGGCTAAAATATATCATGTATTACCTATATGCTTCTGATCAGTTGTCAGCAGTAGGTAGGTGTAGGTACTTCAGTTAACATTCCGCTGCTTCTATTAATGATCAAGCTGCATATATAACCGATATATGTATGTAGCTTCTGAGAGTTTTGAGTAGACTTCAGTGGGGTGTGTACTAGTGTACTAGTGACGACTTTGTAAATGGAAATTACGCTTATTATACAACAAATTTTTTTTTATCAATATTCTCATTTACTCCTTATGAATTTGGATATGGAACTATGAACTGAAACCGTTAATGAAACTGCCCTATCCAAACAAAGGAACGAATGAAGCTCACCTGTCGTTCCCAGGAGAGAAAAAAAAACTGAATTTAATAATTAATATGTGTTGTGACTACAGCCATAGTACGATATTAAAAACACACAAATTACAAATTGAATACATACCGTGAGGACTAGGGTGACTACTACATTGCAGTACATAGACAGACATATTGTTTTATGACCGATAGTTTTTGTGTTTGGCAGAACCGAGATCAATAGTGTAATTAACAAAAATTAAAAAATAACATGTGCATGCATACAGAGTGTAGGGAATTATTTGTGTCCGGATGATTAGTGTAAAAAACAAATAAATCACAAGTAAGCAATCATTTGAAGGTTACAAGTACATAACAGAAATTTGAAGGCATGTTTGAAAAAAAAAATCATCAATCTTCTCTAAACTACAAAATTACGAACTGGAAAATGCAAAGATATACGAAGGACTGTATTATAATCTAATTTCATAGGGATACTTAGCAATAATGAATACTTCGGGCTCTTCTTGTTGTCTTATGTAGGACTAAAATAAAAGCAAGGAATAAAAGCTGTTCTAAATATCTGCAATTTGAAAGGTACAAACCACTTGACTTCTTCGCATCGCATCACCCAAGACTCAAGATGACCAACACCCAGCGCCAGTGTATCATTATTTCTACATACATATATGCTTCCAACCATTATTATTGGTAGCTTCCATTTCAATTTTCAAGGTTATACTTTTCCTAATAAAAACAATATATATGATAATGATAGGTTTTTATTTTTTATACTCACTCAAGATATTTTTGTGCTCTTACGATTAGTGACTGGGATTGTATTTGAACATTAAGGTCTATTATTATCTGACTTTGACTTTGAAAAGGAAATGTTTCTGATAAAGACAAGGGAACTTTTTTTTTTGCTATCTAATAAAATCTAGAGCTTACATAATCTTGTGGTTAATAAAATAATCATATTATTAATGTAAGCAGATCCATTCGATTTTTTACTGATTTATCGATACTAAGAAAGTACTTAAACAGTGAAAATGAAGATGCAATAATTCCATTAAAATTAAAGTTGAAACAATTTAAACAGATGCAAGTATTTACTGTCTGCATTGTGGAGGAAAATTCCAATTCATTCTAATTACAGGCATAATTACAAAGTACACAATGTTTCAATAAAACGTTTTGGAAACTTACAAAAGATCTAGTTATGTGTTTATGAAAAGTGCAAATATTCTAATTACATGAACTTAAAAAATGTTAGATATTGTAATTCATTGTTTTTAAGTTAAAAAATGTGCTAAACATATAATAAAATAACTATTTATGCACAACACCCGGAATTATACTGCATATATTCCGCTTTGCATATTTAAAAACTTGACTATGTCGGATACTGCTTCTTCATATCTACTATCTACGCTGCACTGCTGTACTGTCCTCACGTCCTCATCACTACAAACAGCATCAGCCCCAGCTGTGATAAAAAAACACGTTCGTATTTCGATCTTACTCTATAAGATTCAAATTCAGATTGGTAAATCACAGACCCAAAGATGTGATATGTTCTTTACCATCATCTCAGTATGTACATACATTGCAAATTTGCTACCTTTGGATTTGGCATTTTGGAATGTGGATCACGGTAATTTAAATCACGATTAGCTCTCCATTTTTTCTGCAACGTGATGCAAGCACTGGACCAATAATTGTCTCGTTCTCGTCCTCGTCCTCGTGATTGAGTGATTGGTCAGAGATGAAAGGAGCAAGCCCAACTGAGTTCCACACTGCGCTGTACATTATACAGATGACAGACTAATTTCCTTTGATTCCGTTTTCACTCAAACTCGATCATAGCTCAAGAACACCAAAAATTACCCCCCCTCCCCCAAAAAAAATCTCCGACCTCAAGGTGATGAAAACTAAAAGTGTGTGCGTTAGACATGGTATTTTAAATTTGAAATTTAAATACATAATAAAAATAATATAATGAACTTTAAAGAGTTTTTCCCTCCAATCATCATGTTTGGCTTTGGTGTACGTACAGTTTTTTTTCTTTCTTCTTCAGCAGCGATCTCAATCCGATTTGGATTTATATCTGATGAAACATTAACATTATCGATTCTCTGTGCTTGATAAGATAGCCATTTTTTGATTACAATTACTGCAAGTGAGCTGATAAGACTTCCATTTCAATGATGAACCAAATCAGGGCAGTGCAGCGCAGAAAAAAAACAGATGAATTCAAAAGATGATTATTGTTGAAATGTAAAGGTAGGTAGGTATAGGTAATTGAAAAAATATGATGACGCTTAATAATATAGCGATAACAATACATAAGAATAGTAAATTCTGTATACATATTCTTACAGTAAACACGATGAGCGGGCTCTCCGCGCTATATTAATTAAGCTATATTTCCACTTCCACGTGACTTCCACCCCTCATACTTACCTCACCACTAATGCCCACTATTGTCTGAATCAGAATCACAAATATAAATACCATGCTAAATCTATGTAGGTGTGACATTTTGACAGCCAAGGAGCCCGACAATACTATCTAATAGCGCAATGACAAGCTATAAGGGAAAATGACAGCCTCTTTATAATATAGATCCTTTCATTTCTCCTCAGGAAAGCGGCACTACCAAATTTTACAAAGTGGAAAACGAATTAACTGTTGTTTAAGGCGTTGGATTCTTAAGTAGCAAACTTTTACAAATTCATGTAAATTACATGTTTTTTAGGATATTTTTAAAACTTTTTACGACTGCTTCAAAGTACTAACTACCGGCCAACAAAATATATAGCCTTTAAATTTATAAGTGAAATTTAATTAAAATGCATGTAATTCTGCATTGTCTCTAAATACATTCTAAATTTCTGAATGGCTACATTGCAAGTGTACAAAGTCGTAGATAGCCTGTTTTAAAATTTAGGTGAGGACACAACAATGGATGAATTAAAAAGAATAAGAAAACATTACACCGGGGCGGAGAGGAAAAAAAACACCGACGCTGAATGGATCCCAATGACAATAATGATATTCGTCAGACGATGCGAGAGAGTAGAACGCAACGCACTATATATCAGTATCTCTGTGTGTCATCTTTGAAACCATCGCGGTTTCAACTTGAGCGTCATAAGTTCCTCGCATAGTTAATATTGGCAGTCTTGACTCCTGATTGACGTTCGATTAAAAGTATTAAAACAAATCCCGATGTCGTATCTTTAAGTCATCTCATCTCATGTCATCTATCCAAATCCAATGCAATGCTCTCATCTATATATCTATATACCTGTCGAACAATCTATGAAAATTAATAAAACTAAGCATAAAGGCTTAGATTGGACCGTCCACATCCATCCAAATCAACCACAGTCAAATCAGAACTTGGACTACTGACGTGTGAACAGTATATACACATAATTATGTCTCTCGTATATATGAATAAGTTGTAATTTGCCGTCCCCGTTCCATTTCAATAGTCAATACTGTCACCGTAGCGTCATTAAGAGAAGCCAAAAAATGTGTTAGCCTTTTTTTCGAAACAGTTGACTATATAATTTCGTCAATTTTTAATTTCCAACCTCATTACCCATAAAATGAATACAGAAAGGATCAAAAATATATACGAATGATTGAAAATTGAGATTTTTCCTATTAACTTATTTTACTTTTAACTCCTTTGTAACAACTAAAAAAAATCAAAGTACCTTCCTAAATACGTTAGCATTACTAAATTTGTTAACACACTATTTGACACTTCCCATGACATATAGGTATTCCACAAAATCCCTTTCAACCTGACACAGATAGTTCTTAAAGGCATATGGGCAAAAAAATCGACAATATAATTATTATAGTGTAGGTTTGCGCATTCATACGTACAGAACATTAGAAATGCAATAAATGACTTAATAGTAATTCTACACGATTACAACAAGACACGTTATAGGGATGATATGATAATAACCAAACATGAAAAATTCCCACGCCCAATCCCCAATACAATGAATTATGAACTGTGAATCCAATTATGTGTTGTGCATTTCCATTGCATATAGGGTTCACAGTGTACTGATAATAGTTATAGTGATGGAAATTTAAATGGAAGGTAATGTAATGGTATAAAGAAATGCGCAATGTAGGTTTAAGTCAAAGTTCAAAGAATAAGTTGATAAAAGAGACGATTGAAAAATCTAACAGCACCAACGACGACGACGACAACAACAACAACACCAATAACGACGACGATGCATATGTCAGTTCCGTCTTTCACCAGCCTCGGCACCAGCACCACTCATTGTCAGCAGTCAGCCCCAGCAGTCAACATCACACATATTACAGCTTTAAAAATGTAAAAGAAAAAAATTCACAAGTAAAGAGAAGAGACAGATAGAATAGGTGCATTTTTATATAAATAAAACTGATGACAAGGATGTCAAGGTACTGAAGGTACAGCGTGTACGGCGATACGGAAAATAATAGAAGCAAAAACATGATCCTTTGTTTATTACCGCAGTACTCATTTGTACATATAGGTACTTTGCAATCTTTATAATCTTAATACCTAATAATCACTCCATTATAGCCATTAACCATATCAATATCCATATCTAATGACTTGCCGCATTTCCTATAATAGTACTCCCGTTTACTATTCAAGTTCCAACCTCCCAGACAAGTGTACTCTAACATATCCGGTTACTATCGTAGGCTCGTGTACAGCCATATAATCGTGTGCTAATAGTATACCGTTTTGCTATTTTAATTCCTCCCTCTGAGACCCGGGTACTAATATGGGCCCGTGTACAATTATAGGAAATACGGTACCTACCTTTAGTTTGCGGAGGTAGTATACATAAGTACATGTCCATGTATCACAGTTTGCATTCTATTTCTAGTATGTGTTTGATGTATAATTTATTTTTCATTCGATCGACTTCTTGAATGCTTTAGTATAGTCACATATATGGACACAGATGTAATAATTGAACATGAAAAGGAAAAGAAGACAAGCCATTCTTAGAGCCTGAAAAGACCTGCATTGCTATGCTATCTGTAATGCCTAATCCCAAACTAACAAATTCAAACCCAGTAACAGTATGATTAAAGTGTACTCCGAGCACTCATCACAAATCCTTTTCAATCTGTATTTTTTAAAGATAATAATATACCTATACCTGTACCCTACCTACATAGTATTTACTGCTGTGTATAATATACAAACTGTTAAATTGTTAGCACTACATATTATATATGTGCGGGTTTAAAAAAATTCACGAAGAGTGCAAAGCGAAAACGACTAATCAAAAAGTATGCAAAGTACCTGTTTTGAGTACTTAATGAGCACCTGCTACACTCTATACAACACTCGCGCTCACTCTCGTCCTCATACTCGCACTCATCATGCTTCCTTTTTGGCGCTCCATACATCCATCCAACGCATACCCGCAAATGAATATTACTATTATCACTATGGGGATATTACATGATCATCTGATCGTGAGATTAACTTTCTACTTTGACCTCAAATTTCCTGTCCGACTAAACACTAAACCATAAGTACCGATATCGATACCGACGCGATGTAGCGTAGCGTAGCAGACAGACAGTATGTATCTGATATGAGTATTTCGTATAATATATAGTTTTTTATTCATCAATCATTTCTGATGTTGCAAGAAATTCGATCTGCAATCAAAATTCCACTCGAAATAAAATGTTTTGCACCTAAATAGTTAATACCTAACCTAGGTAATTTTCATATTATGCTTATGGCTATTGAAATTGGCTGGCTGTGGCTCTGGCTCTGATTCAGGCTCTGGGCTGGCTGGAATGTTTACAAATAATATAGTGTTGTTATTGTTGCAGACAATATAAGTGCATGATTCCTTTTCGTTGCATCTGGAATTGAGCTGAGCTACATATTTTTGAGCTTCAGCGCTTGTACTTTTATAAGTATTTTACTTGTTTCTTTTTAAAACGAACTTTGATCTGATCCATCGTTGAATCGTTTCCATTTCGTTCGTAGTATATAGGGGCCTCTGGTCTGGGAGTTCAACTAAATGGCAAAGCTATACAGCAGCTCATGAGCTACTTTAAGCTAACTAGTGATAAGTAGACATTATTAAAACTAAGCAAAAAATTGATGACTAACAATAAGATGAATTTAACGAATATACTATAGGTATATACTCTTCACCCTTCTTACACAGATTTATCCCAAACAAGTTCAGACGATAATTATAATTACATGTATTTTGTTAGTGGTAGGCTTCTATCTTTGGTTTTGGCATATTAGCGGTAACGGTAATCATGTAGTGTTTTCCAAATCATCACAAGATTTTTATTTAGGTAGGCTATATCGCCCTCATTTTGTATATGTAAAAATAATTTCCAATGAGCTTTCGCAATGCGTTTTTTTAGCCTGGGTTTTAGTTTTTGGCTTATCCTCATTAAAGATACATAAATTGCTCATTATGTACCTACAAGTAAAAGTACTTTGCCACGAGTACCTACATTAATATTAATAATTTTAATTGAAAAATAAATCACGAAAATGTAAATGGTTGAAACTTGTATGTAACATTGAAATTTTGAAATGAAAAGTCGTTGTAACTATTTTTATAATCACCATAGAGGACTTTTAAATTAAATTCGAGTTTGAAAATTTTCATGAACTTCACACAGCACAGACAGGATCTTCTACATGAATTTTTAAAAGCGTGTAAAATGTAAATATGGGTGGGCATGAGTAATACATAGAATACAAAAAACAAATTGGAGATTCAGTGACAAACAGTGTAATTACAAAAGTACCTGCATATGATGATGATTATTATTATTAAATATAGCACACTGATGGATAGACATATGGACAAAAGTATGGCCTACAATCCTACAAAATAGGAGAACTGATGCTAAAATACGCATGCCAATATGTGGACGTGGACATGCTACATTTGTATACCTATATATGTACACTTATACGATATAGTCCTGTGTGCTGGTTGGTGGTACACATTTGGGAGCAGAACAACGTGAGGAGAAATAATTATACATTCATAATTCGTTTTCATACGACATGACATGGTTTTATCTATCAAAATCTAAATGTTAAACACGTGAGAAAGATGAACTGAAGAATTGAAGATGAATTTCCTTGTGCAGTTTATCAGGGAATCGTCGCAAAGTGACAAGAAGAGTGAATTTGGGTGCTAAATGGTTTCAGTTTGAGATAAGTTTTGTACATTTTTGAGCATTTAATTGTTTTTTTTTCAGTTATTTAGTAGTCCATGAAGGAGGAAAGATGAGTGATTATAAGAATGCACTTTTTGAAGGCAGACTTTTCAAAGCAACTCAAATAAAAAAAATACAAAAAAGAATTCCTTGGGGAATGAACAGAAGTCTATTAAGACTCTTTGTTTGCATTATTTGCTGGGAAGTACCTACCTATGATTACACATACATAAGTTACCTATATTCCTACATTCATCCGCATCTTTTTATTTCATCTTCACTCTTCATTAGTATTTTCAGTTTTAATATTTTGATACAAAAGTTGATGTAAAGCTTTTCACACCCTGAAAATTCGTTTAGACTTGATGTTGACTTCACACTGTACGTCACTACACATAATGATAATTATTACAATTATAATCATTATTTTATCTTAATATACCACGTATGATGTATATCTGGACGAATGAGAGGTGCAAATGGGTAGACTCTCAAGTCAAGTCATTAATCTACATACATGCTTGCGTCTGAAAGACGAGCTTACTTTTCATTATATCAGTCAGTATAGTATTGTACTGTGATTGGGATTGTAAAGTATGACAACTTGAGGAATATTATTGAATTGTAAATATAAAAGTAAGTACGAAAAGGAAAGAACTGCAGAGTGGATTATTGTTGCCTTGCTGTTGCTACTGCTCGACTATGGCTCCTGTCGTCTATTCACACTTCTCGTCGTCAGTATTCATTGTTCACGAGATGTATACAGATAAATATTTAGTTCCCACGTTATATTTATATTTATGAGTCTCATATTATCAGTATTCATATCGTTCGTATCTATCATGAGGAAGTTGATGGGTAATAAGCCATCCAACATCTCGACTCGATGTGGCTTGGTCGTTTCCTTACGATACTATACGACCCGTCAACATTTTGTCAGTCCGGCCTATGCCAAGTACTCGACTCCGACTCACGATCAGTTAAATCATTGCCATGGCAAACTCATTCCACATTCTCATTTTGAAAATTAACATTTTTAACTAATTGGTAATTTCACCAGCACCATCATTAACGGCAAGGGAGATCAGACCCAGTCGTCATACAGATTTCAAAAGATAGGTTTTACTCTCTGCTTCCGTTTCTATTAAAGATTGATGGCCGAAGAAGATGCAGTACCGGCCATTTTATTAAATTTTTAAACCATGCAAAATGTAATAGATATCTAATGTAGTTGAGCCTTAAACGCTTTTTGATGATTGGCTAATGACTCAGATTTTTAATCTTTTTTCAAATGAGAAAAAGTTACAATGTGCTAAAAACAGCCCATAGAGCTATTACAACAGTACTTTATTTAAGCTTTTGAAAAGTACTAATTATCCAAGCTACGAATTTATAAAAAAATATCTAAATTATATTATAGCGATTATAGCCCTACGCAGTTCAGAAACGGTCATAATTTCCAAACCACGTAACGCACGAAGGTGCAAGTGGTACCAAAAAACGCAGAATGACTGCTTCAATGTAGATAAATGACAGTATTTAAAAAAATTTTGCACACTTATCCAAAAAAAGAGAGCCCCAAAACCTAAAAAAGTGGAAAACTAGGGGAAAAAGGGGGTCGTAGGAAGATAAAGAACTTTTGAATAACACAAGAAGAACACAACGCAGGAACAACCGCAAGGTATTAAAAGAATCAGAATGAACCAAGTAAAAAAACTAAGGCGCAAAACCTAAAAAAATGTACCGCAGGTTAATACACCCCAATGCCAGGCCACTCCCCTCCAAAACGCAAACACGAAAAACAATTATGGTGCACTACCGGGGAGTAAAACACATACACGCAAGAATAAAATTAGTCCAATGCAACACCAGCAGAATCTCAATTTAATTTTGAAACCTCACAAGGTATGGTAGGACGTTTCTTGCAGAATCACGTTCGTACCTAGCCTGTTAACACCGGCGCTAAATGCTGGGATTTATGTTAGCCTTACTACAAATACATTATTTTCCAGTGATGAGACTAACTCGCTGTAACCTCCGCATCTGCGTCCTACGGTGGACCAATCTGGAGCATATCTCATTGTCGGCCTACCAGTGTGTCCCTGCCGTAGGCAGGTGGCCTTACTTCTAGTAAAATATATCGTAACTACTAACTCAAACTCTGACTAGTATAATTATTATTTTGACAGAATATTCCTAAATGTGTACTCACAGGTTCTAAATGACATTTCTTATATTTAAAACTAAGCAACTTCAAGAATTGGTATTTTGTGGTAGAGATCGTACTAGTTATATTAGCAGGTATTTATATGTATGCAAATATATTATAAATATGAACAATATTCCTTAGTACCGTTAACCGTCTAGTTTGCCTGACATGGAGAATGGAGAATAACATGCAAGGAAGTGTCAACCGCCTCATAATCAATTTTTCCTATGAATAATACATTCCAATAATAATTGCATGCAGCTCTATAGCGTATTTATTTATTATTATTTTAATGCCCTCTTCCTTATTTGTTAATGCTATAGCAGGCTGACACTTACTACAACTGCACGACAGCTATCCCAGGAAGTATGAATTAAAATTGCGAAAGGAAATAATATAATATGTTTACTCCCGTGAATCAACTTTTCTTCAAATTCGTAGTCAAATTCAAAATAGGTACAACAATCATATATATAAATTGAACACTCTCATAATAATAATTGTGTTCGCGTCAAGTGAGACATTTGAACGTTTTTCCTGTGCTGACACTGGCACTGGTTGATTATATTACTGATAGAGAAACAACAAACATAATAATATTATTATTATGAATAGATTATGCTCATGTTAATAATACATTACATTGGCTGGCTTTCTTTTTTTTTCGTTCGCACTCATCTGTACATATTTTACATGCCTGTGTTTTCGATTCATTGGCAACTAACTAGGTAGTTATGTATAACTAAATGTATTTCTCTGTATGGGGTGGGTGAATCAGTGAATGTCATATAGATTACAATAGTATTACTTCCTAAAAATAAATTTTCCAATATGTTTAACACACTCCCATAATATGCCTGTCTACTGTCTACCGCTCTCCGCTTTAAATTCTGAACGCATGATTTTTTATAATAAACATTAATATAGGTTTACCTAGGTAGGTACATATATTTTGGGCATTGGATACAATAAGGATTGATGGACACGTTATGTACATGATATAGATACTTGTAGTAAGCGGCGATTTTCCCAGGCACAGCCCCATAGTCCCAGTCCAACTAACTACATAGTAGAAGTAGATTAATGAAAGTATGACGACGGATTATAATAATTCTTATCCCAGTGCAGTGTGGTACTACTTGTTCTTTGGAGATCTTATATTATTATTATTTGAGCGAATTCCCAGTCGTGTAGATAATTATGCGTACCTATCTATATGACATAGAGTTGAATCTAAATGGGATGTAGACAAGTAAATACAAATATGTAATCGGTCCTCTTGTCTCTATTTCGATCGTCAACAGGAACAGTAGACTGCTATAATATATGTAACATGATGTCGATTCTGATGGCAAGAAGGAATACAACAGAAATGGAGACGAGACAAGAGACAGAACAAGATTAAAACAAAATACAGACACTCAGACCAGGAAGGTCTACTACACATTCTATATTCCATGCATTAATGCGGAATTTATGAAGACAGCATAATGCGAGCAGCACTTGCTATACTACAAAGTATCATAATTATGATTGTATTTGTCTCTGTTCGTACTTTGTATTCTATGGAGTATAATAATCACAGCATAGACCTATTATGAACAGGTTGTGAGAGAATATGGCTTATCATATCTGAAATCATATATGGCCATACTCAGTTCCTAATAAGATCAGTCTGAAAAATCAAAAGATTTATTCGGACAGCATTAACATGGACTCTTACATAGTTCCTGTTGTCAAGTAGTCAGTGGAAATAGTTAATATACTTATTATTACTTTGAACTTATTTACACGATTAAATAAATTATTAAATAATGGTTCGAATGTGTTTTGTTTTGATTTGGCGTGTGCGCTCGAATAAAAAATGAAAACGTTTTACTTATGTGACGACGATCTATCTCATGCTGCCACATAAATATCATCAGTAATAATATATACACTGCGCACAGTACAAGAGTAAAAAAATATAGTAAGCTGCTATTTACAATTTAAAATCGCACGTGAGCTAAAAGTTATAAAAATAAGACCTTTTGGTATGAAGGGGAAGTAGACAGTGAACGGAACCACATATTTATTTAGATTTGTATCAAATGAGGAACAAAGAAAAAAATATAAACTTAACGAATGTAATTTTAAATACTTTACGTATTTGTAATGCCATGTATTATTTAATTGATGGAATAATATTATGTAAAAATACATCCTGAAAAAAGTGGACATAATTTAGTGGAAACAGGAACACCTTCCGGAATCCAGATTCACTTTCTCATTTCATATTTTGAAAGCATCAAAAATGTATGTCACAAGTATGTACAAGTCGAGTGAACGTATATAGTGGTATCATTGTAAAAAGCTCGAATTAACTCTTCTTCATCTTTTATTATATAATGTAATCACAAGGGAGTTTCTTGTGGAATTAGGTTATTTTTTCGTTACCGTATTAATGTGTGTAGTGACTGACAGTTTTGACTTTTATTTTTTGACTTACCCATACCTATAGCTATGTGTAATAATAATTATTGTAATCGTAAAATTTAATGTCTAATTTGTATTGTGTAGAATAATTGTAAGAAGCCTACAAAATGGACATCCCATACATTAAGAAATTTTGTCCACTTGCCTGATTTTCATTTCATTCGTCTTGTTTGTCGCTCGTCAGTTGTCAGCTTCGTAATTTTGCTTTCGTTACATAATGATAATGACATAAATACTCTTGCAACTATTCTTCTAAACTTAATACTGTCCACTTGTCCTATATTTCAAAAGGAACAAATTACTGACTTGTGACAAAGACGAAAAAATTAGTAGGAATTAGAAGCAAGAAAATTGGACAGTTTTTTCATCATTATAAAAATAAAATTCATAATATTTTCAATTTTATTTGCGACATGTCAGACCAGTGTGTATGTACACAGGTAGCTACATAGCTATAGCGGTAATCGGACAAAGTCTCCCTGGACAAAGTCTCCCCGGACATTTTACCCCCGGTCATTTTCCCCCCGGTCATTTTCCCCCCGGACTTTTTCCCCCCATAAGTAACAGCGGACATTTTCCCCCCAAACTCGTAATTGTGTTATGTGTCGTAAGATATGTGTTGTGAAATAATACTCAAGACCAGCTCCTAGTCCTATAGCTTACAACATTGAGCTATCTTCTCAAAGTATGCACCTTTACACAATAATGAAATACCACATACCAGCTGTTGCATTTTAGCACTGGGGGGAAAATGTCCGCTGTTACTGATCGGGGGAAAAAGTCCGGGGGGAAAATGACCGGGGGGAAATTGTCCGGGGGTAAAATGTCCGGGGAGACTTTGTCCAGGGAGACTTTGTCCTACAACCAGCTATAGCTATATATATAAATATTTGTAAACCACATGCTTTCAAGTTGAAGGGGAAATGCTTACGATTAGTACATACACGTGTAGGTAAGTAAATACTTGAATAAAATTGTTAAAAGCTTTATGTCATTTTATTATTATTATTATTTTATTAGACATGGAGAGGCAGGATTCACTCGCCAAATGCCTCTCTGTTGGATTGATACTTGTAACCTGTATTAATAACGCAATCGAGCAAATTGAGTCATGAATTCATGAATTATCCAAGGACACCACAAGTTGGCGTTGGTATTGTTTGATAATATACAGAAATAACATTCCAATAAAATTCAAGTAGGTAGGAGGTACTTTTTATGACATATCCGTCCGTGTGGGATTCATGTATAGTTGTTCTCGTTCTAGCCCACACTAAAGTTCCTTTAGAGCCGGATGATTCACTTTTGACTAGTTAGCTCTTACGAATCAAATTAAAAACAAACGTGTACGAAGAATTGTGTAGATGTACTAAAAGTTGTACACTTATGAATTGAATTGAATTGTATGGTTAAATAATTACGTGTCTATTATATGAGTACAATACAATGGATGTAACTTCAATCCATTCTTGACAGAATCTTGTGATAATGATGATAATGCAGCGTCCTGTACTTACAAGAATAATTTCATTGCATGTGGTCACGGAGCAAGTTGCAATAGTTGCATGCAATACCCATATAGGGAACACAGTGGTTGTTGTATCAGTATACGTGGCAGTATTTTTGTGGCTGGATCTTCCAGCAAATGATAATGTATTCGACTCCAATTCCCTTACGGGTTATGTTGAGGTACCTACTTCCTTTCGTACTATAATACATAATCATATGCGAATGCACGATGATGCTATGCGCAGTGTGTCAATTTCAATTTCTTTTTTTGTACTTTTGATAACACTACTTGAAACATGACGTAATGTATATGTATGATTGACGTAAATCCGAACGCAAACTTTGATTGTAAATATAATTTTTGTTTTGAGTTCGTTCTTATTGAAGTTCTATTTGAATAGAGTAGATTATTAATCGGAAGTGTGAATTCAATGAACGTTTGTATTGTTCGTATTGTAAACATCTTATTGGACGTTGCATTGCATGTAAATAAAACAAAGCAGAATGGAGAACAGGAACAGAGCCTTATTATAATGTCGTAATACAGTCCCATCATGAAAATATTTGTCACTCGAACATTTAACGTTAACTGTGCACGTTGTGACTTTAATATAGTGGAGTATATTTTATTAATTTAATAAAATTACGAAAATTAAGCGGACTAATTAAATTTAGCAAATAAGTTTTAAAGTAATTTGTACAAATTAAGTGTATCTGGTACGTCAATCGAGAAATGCCTTGCTCCGGGTGTGGTCAGTCAGGTCATAATGCGCGAACCTGCTCAACACAAGTAACCTACGCAAGAGAACCTGAAAGGATAGTAACCTGCTCTGGCTGCGGTAGGTCGGGCCATAACATCCGAAGCTGTCACACCCAATCAACGTCATCATACTACTCTGAAAGAGTAGTTGCTTGCTCTAGCTGCGGACACCCGGGGCACAACATCCGAACTTGTCCCAAGCAGGTAACTTCATCGAGAGATTCTGAATATAAAGTTACCTGCTCTGGCTGTGGTAAATCAGGTCATAACATCCGATCATGTCACACCCAATCAACGTCAACATATTATTCGGACAGAGTAGTAGTTACATGCTCTAGCTGCGGTCATCCGGGGCACAACGTTCGAACTTGTCCCAAGGAGTTCACTGCAACGGGAGATTCTGAATATAAAGTTACATGCTCCGGATGTGGTAAATCGGGTCACAACATCAGGACCTGTCAACGGCCATTATTGTCAGCAGAAGGGTCTGAAACGAGAATGACCTGCTCCAATTGCGGTCACGCCGGTCATAATACCCGTACCTGTCCAAAACAATCATTCACGGCAGAAGAAAATGAAAACAAAGGAGCCTGTTCCGGGTGCGGTAAATCCGGGCATAATATCAGAACCTGTGATAAGCAGTCAGTTTCAAAAGAAACAAAAACCGGGAAGTCCAAGAAGGAAAATCAAGTAAATAAAGAGGACGAAGAGGACGCTATTAATTATTTGTTAAAACAATTAAATAAGTCCATAACAAAACCAAAGGAAAATTTACTTCCCCCAATTTCTTCAAAATCTGCAAAGCCTACAAATATTAGTAGGTCAGAAAGTCCGAAAGCTCAAGCAACAGCTTTAGCAGTCAATACGAAAACAACCAGTACGAGGAAATTACCTACTAACTCTTACATCCGTGATACAGACCAAGTCATCAAAAGACTTGAGAAAGGCCCGACGGAAACGGATGGCCCAGGCTATATTTACATTTACAAAATTGCAAAATCTCCCACGAGCTCACTCAAAACAGGTAAACATAGGCCTGAGATTGAGATTACGGAAGATATTTTTAAAGTTGGGATGACAGAGCGACTTCCCGAAAGAAGAATGGCTGAGTCCGAAACAAAAAATCAGGAAAAATATTCTTTGCTCCATTCTGAGCCGGTCGCTTGGCGTGGTTTAACAGAAAAAATCTCACATTACCAACTTGGTGATCGTAAGTACCCTAGAGAATTGGCGGATGGCGGTTCAGAATGGTTTCAAGGAAACTGGCGTAAAATGAAGGAAGTTATTTTGGATGCAAAAAAGATGGTGGAGAGTAAATATGGGGATGAGGGTGCTTCAGGATTAATTCAAAATTACTAAAAAAAATTTAACTATCAACTAACAAACCCGGTGATTTATAATTTTCCAGCTTTAGTTTTATCGGTTTATACTTACATATGCAACTTATATGTAGAAAATAATATAGGTAGGTAGGTTATGGATAACTAACTTTGCTTTAATTTTAGGTGGCAGTAACGTATATAAGCACCTGTCTGTACATTAATAAGATTATCATTACTTTTAATTTTACTAGTTTACATACATCTTGTTGCTAATTATATTCTTGTTAATTGTTAAATATTATAATTTATTTTAGCTAAGAAATGTCCTATAATGTTACACTAGTAACTAATTACAGTAATACGCATAAGTAGTTAAAGTATAAAAAAGCAGTGGTTAAAGTTAAGTAAATACAAACGAAAGTAGAACAATTTCACTTGCTTATGAGCAAATATTGTGCAGTGTGTACCAAATGGTGTTATAAGAAGCATTATTGACAATGTTTGAAAGTATAGCTTACTTTTAATTTTTGATTTAAATTCAATACGAATAGTCAAGGCAAATTTTCTTCCTTTAATTCTTCAGTTATATATGTACGTTTAAACAAACGCTTAGTTAAAATAATAAATATATTATGTAACTGTCTTGAACATTGACTGTACGAATTCACGTCTAAGACCCTAAGCAAGCAAAATTTATTTCACGTTCATTCATAGTTTAAAATCTCCTCACAGAACTTGTTTTCGTTTGAAAGAGGTACATAAATAGTACCGTATTTATTCGAATAAGCGCCATCATAAAATGAAACTCATTTATGCAAGATTTTGGTAACATCACAGTTTTTTTCCTATCAAATCTGACCAAACCCTACTATTCCTATATGTACTATCAGTAAGATATTTTACGTATATGTTCTATAAAACTTCTACTACGCCTAAGTAGGTGTTAGTACAACCCGGCACTTATTTCAAAATTATAACTCTGACTCCGGCAAATATTTGAACCCCAATAATAAGTGCCTGTTTTTTCGAACATATACGGTCTATACATAGTATACTTACTATATATATGTACATACTACGGATGTAAATAACGAATAAGTGCTTTGGTAAGGAAGTCATAAAAGTGCCTATTTAATTACTACACCTATATGATTTTGTGCCTACTACTTATATAGTAATAATAGTAATTATAAAGCTGAGCTTGTCAGATCAGAACTAGAACCAGGCCACCAGACAGATAAAAGTGCGAGAATCAATTTTCCTTACATTTGTGTACAGACTGCGGTTCCGCAAAGTGAAGTTCATTGTCTGTCCACTGTTTGTGTTTGTAGTCACATAGAGCAGGCAAATACAAACTTAAACTACACCGTAAGTAGATATGCCTTTTGTATAGAAGGCGTTGTATCAGTGGTCAAGAAGTATTTAGAATAAAGTTATGAATAAACAGGATATTAGTTAAATTTAATACGAAATTGCATGATAAAAATGTCTTTTATTTTATTTTTTTAAAGAGAACCGAATCAACGGATCATGTAAACTACAATAATGATATTAATATCTACGATATCCAATAGGATGAACATATTTTTCAAAGTTTAAACCCCTCCCTTCCCATATTGACTGAGGAGTGCTATTACAATTATATAATTATCATAGTATAAATTAAAAATACAACACTTAACCAAGAATATATTGAGAGCACTCACTATACATAATTAAATAAATACAGGGTAACAATATAACCTTTGTGGCCCTCTCGACAGCCAAAACAAATAATTCTACAAAACCCAACCATGTCTTTTTTTGAAGAAATTTTTACTGCATGTCTAACAAAAAAAGTGATTTCAGATTGGGTTAAAAATAAAACTTGTATGGCCGAAATAATTGAACCAAAGTAAGGTTTTTCAATTTTGAAACCAAAAATAGCATGCGAAATCGCAAAATTTGCGATATACAATGTTTTAATGTTTTCCTCCAGAATATTTTTTTGAGTAAAAATTTCAAGAATATCGCTTTAAAATTTTTTTAAAAACTGCTAAAAATATTTTTCTAAAAAAATATCTGGAGTAAAGAATTTTTTCAAGAAATTACCAGGTGAAATCGGATAGTTGGATAAAAATAAAAAGGTTTTTAGCTGAAGATGCTTATTCTGCAACCTAATTATTTCAAAACAATGTTCTTTTCAATAAAAGTTCCTTCAAATAAAGTCATTACATTATTTTGTAATTTGAAGCGTTTTGGTTTCGCAGCAAATTTTATTAGTCAACCCGAACACGATGACTCACTGTTCACTTATTACTCACTAAAAGTAAACAAGCACAACTCCATGTCACAGAAAATACATTGATAATAATGATGGGCAGTTGAAACTATAAATTATTACTGGCTAACGGATTTTAAAAACTGATGAGACAATAAACGTGCAGTACGTACAATCGTTATGAAATCTGAACGCAGAGCTTATATTATATACTTATAGTAATGTATGTATAAAGCTTGATAATTATTTAATTACCTTGCTTAAATTTGATACACTATGTAATGACATAACTAACAATTATTATTATTGCTAAATAGTATAAATTCTTTTAAAAAATTAGTGCTACAGACGTTCTGACCTGCAATAGGATAAAGTCATCATCGTAACCATATAATGTTATAAACATGATGCTTCTGCTTTTAGACATTAAAAAAAACTTATCATACAGCTTGCCCGTTGATGAACACAATTATTTTATTACAACAATATAAGCAGACATTTTAATGCAATCTGAAATTGAGTAAACGAAAAAAAAGTTAAATTCTTGAGAAACCGAGAAACACTAAAAATTCAAACCTAGTATTGGGGAAAAATTACATTAATTTTAAGTGTGAGAAGCAAGAAAATAGTAAGAATGTTTACATATTTTTAATTAAATATTTTGTAAATATAAATCAAGATGAGGGGCTAATACATAGTATTTGCAGTAATCATGAATCATATTTAACCTTAGTATCAGCTAACAGCGTATAGTGGAAAGCTCGTACAGCGTTGGTCGACAGTGTACAAAAAGAGCAACTTGAAGGTGCGAACATTTTGAGCTTTTACATAGGTACCATGCCTATTCATGTATAAAGAAGTAGAACCGCCATGATAATATTTAACCAGAAGAGAAATTGAGCTGAGAATAGGGAAGCGAAGAAGCGAGGATGTAAACAACGGAATTTATATGTGGTTCCCCTTAAAAACAGGACGGCGTACAGCGCCACTGATACGAACATCTGCTCAAATAAAATAAAATAAAACCGAAAAGTTTAAAAAGGTTACTTCGAATCTACTAACGAGCAACACTCACCAACGTATCCTCACGGATTTTCCCGCCATATTTTTTTTGAAGAGAGCATCCAAAATAACTTCGATTTGCTTAACAACATGGTGCGCTTCGTGAGTTTTTTTCGATAAAATTATTTTTCGAAAAAACGAAAAAGGCCTTAAATTGTATATGTAATGGTTTTTTCATCCACATAATTAAATTTTATTCAAAATTTTGAAACTTTTTTTTTTGAAATTCTTGTACGAAAAGCCGTTTCAAAGTTTAAGAAATACAACAAAACTGAAATTTTGAAAATTTCAAAAAATTCGTTTTTTCATAAATTTTAGAGCACGTTACTATAGTATTGACAAAAAATTTGGAAAAAACGAATTTTTTGAAATTTTTAAAATTTTAGTTTTTTCGTATTTCTTAAACTTTGAAATGGCTTTTCGTACAAGAATTTCAAAAAAAAAAGTTTCAAAATTTTGAATAAAATTTAATTATGTGGATGAAAAAACCATTACATATACAATTTAAGGCCTTTTTCGTTTTTTCGAAAAATAATTTTATCGAAAAAAACTCACGAAGCGCACCATGTTGTTAAGCAAATCGAAGTTATTTTGGATGCTCTCTTCAAAAAAAAATATGGCGGGAAAATCCGTGAGGATACGTTGGTGCGTGTTGCTCGTAAGTCGGAAGCTGGTATTACACCCCTTCTATTGTGGGCGATCATCCACCACATGCACCCCGATTTTAAAAAACGATGTCAGTGACCCGGATTGATTTATTCGTAAAATAAAAACTAAAAATTGGGTAAGTAGGTAGATAGGTAAATAATATGCGACACAAAGTTCAAGTTAGCAAAATCCTATATTGCTGTGCGACACACAGGGAAAAGACATTAGGGAATAATCAAATACTAGTATAGAAAATAGCTGTTGAATAATTATATTATTTTCCCTTAAACAACGCACAATCACAACTTTATTATTTCTTCAAAATCCTTTGCCATACTTGTAAGATTATAGTTAAATAAATAAATTCTACTTAGGCATAAAATATTGTAAACAACATACTACTACATACTGTTACACCACTGGAACTGCAACAAGACTTCTACAGTTCATTCTTCAAGTAATAGTTGGTAGCACGAGACCATGTGACCAATATTATGAATTGCAAATATGAAGATATGTAATTATCTAGCAGAAACAATAATACGTACAGTACGTACATTGACAGTGAACAAGAAGCACCAGTGGATTTAAAGTGGGACCTTACTGCAAACGAACTAACGAAAATTTGACACAACAATGAATGTAACAATGTAGGAGGAAAGGTATGAGGTGAGTTATAAAACTAAGCTGACAATAATAAATAATTAAATAACACAAACTTCAAGGGGAAGTGCCAGGTGGTGGAGGGGTGGAAGGAATTTCTCCAAGGTTGTCTACATCAGTAATAATTTCCCTAGGAGGTACTAGTGTCATGAGGTCATTAGTACATTTAACAATGGTAAGATTGCTGTTACCCGGGATTCGTGTGGGGGCAGTTGGAGTAAACTTCCGTGGCGAAAAGTTTACATGGCTCACATCCCCTATTGGATTGAAACTAGGAGTCAGCGGTGGAGGTCTTGTTAAATCAATTCCAGAAGGAAGTCCTCCAGGAATAATATGAACTGGTGTAGGTGGGGGCACTGGCGTGGCTACAGGAAACGAGTGCGGTGGATTTGAGCCTGTATTAACTTGGCAATAGTAATCAAATGTAGGCTTGTGTAAAACTGGAACGTTGATGTGAACAGGTGGAGGGACGTGCGTTGGGGGTGGTCCAGTAGTATCCATTTGATTGATTGATACTGGAGAAATTATTGCAGTTGGTGGCGTAGAGATTCTAGTAGGAATTATTGGAGAAACTTGAGGTTTGGGAACTGGAACTGGTGATGCACTAGTACTCATTAATTTAACAACGGGTAAAGACAGAGAGGTAGGGGTTGAGGCAAACGAAATTGTAGACATTTTAATTTTAATTTGTGGCTTGGCACGGCTAACAATCGGAATAGGGCTGAATTTTTGATCCTCATCTTCTAATTTAGGTTGAATCCTTATAATTCCAGGATCTGGTGATACGACTGACGTTTCATTCACGGGTGAATCATTTTTCTGCTTTGGTGACCCAGATATTGAAGAGCTACCACTAAGGAGCAAGGCTGGAGAATTTGTAGGCAACGGGATAGTGGTCCGTGATAATGTGGTTGGGGACGGGGAAATAGGAATTAAATTTGGGTTGGCTTCTTTTCCTTGCGGTGCTTCCTTGAACCCACTGTCGTGTTCTAATCGCTTGCCTTTACCATGTTTGCCTTGTCGTTTGTGGTCCGAATTTTTATGATGATTTTCAGACCGATGATTTTCCACGTGTTTACTGTTATAACTGTCGGCTCTGTGATTTTCTATACCGTGCTTATGCCGGTCCGATCGATGATTTTCATAATGTTTATGCCGATGATCATCCACGTGTTTACGACTAATTCTATGATCTTCATGATATTTACTACTTTCCTTTCGATGATTTTCATCTCTTTTGCTCCCTGTACGACATACATCCACCTTTCTTTCTTCGTCATAAGGCAGTGGGGGTTGTTGTATTTCATGTCCCCCCTGAATGGGATAAAGATCTATGTTAAGTTCTTCACGGTGAGACGAAAGAGAAATTAAATTTTTTGAATTGCTAGATTCCCCTGTTGGCTTTGTATCAGTGGGAATATTCATATGAATATCAGGGTTCCCTTCGTCATTCTCAGCCAACTCAATGTCTTTAGTTGGGTGGAAGTCGCGAGTCTTTGAGGCAGAATTCGGCATAACACCCACGATAGTGGGGATAGGCTGAGCATGTGCAGATTTGTGAGAAGAATGGTGTGAGGACGACGAGGAACGGGAGGACGATCTAGACTCTGAACAAGCATCAGCAGACTTCACTTCTGAATCGATACTCTTGTTGTACTCACGGTCCCGGTGCTTTTTCCTTCTATGCCTCTCCGAAGACGTTGTTTGTGAAACAAGCCATGAAGAAGCAGTTTCAGCTCCAACCGCGGGCTCGTGAATGGACATGGGCGTTGTGATAGTGGGTATCGATTGCTTTGGTTTTTCGTTTTGGACGGAAAGCAAATCATCCACAATAACAGCATCGCATTGGCCCGAAAAATCTCTTGGAGCTTCCATGGAAGGTGTGTATGTGACTTCAAATTCATGTTCTACCACCGCTTGAGCGTACAGAACTATGTCGGGAAAAAAATCATTACATAATGTTCAAATTATCCGTGGTATTCAATTCAACCTTAACACATAAAAATACATATAGATAAAGAGTGGAAATAAACTATATTATGTAATATTTATTATCATCTACCGTTACTATTGGTAATACTATGTACAAGTATAATGACATAGTATTACCAACGTATATATATATATACGTAATATAATTAGTTGGTTAATTATTATTCAATACAATGAACTTAATTCTTAATACATACTTGTAATACATATTAAATTTACCTGCATACGGAGGGTTAAACTGATATAAAATTCCAAGCGGACAGTATGGATAAGGTGTTTTAGGCGGTGGAGGCGGAGGACGTTTGGGAGCATTTGGATCAATCTCACTCAAAACCTCTAGTTTGGACTTTGTCTTCTCATCATTTTTTAATTTGATCTTTATTTTTTTTCTTTTTTCTTTTTTCTTCACTAAAACTTTATTCTGTGGGACAGGAGGAGGTGAGTGGATTTCTTCTCCTTCAGACCTGGATGATCCATATCCAGGATGAATACCATCCATAAATTTAACGGCCTTTGAAGGTTTATCGCTTAAAATTCTCTCCCTGTATAAATATTGAATACAATGTAAAATCTCAGAAGTAATTATTACTTCCCAATGTAAAGGAAACCCACACACAGTGCATAAATAAATTATAAACATAATAAAACAGGATATGCTGAGACTTTTATAATACGAACCATCTATATAATATGTGTTATAGATGGTTTTAGTAGCCAGAACCATTAGGCATACCCATCCAGACGCTTATTACACATTTAAAAACAGGATCGTTCAAGCTTTATCCAAAAGTTAGATAAACTTCAACACAATGTAAACAAAGGTGAAATGCAATGTCACTAAACTATACAAAGCTTAGCACAGCTTTAAATTCCAGTACGCGCCGCATATTGCTGTTTTTGCTGCTACAATACACATACGTATTCCGCTTACTTTTAAATATACAACAATGATGTAAATACTTGTGCAGAAAATTACTATTGCAACTAAGTTACCGTAAATGACCGAATAAGCGCCGGGATGTCAGTTCTAAATATGCAATAAGCGCCATGCCTCAAATGAACACTGGATTATAAATAATCCCTGGGCTTATTAAAAGTATTATAAAACATGTTTCAAATAGCTGAATGCAAGTTAGATCCCATTTTGCTTTAAAGCATTATTTTGTCAAATTTAATAAAAATAAACACAAAAACTGTGGTTATCGGCATACTTGTGTATGAATTAGTTTCATTTTTTGACTTCAAACATTAAAACATTAAATAAACGCCGGGCCCAAATAAGCGCCAGGCTGCACTTTAAAAAATTTTATAATCGCCGGGGCTTTTATTCGGTCATTTACGGTATGTACTGTTGTGAGCCATACCTGAAACCAGCAACAACTAAAATTCCTTTCGGTTGGATGAAGTCGCTACAAGCGGAAGCAGGGAAAGGTTCCGATGATGGCTGTGGAGGAGAAACTGGTTCACCCTTTCCTCCAGTCTCGTCTTCATTCTCATCCGCTTCCTTCATATCATCTGGCTTTGGTATTTCGTCTTCTTCTTTTAATACAACATCTGGTGGTGGAATAATCTCGCTAGAAGGTAGATCTTCACTTTTACACGACTCTACACCTTCCTCTGAGACATCAGTCGGTACTTCTGTAAGTGCTTCCTATAATATTGGCACATAACAGTCATCCGTATTAGCATTTTTCAAATTGAGTTGATTTAGGATCATCAATACATCTTACAACTTTTAACTTTCTGTCATGTCACAAACTACATACATTCCTTGTAGGAACAAACTGCAACTCAAACTGCTTTTTCCCACATGCATACACGTAATAGCACTGCCCCGTGTAGAGACATACTGAAAGATAAACTAACTGTACTAACATTAAGTACACATTGTATCCTAAATATACATACATATGGGTTTCTTAATAGACGCACTATGTATGATTAATCTGCAGTTTGCGGTATCTGTGCTTTTGCGAAAAATTAAAATAGCAGCTGCCGTTTTCATAGGTAAAAGCTTTTAATAACTCCCAGGGGGATTTATGTCAAACTTTGCTTTAGATCCGGGAGTTATTAGAAATCAGAGTATAAACACAAAATCCTGCACTTTCGATTCAATGCTAATGACCCTACCAGTTATTAGAAACCCTTAGGCGTTACTAGAGACCCCATGAGACAAAAGGGAGCCGGGAGTTATTAGAAGCTTTGCGGTACCTACATACCGATACATATACAAATTATTCTTGTAAAATTATACCGTATGTCTTCTAATAGCGCAAGGGTCTCTAATAGAACCAGGGTTTCTAATACAAAAGCGGGTCTCTTATATAATGCATATCTCTAATATAACGCGGGGGTTCAGCATGCTTTAACACTACAAATAGGTGGTGAGAAATGATCGATTTCCAATATAATTCGGGTCACTAATACAACGCGGGTCTCTATTATAACCCGGGTGTAAACCTTTGACTTTTAATACAACGCGGGTCGTTCTATTAGAAGACGGGCGATACAATATATTAATAAATTGTATTATAATATACTAAATACAACATTTTTACCCAATTACTTCAAAGATCTACATTATTTGCACATATACCCACATGAATATAAAACACTCAGTATTAAAGCAAAAATATTCAATATTTAGCAAAAATATTGTAACATAACGCCATGATATAGACCTTACACTTACGATCACTTATGTAAAGAACCAATATTAAAATATAACACCACCATCACATATTCGTCATCGTCATCGGTATCATTACAAATAACAAATTTTGCTACACTTTGCTCAACTAGAACAACATTCATTGCAAGAAAAATAAACCAAAAAAACTTAATTATTGTGTATGTTAAACTTGACTAATTAAAAATATAATGTACTTTATACAGTAAAACCATACCAAACCGTAGTAACACACCTACCTAAGTACTTGTGTTTAATGTACTGGTTCATAACCCTTTTAAATCAGTAAATAATTAGTAATAAACTTATCCTCACTCATAGCTCATTCATTATTCGTGTATCTAGGCACATATATACCATATCCTAAAAGTTGCACTCAGTCTGAAAAATGATGCATATTTTGCAATGGGCGCCGCAATGAGTCACACTCACCTATTGATTTTATTTTAAAAACAAGCCAACGGTCGTATCTACTACATGTTTAGATGGTCAAGTTCTCGACTGCCTGCCTACCTGTGCATGCATATATTTACGGATGCACGCACTCCGCACTAGGATTAGAATACAACCCCTAGTGACAGGGGTAAACTGAGATGAGTGCCTAACTGCCTACTCATCAAAAAAATGGATTCTCGTGGCCGAAGCCGGCTCACCGTGTAATTCCAAATGCCAGAGCATAGGTTTCGTAAATGCATCCCACTCATACGAATCCCTTCTGTTCTAGTGCCTACATACAAAGAAGGTGAATAGTACGGAACAGTAATAGTGAAGAAGGGATGTAATATGCACTAGCTAAATGCAGAGCTGGAAAAGGTAGGGAGGGAAAATACTAGTGATATGCTCCATATAGAGAAGGAATGAGGATGCACTCGTCTCTACACACTACACAGCCTTTTCGTTACAACAGGACAATAAATGCGCTTGAATTTGGCTTCGATGGAAGCCATGGATGTTGTTTATTTCTATGATAAATCTGTAAATGCAAAGCAAGTATAAGACTAAACTGCAATACACAGCCCATGAGACACAAGGTCATACGAAAATCGATAGCAGTTCCAAAAATAGTGTAGTGCAATGCTTTTAATAGTAAAGGCGAAACCAGAATCTTAGACATTGCCAGGTTCGTACGAATACGAACAGTGAATTATTATGATGGTAATGGCATGTAGAAAGATATGTTTGTTATATTATGAATGATGCAAATACTTTGTTTTAAATTTTATTTGTAACTTTCATTTGAAGATCAATTGATCCCCTCAACAGAGAGAATAATATATATGATAATAATATATAGGTTTTTGTTTCAAGTATTCTTGTATTAATTTATATAATAATTTAATCTGTTTTTGCTTCTGTGGGTACATGCAAAAGAGCTAGAGAGAGTAGAAACCTTTTGATATTGATAAAAATTGGTTTGGTATGGTTTATGTATACAAAGTACATAAAAAATTGTCCGTATAAATAAGAAATAACCTAACAGATGTATATATACTCATAATATAACGTCAGCTTTGTAATTTCCGCATTTGCTCGACACTCGACATGATCACCATGTGTAGTAATAACAGTCGACCAAGCAGCAGCTCACACTTACATATCCGTAGGTAAGTAATTCATAAAGTTCTTTCTTGGTTTATCAATGTGACACATCTGCGTAAAAGTACGTCAAAATTTGTTTTTTTTTCGCTACACTACGTGTTAAGTAACTCTTTAAACTACAGTATTAACCACACAATCACAAAACAATAATAATATTTTCATGTCTATAGTTTCAATACAAAATATTTAGTACAGTACAATTCAAGACTTATCTCAGTCAGTTCACACAAAAGTATACAAAGACGTGATGACGAAATGACAATAATGATGGTAGTGATGGTGACAATAATTGTCTCTTGGGATCAATAATGATTGACATAATAATTGGCTCTCATGGTCTGGCTTTTCATTATGACCAGATCGCTCATTATCTCTCTCGGCAATCTTTCGCTTCTCGTTGTCATTACTCTCCAACGCATACGAGAGCATGAGAATGAACACGGAGAGTAGTACAGATGATGTATAGTACGCATCGAGATTATCAACTTGTACCTTCAATAGTTTGAGCTCTTCCGGGTCCGCGGCTTCCAATTCATTTCCTTCATTCTTCTCATAGATACTTCTTAGGCTGCTGTTACTTTCTTCCTTCTTAGCATCCTCTTTATTTTCAGCAGCCTTCAGAGCCTGAGCCTAAAAATGTGTTCACAACAATTAAAATATACTTTAGTTTTATATTACTTCGCCTTTTAAAATACATAAACCGTTGATGTCGTTTAATTGACAGTCCCACCAATTAAATAGTTTTAACAGTAGCTTTTGCGATTCGTATCTGTGCCTACACATACAATCATATAAATTAGTGATAAAAAAATTCTAAAAGGAACCAGCATGAGTACTAGGATTACATAATGTAATGGCTTTGAAGTTATCAGTGGCAAGCACTGATTTCCATGATTACACATTAATATTACAGGAATTGCACACTCATAAACATAATGTCAGTACTAGCTATGTTGGAACTTGGGAAACATGTTCGGTTTTTGCAAGTACTCGACTAACAAGTTGAAAATTACTTAACTGTTTTATACTTTTAAAAATTTGGTTCGTAGAGATACATAAAATGATTTTTTTGCAATATAGATGTCTAAAATTTTAAATACATCTTCCGTCTCAAGGGAAAAATGTACTGAAACGTTCCGTTTTAAACAGCCTGAACTGCATTGCTACAAAGCAAATAAAAACCGATTAAAATCCAAACTTTTAAAATTATATAAACAGCCAATACCGCTTACAACGGTTATTTCGCCGTTCCAATCCAAGTTGAACCTTTTTTGTTTACACGTCTTTCCAAAAAAATATCAACGATTAAAACTATTCCACCTCGTATACTTAAAGATTAAACATTTTTAGTTTGACAGTCATATTTCAACAACTGAAGCAAAAATAGATTTTTGGAGGATTTGTACCATATAAAAATGTTATTGCTATATGAATTGTACACCTTTCCAATGCTCCAATTCTATCTGAAGACTCAACATGATAATAGGGAAAGTTGGCTTATAGAACCCAATGTTTTCTTAAACTTGGAAGTCGAAATCATAATTTTTTTGAATTCGAATCGGTATTATTATTAATTCATTTCGAAAGCCCCGATGTCCAAAGAAGATACGTAAAAAACAATAACAATTGCATAAATACTTGAATGAATAGTGGAAGCACAATTTAGTGTTTGGAAACATCTGGACATACTCGGGGTGATGGGATTCCATATTGAATATTGAAATTCGTAATTTTTCAATGATCAGGTAATCAATAAATAGCGTAAATCAAACTGGGCATAGTTTACTCATGAAGCATCATATTCTCACACTGTTCTGTACACATGGATTCCTTTATCTGGGGCTATATTATAGAACAACAACGCAAAGCTGCTGCGACGCACCCTGTGATAAATCTGCGACGAGCTAAGAATACATGATTTCCAACTACACTCTCTGTATCGGACACACTGTATCAAACACGTAGTGACTAATAAGCATTCAAACCCCGCTTGGTTTCAAATTGTGACTTAAACCCAAAATTAAAATAATCACAAGACTCCAATAATAACATTAATAATGAAACCATAAAAATCGAACTGTAACTTATTATCTTTAGAGTGGCTACTTACGCGTAATTTCTTTGCCATTTTCTTCTCAAGAATCTTTTTCTTGAGCATAAGCTTCTTTTTCTCGCGCAGCTTTTTCTTCTCTGCAATCTTTTTAAGTTCCATCCTCCTCTGTTTACGATTCAATTCTTCCTCGTCTTGAGCCGGTTGTGATTCATGGTAAACTTGCGGTTCAGGATGTTTGAAAACCGGAACTTTAAATGGGACAACGGGAACTCTGATGGTAACACATTTACTGGGGTCCACTTGATCACCCTCCTAAAAGTTTAAAAGTGCCAAAATATTTTTCGTCACTAATAACACCATCCCGCAATATTTGCTCGCATATCACTTTACATAACCTGTACGAGGGTACACCGAAAGCACACACGTACTACACAAATAGAAAATATATCTGATTTCTGAAGCCGTAGAACGAAAAATGGTGCACACATGTCGTTTTGATTAATACCTAGCTAAATCATCCTATCATGTAACTTGTAACATATAATTGCTTCTTCTATATGTTAATTAATTATGTCATGTTCGACGCAGAATCCAGCACAGAAGGCAAAATTATACACAAATCAATGCAACAACAGAATGATTACAAGTCACTGAGCTCTTACCTTGCGAATCACCTGAGTCGCATACTGAAGTACAGTGAGAGGGTTTAATTTGCAATTTTCTTTAGTCACGGTAAACGCTCTTTCGGGCATCTCACCAGGTAGTACTTGAAGCATATCACCAAGCTAAAAATTAAAAAAAAACATGTAACGCAATGTAATGAAGACATGTTTGCTAATTTCTATTGCTACAACTTTAAATAAAATATGCTAACTCCACACAAAACCCTTTGAAAACTTAAAAAAATATAAATAACTAAAAGTGAAAAAAATTAGAACTCAATCTCCTAAACTCCGAATAAGCAACCCAGTTTATATCTTTTACATAATGTAAACTTGCTGATTTCCTCACTATATAAAAGTTTGGAGACCAGTCACACCAAAGCAAAGCTGCTGATTTTTATTATTTAAGTTTAAAAATGGTGTTTAACTTTCGAAAATAAGAGCCTACGTATAAATACGTAAAAGCATTTGAGTATAATACAATTTATATCCATAAAAACATGAATAAGTGCACTAGTATCCCCGTTAAATATAAAACTCCCAATATTATTTTATTCAAACAAATAGCAATTTACCTGTATAGCTTGAGATTGCCTTGGTTGTGGAGGAGCTTCGTAGCTACCTTGTACATGTGTGGGAGGGATGGATGAATTTTGCCAATTCGGTCCTAACATACTAGACCTTGCCGCACTTTGCCCTGGACCATGAGAGGGAACAGCTGGGAATTTTTGTTGTTTCCCCATGTGGACCGAATAATTTGGCCTGTGGTGGGGGAATCCGTGTTGGAGGGACGAGGGCTCATCCTGCAACTTAATTCCCATTTCCATTTCAAGTCTTTCGTCCAGTGAAAGTCTTTTGGGCGATGATGCATATCCTCCCGATGAAATATTGTCTGGTCTTATTTGGCTATTATTTAGTTCAGGATCGGGTATAATTTCCTTAAGGTTACTTGGATTGGCTCGATTTCCTTCGTGACCACCAATACTGTTATTGTAAGCCAAAACACTATTGTCAGGTAACTCAGAATCACTAATTGTTGAGTCTGCCACATTGAGTCTCAGGGGAGGAGAGGATTGTTGATGTTGATCTGCTCCTTCTGTCCCTACTAATGAGCAGATTGTAGTAATGGGTTTCTCACTCAGATCCGGAGAGTGCCGACCGTTGCCATCCAAACACCCGTCTCGAAAATGTTTTTCAAACTCCAACCTATCTTTTTCAGAATATTCCCTCTCAATTCCCCTGTCAAACCGTGATCTACGATGCGGAGGATAACGGGGGTATTCTTCAGGAGATCGTTCTCGGTCCCGGTCACGCTCTCGCTCATGACGACTACTACTACTATACTCTCGCCTAGGAGGGCTGTCCCGACTATGAGGACGACGATGTCTTTCATACCTGGGCAATCTGTCATAGTGTATAATTTCTTTGTCTCCTCTAACCACATCCCGAGGTCGATAATTATGAGGCTCGTCATTAACGTAGTGACTCCGTCTGTCTTCGGACCGATAACGATCATTCCGACGATCCCTATCATAGGACTGCTGATGAGACCATCGGTCATGTTCATACGAATCTGAATAGCGTGATCTGCTATTATGACGCCGATAATTAGGAGAGATGGACCGAGAGCGAGATCTTGACACTGACCTTGATCTCGAGCGAGACCTAGAGCTGGAATAAGAACGTTTACATGGTATCCGTCCCAGGCGAGGATGGTGGTGGCTTTCCCTTTGAAGGAGGGATCCACTCTTCTCATGATCATGATCACCATCGACTACTTTGGAATTGGGCTTTTCTTCAGTAGAGTTTAGAGACAGTTCTGCTCCTGGTACTTCTTCACTTTGAGGAAGGCATTCGCGGTTGTGCTGCTTTTGCACAGCCAGCACTGGCTTCTGCTTCTGATGTTCTACCACTTCCAACTTTGCCTTAATGACAGGAGACGCAAGCGCACAAGGAACAAGTGTTACAACTTGTTCGACCTTCTTCTCATCTTTGAGCAGACTGATAGAATTATCTGCGGCTGCTGTGGTAGTGGCATCTGGCCCAGAAATACTCGCCAACAAATTCTCTGTGCTCAGGTCATTATTATTTTTGAGAACAAAGTCCAGGAGAGTATCATTTTCAAATGTCTTTAGTAAGTCTTGAGCACCTGTGTCAGACGATTCTGTCGAACTTGAACTTGACATTGAACTACTCGAGCTTTCATCTTTCTGTGGGTCGGTCTTTTTTATATTGATTTTATTGGTGGTATTTTTATTATTATTATTTACTTGCCGATTTATAGCAATTTGGACAGCATCTTCCAGCATATCTGTATCAGTGAAGGGATCATATTTCTCATCCCCACCTGCAGGCTTTCGCCCACCACCACCACTGCTATTAATATTAAAATCATCGTTCTCAATATCTAGAAGTAATTTGGCAATCATGCGCTGCCCATCATTATTACAATCTTCACCCTGTTCCACTTGCATTCCTTTCAGGGCAAATTGAATATCGGGGTCACGTGTCATTTCCTCCACAAAAGACTCTCGTGTCGATAATGACGATGACTGTGATGATGATGAGCCCGTAGTTGATGATGATGATGAATAACTGCTACTTTCATTTTCATCTTCTGCACTAGACTCTCTTTGCTGTGGGTTACCTCTCTCCCGCTTCTTATGCTTTGAGCTTTTCTTCCTATCACTCCTGTCCCTGTCAGGGTCTTTAGAGGACTTGTGATGATGACCATCTCTATCCCCCTTATGATCATCATAATCTCTGTCCCGACGTTGATTTCTAGAGCTTCCTCCTCTTCCTCCAGACGAGGAACCACCAGGAGGACCACCCCTTTTATCTTTATCACCCGGCTCACCATCAGAGGTGTCGTCATCTTTTTCTCTTCGTGAACGGTCCTTGTCTTTCTTCTTCTTGTAACTTTTCTTCTTTTTCTTACGTTTCTCTTTCTCATTACTCTCACTGTCTGTGGAGGACGAGCTTCCTCTATCTTCCGATGAATTACTAGAAGAGGAACGTTTCGAGTCTTCCGTTTCAGACTGATATTTTCCCTTCCGACTTCTCTTAGAAGACTTTCTCTTGGATTTTTCTGACACAGATGATGACGACTTTCCTTTTTTCTTGTCTTCTGGGACCACAACACCCACACTACTGCTGCTTGATTTAAGTAACTTTGATTTCGAACTTGATACGGGTACGGGCACAGTCTCCTCCTCCATTAATTTACTCTTTTTCTTTTTAGATTTAGACTTGCCACTCTCATCATCACTTGCAGAGGCAGAGTCGTCGGAAGATTTTCCTTTCACATCCGACTCGTCATCATCCTCACTCTTGGTAGAAGTCTTTTTCTTACTGCTTCCCTTGCTCTCATGTCTACTACGGCGCTTGGAGTCTTTCTTCTTTTTCTTCTTCTTTTCCTTTTTATTTTTGGACTTAGAAGAGGATTTTTGACTTTTACTTTCCTTAGGGGGAATGACGATGGGATGGAGTGGTTCAGGTTGTTGTGCAGGTTCGGGGTGAAGCTCTTCAATCATTTCTTCCTCAATTTCATCACTTCGAGGGGAAATAGGTAATCGTCGGGTTTCCTCTTCAGGTTGACGTTCACCGCTGATTTCCAATTCCAGCGGGCCGTGGGATGATGAGGAGGTTGTTGGTGTGGGGAGGAGCAAGTCACTCTCATACCTTTTCTTGAGCAACGGTGAAGGTACGGAGTCCTGGGATTGTGAAGACTCAGAACTGTATTCTTCATCTATTGTAGTTGCTGGCTTTGGTTGTGCACTGCTGCGTGCAGGTGGGGGTTCGGGACGTTCGGGTTCTACTGTCTCAGTCTCACTAACAACTTTCTTTTGCTTTTCGGGTTTGACTACTGCAGCCAGCTTACTAGCAACAGCTGGAAGAGACAGATCATCCATGTCATCATCAGAATATAAGTGAGAAATAACTATACCTTTAGAACCTTCCGTAGGACAAAATATCTGCTCGTGCTCAGCAAACCATTCTTGGGATTTGGGTAAATCACCCGTTGGTACACTTGAGGTAACAGACTCGACAATCGTTGTCATGTCCTTCACCATCTCAGCATCTTCTTCATTAAAAACTTCTTCGCGAGACTTGAAGTAGCCAGCGTAGGAGAGAGGATTTGGACCGTAATCCACCGGTGGTTTGTGCTTGGTTAATTTACACAAGCACAGAGGATAGTCCCGTTTCAAATTACTTTTTAGATCTATCGGAGTCGTCTTGATGAGGATGGGATGTTGAGTGAGAGATTTGCCAAGGGAGAGTGGAGCCTCAGCTTCCGTTCCTCCGCGTGCAGGAGATCGGGATGATGACCTGCTACGACTACGAGCTCTGTAAAAGGCAACGTCAAAACGTAAACACACCACTAAATTGCATAGCATAGCATATCAACATTTTCAGTCTCAGCTACGACCTACTCTTCCTACGATCCCTACGGCATGTGCCTAGTAATACAATTAATTAATCTTATACCTAACCGATGCCAAGTGTGCAACAAAATATATCCGTCTAAGAAGCAAAATACACACTTATAATAATGAAGCCACGGCTAGGTTCTTAACCGAATGTGAAAAAAATATTACTCGGCATTTCATCCACCTGCATATGCATTTGTTAATCAATTTCTATTGTGGCAGATCTTTATTCACCTAAGTAGTTGTTAATTGGCCAAGGCCCTTACAATATTATGGGAGTTACATCACCATTATACTGAATTAAATCCAGCAAGGTATAAGACAGCACTGGTATAGAATATGATTTTAAAATTAAATTAAAGGTGCACAGCTATAGAAATAGTTAAAACAAAATATATTATGTTGCAAGTAAAGACACTTGGTACAGTTGCCGTGTACTAATAATTAAAAACTTTTACTTTGAACTCATTGCAATAGCACGGCCTGTCAAAAAATTAACCAAATTCCGCTGAAGGCTTTTTGTTTCTATTATTCTACTTTAATGCGACTATTATCCTTATTAATTGTAATTGAAAGTATTTTTCGTGGGTTCAATCACTATTTTCATTAATTCATCATCATTTTACGAAATGTCTCGGTTAATTTACACCAGAATGGAATGAGTTAAGTAAAGTTAAGTAACGTTTGGTTAAGGAATGGGGTCAAAATGAGATATGTTCTGTTACAAATGCCATAGAATATTTAATTACATTATTGTTGCTTAAGAAAAAATCACGGGTTAGGAATCCCAGGTATTTCTGGAGAATCTCAATTTTCTCTGTTGTTTCAGATCGGATTTGTATCCTATGTAGTTCAAAATATTAGGGTATAAGCTAATTACTTAAGATTGCTGATCACATATATTTATTTATTTTGTATTATTGTTTAAGACAGACCGTCAGGTCCAAAGGTAAAATGGAATAAATGAACTATATTACTATATAAATGCAACTGAACTATTTAATATTTGAGCTGGGATTCGCATTTAACTAGGTGGATTCGATCCAGCAGATTAATGACTTCACCAAATTCAACACTTCCTCAAATTGTAAACAATTGAAGAAGTAATTAACAGCTACTATACTAGGACGTCTGAGAGGGTCAGACTACGAGTACGTTTGAATTGTAGATTCTAATGATTATTGAGCTTTGAGATGCCTCAGTTTTTTTCGCATCATGCAATAGCAAGACAGTACTTCCAAACAATTTCGGAAAAATGGATAGAAATTCTGGTCCTACGAATTGATTAATGTACCGACCAAACGTACACTAAAATCCAAAAATAAACAACCGAGAAAATTGTGATTCCCAGAAATGACACCTGTATATCTTGATCTTGGATTATTTGTCTAAAATATACGCATTAATTAATGTTCCATTCCACGTCGCTGACTATACAATACAACTTATTTAGAACCCATTCCCTACCCAAAGGGTTTTAACTCGTTCCAGTGCAGTGGCATGAATTAATCCTTTCTATTAGAAAATCCCAGAACAATAAATTCAGAATTTTGCAAATTTTCTATCGAAATTATTGAAAAGTTGTAACAATAAATATACAAATAACTCAAACGGTATTAAGTACTTTTGTTTCTTATTGGCTTTTAACCAGAGCCTTACATATTCTTTGAATGTTGCACACATCTAGACACCGCACCGATGCTAGTGTTTAATAGCTTGAATACGTTTTGCAATACAAAATACTTCAAAATAGAGGCGCCTTGTTTTGGACGGAAAAACAATTGGATTAGCACCATCTCAATTATCAAAATTGAATTTAAGGGACCCTAAATTATAGCACCACAGTTTGCACTTTAGCCAGTAGTAAATAACAATATTTCATTCAATTAGTGGTGACAATATGTCTTACGTGAACACGAAAATCCCTTTATTGTCATTTATTACAGCTGCGCGACAAGACTTGACAACACTTTTTGTGAGTAAAGAATCAAGAACCCCTTATACTTGGATATGGGAGCAACCGACTAGGTCGGCAAGGACTAGGTACCTACTAGATATTTACTTCCTTCCCAGTAACTCCCAATGGAGTCGTTCACATATTACCTGGATACAAAAATTGCTTAACTTGTAGGTACATACCCACCAAACCTTTTCGTTGCCGAAGACAGAGATAGGCGTTAATAATCTGACACACCCCACCCCCTTCCACTCCTTCCTTTTTACGGAATATGTGAACGGCCCCAATACGAAAGTGAATTAAAAAGGCAAATAATTACTAATAAAGGTAAAAATAAAGCGTATCTTCAATTTTACTTTTGCCTTGAAACAAAAAATTGAGCTACTTGTATAAAATTCATCACCGCTAAGCCTATTTATGTAATTTTTAGATGCTTGAGATTTGTGTGAGTACAATTATAGGATGCATTGTTTAAAAGTATTTACTAATAATATTTAGAATACAAATACAGGCATTTGTAGAAAAAATCAATGACTTACTTGATGGCTTTGGCTTCCTCCTTGGAAAGTACTAATTTCCAAACATCTTGAACATGATCTGTAGAATACTTGAATTTCTTGTACTCTATCCAGTCAGTCGGCATTCGGGTGGTTCTGACTTTGTCCAGTTCCCTTTCATACGCCTCTACCTTCTCCCGCTCTCGTCGTCGCTCAGCTTCCTTCTTCTCTTCTTTTTCCCTCCGTTCTCTCTCCAACTGCTTCGCTTTCTCTCTCTCCTTCTCTCGCTCTCGATCACGCTCTTTGTCTTTCTTATGCTTTGGACTTTTTCTCCGCCGGCTTGATCTGCCTTCTCTCTCCCTACTTCGACTTCTCGACTGCTTTCTTTTCTCAACTACTACTGCTCTCTCAACACTTTTACTTCGTGATCTTGACTTTCTGGATTTGGATGGTTCTTTCTCCCTGCTGTGACTTCTGGAGCGGGATAACTTCTTGGAAGAAATAATAAGATCTGGACTGGGACTCTTCGATAGAGACTTCTTATCAATAGTTCGACTTTGGATAGGAGGTGACAGAGATTTCTTCGTCTCTCGGATAACGGACGAGTCCTTCCTTTTCTCACGCAATTTTTCCTTGATGTCCCGGTCCCGACCTCGGCTATGACTTCTAGAGAAGGACCTTATTTTTCGGTCTCTGCTCCTACTCCGGCGTCCACGCCTTTCTCTGCTTTTGGACCTGGATTTGATTCGCTGTTTATCCTTCGTACTTTTAGGACTTTTACTTCTTTTCCGGTCAATAATGTCCCGGTTTTTGGAGCGACTTCTTGATCGCTTGCTACGTTTCACATTCTCCTTCTCTCTTTCACGGTCGCGATTTCTGTCCCGTTCCATCCTATCACGATCTCTGTCCCGATCACGGTCCCTCCCTCTGTCTCGATCTCGCTCCCTGTCCCTCTCTTTAAACCTTTCTTTATCTCTACTCCGGGATCGCCTGTCCCGATCACGATCACGGTCACCACGTCTTTTCACTACGGGAGATTTTGAACGTGATGCAGACCTTGAAGAACTGGATGAAGATGACATCGCTCTCTTTCTACGTATATTTTTAATTTGCTTTTTAACTGTAAAAGAAGTCATATGATCGTCACTCTTTTTACCCAACAAGTCAGTAGCACCCTTGTCCTTATCAAACATGTGACTTTCGGAATTACGGAATTCGGAATTTAAGGGTTTCACAATTGCAGTAGCGGGACTTGGCCCAGGAACACTAGTTGTAATAGCATGCACTGTTTTTAGTTTTTCACTAAGGAGAGAGTTCATGGCAAGAATTTCTTTCATTTTAGTTTCCTCTTCTTTTATTGATGCTATGGCTAATGGGGGTTGTTTAGAACTATCACTACTTCTACCACTGAACACAGAGACACCTTTGAGGGGTGACGACTTTTTCCCACCACTACCCGACGTTGTGGATGTAGCAGCCAACTTAGCTGCAGAAAATGCCTGAAGCCTCTTTTTAGCTTGGGCACGACCAAGGACGGCTACAGTCTTCTTTTGATTTGTTTCAGACACGGAGACGGGCGACGCATCTTCTGCTGTAGCCTGACTCGGCGAGTACTTGCTGTCAGAGGAGTCGGGAGGAAGTGGGATATCAATGTCAATATCATGCTCGAGTTCATGCTCATGTTCTTCTTCTAGATCATGTTCTTGTTCAGCATCATCGTCTTTGTTGGAGTCGATCGGATAAGGGATTTCGTCAAGAGCTTCAAGGGGTAAATTTGGGGAATTGTCATCATCGTCGATAGACATTTGACGTAGAACTTTTCTTCTTGGCTCATGATCCGACCCTGATCCTGAGTCAGAGTCATTGTGAGTTCCACTATTTGCAGGGGATCCCGGGAGTGGCAAGAAATTATCAGAATCATCCGCATCTGACATTATTCCTTTTTATTATTTTTTTCTGAAAATTTAAACACTGAAAATTATATTTTTTCTTTTTTACATGAACGGTCAGTCAGGAGTGTGTGATCATTTTAGTATGATGGCGACTACTTTTGGTTTAAACTTAAAATAGTCAATTATGGACTGGTTCTGTTTGATTTAATCTTAAAGCAGCACAATTTCAACTGGAAATGGTGTCCGTAGGTCATTTACATTATGACGGGCTAGAGCACAAAAACTAGTACAACCCAATTAATAGACGATGTAGAAAGTTGACGTGATATTGTAATTCGAACGCAATTACTATGCAGAAATCAAAACTATAACTAAAAAGACAGAAAGTAAATACTGGCGCTCCAATTACGCTTTCCATGAGGAGACAGTAAGAACAACATACATTTTTAAGAGGTAATTATTTTTAATATTATTATTTAATTTTAATTAAATAACTCATCATATAATTTTGAATCTCGTTGGTTTGCGAATATAATAACTAAAAACACAAACACAGGTAAATTGAATGAGTATGAAATAATGAGTTAAGTGGATGTTAGTAAAAGATACTTAATTTAGAAATACAATAGCAGCATTAGGATTATGTTGAGACTTGAAACTACTAGGTATTCTTAAAATTCAACGATTTTAAATTTAAATCTTTAACATGTATATCTGGTTTTCAAATTAGCGTATATTAAATTATTCAGAAATGTTTGTGAAGAGTTTTGTTACAGAGCTTAAACATATAGGTGGAAGGTAAAGCCGGCTAAAAAAACTTTTTAAATTTTGAACTATTTCTGAAGTGGCCATCATGTTTTGGCTATCTGGTTCGGTTTCCTCTTTTTTTAATTGCTATTTTGCCCTGCTGCTGACTGGTTTTACCAAATTGCTGGTATTACCCCTCCACTTCCATTCTCGTAGCAATAATTATTTGCATGTACGCTATTGTGACTGTACGCACAGTATTTATTTGTTCTTACATTCAAACATGAAATAATTCGTGCTAAGTAAAAATAACTTTTCAAATTGAAAACTATGTAATAACTACATTTTTTTCTTGTTCAATTAACACTGTCGCCTGTCGGTATGATCAATGATATTACTATGGCCCTTTATTACATGCTTGTCGAGCTTGACAAACAAGCTTAACTTTTACTTTCTCACTGTAAACAATTGACAATCGGATATGAATTACTTTGATTTGTCTATGCTCTCTCTCTTTGTAATGGTAAAATATTAACCATTAGACATTAGAGACAGCACCAGGGTGTGATATATGCGCGTCAGTTCCATTTTAAGAATCTGTTTGTATATATAGATAATAATCGACTTCTTTCATCTTTCACAGTCGACGAAAAATCTCATTTCCAGTTGAAATTGGATTTCTTCAGAGCTGAGTCAACCGGAACCAGTAACCAGTCCATTTATGATTGTTTAAAGTCCAAACCAAAAGTAATCTTAATCTACTAGGCAGGCTAAAAATGGTCAAAGCTCCTTGACTATATTCAACGACCAATTACGCAAAAGTAAACATGACTATAAGCCGACACGAGTCTAAAAAAGATCAAAAAGTCACGCCAGGTCAGTAAGTTGACTTTAGAATTATCCAAATAAAATATACAAAGTATAAACTGTAACGTAGTGATAGCCATTAATGATCTTCCGCAGCAGTTAGAAACTACAACTACAGTATCTTCTCTGACTGATACAGTCGGTGCGAGACATTTCAAGGATAAAATAAAAAAAAATGAAAATGAAAATGATTGTTCCATACCTTCTTAGAACCAATTTATATTTCCACTGTAAATACTCTTAGGAATCAACACTTAACTATAAATATATGATTGAAACAAAAAAACAAGAAGAACGAAGAGATGAAAGGAGAGTTTTGAAGTTTTACAAATAATTTAGATCCATTCGTGTTTGTTGACGAAAAATGGTGGTCCTAAGTCCTAGGCACTACACTTAATCTCGCCGTGGCCGACTACAACAGCATTACCAACGCAAGTACCATGAGTACCATGAAGGATGCGAGTGAGTGCAGTAGCTTCTTTGGGAAAAGCTGCCCTCAACTCTTCATCAATCTATAAAGAAATAATCAGCAGTAAAATTCCCAAAACGCGTTCACAAATCCGAGCTGCTCAGTAATGGGAGCTCCAACGCATGTATTCTGCTCCAAAAGGGGTGGGGTTTGGACACAGAAATAACATTAAGGCTGTTAGTTCCCTCAGACTTGCACAGGTGCTGCTGAAAACTCTCAAAATCATTCTGAATCTCCCAGCTAATTATGCAGAATGCTAATACGTAAATAAGTACTTTTAATGTTTTGGTATTAAAGTAAGTACTTAAGTAATTTAAACACTAAGGAGGATTGAATTTTCAAAAACGTAGTAAATTCCAAAAATACTACGAAATCAAAAGTAGGGTAGGGTCGGGTAACTGTGGTAGGTCCGATAACTGTGGTAGCGACAGTTTTCACCAGGAAAACATCAGAACTGGCAGTAAAGAAATTTCTTGCATAGAAGAGCGAACCCTGTTCTCCGATGCAAGGTATTCTTTTACTTTTACTGTCAATTCTGATGTTTTCCTGATGAAAACTGTCGCTACCACAGTTATCGGACCTACCACAGTTACCCGACCCTACCCTAGTAAATTTTGCTATTGTTTTTTGCATTGTTTAATTAATTGTCGTGTAACAAGTGCCGTTCGACTTTCATTCAGTAAAATGGCTCGACCTGGGCCTACCTTTTCTATAGTTAAAATTTCTTATCAGCACGACCTTGGTAAGGAATTTTGCCCGTACTACTCTACCCGGTCAACTCACAGTTATTTTATGATAATGAGAACGTTTTGATGTCGATTTTCATGGTTAGTTAGCAGAACAATATAAAAAAAGATAATTGCATTTTAACTATTTTGGAATCGTAGTATTTTTGGAATTTACTACGTTTCTGTAGATTCTGACCTCCTAAGTGTTTATTGTATGTTACAAGCCTACTTACACGAAAATAATTTTCCTTTCTATTAAGTGCTATCAAATGAAGATAAGTTTGATAAGTTTATCTCGTATCTTCTGGGTCTCTATTACCTCCCGGGTATCTTATTACTCCCAGCCTAGGTGTGTGGCTAAGTTTGAAATAACTCCCAGGAGGAGTTATTAAAAGAAATAAGGTTCATACAAAAATCATAAAATAAAATTGCATATAATTAAAATTATTAATTGGCTTTTGGCTGCATAATTGGCATAATCTTGAATGTGGCGAAAAATGTTAAAGCAAAAAATGATATTTTTAGTTGTCATGAGTAAGTAATAATAAATTACAGTGGCTCCCAACAATTATTATTACAATTCATTCATCTCATAACTGTGCTTTGCAACAATAATAAAAAAATAATTATTGCCTTTAATAAAAATTGTGTAACATTGTGTAAAAAGGTGATCGCTTTTTAAAAAATTTAGAAAGATGCAAAAGTCAAATTTTTGTACTACAAACTATACTAAAACAGAACTATCAAAATTGAAAGTAAAACGGCATGATAGCTGCATGAAAGTATTAAAATTAAAGTTTAACAGTTTGGTGGTAGTTTGGTAGTTTTATGATAGTAACGAAAACCATTAATAATTTCCTTTCTCAAGTATGCGTATGTGGATGATTTTTTTTATTTAATCTATATTTAAAAAATATAATATACCTTACAACCCAAATAAGTTGTTATATATAGCCACTTTGTACTTTGTGGTGTCTGTTGTAAAGTAAAGGCAAGCTGAATTGCGGGTCAGTGAATTATTTGTAGCTTTCAATAATACAAAAAATGCATGTTTAGCCATCTAATTGTAAGTGTAGTTTTTTTTCTGTTTCAGCATTCCGCATTTCACATTTTCTCATTTTGAGCACTGAACTCATTCATATTAGCATTTTAAAACTTGTGGGATATCTGACCTACTTTTTGGAGTTTCAGTATCCTGAATGGAAAATTTGACTGCCGTATTCTTTAACCAAAAGGTACGTTTTGTATGTACAGAGTGGTTGTAGGACATTTTTCTCCTGGAGCTTTTCCTCCCAGATTTAACTTTGATACTGAAGTGACTGAAGTCTATAGCACTACAGTTTGTCTCACGAGAATAGTGGCTCCAAGTTTTTCGCGGTTTACTTCACCCCCCACGGGATTACCCGGAAGAGATCATTACTTTCAGATGACAACTAACTGTTATATATATGCAAACTTTAGTTGACCTCCAGGGGTCACGTGATTCTCATGCAATTAATTAAAACCCAAAAACGCTTGTCCCACTAGAATAGGGACACTTTCACGGTTTCTATGATTTTTACATCGGCCTAACTTTTGACTCAACTTACGAAAATATTTGTTTGGTGTGGTCTCTCTCAGGTGACACATTACTTATGACTAAAGGCTTTTAGGTTTTTAATGAATTGTATGAAAACCACGCGACCCCTGGAGGTCACGGTCAAAGTTCAGATGATATAATAATTATCTCATCCAAGTAAGTAGCCTCCTATGGGGGATTAAACCGCGAAAAACCTAGTGCCCGTATTCTAGTCCCACACTGTATAGTACTGTAACTGTAAAGTCTAAATGAACTATCAAAACTCTTTAGCAAGTTAAATGCGCATTTAGAAAAAATACGACGTCCCACAACCATATTATTTGTAAAATATTTTAAACCATGCACAAACGAAAAGTACAAGTACTATGCGTAGTTCTCTGATTATTATATATTTAGGAATTTCTGGAAGAACGGTTAGTGGCTTAAATTATTTGTAGTTCCGTTAGTTCCACCAGTTCGACTTCGACTTTGGGCAGATACAGCGACCACCAATCGAGCTATAAGTTGACTACTTCGTTTACACTAGTTATACTCTTCTTCGCAACATGTTACTTTTTTGTGTGCTATTGTTGGTATTTCCACTGGGCCCGTTTCACTGGGTCCGGGTCCACAGCATCCATGCACCTGCACGCGATAGAATTCCAGCCTACAATCATTCCTAGCCGAACCGGAGCCCAGGTCCGTATCCATATTCGGGCTCAAAGCAAATGAATACCCCCGGGTGTACCCAAACGCTTGGGTTTAACGAAATTGCACCCGGGCCCGAACCTGGACCCAAACACCCGGGTCGCACCCGGACCCGATCGGAAAACTAATTTTACACAGTACCTATTTTTTCTAATGCTACGTGGGTCCCTAATTGTGCGCGGGGAGTAGGCGTCCCAGATTGAATAGTACGCGGGTCTCTTATTGTATGTGGGGCTATGACGTAACATATTAGTGTATTCACTGATCATGGCGTTCAATTCAAATTTATTACACCGTAAATGTTGTATTAAGTGACGGGTCTCAAATAAACGGCGGTGTTCAAATAAGCACCGGGCTGCAACATCAAAAAGTGCAATAAGCGTCGGGGACTCAAATAAGGGCCGGGTTATAAATAACCACTAAGCATATTAGAAGCATTATAGAACACGTTTAAAACAGCTGACGGATAGTGGGATCACAATTTGGTCAAAAGTAGTCTCGTACATCATTTTGTCAAATTTAATGAAAGATAACACAAAAACTGTGAGTACAGGCATAATTTTAAGTGAATTAGTTTTATTTTTTGACCGTAAACTCCATAAACTTAAAATAGCGCCAAGCTCAAATAAACGCCGGGCTGACGCTCCAAAAGATTAAAAGATTTAATAACCGCAACCGCACCTAATAAAGTATGCATTTACCATCTCGTAAATCCTGTTATTCGGTGATAAATCTGTATTTTTATTATTTCCTTCGATATTTACTAACTGCAGTTAGGCCTTTTTTTAAAGAATAGTACTAGAGTCTCTAATAATGCGTCGGTCTTTAATTGCACTCTGAGGTAAGAAGATGGAGTTTGAATAGTTCGCGGGGCGTACTATTAGAGAAAATACAATAATATACTATTTCCTGTACATGACTAAAAAATTTGCAATTATAGATTCAGAATATCAATAAAATACTAAAATTTAAATTTGGAAACTTGAGTATGATATCAACAATAATTAGTACAACCAGAATTCAAAGACACGAAATTTCTTGTTGTGGGAAATGCGTCTAAACTTACGTATTACTTTTCAGATGGTATATGCATTTTGCATGTTTTAATGATGTCTAAAAAAAACTTGCATTTTTTTTAAGGAATAATATTTTATTTTGGGGATATTATTTTGACACTGGGAGGAAAATGTCCTCTGAACAAGTGAGGAGGAAAATGTCCTCTGAACAAGTGAGGAGGAAACTGTCCGCTGGGGCTAATGTCTGGGATGAGGGGGTCCCGGGGGATAATGGCTGCATACCGTACTCAGAGAAGAGCAATAAGAGGTATAGGAGAAGACGCAACTAGTGCTAAATATTCTGCCGGGGTTATTTTTCAAAAGCCAATAGGTGCCGAGGAGTACTGACAAAGTCCCAATCAGCATTCAGTAGTGAGGACGCCCCTCCCCCCAATCCCATTTGGCTAATGAAAAGTAGTCGGCCAAATATTTTAGCCAGGGTTGCGTCTTCTCCTATTCCTCTTATTGCTCTTCTCTGTACCGTACTGGGTAGTTTGGCTGTAAAGTAAAATACAATATTATACATTTAAATGTGAATTCGTCCTAAGCGGGAACAAACCCTCACATTCAAAACCAAGCAGTCACTGACACTGAACAAGGCAAGTAGAATAATAATAATAATATTATTCTACTTGCCTTGTCACTGAATTGGTTTTCCGTCAGTAATTGAAAGCTACACAAGTATTCTTTCATTCATTAAATGTTTGGCCCAAGCAACTATGATTACGTCATAGTTTAAAATTACCAAATCTTCATATTCGATTCTCTTCATTTAGACTTTCAATGTTGTATCATTCGAAATTTACAAAAAATGTTGAGGTAGTTAGAATTTAGACATTTAAAAAAAAATTTTCAGCTATTCATACATTCTACACTACTATAATTGAGCATTTTGTGGAAACAATAATATACATATATAACGCCAGATGCACCTGTCCAACTTGGAACACAGCTAATGGGACTTATTGAACATCACTCGGTTGAATTTTTGGCTTGTTACTTGTTGGTATCCGTCATAGTATATACGTACCGTATTGTCGCTAATAGTACGTCCCCTCCCGCTTACAATTCAAACTTCGGCCAGTGTAAGGCTCACGTCCGGCTATGTTTCATCCGTATGTTTTATCCATATGTTTTATCCCTATGTTTTATCCCAGTGTTGCCGCTATGGGCATGCCTATGTTTTATCCCAGTGTTGCCGCTATGGGCATGCCTATGTTTTATCCCAGTGTTGCCGCTATGGGCATGCCTATGTTTTATCCCTATATTTCATCACTGTTATGTTTCATCCCTATGTTTCATCACTGCTATGTTTCATGACAGTGTTGCCACTATGGGCATCCCTATGTTTTATCCTCGAATTGGCTATATAAGCCACAGACGCACTTCAGTCGGTGTCTTACCGCTCTAAAGACCCTTAATTTAAGTTTGACCAAAGGGAAATATAGCTGTGTTAATAAGACCCATGTGAACAGCAAAAGTAAATGCATCTTCTTCACTTTGAATTTTCTGTCCCCCGTTCGTCAGGCCAAAGCCATCCGAGTGGAGTAATCCGAGGCACTTCTCCTTGCTAAACGTTAGCTTTACCGACTGCATTTTCGATCCCTTTGGTCAGACTTAAAGGGTCTTTAGAGCGGTAAGACACCGACTGAAGTGCGTCTTTGGCTTATATAAACCATATATGTGGAGGATAAAACATAGGGGTGCCCATAGTGGCAACACTGTGATGAAACATAGCAGTGATGAAACATAGGGATGAAACATAGCCGGACGTGAGCCTCACACTGGCCCAAACTTCGAGCTTCTTACCCCGCGTACAATTAGATACCGGCGCATTAAAAGAGTGCGGCAAACAATTTTAAAGATCCGCGTACTATTCAATCTGAGACATCTACCACCAGCGTAATATTAGAGACCCGCGTAGTATTAGGGAAAACATGGCACATAAGATTCAATTACACAATGTACTAAGAAAAATTATAATGTAAGTGTCAAGTGTAAGTATCTTAATGAACTTAAGTAACATTATTATAACAGCACCAAGTAGCGCAGACGGGTCCATTGCTGCCCCAAATTAAGACAACCTTATATAATTATTTTAGTCCCTGTTGATTGGACATGTACCAACGATTTTAACACGTCTTTTCTAGGGATTCTAATAATGGTTATTTTATAGATGGTTTGCTTGGAAATGGCAGAAAATAAATCAAAATGTACTTTTGTTTTGGTTACTTTGGACAAAATGTTTAATCGACTTAAACAAATCCGTTTTTTGCTGTACTATGCCTCGACGGTTAATGGCGGCTACAGGAAATGAATATATATTCCTTTAAATAACATTAGATTTAATATAGTTGCTCCTTGCGGCAAGCAAGGGATTTTACTACGTTCAACGTTGCTTGCACAACATTTTAAATGAATAACAACATATGGTAATGATGTATAAAACTAGTTACAAACTGGATGTTTCAAAGTTTGCCTAATATTGGCATGCAAAAAAATGGCCTCCGAGTGAGACCTCATTTACGCTGTCCGTACATTGTAGCTTCGTGGGCTATATACCTTTATTGCATGCTATCGGAAAATTAAGTATAAATGGGTCTGTGCAATAGCGTCTGATTGTTTGATTGGGTAGTATAATAATTTGTGGTAATTATTGGAATTTAAAAAGAGACTTCTTGAGCCCTACAAAAATTATATTTTGGTATACATACCTACTAAGGGGCATGCCACCATTTTTCAAAACACCTGCTTTTAATTTTAAAATAAGTTTTAAATTTTGAACAAAATTACACTACAAGGTTTGACGGCGACAATATTTTATTTCAGATTCCATATCGCAATTAATTATGACGCAAGCTGTTGGTTGTACAGAGGTAATTTCTTAATTCGTTTGCCATATTCCGCACGATTATACGGTGTTTTTTATTAAAAATATTTTTAACTAAACATGTTTGAGATAGAGCACATCAACTAAAAGGATATTCACATGTTTTTTTTAAGTTACACGTACAGCGTCAAACAGTGTCTTGGAATATTAAAGGGACGGCTTCGTTATTTGATACAAAATTACTACCCATATGGAAATTAGAGTCTCCTTCATTCGAAACCAATGGTAGTAATGGCATTCAAAAATGGCATCTGGTCCTTGCGCAGAGTAAAACCGAGTTCTTAAAATGTACATTAGTGGAGGAACTTGCTGTTCTTGCGATTAACAATCAAAATAATCCGAGCCTCTCGACGAGTCCAAGCGGACAGAACTTGGAAGGCACAATGAGTAATACAAATGCATCTTCAACCAGTTCAACTCTCTCTAGCACAAGACTTTTGCCAACCTCATGTGGGTGTAATGAAACACAAGATCATGCTGAGCCACCATCTGGGGCAATTATTAATGACGTCTTTATTATTACGAAAGATGGTGATTTAGAAAACTTTGTAGGTATGTTGCAGAAGCTAAACACACAATAAATAATGTAAAGCTATTTTGTTGTTATATGTCTTTCTAACTGTAAGTAAACGTTGTAAATTAGTTGATAATGGCCATGCACCCCAGGGTACCCTTACTTATGGATTCAAAAACCGGCAACGGCGGCAACTGCAGTCAATCTTCTTTAGTTTTAGTATACTTTAATTACTTAAAATTTAACAAACAAAACAACACGGCCGAGTTACCCGCTGTCCGCTTGATAAAGTTGCGTCTTCCTTGAAGAATCAAAATGACACATGACCATTTTCAGCTAAAGTCAAAATGACATCCAATATATCCTAGAAACAAAATGACCCACATTCAAAAAATGTGAAAATACTGAAAATCTTTTTTGATGATTATTTAATATAAATTTTTGCAAGCATTTTAATAATAGCTATTATCGCTAAATAAGTTTTTTTTCAATTTAGGTCTTCGTAGAATTGGTTCTAGAATATATTATTGAATAAGGGAGTCATTTTGCAACTACGTAAAATTGGATATAGGCTATTTTGATTCTTAACTGCCAGTATTTTGCCGCCCTGTAGGTACTACAGTTTTCACACGAATTTAATGTTTTGCGATCCCTATAGCATTATGTAGAAGTTATTTCTGGGTTTTGTTTGGAAAACGTGTATCTACCTTATATCCCATAAATCTGGACCGACGTCAGACTGGTACTGATACCTAAAAGCGTGCCAGACCCACACGTTGTTCCAGACCCAAGCCCTACAAACGTTTTACCAAGTATTACAGACCCCCGTCAACTTTTCAAACTTAATGTTAGGCCTCTCACTCCCTAACTCCAGTCTACTATGTATCGCCGCTCAGGGTACTACTTCAGACCCGTCTACTACTGCAAAATTAATTTTTCAAATGTTTTCAGAAAAACAATAGTGTTTTATTTTTTTTAATCCAAATATTCTAATTTAGATAGTGTCAGAAAAATCGCAAATATTGTATCTATCAAAATTAATAAAATATATTAATAATTGGTAATAATAAAAAACTCATTTCAATTTTGTACAACTAAATAATGGCCAAATTATATTATATTAAAGATGTTCGAGAAAAATATGAAGAATCCTCAGGCTGGACAGAATGGGCAGGGAAATTTGTTGAAAAGCGAAAAAAACTAGGAATAACGGAATACATATTTGGCAAAGATGACGAAGCGTACGAAAATGCGATTCCCCTAAATTACTTGATTGCTCATCAAGATCGATACTTAGACAGTACTGGAGCACTTCGCCTTCAAGCTGAATTAGCTTTTACAAGCACAATTAAAATACCTTCGGAAATTGCAAATAATAATACTGATGGGATAGTCAAGTCTTTAACTAAGATAGCGGATGAACGTAACGTTGAGTCCGAAAACAAACTGAACAGCTTATTGTTAGCACAACGATTAGCAGGATATTTTAAAGAAAGTCACTTGTCTGATTTTACTCTGGATTGTGAGGGTCGGACTTTTCCAGTTCATAAAATTATTCTTGAAGGTAATATATTATAGTTTTTATAAATGATTTCGTGTTTATTATTTTAAACTCAACTACCAATATACATAATTTAGATTTATAATTATTAAAAAAAGTTGTAACTCAATTGTAATAAGTTTTGCTTGCAATAGAGCATAAAATTTTAATTTTATTTTGAATTCAATAAAACATTTCTTTGTTTGATTAATTTTTCAGCCCGTGCGCCAAGTCTTCTAGAATATTTTCTATCATGCCCTAGAGTATTACCAAATAGAAACTGTAATCGCAAACCAAGTCAAATAAAAATTAAAAATTCAGAAGATTCCCCATCCGCTGGAACGTCTGGGTCTGGTGATACCAGTAAAAATATAAACACAAATCGCAACCGCAATAATCCAAGTCAAGAGCATATACATAATTCAAATTCAATAAATGATGAAAATAATGGAGTTTCAAGTCTTCCTGTTTGCCCCTGCATTAGTCCAGCTTTTAGATCTCAGTCGATTATTGTAAGCATCGAAAACATCCGCTCTAGCATTTTGGAATTCATTCTGAAATTTATATATTTGGGAACTTTGAGTGATGGTCTTGAGCTTGATGAGCTCCAACAAGTTTCTCGTGAAGCAAGAAAATACAATTTGCATGACTTAACATATTTTTGCTTCCTAAAGTGCTTACATGAATACAGAGATTGTGTATCACATCAAAAACCTGAAATGGAGGAGCTAATGAAAGATATCTTTTTTAAGTAAGTTTCATAATTTCAAAGTTTTCTTCAGCAATAATATAAAATACTTCTTGAATTTAAGTTGAACATCTATCCTTATATCTAAATACACATGGCTGGGCTTTGAAATCAAATTTCAGTGCCCACAAGGACGTTTTTGAGAATCGTTCAGTTTCCTTACCAGAGCTGCAAAAACTACATCCGTTAGCTTTTCAACATTTGGGCGGTCTAATCCTCTAATCCACGAAAACGCGTAAAGGTTGACTGTATCGTATCATTCTTTAATAAATTTATATTTAGTATGCATGTATCACGTATGTTTTAAATTCTATTATTTAGTATGTATATAACTAATTTTTAGTTTTACACTGCTTAGATAATGTGACTTTTAGCCCCAGAAACAACCTATTCGCGTCCGCATCCCTTAATGCCATCAGTCAATCAGCATAGCTTATTATACTTAAGCATTATGAAAGGAAACGAAATAGAAAAAAACTAGCCTAGCTTCAGGTTTACGTAAATCAAAATTTATGAAATTAAATAACAGGGATTTGGGGATTAAGTACATCCTTTTAATATTATTTTTAGTTGTAGTATAATAGGCTGCTTCCCCTATGATTGTAAATATTGCCTTTAATTCAAATTCAATAAAAGTGAATGCTATGTGGACGCACAAGGAAGGTATATATATATGTGACGTCAAATAATATAAACCATGGTAAGTCATACAGGTTAATAGTGACACGAGACACGATGTTAATAGTGAAGAATAACAAGTTTAACTTTCATTTTTAACTCGTTAGTATTTATTTAATGTTTACTACATAATCCAAAAATAATAATAACTATCAGTGAATAATGGGTCAGCATATCCAAAATACACTTTTAACTTTCTGCTGTGATCGCACAATATATTTTAAAATTGTATATAAAATAATAATGAGTGCATATCACCTGTTGAGGTTATTCATGCACATGTTTGTGCAAGCAACTTATGAATTCTAAATTACCGATGCATGATAATATTTTTTTGTAATGATTTAATTCTGCATGAAAAAAATTGTTTACCGGTTTTCATTTTTCCGCCTAACACTTTCCCCCAGGGCATTATTTTATAATTTTGTACCTCCAATGAAGTTCCACAAATTCTCCAGCTATGCAATCAGCATCTCATGGGGTTTGATGTATATAGCGGAATGCTCGCAGGGTTCCTTTCTCGTGACAAGTTTAATCTTGTCATTCATCCAGAGTCTTACCTTAAGTGCATGTACCTTAAAACTCCAAATAGAAGTCGGGTGTCTAATAAAGGTGTATTAGACTTAAAAAGGGTCTACTAGATATAATTAGATATAATTTTTATAATAATGTTTGACTTACGATTTTGAACATTTGTGCTAAACAAATTTCATTAAAAAAGGATTTTCCCGTCAAACACAGAAGTTTAAAATAACTCTATAATTACTGCATTATTAGAAAATTAATAAATATATATTCTTAGTTCTAACGACATAGTTCAAGCGCCGGCCTGCTAATCCTATATAACATTATACGAGCTACTCGGTAACTGTGTTAGATACAAACAGTATAGCATATAAGCAGCTGAAAAATTCATTTCATGACGAATCAATAATTCCTTAAATTACTTCCTACTAATGGCAATAAAAATAATTTTGATGGAGATATTTTCTATAAATATACATTATTACTATAGATCATTTTTGTACATCATTTAGTCCATGTCAAGATGCGCAAGCCAGGAAATTATCATACAGATGACAAGCCATTAGTCTCTACTTCGTGCCCAATTTCATCACGTCGGTTAGGTCACACTGTTACTGGTTGTTCATTATCTGGCCAAAGAGATTCCCACGAAGATAATCGGTCCAGTCCTCGAAATCCACAAAAACTAGGAGATAGTTCTACTGCATTTAATTTTCACCATCAAAACATAATGATGCCCTCGTGTGGTTGCTCAAATAAAGTTCCAGCGTTAATTAATTTTGATTTTAAACAAAATTCAGCAATTCGAAACCGAAAAATGGAAATTCCTGGCATTAGTGCATTACTTGATGGAATCCATAATTCTAGAGGAATTAATCATCGTCTGGAAGCTATAATAGGAAATTCAACTACGAGTTCAAGAATTAAAGAGACAACCAAACATATTAAAAAAGATGCTTTGGATCCTTGTCGTTGTACTCAAGGCTCCTGTAGTCAACATCAGGATGGTACGTACAGTTTGACAACACTGAAGGAACAAGAAGCAAGTACTTCACAGTCCAATGAATACACTGAAAAGCTGGCAAAGAAACAATCAAAAATTCACAAGGTAATAACTTTTAGACTTTTATTCTACATCAGAAACTTTTTTGTAAATGAAACATGCCAGTAACATAACTGAAATCTGAATTCCCAACTTAATGAATTTACAGACACGACACTCATCTAAATCTATAGCTATGAACCTTAATGATATGATTGTTGGAGGAAAAAAATCAAAAACTAAGCGACCTTTAACATGTAGTAGTCCGGAGCTAAATTCGGATGGCTCAATATTATGTTCCCCTAAAATCAGCACACGCATTTTTTCTGGCGCTAATAAAGGCTCCAGAAAAGACAAAGAAAATCTACCTCCTATACTAAGGCCAGGCCAACATCAAACTCCTGGTTGTAGTGGGCAAAATGAAGGTAACGCAAATATTATATAATCTTAATTACTAATTAATTATTAACGTTACTAACTAAATAACAAAATTTCTCGTGAAACTGTTATCAAATTTTTCATTAGATAGTTGTCAAATCGGCTGCAACAAGAAGAATTGTCTAAAATGTAGTGCTATGGCTCAAAAATTAAAAGCTCAAGTCCAGGTGGCAAAAACACTCCAAAGGCAAAATGGCTGTTTGGAAAATATTGTTACACAGAAGGTAAAATTTAAACTGATTAAGTGGCATTTAAGCTACCTTGTTTTCTTTTAATAATTCCCCCCGGGAGTTACATCAAACTTATCCACAGACCTGGGAGTTATAAGAGACTCAGGAGGTATTAGAAGAAATAGAGTATAAATAATGTACTTGCCCCCAGTTGCCCCGGTTGTAATTTAGTAGGTGCGAATTTGCATTTGAAAGCTAAGTTTAACATGCTTGTGAGGATCAATATATATTCTCGTTTTTAGAGAAATCTTGTAGAACAATTAACAAGGCAAGTGAGGACATTAGTCAGGGAAAATCAGCAACTTTCAAAGGGATGCGGTAACTCACCCCTTGAACCTATGCTTAGCACAGAAGGAACATCAGCCCCATTGCTCCAAAACATACCAACATTAAATGTATTAGGCTGTTCTGGAAGTCCAGCACCATATCAGATGGAAAATTATAGGGACGTGAACGTGGCTCATGAAAATTTTGAAGATCCTAGAAAAGCTCAAGCATCAAATGAAGTACAATCCATTATAAAATTTTATCAAACTTGAAACTTGAATTGTATAAAATAATTGTATGCCTATATTATAGAACTAACAGAAAAATAGTCTTTGCACAGCTGATAGCCGAGGCTGAACAATTTGTATATGAAGCCAAAAAAGTTTCTTTTTCATTTAAATAAAATTAATATTAAGTAGCAAAAGTAATTTACAGCGTTCTTCGTCTGAATCTATTAAATAGGAGCCAAAAAAATCAGAATCTACTGAGAAACTGAAAGAGGCAGAGCAGCAGCTATCAACTTTGAACGTAAAATGCGAAGCAATGCAACATAAACATGACCATCTACAAAAAGAAAATCAAGAAATAAATCGTTTTTTAACGGATTTATTGTACACATTAAATGCACGGGGATATGAGTCCATCACGGATTATGAAGGCAACACTATCGATTTATACCGATGCAAAGGTGACACTTTTCTAGATTTAAAAGGGCGGGATGCAAGATTAAGGACGCCCGCCAAGAGATTAGCTCCTCAAGAAACTTTACTTAAGGCTGTTATTGGTTCTCAAGAAAGAATTATACAGAATTTAATCTCTCAGTTAGAAGATCATCAAAAAAATAGCATGCTGGAGGTATGTATATAACATAGGTACTTACATATGCAACTTATTAAACTTTATTTATTCAGAGCTCCCATCTCCCCATCACTTTTATTTATAGGTAACTATAGGCAGGCACATGCAATAAATTACATACATGTATGCAGTAAATGTATATTGTAGAATGCTCTACCACTCTAGAAACGCCTTTCCCTAAGTAATTTCAGTGGCGAAGAGGACAGTCGTAGCGCAAAAATAGAAGGTGAAGTTTTGGCTTTAGTTGGACTACTAGAAGGGGCTTGTCAGCGAAATCCGGAAGTCCTAACATTACTCAAAGATCAGTACGTATTCGATTCTCAAGGTTCGTTTTACACTTTCATTTTCTGTTGCAATCATTTTGCTTTTTGACAATAACAATAATCATGTATAATGTATTTATTTAAATATGTATGGTAGGTTACATTATATTATGACTAGCTTATGGTCATATTTTCATTATATACTTTGAAAATTGTTAAACATAGTAAAGGCTCATTCGGGCTTAGAAATGAAGAGCACAATTGTGGAAGCTGTGTTTGACAGATGCCAGAAAGTTATTTCGTCATTACCTTCTCCTCTTGCAGCCAAACGTCGACCGCGAGATTACTTGCATCCAAGAATAGGGACTCCTCCACCTTACCAATCAAAGTAACTAAATTGAAAATTATTAAAAATAATGTAGGGCTATTAATCTCGAGAGCCATAAAGGTGCATAATTTATTTTGTACCACTTACCGCGAAGCTTATAGTCCTACCAAACTGTTAGCGTTTAAAATGTAAAAACGTGTGTGATAGCACAATAAGAGAAGTGAATTCGAGGTTCGGGGTTACGCACTGCAGTCCAATTGGGGCTTACTCTAATTGAGCAGCAGATCGTGAAAAACGTGTGTAAAAAAACTGTTTGTACTTTGCACATTCGAGTTTTATCCCCGAGTTAACTTTTATCAAAACATTTAAAGGATGGAAACTGTAGTCTCCTTATACCTTATTTGCGCCGGTAAACGGAATTTTCTTACCCGGACTTATCCTACCCATATGGTTTCTACACGGGCTTTTCGTACCCAACGTAGGAAAGATTACTTTACTAGCACGCATTATTTAAAACTTGCGTAAATTAACTCAAGGCTATAATAAAATACAGAAGTTGTGGGCATATCTTTGCGGGATGCGTAGTTTCTTATTTTGTACATGGGTAGGGAAAGTCCTAGGTTTGGTTGTGGGTAGGAAAAATCCAGGTAGGAAAAGTCCGTGTAGAAACCATATGGGTAGCAAAAGCCCGGATAGGAAAAGTCCGGGTAGGAAAAATCCTACAACCATGCGCGCCATGTTTTTAGGTAAATTATTTAGGCGTTTATGGCGACGCTCATTCTGATAAGCAACATGCTTACGTGAACTAGCATCCATGGAGATTTACTTGCTAAAGTTAACTAGAGCAACAAAAATAGAATTTGTATCTAGTATACCGTGTCCCTAGGACCTAGGAGCTAACGTAAGTATACATGTCAGTGAATTTATCAATAAATAAAATTAATTTCTCACTTGCTTAAAATCTTTTTATCTATTTTGTTGCATAGATTTGGAAATAACACATCTGATACTAGAGGACGAATACCAATTTACAGTGAAAGTCAAACTCTTACGTGTCCACATCCAGAAAACAAAGAACAGCATCATTCCACTTGTTTACCTAACGTTAATAGCGGTAAAAATGTGGCAAATACTTGTAAGTCAGACAATAATTCATTATCTCCAGAAATGGGGCTGCAGCCTCATCAGCAGCAACTTTTATTTGAAATCCCAGTCCGTAATCGTTTACCGCAACTCTCTAGAAGCAGTACACACAATAATATTATGGGACCGCTGGGTCCTGTGCGTACTAACAGCTCAATGATCTTGGCTAATGGGATATCCCCAAGAGGATCACCGCCAACTCGACTACGATCTAATTTGCCAGATAATAGAGTAGGACAACCAGTAGCAACCGGTGCTACTTCAACTTTAGTGCATATAACGCCAATTCCGAAGTTGGCAGAAAATACAACTTCATGTTTAAACGGTGACCGTTGTCCTTACTGCTCTCGTCAATTCTCATCGACCACAAGCTTAGCAGAAATTAATGCTCATATGGAAATGCACGCGTACCAATCAGGATAATGATGACTTGACATATTCCAGCTTTTCAATGATTGTTCTACAGATTTTTATGTTTTCATTGTCATTCCCATTACTTACTTGCTTCTATAAATGCGTAGCAAAATTACAAGTCATTTTAAGTATATATCTGAAAAAAACACGATGACGCGAGGAGTGAAATCAATAAAAATACTATTCAACTTTTATCTTTTATCCATAGCAAGTCACTCATCATAATTAATGCAGATTGCAACAATAAAAATATAAGGGGTTAATAAGGTTGTATTATCTCACAATAGCAGCAAACATTATCTCTGTATTAATTTTAATGAACCCACAGCATCCACTTCTCACTTTTTTATATTTCATAGATGTATCAAAGTCGAAATCAACAATAAACAAAAACAACACGATTTAAAATAACAGGATTAACATTCCTGCTGCACAAAGAAAGTGGCTACAACCGAAAAATTCCAAACGGGCATAATGTAATTTCTTTTAAATATGTGAAAGCCAGGCGCTGGCCCGGCCGCTGGCTCGGGTGCTGGCCCGGCCGCTGGCTCGGGTGCTGGCCCGGCCGCTGGCTCGGGTGCTGGCCCGGCCGTAGGCTCGGCCGCTGGCTCGGGTGCTAGCCCAGCCGCTGGCCCAGCCGCAGGCTCAGGAGCTGGCCCGGCTGCTGGCTCCGGCGCTGGATCGGGAGCTGTCCCGGCCGCTTGTTAGGCCGATTGCTCGGGTGCTGGCCCGGCCGCTGGCTCGGTCGCTGTCCCGTCTATTAATACCACTTGCACTTTTGTACGTCCAGTAGTTTAGGAGTTAGAGATTTTTTGTTTGCATAGGGCTGTTTTATGTTATAGATCTTTTTGCAAAATACTTAAATTATGTAGTAAGTTAAAAATTGGCATGTTTTTTCTATTATCTTAATGTAGATGAACATCTAAATTGATAGATTGAAAGGCATCTCACTTTTAAAGAGCACATGAAGATTTACTTGGCGCTGCATTTCATTAGGGGCATTGAAGCACAACTAAATAATAACATTACAATGCATCTCACTATACTAGTCAGTCTTGTAGGGTAATGGGAGAGAGGGCAAAAAGTCCGGAGAGGGCAAAAAGTCCGAAAGAGGGTAAAAAGTCCGGAGAGTGCAAAAAGTCCGCCGAAAGAGGGCAAAAAGTCCGGAGCGGGCAAAAAGTCCGCCGAAAGAGGGCAAAAAGTCCCGAGAGGGCAAAAAGTCCGCCAAAAGAGGGCAAAGAGGGACTTTTTGCCCTTATCAGACTATATGCCCTCTTCGGACTTTTTGCCCTCTTTTGGCGGACTTTTTGCCCTGTGCGGACTTTTTGCCCTGTTGCGGACTTTTTGCCCTCAGCGGACTCTTTGCCCTCTCTCCCATTATATCTATTTTATTCCTTAGTCATCTAAAAGATACTTGATACTCATCTTACTGTTTCGACTAACTTCACACTTACTGAATATTACCAGCGAGATAATATGTTGCGTCGCAACTGAATTATTGTCTGGCCGAATAGATTTGGACCTTTTGTACATGCGCAGTAGAACTTGACGTTACTTTTAACATTACATGTGATACAAATTTTTGCACAAAGATTAACGGTCAGGGCCAATGCTATTCGGCCACACAATATATCTAACTCCAAAATCAGAAATCATCTCATGATGTAACTGTAGTCGGAACAACCGAGACTGATATCTGGCAAGGATAAAGCTGCCGTTTGTTTGCATGCAAAATTTATCCTTGCCAAGGGGCTCATTCCACCAACAAAACTTTGCAATTCGCACTTTGCGTTTTGCATTTTGCAATAATTGCGAAGTGCAAAGTGCGTAGCGTTGTTCCACAAAATTTTCTGCATTTCGCAATAATTGCGAAGTGCAAAGTGCGTAGCGTTCCACAAGATTTTTTTCGAACTTTGCATAAAATCGTCAATTTTGCAAAATCTGACGTCATATTTCGCAAACTTGATTCCAAAATGCGAAGTACCATAAGATCAAATATTTAATTTTTACATAATTGGGATTAAAATAAATAAATATTTTGATCGCTGTATGATTTATTTATTTTCTGATCAAAATAATTTTTACTGGCATAATTAAGTTTAAAAAAAATTTTTTTGGTTAATCCCCCCGGGGGTAAAATCGTGTATTAAAATTATCATTTATTATTTAAAATATCCTCTGAACTATAATTTTAAAGTATCAAAATTTATTTAGCTTAATTTTTTTCCAAAAACCTAAAATTCGACAATTAAAATAAAATGCGAAGCCTTTTTTGGGTTTGCAATTAAAGTTGCAAAGTCGAGCTCTTTTGCGAAATGCATGTTGAAAACAACTTTGTGGTGGAACAGAAAACCCAAACTCAGATTGCAAAGTTACGACTTTGCACTATGCGTTTGCACTTTGCACTTCGCAATTTTCAAGATTTGGTGGAACAGAAAATTCTGATTTGCAAATGCGAAGTGTGAATTGCAAAGTGCGAAGTTGCTGGTGGAATAGGCCCCTATATCAATCTCGGTTGTCTCTACAGTAGTTCAGTTCAGAAGATCCATATATTTTGCACTTTGTGTTCACACTATAATATGATGCTTTTCAGAAGTCTTTCACATGTTGCTTTGGGGAGAGTGTACGGACTCAAAAAGCTCTAAAGTTTGAACTCCCGACCCCGACAGTGACAGGCATGTAGGCGAGAGTGACAATGGCAGTGACTGACACTGTACGGGAATTTATGAATGGAAATTATGGAATGGAATAATGGATTATGGATGGAAATGGAAGTACCTATGGAAGTGGAAGATGGAAGACAACAAAAATGATTTTAAATTCCCAAGTAGAACTATCAAGTATCAAGCTGCAAACCCGCGAAATTTGAAATGATGAGTGATTTTGATAGAATTTCAATTTCAGTCTTCCTTTATCAGCCAGTCCTCTACTTCTATAGCCTATTACAGAAACCCTGACATTTCACTACTTAGGTCGTAATTCTCTTAAAGTAATAAAATTATAAGGTAAGACACAGACAGTGATCCACGAATGTGTCTGTGAATGTAAGGTTAGTTTTAATCAACCGAAATCGATTCTCAGTACCAGTTCACTACAATTTAGTCCATTTGCCCGTATTCGCAGATCGATACTTATCTTCTGTCTGTTTGATGCTTGTAAAAGGGACGAAGCGTTGCTAACTTAGTTGGTAGCCTGCCATTCATCGTAATCCGGCTTTATATTTAATTCACTCGTATCCTTTCCTTGCCTTGCATAACTTCTTAATCACCCAGAATCGATTCTTCCAGTAACCAGTTACTCTAGTTGAGCCCATTTATCAATACCCGAAAATCAATATCCTAGCTTCGGCTGTGTGGTGTTCCAGGAAGTGGTGGAAGTGACAAAGCGTTGCTAACCTTTCTGTCATCATCGCCTTTTATGTTGTTGTATACTTAATACATTCGTCCTACTACTCGACTCTGTCTGATCGAGGAGGTATGACCTATTTTTTTCACTTTGCTCATAGTACCAAACTAACTTACGATCATCACAGTCAAAAATTTGAAATTGAGTGTTTGAAATTCTTGTATTATATATTGATATATTAAGTCAGTAAAAGGTTCGTTTTTTTTGCAACTCAAGCTTAGTGCAAAACGTGTACCTATCGTAATCGTCAGTATAATGTTGCATGTCAAGTTTGATATTACTCATGCAGTTTTTGTATTCACATCATTGCTGCATGAGTATTCCAATTTCAAAAAACAGTTCACCTTCAAAGTCCTTGTTGCAGCTCTAAAATAATATAAAGAATATTAACATTTAAATTGTTTGTTTCACATACAGCTCTTCGTGTCAAAGCCAGTAAGCCTTAAAAGAATCATTGCAATTGAATACTGTTTACAGTCCTCCCCTTCAAAATCTCTGTTTTGTATAAAAAACCAACTCTCACAACAGCACAGCACATCATGATGACAGCTATTGTAAAAAGGTAAATTTGAAACACATCTCACAAATATCTTCTGATAGTTGGATTAGGGATTGGACAAATTAAAATGTTTCGTATTTCAAATTACTACTGTTCCAAATTCTTGGTTTAAAAAAAATATATCCTACGGGTTTCGTTAGTAACTCTTGCCAAACTAAATTGAATTTTAAGTTTCAGTTAAAGAAATGAATTATTTATTTGTCTGTCTGAGAGACAAAATATTTAATGAAATGTGTGTCTTTCCACACCTAGCCTTACGGCTACTTTTTGTGAAGAGAATGACAATGGACAAGACCTTTTTTGGATTTCAGATTTTGTAAATAAGCTGGTCCAATAGTGCATAACCCGTACTATTTTACAAACTTTGGAAAACGAAAATTGAATATATAATATACTGAATAATAGTATAATATATTATCCGAGATATATTATAACCCGGATAATTGTGTGGGCTCACAGTATCAATGTTATAACTTTTATTTATTCACAATATTGATATTACGCTGTAGCCTAATATGCAAATCTATACAACAATAAGAAGTCCAAAACATTTATTTTTGGATTACTGTTGTTGTTACTTGTTCATTAAACCTTTTCATGAAATTCAATATCATTAGAAATTTATACATACTCAGTAGGCAATAATTAGTTTTCAGCAAGTGTAGGATTTTTTTTTAACTCAGAAAACCTTGTTTATTTGTTTATTATTATATAATTTCAATTTCATAATTTTCAATATGTATATAACAGTGTAGGTGTCAGCGGGTGAAAAGACGTAAATTCTTTATTTCAATATTTTATATTTGATTTGGATTTTTTATCTTATACTATATTATTATAGACTATACTTACACTATTACTGTCTATTTACTGTAATTATGATTTAAGAATGTATTAAGATTGAACCCTGCTTTCTTCGAAAAACAAATAATAATAGTTCTAATTTTACAATTGTTTGTCTAAAGAAGTAATAAATTGTCAGTCGTAAGGTCGAAGCAATTAATATCAAGTTAATCAAAATTTTGTGTCATTTTAAAACGAAATGATTTTTTAAAATTGGTTGTTTTTATACCTTGTATTTACTCTTTGGGTAGGACCAACACTCAGTATTTGTGTATGTCCTTCCTAACGTATTTACGGCTTTATGATATTTGTATTCTCTAGCGTCGGACTGATTGTTTTGGTAATGCACAATATTGAGAATATCTTTTTTAGTGTATATATTTATACTGACTAACTGACAGATACACGTCGTGAGTACAATAGGGAGCGAATAAATATCATATATTGGGATTTGGTAAATCCATCATCCTACAACTTATAGGAACAAGATTTTGTAGAATTTTCTGGAAAGTGGAAAGATTATCATTCCTTAGAGCTCCAATTTGTAACGAACAAATCCGCGCACCTGGTTTTACTTGGAATTACTTTAATATTCTACATTATTTCAGCTTTCCTTGTAGCAATTTTGTTCTGCATACTTTTAAGCTTAGTTTCCCTATGGTGAGTAGAATTGAATGTCAGAATTTTACCATGTCCATGTGATATGTTTTTCATTCTTGGACAATATGTGTAACCCGAAATTTTCTATCTTCGTTGAAATGTATGGGCAATCGGCACGGATCTCCTTCTTCGAGCTTATGGTTTTCCATTTACCTCTGCATTAGTTTGAATCCCCAAAGGGTTAGGATTCATCTTATCTAATTTTGTGTGGGTAGGAATTGTATTTCCTTTCTGAAATCTACCTGCATTGATATTGCATTGGGACATACTTCTCACGGGGACTCTGTGCTTCGTACTTTTGTTTTGCATATATGTTTATGTTGTATCTGGGTATTAATATATGTACTTTATACAATATACAATGCGTGGTCAGTTGTGTTCCCCGAATTTCCGATCTCCGATCGTACAAAATCTCAGCAGCATGTGGAGAAGATAGATAGACCAAATGCCCTATAAAAAGACAGACCAGTTGACGAAAATCATTCGTTTTGAAATGTACAGTTTGTTTGTTTTGGTACATTGCTATTGTTAAATTCAATTTGTAAGCTAAAGGAAGTTGCAAGACGATTCACATTTTGAATCGTTGTACGTTTTTATTTATTTTTATTTTGCTTCAATCTTCCACCAACTACGATCTGTACAGCTATACGAGGAAAACTAACATACATAATACCGTTTTGCATCTTGGCGCTAAATTACTAAATTCTCTTCAAAGATCAGCAGGTGCGTTGTGCATTATTCGTAAATTTCCATTTCCTAGTGTCTATGCACCTTATAGACACAACTTTTAAGCCACCTAATATTTTCTACACATAAATAATACATCCCTTTATTTTGCATGAAAATAAGAACTACATGCGGTGTGTGAAAATTATTGTAGGTACCTGTTATAATTTTATTACAAAAAGAATTTGAGTTTTCGGTTGGGAATATTTTTTCACTGCTACGGCTGTGTGAGCCAGCTTTTATAACTTTAGGCTATACTACGCGCTGTAGTCTATTTGTTAATTGCCTAGCTCACAATCTTTGCTTAAAGTCACAGTCTTTTTGCAATTGTACTTTGGTTACCTTACCTCAGGTTATATTTTATCATTCTTCTTACGTTCTTCATAGTTGCATTTCGCCAGAACAAATTTTTAAATTCTTGTTTTAACTCAGCCATTCCAGTACATTTTTTATTTCTTATGTGGCCGTTTTTACAATTTCAAAATATTCGCTTAGTTGTTTCAATCCCTATGCTTTCAAAAGTTTTATTTTTCGATTGAGGGTTAGGAAATATAATTATTTATTATGAGCTGGTGTTAATTCATACCTGGCTTTATGTAACATACATGCGTAATAATTTTAGCGAAGTGCGATTTTCAATTTAAGTATGAGATCAATTTATATAGTAAAGTTATTCATTATAACAAAAATTTTAATTTTAGCAATGGCTTCCAGCTTTCAAGCTACAGTAGTTCTAGTTGTTATTTACGTTGCATCTCTGCTCGCTGGAAACTCACAAGCTGACCCAGAACAGACTGAAGAACCACCATCCATGACACCAGTTGTTTTTACTCTTGGTCATCTGACATACTTCCCAAGTGAAGCTGCAAATTTTGAGCAGCAAAATATGAAGAGGGCGTTTTGGGATCGTGCTAGTCGGGATGCCGACGACAGTCCGGACTACTCCAAGCGTGCTTTTTGGGACAGAGCCCCTAATGTCAACGGAGTAGATAAAAGAGCTTTTTGGGATAGGACTTCAATCAATGCTAAAGACAAAAAAGCATTTTGGGACAGAGCCCCTGTAAGTGCTGTAGACAAGAAGGCATTCTGGGATCGTGCTCCCTTGCATTCTGCTGATAAAAAAGCCTTTTGGGACAGAGCGCCAGGAGATTCTGCTGGTAAAAGAGCTTTTTGGGACAGAGCACCAGGTGATTCTGTTGGTAAAAGAGCTTTCTGGGATCGAGCACCAGGTGATTCTGTTGGTAAAAGAGCTTTCTGGGACCGAGCACCAGGTGATTCTGTTGGTAAAAGAGCTTTCTGGGACCGAGCACCAGGTGACTCTGCTGGGAAAAGGGCATTCTGGGATAGGGCTCCAGGAAATATTGCTGGTGTAGGAGCTTAAATGGTGTAATCTTGTTCAGTAATAAATTAATTAAAAAATAGAAATACTATTTGATTTAACAATACCCGGCCGATTTTAAGGTTTCTGAATGTAATGGATTTGATAGACAAAAAAATTAAAACTAAATATAATCCGTGTTACTGCGGATTTATACACGTATGTCAGTAACATTGTTATTAAGTAGATAACTTTATTTATGAGTCGACATTTTAAGCAATTGTAAGTAATTGACATTTGGTTTAAAAAAGAAACTGTATTGAAATGTATTTACGCTATCGATTTTCTATACTGTGTAAGTCTAATTGATATTTTATGTTTAGTTTAGTTATGTGCATTAGTTTAATATAACTTAGCTCAATCTATTTTATCGAGTGGCTATGTACCATAGTTACAAATGTGAAAAATTTCGCCAGGAAATAACGAATTTACAAATTGTGAAGTAATAGTAAAAATAATATACATCATGTATCATATAATTACGCCTAATACTGTAATTCTCAAAATGTATTCTGATTAAGAGCGATATATTATAGGTATAGTGTAGATTAGAAATTGAAAATTAAAACAGTAACAAATTGAAAGGAAAAAATTAATAAAATGGCCCATATTTTATTTACTAACACGGAAACATAGCCTTTAAAGCCGGGCAAAATCCACTAAATTAGTCCACTAAATCCTGAATCCGCGATGTATTAACAGGTGCACGATTCGGCGGTAGAACTGGTGGATGATTTGGAATTCAGACATTTTCAGCGTTGAATTGAGCGTTTTGCCTTAAAGAGAGCGTCTCCATGACAGTGTTTAACTAAACTGTCGACGGATTGCTCTCTTCCAGATTAAAGCTCAATAATAGTAGATGTCCCAACTCCCAAGTCCACTCTCGTCTGGTGTGAGTTGTCCATTCCCGCTAAGACTTAATGTAGGACTTGAAATCTTCAAAATTGGAATTCAATATCCACATTTCAATAACACTTGAAATCACTGCGGAGCAAAACCAACTCACAAAAATCCTTTTAACGAATTTAGACAAGAGTTTAGAAGATAATGAAATTCACTGTAGTAAAATTGTTTGTTTTCAATTTTAGGCGTGATTCTTTTTTAAATATTTCTATAAACTCTCGTTCAGATTCTACAAGACAGACACGGAAATTGAAAACTACTGGAATAAATACAATCTTTAAGCTAATGATGAATGTGGATGTACAGATCCCACTGTATGTGTAACTTAAAAAGTACTTTTTGGAAATTTTGTTGGGATAAATCAAAAATTTCAAATTAAAATTGGAAGAAAAGTTAGCAAATGGACTCAAATATTAAATCTGACCTGTCAGTCTCGCAAAATTTTAAATTCAATTTAAAATAGAAATAAAATTTTCAAAATTTATATATTCAGAATTATAAAAGGTATGTAAAAGGTACGAAAATTTTGAAAGTTTTAAAAAGAGGGAGTTTTTCTCTCTAAAATCCCTGTCTGTGTTTCGTATGAGACGGAACGAGAAGATGTGGAGCACATGAGAGAGGAACTTTTATACAGAGATGGTTGACTCTGAAAACAGCTTCCTTTGCCTCTCTATAAAAGGTGAAAGAAGAGGAAGAGAGATAAAAAAAATATGTAAGTTTTCAAGGTGTGAGTTTGAAGTTTTGAAGTAGACTGAATTAATGTTTGTGTGACCTGAGTTGTGTGGGAGTTTATATACGGATTGAATTCGTCACGTGCTTCAGCATAGTTAATGACTCTTCATTGTAGATGGATGGAAGAGAATCCCTCAACATCATCGTCAGACCCTGCCTTTGTACTGGTACTGGACACCTTATATCCTTCATTTCACATTTAAGCGTGTACACAATATTCCATTTCTACCCTGTAACCCTCCATATATGATGTTTGCTGGGGTTATGCATTTACTATATTGACGTGTAAGTATGAAGCTAAATAATTGTTGGTATGAGTTTTGTCTCTATTAGTAATTCTTGCCATTAAATTATACGGGCAAGTCTAACGTTTCTGACTCTGTATGTTGTAGAATGACGTCTACACCTAAATATAGGATTTCCTCGCACACTCATCCCTACTACTGATACTCCTAATTCCTAATAGTTATTCCAATTAGTATGCATTCCCCAGCGTTGTTGTACTATTATGCATAACTTGTCATTCCCCATAATAATATACACATCTAAAATCGAATATGTGGAGGTAGGCAAGTAGGCATAAGGAGTAAAAACGAAGTTCGTAGTGTATTATATTACCTGCCTGGGTACTACATATATAAATCTTCATACTGTACACGGAATAGTGCATAGTGGGTTATACTTGGAGCCACACATTATATTTTTTATACGTAATTATATATGCTTTTCCTTTCCTATTACACAGTTGAGTAAATGCGATGCTCTGTCCTGCATATACGTGCACTGTTACATTCTAATGTATCAGTTCTATGTTTTGGGATAGAGGACAAATAGTCCGATGGGGACAAAATGTCCGAAGGGGTCATAAAGGTCGTCAAAAGGATCATGTATAGGGCTTGATACCGTCGTGGTACTATTTTCCCCCCTGAAGAATTTTTGCCCCGTCAGACTCTCTCCCATTATATTATATCTCTGTAATACAGTAGAGTAGCGCTCAAAGTTTTCCGAATGTATCAACTTCAACTACTCCTACCGTCCGTATGTTTTCCATCCGTAGAAATCTATTTTACATTTTACGTATTGGCTTTTTCTTCCACTGTTGTACCTTATTGTAGTTTGAGTTTGTAACTTTAGTCCATAATGCTCATCTCCCTTCCTAAATGTATACGATTACATTCATCTGTATGCACGTCGTAGTGGGCTGACTAGTCCTAGTTCCCAAAAACACGAGCACTTAATAATGCATGGTATATTTAAATATATTTTTGTGTAATAGAGAGGGGGAAATCATATTCAGATGTTCATGTAGGAATATGAATGTATGAATAATACTAGCAAGAACGAGAAGACGAGAGAGAGAGAGAGAGAGAGAGTAGGTGAGGTATAGAAAACTAATTAGTTTTTCATCTTTGCCAACATGCCTATTTGTTTGCTCGCCATCCATCACCTTTCAGAAATAAATAGTTAATCTATGGAAATTATTGTCCAATGAGATCGACAAGAGTCGTTTGCAATCATTATCTTCATCCTGATCGTCCGAGTCCATGGGTCATACTATCCCTCTGACTCTAAGGTGTGTGTACCTTTTGACGTGGATGTTACTCCTTCGTCTAGAGAGATATTCGTCTAAAAGCAACACTTTACTGTGTTGTGTAGTATTAAGGATTCATTCCACACGGAGTCAGAGACACTTTGACTTGACTAGAACTTTTAAATACTGATTGCAAAGTATTCCCACATTATTGGACTACGTCTAGGCTGTGCTGACTTTATGTGCTCATGACAGACGTTTGTTACGAGATTAGCGTTTTGGAAAGGAAAAATGCGAATTGTAAAACATGGCCATGGATTTTCTTTTCGTCTCCCAATTAGATAATTTAGGTAATTGTAAAATTACTAATAGTCAGATAATGGAAAACTTGTAGTTGATTTAGACTTTTAAATCCGTTTCCATTTCCATAACTGGCCGAATTCGAAGTATTCGAATAACTAAGTAAGCATTCTTTTATTCTAATTTATTATTGGATTGAAAATTAGGACAAGAACGACCTTCTGCTTTAAAGAGGGTGATTTCATACTACCGATAAGTCAGACCTACGCAGTCAAATTCCCTTCTGATGATAATACGTAGTATGTAGTTGACGATGGTCCATGAAGCAATAAACTACCACATATAGTTGAGTGATAAATTATTCCACTGTGTTTACAATTATCATTAGTTTTGGTGTTATCCAAAGATGATGTGATGGGGTATAGCAATAAGTCTGCTCTCAGATGATTCACAAAATGTAATTCTATGCGGAATTTTAATATTAATACACTTTAGCAAATAACAACCCTTAATTGTAGAAGATAGGAAAGAGAGGTGAAGACTGTAAATCCATATATTACAAACGAGGCACTGCACTTGCACTGGTATAATTACTTATGCTATGATGTTCGTCATGGAATTGGCATTTGACATTTTTAGACAGCCGGTTTATTATTCACAATGGCTTGGCTTCATTTCCATCCTGTGTCCATTTCATTCTGATTCTGGTGGGGTATCTGGAAAACTCCAGTTAGCTTAAAAAATTCCATCATAATGTCATATTCATTGATAAAATAACTTCTCTTCGTATTAGCGGCATCTCAGTTTCTTATTAAATTAAACAGTTTATAAAAAGTGAATGATTTTTGCGATAAATTGTTTTAGTATACTCCGAAGTAATTCTTAAATTCAAACACTTACGCTTGCTTGTATTGAGTCCAGTAATTAAGAAGCGACTAAATACTGCAGTCAATGCTGAACTTGGGGAAAATACAGCTCTCCATTTATAATTTATGTACCTCGAAATACATAATGGGAATGCTACTGTACTTTATATTTACTCATACTTAATAATAGTAATAAATAGCCTATTCAAAATAGATGATGATGGATAGTTAATTGCTCAGAAGTAATTATTTGGGAATTTGGGTTTGAATATGGATACTTTGCATTGACAAAGTTCACTCACTACAGAATGCCCAGTGTATCAGTCAATCAGTACATGCGTATAGGTTCAGTCTACTTCAGTCTAAGGAATTAATAGAAGAATAAAAGAATAGGAAACGGGTTCCTCAGCTCGTTTATGTTTTTTCCATTTTCTGTCCGTATTTCCTTCATGCACCATGATTTTAATGTGTTCTTAAATTGTTTTAAGTTTAAAATTGCCATACAGTACAAGGTCGAGTATTAGTCTTGTTGTGAGTGTTAGTATTGTCTTAATTAGTTATTCCCTGTTTTGATTGCTGGCTCTATTTATGTCTAATCTAAACTAATTGAATTCTAATGACTTTTACTTTATGGCAAATATCAATGTAGTATACACGCAGTGGTGCGATGTGATGGAGTAGTGCATCCCCACATATCTACCTAAACCTACCTACCTACCTGTCGTCTGCCATTATGCTCGTCTTTGTCTTTGGCTTCGGTAGTGGGACTTGTCATAAGTATCGTAGTAATAGCGGACTGCAATTAATGCTAAGTCTATAGCTAATGACAATATAATATAGAAGTTTAAGGTTGGTAGAGAAAGTTTTGTGTTCAGTGACTATATATTTAGGCGCTTTGCCCGAGGCTTCCTAATAGACATACTACAAATACAAACGCTCCCTCATGCTGGTCGGCGATTTGCTGTGCTTTTTCCATTTACCAAAGCTAAATCAGCTATCCAGCGATCCTCATTAAACCAGTATTTTCTTACTTTAGTTAGATATAGATATAGGTTCCGTGTTTTGTAATTTATTATTCTCATACCTGCATCAGTTGAGTGCTGATTTGAGGGAGTGTGATTACCTAGTCCTGATATATATCTAAATTACTTTGAAAATCATTTCCTTGGATTTTCTGAAAAAATGATTATGACTTGTTTTTGTACCATGGACATATACAGTTCTTTAGCCTATCCATCTTTGTTCATGAAATAACACGAAATTAAATTGAAAAAATTCTTTTAAATCCGTGCAACTGAATTCAGTCACAGACGGAGCAGGGGATAAATAAAGGTGCTCCATCCTTGCCATTGTTATTGCATTGCAAAGATTTTTAAAAGTTGCCATAAGCACCCATGGAGTACGAGTAGATGAGTAGAAAGTTGATGTAAGTTTAGAATATAACAGAAAAATAAATGACTTACTAGTTAGTACTTCAAAGGTCTCTCTATATTATGGCTCTGTATCTGCCTGCATACAAATAGAGATACGCTAAACAAGAGGACCGTAGTACGATGAGTTAGGAATAATTTAAAAGTGCATGCAGTACTAACGGCAAACGGAAGACTAACAAAACCAGACGGATTCAAACTTGAAAGATTTCAGTTTTTTTTATTTAGTGGTATGCATCTGGTCGTTCTCGTTTGTCATTTTCGTTTCCACTTCTCTTTGTGTGCTTTAAGTTCAGGAGGCAAAGTACTCATAACATCTCTAGGTGTTAATTACTTTGAAAAATAGTTGGATGTTTCTTTCGAGTCTCGACACCATTCAGTGCTCTCTCAACAGCATGTACGCATTTGAAAGCTTCACGATTTTTAGCCCTATGGAGCAAGCGACAGACCACGAAAAACTCTTGACACGTACAATTATCAAAATATAAAATAAAACGTTACATGTTTATTATTGTCACACACACACACATACACACACACACGCCGTTCAAAGACGGGGTTATCTTGAGTTTAATTAAATATTTATAAAGTATCATTACTCTACGTACGAATGCAAATCATTAGATTTCAAATTTGAAAATCTTTGTCGTTAGTTTCTTAGAATTGTAAAATATGTAATTATATCTAAATACTTAGAGCAACATTGTAATGTATGACATTACTGGAAATGATTGGCTCCATTTAAAGGTCAGGTCATCGAGTATCTTTATGTTTATACTATTATACGTACATCTCGGACTAAGCGCATTACATACCCAGCGACCCCGCAGACCTACATCTGTGCGTATAATAAGTGTGCACTTGTCAAATATTTGCGCCGGAGTGAGAGTACATAATTGTATTAAGCAAATAATCATTTGCTTAATCGCTTTGTAAATTACAATTAAAAAGATCAAGAAAGGTCAATTTTCACTATCTAATCTGACTTCCCGTCATTTTCCAGTTTATTTGGATTATTACGAATGCAGTATATAAAAGGTTATTGTAAAAGAGACATTCAGATTTTGTAGAATTTCCTATGTATGTACCTGTTCGTTTATCAGATTTAGATTTACCAAGCTTATTGGATTAGATGCTAAAGCACAAGCTCGATTTCGATACCGAACCACTAGCATGTGAATTGTGAAACCAATGTGATTATGTACAAAACAAGAATTACCTAGGTACCTACCTAAACTTCGTTCTCAGAAGTATATCAGATTGTTTTATTAGGATCCGGTCAAACTGGCAACGTCAAAAGGTCAAAAGGTAACGTACCAAAGTAGGTGTCAAAAGGTAGTGGAAAATTCATCAGTCAGTACGGAGGTTTGTAGTTATAATTATTATTTGAACTTGTGTCCACATTGACGAACCCAGAACATACGAGTGTAATTCCTGGTATACAAAATTGAATACAACATCGGCTCATAGTTTAATTAATCATTTGTACCCAATTTTTCTTATTTGTCTTGGGGTTTGGGTTGAAAAGCATGCTAATCATTGTTATTTACACTGTTTAATTGTCTTTTGAATTTTGCCAAATTATTCATTGCAAACATGATAAAATTGTTATTTTCACTTGCAATACTTTGCGAATGATTTGGGTTTTAGACTTTAGGCTTAAAAAGTTCCACGTGTGGAACTACCTAAGTACCTATAGTCCTAGTTTTCAAAGCTTCTTTTTTTTACATATAAATTTCTAATAGTGGCAACTTCTAGTTGAGTTTGATTTTTGATTTTTAATAATTGAGACGCAAGTGAGGGGTAGGTTTAAATTATTATGGATTTCTGCTGGTAAGATCAAGTATTCGAGCATGGCCACGAAATTTTATTAAACTGAATCTAATTCAAATTTTGCTGCGTTTCGGGAACATTGTCATATATAGTGGAATACTTGTCGCAATAATTCTCATTAGGATTTTTATGATGACGGGATGAATGAGGGATGAAATTTTCTCCTAGTAATATTAATGTGTAATTTTCCTATTGTTGACACTGCAAATACTATTATGTACTGATATTAACTGGAGCAAGTACTAAGCACTAGGCATAGATTAGTTGATGGCGATGGCGATGATGAGCCGTAAGCTGTCGTGGAATTGTTTTTGAGTATTTATTAGTTAGTCACTGTGAGTGGTTGTCGCTGTTGAAATCATCCCCATCGAGACAACAGAGAACAGGTAACCGTTTATATTTTGTGAACAGAAAGAGAGAGAGAGAAGGTAGAAAAATCTACTTGTGTCTGTTTTGTCGAAGTCAATTATGCATGAGAAATGAAACAGCTCGCCTTCATATTTATGACTGGCCATTTCCCATTGGTTGTTAGTGCTCTAATTGCTTTTACCGTGCATATTTCCGTGTCATTGTGATCCTCGATTCTCTCTGATGAAGATCATTCCCATGCTAATTGCTTGCTCTAACCCGAACCAAAACTATAACTCGGAAATTATACTTTGGTAGTTTAGTTTCCAGGGAAGGAGTAGAACCCTTCCTCTCTCGCTCATTTGCATACGCATGCATGCAACCATCACTCAACTCAGTGATCCAGTCCAAGAATATACATACCTACTACAGATATTACATGCCCCTACCTACACATGCTATTTTTTACCATTGCATTGTGTTGTACTACACTTGGAATGTGTCTGTAAGTTAGTCCTCATTGAAATTATAATTCAATCGCACTGCGACCAGCATTATATGGATCTACAGTGCTGCCTTTAAAATTATTGGAAGATTTAATCATAAACTCCGTTTTTAATATTTACGTACCGTAGTTCGCTATAAATTTTTTATTATCATCATCGAAATCGAATTAGCGTCGCTCCAATATTTACAGTTTACAGATTTATTTTTAATTTGTCAGATCGCTACATATTTTCTCAGCCAAGCACTGCACTGCTCTACGGATATCAGTAGTTCTATTTCTATGTGTAGACTCCAGGTCTTGTTTGCACAGCCACTTTTCCTATATGAGTATTCCCGCTTTGTAGTTCAGCTGGAAAGCCAAAACAGCTCACTCAGTGAGTACAGTAAGTCGGTTTGCTCTTGTTATTGTTAATGAAACGTGAAGTAACTGCTGAGTGCTACAGATATGTGCTCCTTTTAAGAATTTTTATGAATGAAAATATTTCACTTCTCTAGGTCATATCATCGCAGCACAAATCTCATACTGCAGCCCCAGTATTGTAGCTACATACATTAGTAGGCTGAGGAGCATAGTATTTTTAAGACGAACTTAATAATGACTGCTCAGTTTTGTTTTTGTTTGCTCCTCATCATTATTATTTACCGCTTCAAGTGCTTTACAAATACGTGCCTTCTGAGCAAGAAACAAAACAATAGGACAAAAGGAGATACTGAATTTTAAGTAATAATTAGGAAATGTAGCGATGCGGTTTGAGAATCAGAACTTGAAAACGTAGGAACATGGAAAATATTTAATTCTGTCTCAAGAAACATTTCAGTTTAGTTGAGCTTTCCTATTGCTCTTGTCTTGTGTACTATTGTCATTGTGTAAACTTTGGTTTTTAGGATTTAAGCTGAAGGCGAAAGCCAATGCTTGTTATAAAGGTAGGCTTGTATTTCCTTTGGGTTGCTGACAACAGTGTTAAGTTAAAAATTAAGGAAAGATACACATTCAAGGGATTCATACCTATATGCATATGTGCTTATCTGTTGTCGATAGTAGACAATGTTTTCTAAGTTATTAGACAAAAACGCGGGCTCTCCTCCCTCCTTGCCTTCAAATGCCTATCCACGGAGACTGCCTTCAATGGGTCTGGTAAAAGTTGCTGGAGCCGTGAATATCCCTTGATACCTATACCTATGTGAAGCTGGTGAATCCGTGGGTGTATAATTTTCTAGTTTTTATGTAGAAAAAGCGTGTCGAGGCCTAATACTCTCATGCAGTTAAACCATGCTAACTGTACATTTCTTAAGAGTTGCATTACTATCACTGCAGCATAATTTTGACTGGAGAAAAACCTTCCATTTTTGTTAAATATATTGAGTTCCTAACTACAACCATCATCGCGGTCATGGTTGAGTTCGGTTTGCTTCTTTTTTCCTATTAAAAATTGTACACCAGCACCAGAACGACTGGATATTGTTGACAAGCGTAATAAAAGTGTTTACGATTAATAGCTATGTTATGTAGCCTAAGAGCCATTGAAGTACTTACAGTCTGAACTCTGACATCGCGTAGTGACATCATTTAGTAGGTATTAAATGTGACTTTGTGACATGGACTATGAACATAAAGTTTCATGATACACATCCGTTTGTAAAATAAGGGAACTAGTAAGTGACATAAATTTCAGCAGTATTAAAGCTCGTGATTTAAAACTATTCAGTCGGCGTGGGCCGACTTTAGCTTTCAAATCCAAATTTAAATCTTAAAAATAATATTGCATATTTTAGTTGTACATTTGTTTATGGTAGCTGGTGAAAATCTTGGTCTTAGGTCTCTGGCATTGCTGAATGCTGACGCTGCTGATGATATGGCTCCTATCCTACTGCCTGTGCACCTATAAATGTTCGTAACACTTGACAACAATGAAAGCGGTACTAATTTTACCAGTTAACACGCGCTCGGTGCAATGACCATTTAAATTAAGCACAGTAAATACACTTTGTTAGTTTCATTCCTTGACTTGAATATTTAAGACTCAAGAGTCAGTGTAAAAAAGAATGTGTGTGTGGTTGTCTATGGAAATTTTGTTTTTTACAAGCTTTATGCAAAGATCGATGCTTTTTTTATTTGAAACTTCGTCTTCATCTTAGAGGAATCCTTTGTCGTGAAATACAACTTTCGAGCAAGTCGAGACGGTTACTTCCGTGTAGTCAGTAGTTACTTTTACGGATAGTGTAATTGCTAAGAATTATATTTTAGCACCTCCCAAAATAGCGTATTTGCCATTTGGTTTTGTTAGGGATTAATCCTTTCGAGTCTTGTATAATAGCACATAGTATAGTATGGATCAGTAGAAAGGAATTTATCAAATTTCTTTTGTACTCAAGACTAACACTCACATGAGTTGAAAAATTGACAGAGTAATGGCATAAGAGAAACTGATACAACATAGTTTTATTGATGGTATTCAAATTTTCGAATTCGAGACTGTCAAAAACTAGCATTAGCACGGGTGCAAGTACAGGTAGGCATTAACGAAGCGTGATAAATATAACTTGATATACTACATATAGCGCTGGTTCACACAGCATATAAGCTATGTCTGTAATATGAATAAAAATCATTTATAATTTGTTTTATAATAAACTGAGTGCGTATACAGCAAACTGGAATGCAAATGCATTCTTATAACAGTTAATTTAATTGGGAGATTAAGTATCTAATTTAATGTAGGTACAAAGTATCATTTGTTTTTTTAATACAGTTGCGGCTGTTTATTTGGTGCAAGTTTACCGTATCATAATGTTTTATTATGCATGAATTATGAATTGATGAATTACTAGGTATTTAGTGAAGTCTGTAAATGTTCGTGTCTTGGAATAATTCTTTACACTACCATTGATCGGTATTCTAATTATGGAATCTATTTTGTTATCAAATTATCACGGTCACGTCCGGCGCGCTATTTTCAAGGGACTGGTTTTCAAGTGAATGAGGTGTTCCTGTTATTATAAGCCCACAGCTGAATGTGCGTTTGTGCATCTATAATAATTTTCTTGAACTAAGGTATCTGCATCAGTTCTCAGGGCGGTCCCCATTCTTTATTCAAGGCGTAATTTTATTACAAATTATTTATTGACTGTATAAAATCCCTATATGCAAACATATTATGAAGTCCACTATAACAAATTATTGATTTAACTTTCTCCAAAATCGTTGTAACTTGACCAAAGAAACAGAATACTTTATTCAGTAGAATAAACTCAGCACTGTCCTGCAATACGGATAGCCTAACAGACTCGGTATGCGTAATAAAGATTTGTTGTCTAGTAATAATTGGAACTTGGACTACAGTACTTAAATGTAATAAATATTGACTCCAATTGCATCCAAAATTAGGTATTAGGAAATGTGGAAAACAAAAATAGTGTTGGCTAATCAATACTGATTTCGTCAGTACTACTCATCAATACTGCAGTACTTGTGGCTTGTGGCAATAATATTTTTTCTTTGTACTTAAAGTTAAAACTTGAATTCACGAGATAAATATATTTTTATACCAATAATCAGAATTAAGTTTGGAAAACTTGTACCTTCTTTTCAGTAAATTTATATGTATATGTGGATGTTATTTCTACCTATTTATTATCAACATACAAATATATCGTCGGTGAAGAAACATTATTGCTCAAGTCCATGCGTTTCTTAAAAGTATGATTTCCCAAGTCCACCGAAATGTGCAGGTTTGAGCTGGACTTGCATGGACTTGGACAATAATGCTTTCAGTTCTGGACTGGACTTAGACAAACATTTTTCTTCACCGACGATATGCAATAAATGTAGAACACAAAATTTTAAAATTACGATATTTTTCCAGTTTAGATGCCAAATTAAATCTAATGATGAAAATTGAAATTCACAGCTGCCTTTTGGCTTTCGTTAGAAAGCAGTCTTTGATTTATGGTTTGAAATTTTGGTTAATATGCCTTCAGCCTAAAGCACAATTTGGAATTTCGCAGTTTACATTAGCTCACAGCCAGCAGTGGGATTAATTACCAGATTTTAATGGCAGAAGTGAGTAATATCGTCGTTTATACTGAATGACGCACTCATCGTAAGTAGATATAGTAAGTGCTCTGAATAGCGAAGGATGCGGAGTTGAGGAACTATTTTAGTCTTTACACTTTTACAGACTGGTAGATGGATGATGGATGTGTATGGCTGAAATCCATCTTTAGTTGAATTTTAGTTTCAAAGCAAAGATGTTGAGTTTTAATTGGACGCCTGGTGGCTTAAGTCACAGCCAAAGTCAAAGTAATAGCAATGATGACGCCTCAAGTAGTAATAAGAACATGAAACAGCAGCCGCCTAGTAGTAATAATAAAGTGGTGGACACTGGATCGTGTGATGACAGTTTATCAAGTGAAATTAATTTTGGGGAACTAACTGATTGGGATAATTATAGTTTGCAAGTCGCACCTGGAGCGGTAGTTTGTGTGGAGGCAGAAGTCAAGGGTGATGTCAAGATTGGAACGAAAACAATTGTACATCCATGTGCCAAAATCCTTGCCACCGGTGGACCAATTGTGATTGGGGAATCAAATATAATTGAAGAACTTGTGATAATTGAGAACAGGTTATTTTGTTTGTGTTTATTTGTGGAAATATATAGCGGTTCTAATTTAATGTTTATTTATTTTCATTAACTGTCTTAAATTATTTTACTAATTTGTCTACAATTCTTTTACAGATCACCAGAACCTCTTGTAATTGGAAAAAATAACACTTTTGAGGTTGGAGCTATAGTTTCAGCCTCAGTTGTTGGAGACAGCAATGTATTTGAAACGAAATGTGAGTTAAATAAAATCAAATTAATTGGTGAAATATCGGGTTAGGTATGCATACGCTAGTGCTAGTGCCACGTTGTATTTAAGGATTCAATTTTCATATAATTTCATATAATAAACGCTTAGGTTTCATATATTCCTCAGGTCATGTTGCCGAAGGTGTAAAAGTTGGAAACGGTTGTGTTTTTGGTTCTGGTATCAAAATAACACCACCGACATCTATAGTTGACAATTCTGTTTTTTACGGCGATCCTCTTAAGTACAGAATTTCGGGTGAAAAACCAGCCGTAAGTTCCCATTGTTCCCCAATAAGCTTGTATTTTTTGGGGGTTATTTAATATTCTTTTATATTAAAATAAATTGAAGCCTGGTTTGTATTCCGGGGATAGTTTTGATATGATATAATATGTTATAGCTTTAATTAAGTTACTTTGTTTTGTTTTTTTTCAGTCTCAAACCCTGCAAATCGACTTCTTGAGCAGGATTTTACCAAACTACCATCATGTCAAGAACCCCGCAAAATAGAGTCGCCTGAAACATGTTTCTACGTAATAATAAAATGTGTTGGAATGTAAATTGGAGTGTAATATTATGCATTAATTTAATATATATATATATGTTTTGAATTTTTATTTATAAAAAAGTACGTCACGTTTCACGTATATTCACATAGGAATTTTTAACAATGTGCGATAAAATCAGTTTTATTTACTAAAAATCCGCTAAGTAACTGCTTATTTATAAAAAGAAATTCAGTATTTTACACATTCAGTAAGATGTGGATATGAATGTATAGCACAGACATATTTGAATATTGCAGCTACACTATTGTAAAACGTATAAATCTGTGATGATTTCTGTACTGTAATAAAATATTGATTGTTGTGCCTAAAGATTGGGTTTGTTATTTTGGCTACTGTAACTATCAGCTAGAGCTATTTGTTTAAAAAACAGAGCCAATAGTACTTACTTTTAGTATCTAAAGACCCTCAGGAGAGTAATTAGTATAGTTGATTTTCATCAAACCTTTAAAAAAACTGGGCTTGCCTTGCCGGCATCAATAGTAATAATTGTATATTGCAAAAACTATAAATTTTTGTGAAAGTAATATTTTGGGCGTATATATATGACGTGGGGCTTATAAATTTAGTTTTATAAAATATATGTACCGTAAAGCTTCAAATAACTCCCGGGGGCGAAACTTGGGTCAAACCCCGGGAGTAATTAGAAGCCGGAGTATCTTAGAACAAACCCCTCCCCATTTGATTCAATGCTAAAGACCCCGGGAGTTACTAGGGGCCCGGGAGTTAAAAGGAACCCGGGAGTTATTTGAAGCTTTACGGTAGTTCTAATGTAATGTAATGGCTTTATTGTCAAACATAACAGCGACAAGCGCTGATTTCCATAAGCAAACATAGTTGTTAAAATGTACTTCGTTGCTAGAGCCGATTAGAATTTTTATTAATATATATTCTGAAGAGAAGACGGTGTGACATTCTTATATAATTAATTAGCTACATTTTCAGGTCCGTCTATAGAACCGTATAACATAAATCAATACAACGTATTGTAAACTAAAATTATTTAAAATATGACTCCAGCTTTTAACTACATTTTCGATTTCTTATCTTGCTTAATAATGAACTACTAATTAGGCATAATCACAAATGTTAAAAACCGCATTAATGGTTAGTTCCAAGAGAACGTAATTAAAACTGACCAATACAATAAATATGTGAGAACTAACACACATTGATTGTAATTTTATCATTTACCAATAACGTAATTAGTTACTTTTTGCAATAATTATATTGCACTCAAAGTATATTATGTGTAAAAAGCTGTACACGTATTAAGTATGAACGCTACATTGCGTTATTTGGTAAATATATACACTGCACACTGGGCAAAAGTCACAATAGTGAATTATTACTGTAAATGTTCGAATAAGCGCCGGGGCGCTTATTAAATTTTATGAAATGGCAGCCTGGCGCTTATTCGAGACCCGGCGATTAATTGATTCTGGCGCTTATTTAATTTTTGACAGCTGAAAACATGAAACTACCTCATACAAAATTATGATAATGCATACTAGAGACTGCTTTCGAGCAAATTGTATTCCTACTATCATGCAGCTAATTTTTATATGCTATATAATACATCTAATGTGCCAAAGGGTAATTTACAACCCGGCCCTTATTTTAGACCCGGCGCCTATTTGACCCCCCGGCGCTTGTTTGAGCCCAGGCACTTATTTGAAACACGGCACTTAATCGAACATTTACGGTATATATGAAATCATCTGTTTTTTTTAAATACGAGGCAAATCACAACCGCAATCACAACCATTTGCTGCATTACATACAAAGCACAGTATAGAACACCAAGATGCAATTATTGCGTTCATGTATTCACGATACCTAAACCTACACAGTGCACGCTCTATTAATAAATAATTGATGGCTTTAACCGCAGTGTTAATGAATTTTTATTACAAATCATATCAGCTAAGCACATCCGCTCCTTTTAGTACGATGAATTTCAACTCTGTAAGTCTGCAAGGAATCAGTTAAATTGGCTGGATAATAAGGCGAATTCATCAATAGGCATCAGAGAACCCTCTGAGTGACATTGAAATTATAATAAAGAGTTATTGTCCAGTTACTTTACTTATCACTTACCATTCAACTTTCCGAAGATAGAAATTATTTGGTTTTCCCTTCATTTATAGAAACAAAGCTGAAAAATGAAGATCTTTTGGATTCTGTTTGTTACGTTTGTTTTAATTGCCTCATCAGCTAATGCTCGAAGCCGTGGTGCGAGGAGGCGGCATGCCGCAGCGTCAAGAGTGACTCCAACTACAACTACTAGACAACCCAATTATGTTCCAGGTAATTTCGAATTTTTATAAATTAACTTCCATGGGTAAATTGTAGATAATTATTTTACAATATACTGTTTTTTTAATTAAATGTATATTCTTGAAATTAATGTCATTACAATACCTAATTTTATTGTAGTTTTCAAGTATGTAGTACGAGTACGAGTAGTGTTAAGTGGGATTGTCCTCAAACCGAAATTCCCAATTATTATTGGATTATGCTTGGAACTAATGAATACTAATGTGTAATAATTTTTGAATTATTTTAAATAGAATCCGGCATAAATTACCCTTATGTCTACACCTCTCCACCGTTTCATGTTCCAGCTCCAGCTCCAGCTCCAGCTCCTGCAAGGATGGACGAGACGTGGTGGCCATCTCTGGAATTTGGGAGATAAAGTTTTCTTGTTCCATCAAAATAATAGACTTTGTTTATTTATATTCTGAGCTATTAAAGGCTACAGTATTTTAGCCACATTCTGTACTAATTATCTGCTTATAATTATAATCAAACTAGTATCATGTGAAGCATACTTTTGCTATAATATATAATGCATCTAATTACTGTACTTGAAACTATTTCAAATACCAGCACCGTGCACCTTAAATCATACTTTTGGGGCAAGAAACTTTCTCCATAAATAACACTACGTAATATGTACTTACTAGGAACCTGCCCAATTAAATGTGTTCTATATGCGGGGTTTTTACTCGCACATCCAATTTTTTCACCATATATACTACTGGCACTGTCCACTATATTGATGCATACAAACACACTCGGTATATCTACAGCTACAGTTGAAATTTACTTATGCAGTAAACATTTTTAAAACTAGAATGTACTTATACTCAGAATGTTGCAGTCAATAAGTAAAGAACCACCCATATAAAAATAATATTAAGGTTACGGTTATGGGACGAAATGAAAGGAGTCATATAACAAACTTTGGAAGTGTGGATGTGTGGAAGCTGGGAAAAGGGAGCAAAAGGAGCGACAGAGGGTAAGATGAGACGGAATGATTTAAGCCTTTAATTTGAAATATAGCCCATAATGGAAGAGGACAATCCTTGGTCCATCCTATGACTTTTTCTTGAATCGTAATTGAAAAGTTTTTTTATCCCCTTCCAAGAACCAAGAAAATTTCAACAGGGAAAACTATCTAGAGGAATTGATTGGTTCTTTTAAATCGATCCCATTAACTACCCTGTAACTTTAAGAGCAGAGGATAGAGAATAAAAAAATCTAGAAATCATTTCCTTCCTCTGCGGTGGGAGTTGAAAATACGTTGGGAGCTGTTCAAATAAAATACATTCATCCAAAAAGAATCCAAGGCCAAACCGTCAACGTTGGCCATGTACATAGCTATATAGGAAATGGAAGGTTTAATACAGACATAGTATATGTAGGTACTTGAGGTACACGTATAACGATAAATTGAACGTTCTATCGATATCAAACTACTATATAGTCGTAGGTGATACTACATCTAAAAGTTTGCTCCACTCTTCGTGTTTCCTCTCATCTTCCCCTGATCATCTTCCCAGTTGAGAGTGTCATAGGAAGTGTAACTAAATGTCTCTGTGGGTCTCCGTATTATGTAAAGAAATCCATAGGGAAACTTTAATTTTTTCCCATCGCAAGGAAAATCGCCACATTTTCGGTTTGTAGTGCCGATGTAGGTTTTTCGGTTTTACCCTAGTCACGCTGAGCTCTGCATCTTTTAATGAGCTTTCACGACTGACCGACACGCCTTCGGCTGGTTCAAGTTTGAAACCAACTCCGACTTTTTATCGCCCACCCAACCAACCACCAAACGACCAAACTAGTCCAGAGTGGAGAGAGTCCCAAACACTCGCTCACTCGCTCGCTCGCTCGCTAGCTCGCCCTCCTTTCTCACATTCTTTTATGAGATGAGCGAGCAACTCATGGTCAGATCCATTCAAGAGCAACCTTGTACAATTTATAATGCTGTAAAAATGACATGGAAAATTGTTCAACTTACAATTTTATGTGCAATATTGAACGAGAGCGAAAGATGACCAGCAGGACGACATTCGAAAGTTGCAGAAAAGTTAGCTCAGTCATACTCTACACTATCCTATAAGTATATTATCCTAGTTACCTTCATACATTCATCTGTCAGTACTTATGTAACATACTTAATTTTTAACTCGTACTACTTTTACCTGGTTCTGCTTTTGGTTCATTGGTCCTATCAGTAATAATTAAATAAGCCCTTTGCCATGAATTGTGTGTATGTATCATCACATCCTTTTCTAAGGATAAATTCAATAACAGGGTCAAATTTACCATCATCAGCAAAGATTCTGTATTTGCATTTGAATGGAAATTAAATCATTCGCTCCCTCGCTCACAGTATCAGTACTAATTTGAGCATCAACAGTAATGTGTAGTATTGCTTAGTAAATGCCAATATTTATCCTCAGAAGGCAGAGTCGGTAATAATAAAAGTGAAATATCCTAATAATAAATTGATGTGAGTATTGGATAATGAAATTTATTAAGTGCGACATGTTGTCCTTAATGTTAGCGCTAGGGTCGTCAACTGTGTGTGTGGGTAAATAGGAAAATAGAAATTGAATAGAAAAAATAAATAGAATGGGCTTGGATTTGAATTCAAGTAGAGGATGATTATGATTATATTATTTGTATTCGTAATTCATAGTCAGTGCTCACAGAAGAGGAAAGGCCCCCCCATACGACGGTTTACTTACCCGTATGTACCTATCTACGTTAAATTTACTGCATATATAAATGTAGGCACTAACCTGCATATTACGTACCTACATACGATTTTCACATCGACGTGCATCCTTCTTTGCATAATACATTAATTTATTGCAAACTAATTACATTTTCATATCATATCATAGAGAGACTAGAAATGCAGCCTCTAAAAGGACTTTATTAATGACTACGAAACTGCATCATATTTTCATTAATTGTTTTAAGTACCCACAATAATTTGGTGTATTTCTCTGGCAAAAAAAAAGAAAGCAAACAGACAATGCATCGTCTCGAACCATCGCGATGGTTCAAAACTGTTTTTCTTTTACCAATTGACAGTGGCTGCTTTCATTTGCTTGTCGTTATAGTACATTATTTTCTAAAATAGAACGCGGGTTCGACAGAGAACGGGGACCTAGTAGAAATAAAGTGCGGGTCTATATTAAACAAGATCTGAATATTAGTATGCATGTTATATTCTACTATTACATTTTTAATTCCTTGGAAAGTAATGGTTCCTTGGTCACATGAGGTGTGCTTACAATGCAATGATAGTTAAATTTTACACGATCAGTGTAGGTACTTCAGTAATCAAAATAAGAATTATCAGCCACTTCAGCAGGTGCAAGTGTTGGTGCTGGTGTCCAGATTTAGATGCCGGATTAAAATTTAAATATTGTTAAGAATCGTTTTTATTTTCGTTTCTGTAGTGTACCGTACTTAACCATCCCCTAAGCCAAAGCTCAACTAAGCATATAATGTGTACAGACAGGGCAGCGACAGCATCATTATTAATTACGATGCCCGTTGGTTGATTTGTTAAGGATAATATCTGTCGTTCCCTTCAGCCCTCTTACATCTATAGTAGTTCTTGTCCTTGGACTTGCACTTGTGATATTGCTGTGTCAGACTCGTGGGAGGGCCATAATCTCACTCGACTCGATCCTTTCACAACTGCACTAACTCCAAAAGAAAATAATGCAGATACTTGGGATTTTGAAATAGGGTGATGGTATGGTGTGGTCCTCGTGATGGTAGTGGTGGTGGTGGTAGTAGTAGTATTACATGGATGAGTGCAGAACTGGAGGAGACTGACGCAGTTCAAAAGTCAATCAGTTGCGTGCAAATAATAGTATAAGTGACTCATTGTCCCACCGTTTCAAAACGTATAGGGAAAAAGAAAGAAAAGAAAACCAAGCCGAGCTCTAATGTGATGTACGCTCTGTTTATCTCTAATGAGTTAAATGTACTTTGATGTACAATTTATAAACCCACTCAGATCTGTATTCTGTGTAGTATAATATAGCTGAATACTGGATGTTAAGTCAATTGAGGGGATATTTTCCAAGTGTCATGCCCCGCATAGCCCTTAGTGTTTTCCACATTCTGTCCAAATCCAAAACTGAGAGCTTTCCTGTTACGGATGATTACGAGAAAGAAGACGACTGGGAGGGAAAGCCAACTAACTATATGTAGTATATAGTAGGGGTCGTTTAGTATAGGGCTGACACTTATGAGTATCAGTGCCTTTGCAGTGCAGGAGAGAGGGTAGTAAGTGCATATGTATGTAGGTGAAAGTGGTCACCGTCACCGTCCTGGCCGTTGTGGGATGTTTAATAATAATTCTTATATTAATACAGATGAACTTGCCTGCCATCCCATGGCCCTGTCATTGTGCGTCTGAGAATTACTTATACAAATCATGGAGGAAATGCGGAATTTATGTAGCTTGGAGAGTTGTACATGACGGTTTTGACATGCAGTTAATTGGATGCACCCTTTTAATCTGGAACTCAAGTCTACTCATAAGTGAAAAGAGAGAGAGAGAGATTCTGTATTCTCTATTATGATGATTATTGTGGACGCTGGACGTATGTATGTGGTTTTCATATTATGAAGAGGGCGAGGGAAAAATGAAAAGGAGAGAGACAGAGAGAGAGAGCGAACCCAAATCCAAGCTCAAATTATAGTGAGAGAAGAGGGAAAAAAATCAGTTTTTCCTTTTCGTCCATGCGGACATCATTCAAGTCCCTTGTGTGGCACTTATCGAAGAAGGGATGGGGTCGAAATCAAAAATATAATAATTGCTGTATTGATAGCTCCATTTAGTCCTCTCTCTCTCTCCCCAACAGTCAACCATGGGCAAACCAAATCAAACCAAATGCTAACACCACGTTACCATTTACACACTATGTACACTAAAAGTATGTCCTATGTCCTGTCCTATGATGTGCAGAGATTGTTGTTGTGGTTTTGGATTTCTCTCACACTCACACTCTCCATGCACGAATGCCACCCTCCCTCTCTGCCCCTTGTATAAATGTAGTAGATACGCACATATAATTATGTACATATGTATAGAAATTGGTCGTCAAAAAAGGCTTTTTATCAACGTATTTTATATGAGTGTATTAGGTACGTATAGTATATGCAACATTTATACTCGGACCCTCGGATATTTTCATAGAAGCAGAATATATGATCTTGTGCTATCCTACGATATGAGATTACCTCCACATTTCAGAATTCATTCTAATCAAATTTCTTTCGCCAGTCAGCAGTTCTAGCTCTATATACTATATATTTTGTTTGAAGATTCTGCTATCATTTTGTTTGTTTGGAATAGATAAAACTAATTTTAATTAATTTAAAAAAATACATAATTCTTGTGTGTAGGAGCATTACTGTTTGTGCCTCTAGTAAATTGTACGACAATGTATCCCTTTTGAATGATATAAAACTTTCTTTTAAATTTCAAAAATATAATGATAGAAATCATGAACAGAATGATAGAATCTTGAAAAGCACAAAAAAATGTTTTTATCATGTTTTTGAAAATTTTGATACTTTCTAATAAATACTTGTTTTTAACAACATAAATTTGCATTTGCATGTTTTTCGAAGGTGTGAAATGTTCTAATTTCACGAATTTTCGATTTAAATAGTAATACATAACTGTAGGACTTAAATGGGTACTATACAGCCCACTCTACAGAAACAAATGTAGGCATATTATTAAATTTTGGATCAATTATAGAGAATGGATGCATACGTACTTTTCTAAATAACTTGACAAATCAAGCTGGGATATGCCTTGAGAGGTTTTTGAAATTCCGAATCCTATGTAAATAATAATGCTATATATCAGTGAAGAAGATATGGCCTAATGTAAGTAGATGAAGCAAGGCAACTATGAAAAGCACTACATACAAGGGTGAAAAAGGCAAATGATCGAACAATAAGTTGTTCAACTGATTAATGACAAATGCCCTTAGCCATACAATATACCAAACCGCACCATCATCCATTTGGATAGGTTGTTTCTTCCCTGCTCTGTCCCAACAACAGAGTTCTTTAATTCTTTTGATGACCTCAACCAACCACATAAACTTCCGTTTTAATTTCCGTCCGTCTTCTTCCTATTAATTCCCCAGTCTTCATTAGGCACAGTCATATAGTCACCCCCTTAATCAACGCTATGTGTGCATGTGACATAAATATAGAGATATGTACTTAAACACAAGAGACCGTTTCCGCTTTGAAAAGTACCCTCTTCATCTTGCCGGAGATTTCCATACCACAACAACAGATATCTACAGCATATAGGTAATTACGAGTTTATGCACGTAAACAATCATTCCCCCTTAGGCTTAACTGCTTATGAAATCAAAACTAAAAATTAAACTGTGAATAAATACGAGTATCTACATTTCGAATCATATTATGGTTTATTGATTTTTCACTTTGATTACACCTTTAATAATAGTTATTATGAGTGCAGTACATAATGTTTCATCAGAGTTATAGGAGATCTTCCTAAATTTATAAAAACTATAAATAAATTACTAATCAATAATTTTACTTAATATTTTAAAATCAGATCAATTCCATAGAAAAAAGTGACTCATGAGTGCTCAAACTTACATTGGAAATAATTGTCCCTCAAATATGATAATAACATCTGTCAGTTATATGGCACCATTTTCACTTTTAATTCATCCAATGATTAGTATATATATCAGTATAAGACAGAACAAAGAAAACAAAAAGGCGAATTAAAAAAAAACTAAAAGGAGATTTCAACTTCTTGGAATTATTACTCACGTATAAAAATTAACGGTGTAATTTGTAATAAATTATTGATATTTTTACTAGTACTCATAAAAGAGACAGGAATAGCTTATATACATACGAAATTTTAAAACTAACAATAAACAATGAATAAATAATGGAAAACAATTCAATTTACAATACAATGTACACGATTATCTATATTACACAACTATACACAAATATATACATATACATACTACAATTACAAGATCCGTTATAATATATCAGTGTGATTAATCATGAATGTAGCTATAGTCTATAGTATACACATAATAGATATATATATATCCTCTGTGCCCTTTCTGAGAACTGAGAACCTATATATCTGCACGGGCGACGGGCAGGGCAGAGATACTCAAGAATTACTTTGGTTCATTTATAGAGTACGGTATATAGTGGAGCGTATATCTATACATATTAACAATAATGCTCACAATAATAGATAGATTAGATCACGTAAGTATATCGTACGTTATAGTGTATTAAAAATCTGAAAACCTAATCCAGTTCCAGGCTTTAATCATTCAAATTGACTATTACTATTACTATTGAGTGCGTTTGAGTTGCTCATTTTCAATTCCTCTGTGGGAAATATACTATGGGTAACAACAATACGTACGTAGGCAACTGTAAACTGGATTATGTGACCAGGATCGGACAACGCAAAGAAGCGACGAGGGTATTATCGCCCGCTTGGGCTGACATGAAAAGAATTACTTCACGCCCCACATGCACATAGCTCACTTAATAAATACTTTATCGAAATAATACCAATATCAATATCGATTTCAACTAATTATAGTAAAACTGATCGTTAATACTTACTTACAAAAGCGGTGTCTAAGTGAGGCAGGAAATAAAGAATGGGATCGAAATAAAATTAATCGTGAGCCATAATTAATAAAATATCGACAGTCGATTTTCAATAGTAGGTAATAATAAACAATATGTTCCCATGATGTTCATAGAAATCAAGCGATATCTCTGTGTCTTTCGGTATTGAGAATCTAGAGCGCAAGCTAAGCAAAATAGTATGTCGTTATCAGTGTAATAATAATATTTATTTCACCTAGTTGATATATGGCCATCGGCCCTTACAACCTCTTCATGTTACATATGTACGTATTTCGGTTATTTCTTGTTCTGACTTTTACTTTGAGTTTTATTATTACTGCCCGTGTCTATCGTGTCGATCCGTTTATGAATTACTGAGGAACATACATAGGCATAGGTAGGTACGACACTCACACTCACAATCAGTTGGGCCTGCGAGTTGCGACAAACAACAATTCAGCATGAGATATTATATGTATTATGTAGTTGGGAGAGCGTTTATAAAACTAAGTTCTTGTTGTTAATAGAATTGCCTTACAAGACTTGTTACATTGATTGGACGGGTGCCAATAAGCCTAATTGCTTCCCACAACATTATTTATTTACTAGATTGACTCCACTCGATCGACTAACATAGAAAACACACTCAAGACTCAAGATAGTACGCTACTTGAATGAACAAGGAGAAGTACGTAGAATGTTTAGTGGAAAAAAAGAATGACAGCCGAGCATTTGTAAAGTCATGTGTGTGATTTGCTTTGCAATCTTCCGAAAATATAATAAAAATAAAAGAATGTAATTTGTCACGAAAACCCAATTGATACTGAAATATTAATCGTATCTGAGCTTAATTCATAACTATACTGAGTGTTATTGAACGAGAACAAATACACTACATTTACGTCGTATTAAAAATCCTACTATACAGTCTATCATCAATAATTATTAATTCTGTCGCATCCTTTCAGATCAGACAATGTACATAGATACAGAACAGATATAATAAGCGGCAATTCATAACACTTCATTAATATCCATAATATTATGATTAGTTCAGCTCCACTTTTGTATCTGTTCTGTACTTGACATTTGACATGTTATACACAAATTTTACACCGTTATAATAATCCTCCTATTATATGTATGTTTGACAGAGTCACATAATTAACTATACGGATTACGGATATATTAGGCTGCATGGTAATCGGCAGTATGGGGGGGGGGGCGAATGGGCAGTGAATTAACGCGTAGCTTATCGGCAGTACAGTGTTTGCGGCAATGGGCAGTGGAAATTAAATGTACACAATAGGCAGTATGAATTTTGAAATTTAACTTTTATTGTGACTAAATATTTTGGTAATACTTAGGTGTCATATTAAATGAAAAGTAATGAAGCATTTGTAGGTCTTCCCCTTTTCCTTCGTTGTAAATCAATCCTCGCGACTTTCGCTGCCAACGAAAATTCAATTAGGTTCTTCTTAGCTGCTAGACCATAAATGTGCTTGCAAACATATTTCTTTAAAAATGACGGGCATGAGCATGTAGATTTCTTCCAATCAGAGTAGTCAAAGTGTACGATGTAGGCCGCAAAGTACTGAGTTTCAAAACTGGAAAATGATTTGTACTTACGTTGCATCTGCTTTATAATGGATTTGCTAATCCTAACTCCAGTTAAAGGTTGCACGTACGATATTTGTATGTTGTTTTCTACAGGGAGGTCCACGATAGAGGGTTGTATCTGCTGCCACCGGTATGCTGATTTTTGAATTGCGAGTGAGTAAGTCTGAGACCCCCATTGAACAAACGAAAGTAGTAACTAAACTGAAGTAGTCACCGATAAATCCCCGAAAGTTGACGTGTTAGAATATCTCCTCTTCCACTTATCTGCAATACTTTTCTGAGCTTCATTTATTGATTCGTAAGATTTGACAAGCTTCCAAGTATTAACTGTCCTGAACCTAGACGACGCCTGTGAAGACATGTTGTTCTGACAGAATATAGAAACGGACTGAGCAAAAGCTTAACTAAAAAGCCATACATCTATTACGTAAACTCATTCAAATTCACATTTGTTTAGTTGTGATGCATTAGTTATGCAAAACGTATGACAAGGAACGAGAATTTTCATTACTGCCAATAACCGCAAAATAAAGAGTAATTTTGTTAGTTTTTTCACAATATTCGACTATACTGCCAATACGCTTACGCATAATTAACTGCCGGGTTACTGCCGTTAACCTTTTTGGGACTGCCCATTACCTTTATGCCGATATATTATGTAGGGCCCTACCTATAGATGTAATTATGTGTATACTAATTAATTAATTATAAAATAAATAAAGCATGTATAATATTATGTAGTATGGATATACCTACTTAAAAAACGATTCTTAAGAATTATTAAAAGACTGAGGGATTTGCTCGATTTGAATATAAATGTTGAACCATACTTTTTTCTAGCTGTTGATGTTGAGATCTGACGGCGAAGCGATTCACATGAACAGGGATTGGGACGACGATTCTACTGCTCCCCGTCGAACCATTTGAAGAGCCTGGGTTCCCTGAACCATTCGAGCGTGGAACAGTATTCAGTCCTATTAAAAGGATAACAATAGTAAATGATGGTCAAAATTAATTTTAGTTTTAATATTATAATAATTCTAATGCTATTTTATTTTTATTTTTTTTAGATTAGATAATTTTGTCGAGATTTTATGACATTTAGTAACTGTACATACCTCCGGCTTTGACACGCTTCCATTTGGCACGACGATTTTGAAACCATATTTTGACTTGAACTTCACTTAATCTCAGGTTTCTTGCAATCTCGGACCTTTCTGTAAGGCTAAGGTATTTTTTGGCATGGAACTCCCTTTCCAATTCCAAGAGTTGCTCACTTGTAAATGCTGTTCTCCGTCGTCTCGTTTTTCCCATACAGCTGGGCGTGCTCCCTCCACCACTACCCGTCGCGTCCTTCCCAAGGTTATCCTGCGACCGAGAGTCACACACCTCTGACGCTTCTGTGTCCGACTCTGTAATAATGTAATTCATCGTAAGCGTGTAAAAGTAGGTAGGTAGGTACATACTGTACACATATTTGTTTTCCGTAGTACACTTACAATTTTGGTTCAAAATTTAGAGTAAAAATATCGATTAAAAATATTCTCAAAGAAAGTCTGCCGATTATTTGAGACAAAACATGTTTCATGTGTTGTCCATTTGACATTTATGTATAAAAATAGGGTCTAATTGTAAGAGAGAATCTACTATGATAAAAGTATTGCTGAAACTATTTGTGAATAAGAAGAGAGCAGATGGTTTAAATTTAGGGAATATAACGAATATATTATAGCCAACCTGTGAGCTGAGTAGGTGAGTCAACGGAAAAGCTATTACACTTTCCATTTCCAAGCCCGGGAGTTGTAGGCGGTGAGTCGTTCAAGCGGTGAGGGCTTATGAGATGCATTTGGGAGTGCTTAATACTACTCCCATTCATCTGACTATGATGACTATGGCTATCTCCGAAGCTCATTTTGGGTGAGTAGTCGCTGCTCAGCTGTCTCTGGATTTGAATCTTCTCCTCCTCCGTCTCATTATTATTGTTATTATTATTGTTATTACTACTACTGCTATTGTTGGTCGTGGTTGGGGTGGTTGGGTTAGATGAATTAAATCTACTGAGTGTCAAGTCTTCCGGCGTCGTTGGGATCATTCCCAGAGCTGGGTGCTGGTGTAGATGAGACGGAACGAGACCATATGAGGAGAATGCGGAATGGCCCGGAGGAAATAGCCACGGGTTTAAATTGAGGAACGGTGACAGGGACAAATTCCGGGGAGAGATGAGGGCGTCGATTGAGAAGTTTGAAAAGCGGTAAGATGAATCCATCATTTCTGCGCCTCGCTTCTCACGGTGCTTCATTAAGTTTGTAAATTAGTTAGTTGGTAAAAACCAAAAAAAAGTTTACCTTTTGTTTTCCACTTATCTGAATAAATTATTATTACTAATTATTGCAATCCAATTCAACTCACGATTGGAACGACACGGCGACACTATTATTGTAATAATTAATGTAATTTGTGCGCATTGTATAGATAATTGGCAGCGGATCCATTTTATGCCAAGTATTTCTTGCTAATTGAATTTGTTTAGATAAACAAGCGAGAAAACTGTGATTTTATGTTCATCGATGCTCCTGCATGATTTTGAGTATTTTTTACTCTAATCGTTAGATTGCGTAAATTACTATATAATAATTATTATTCACACCGAAAAGTTTGCACACGAAATCGAAGTACATGAAACGTTCGAGACACTGCATGCACCGTCCAAAAAATTATGTTGTAACCACCACACAAAAAACCGCAATAATTATTTATTCTCTTGAATTTTAAAATTTTTAAATTGAGTGGAATGATATCTGTTGATCAAAGTACTATTTCCAGTTTAAATACAATCCATAAAGGAGCACATGGCTGAATTAGATGTAATGTAGAGAGAATAGATTGTCAAAATCCGTTTTCCACGAGCTATACTCTGTCACACATACACACACACATTCACCGCACCGAATGAACTAAGAGTGACACAACGTGGACTTGTAATGCGAGACTTGTTCTCAAGTGAGAGAGACCGAAATGATCTGAATCTAAAGATAAAACTATGAGCACCGTGTAGAGGATTAAACCGATGTAATCTGATGAGAGGCTCGGCCCCCGGGTCTTTGTAATTGGTCCGGGACTCCCTCATAAGCCTTCCTTCTCCTACTCCTGCCCATTCATTCACCTTGTTCTATTCAATCCAGTCCACCCCAAGGTTTTTTTATCTCCTTCTCTCCTGGCGCTGCCACTCGGGCACAGAAGGAGAGAAGAATACAGCCCTGTAAATTAAATCTTTAGATACCTCATGTGTGTTTGTTCACCTGAGGACTCGCTCAAGATTATCTGGAGAGGAGCTGAAAGGCCGGAGTAATCATATTTTTATCAATCATGTAGTAGCATCGCTATACTGTCCGTATCATTCCCATAGAGCCCCCATACGCATATCAATATCAATCCATTACCTACCGGTAAATCATGAAGCAATTTTCCTAATGTCACCCCCCAAGAATTAAGTCGCAAAGTCTGAAAAATTACCTTGCTTAATTGAATGATATAATAAATTATATGTTTATTTCATCCAAATTTTGTGGAGCAGTATATTTTATGTGTAAAGTTGTGCAGCAATTTATTGCTGTTCTTAATTTTAGAATTGGAGTTTCTTTAACTTGACAAATAATACTAATAAATTACAATTGCCGGCACTGAAGGTCCAGTCCACTGAATACACTGATAAAAAGAGCCAAAAAGGCTTTTAATATAACTTTGTAGAATGCGAATGTAGACTCACGCTATACATAATACAGATAATCGGGGGTGACTGGCACTGGCACTGGCACTGGCGAGTATCCGTTTAAGGCATTTACCGAGGAAAATAAGAAATCATGAGTTGTATAGTTGGATTGAATTTGAAGTCTACTGGAGATAACAACAAAGGCAGCTGTCATTGTTGACAGGGAATGTTGCCTTCGTTTACTTTTGTAAGTTCCTTGTTGGCTTTATTAGTAAAGTGTACAAAGGACTCCGCCGTTTTTGTTATATTCATGTTGTTTGTAATCTTAAAAGTTACACTGCTATATGCATCCACTCCAACCGTTGGGCTCAAGCTATATATAGATGCGTGTTGCTAGACAGGTCATTTTCATTTAGTTGTACATGCACAAGCACCTAGATGCTTAACCTAAAAGTTATTAGAATCGATATCGATGAAGTAGATATATTACAGACCGCATGACAATTAAAGCAGGACCTACATGTGTGTTACATATTCTGCTTTGCGTATTTTAGAATAGAATCACTGACAACGTGTGTAAATCCCTTTCAACTTTCAGGCTACATAGTAGGGAAGGAAGAGATAGGGACGACAGGGACAGAGAGACTTGACTGTTGCTGTTTTGGTTTTGACTGTTGACTTGTACTTAGCCTTTCGTGTGTTAAGTAATTATAATACAAAATTGGACTGCTCCAGCCACCGATTGCGTTCATTCAAAAGCGTCAAGTACCTATACCTATCTGACTTTTTTTTACACAGGTTTCGAAGTCAACATCGGATACGGAACGGTTTAAGGCTACGGAATTTCCTTTTTATTTTCGTAAAAATTATCCCGTGCTTAATAATTTTCTGCATTTCGGAAGTGGACGTCCCCATCTAAATACATTCATTGAAATGAAGGGCTCACCGACACCGGCACCGGCACCGAGTCATAAGCAAAAAAACTCTCCCGTACCTGTACATAATATGCCCCTAACTATAGGCACATAAATACTTGTATCCATACATATTATTAGCAATACGTTAAAGCTTTTTGTACATCGGGGTTATGATTATGTGGGTACATAGTATTCATCGGATGTTGCTTTAGATTGCTGGTCCGTCGTCCGTGTGTAATGAAAACGATATTCAAAATAATTGGCCAACATATTATGTAATGCCCAACGAAACCCCTCAAAAAAGGTGCTTTGCTTTCGTTTTCGTGCGACTTTTGACAACTCATGCCCAACACTTTAGTCATACAGCCATGGTCATACGACGCTCTGCATACCAGTATATTTACAGCACTATAGGCGCTATATCCAGACAGGTACACATAATAAGGGGAGACTAGATTTTTTGTTAGTGTCTCTCTGTATCTGAAGAGGGTTTGATTTCACAGATATTATATTCCGTGGACTGGTACTGGACTGCTGCTGTTGGCACAAACGTTGTAAAAGGAAAATCAAGTTAAGGATACAATATATATTGTTTTAATAAAATTATCAGTAATTTTGCAGTTTCCAGGGGTTAGCTTTCTTCCATTTGCACAACATGAATGTGCATAAAACGACAACATAGAGTGTAAAAAGTTAAACAAAGGGTACGCTACGAACATGCATACTTATATAGGCGTAGAGAGGAAAATAGGAAAACGACTGAGTTTATGGACAGAACACAGCTACAAACTATACAACTGTATAGTAGGTACTACGACCGTAACCCATTTCAAGAGTCAGTCAGAGTAGTAGTGTGATTTTTAGGACACGATAAACAGTGCTCTGTAACAACAGTTGTAATGCTGGAACAAAGAAAGAAAGGGCTCATTAGTAGGTAGTAGGTATATACGCAAGCGTATCAGGAATTTTGCATGTTAAATCCCATAAGAAAATAGCTATGTACATGAATATGTACTTTATGTTGAAATGATGCAGGAGTGGATTAGTAAATGACGTCGTGTAAATTGTGACGTGTGGGGGGTGAAAAAGTATGCAAAGGGTGGGTGGGGTAAAAATTTTAAAAAAATTACAGAAAACAAAAAGCCAAAAAACATCAAAAAGAGTTACAATAAGAACATATAAAATTTACATACACATAATGCTAACCATGGTGGCAGAGTAGGTAGAGTAACATATCATATAATGTAGTCTTAGATTCAAGTATGGGTTAGGGTGACTAATATTTGTTGATTTCAGATGATGCTGGTCAAATCGAGAACTAGGAAAACACCAACAAATTTCCAGCAAAACAAGGTAAGCGTTTTTTTTTTGAAATGCTAATTCAGTTTTAAACTGGTGTCCAAAGTGTTCAGACGTGTTTTTACGAAGCTCAAATTTAAAGTAGAAATAAACTTTTGAAATATAAACTTTAAGAAGGTTAAAAACCATGGAGAGTTACCCATCATTTGTTGTTGAACGAAAATACGAGGACGAGCGATATGCTCTTACATCTCGTTTGGCTGAGTTAGTATATCAAATTGAGCATGCAGCTATATTTGCAGAACTAATACATCCACAATGTGGAATCAATTGTCAGGAACATGATAATTGCGTCAATTCTGAAATCCTTAGAATGGTTAAAGAACTTCAGTGGGTTAGAGAAGAATTGCTGTCATTGGAAAGAATTATGGCGCAGCAAGGAATTGATTTTAAAATTCAAAATGACAGTTGGCGATGTGCAAGCAGAATAGTGTTACAATATATATCACAGCAAGATTCAGATGGAACGATATCACAAAGATTTAAAAAAGTAAGCAAGACTTCATACAAAAAAACGTATGAAAAATATCCAGTTCAACGTGCTATTAAAACCCTTGGTGGTCCATACTTATCCAAATACCTAATCAGTTCTGAAAAACGAAAGCAATCTTTTATTTTTAAAAAGTGGGATGAAAACAAATTTCCTAAAATTGAGACAATGTGTGACGCAGGCTTTATGTGTACAAACGCTACGACTGCTATTTGTTGCTACTGTGGATTCGGGTTTAAAGACTGGCAAAAAGATGACAATCCAAAACAAATCCACAAAAAAAGTTTTAACAACTGTCTTCTTAGTCGCATTTCGGAACAAAAAATTGGGTCTTATGATATTCTACCAGAAATATCAGAAATGACTGAAACTCAAAAGGATCAAGAATTGCAAAACTCTAGAGCTACTCTCGTTTGCCCAATGTGTCTTGACAAACCTAACGTTATGCTCTCGTTAGAATGTGCTCATTTAGTAGGTTGCACAACATGCATACAAAAATGTCAAGAGTGTTGCAAGTGTAAAACCAAAATTTTAAATCTTGTTCGCATTTATCACTGACATAAGTCTCATATAAGAATATCAACTTTTTAAAACCTATCAGTCTTCTACTGAACTTTCATGATGTCGGGGTTTACAATTACTCTCCTAAGTGATTCATCCTACAATTACTATCCAGAAAATACTATTACTAATTTTAGAAATAAATTAGCCTCTCCAATTGATTTAACGTTACGAGAATTTGAAGTGGCTCTCACAACATGTACATATACGTCAACAGATATATTTTTAAAAGAAAATGAATCTATTGGTATATTAAGAACGGCTGATTTAATAAAGTATAACACTTCTCCTACTAGATATACTGTTTGGACAAAAGTAAAAAACCATTACAATCCTAATTTACATGAAGCTAATTTAAAAGCGCCTTACAATTTTTCAAGTGTCACTGATCTGTGCAATTATATAACATCCAAAACCAATTATGTTTACGAATTAAACAATAACGATTATGTTGAAGTTACTGAAAACAAAGACTTCAACGTTTCATTACTTACACTCAAGCTTTCATCAAAAATTAATAAAATTTTAGGATTTCAAACTGGTGAAATTCAAGTAAAAGAAAATTGTGTACGAGGAAAAGATAAAGTGTACAAGTCATTCGAGAATAACTTACTGTTTCTTTATTGTGACATTGTTGAAGACCAATACGTTGCTGACATATTTGCACCACTAGTACGAAGCATGCCTCAAGTTTATAATAATAGTAAACCATTTGAACATGAATTTTACAATCCAACATACCTTCCTGTGAAAATACAAATCTTAGAATCTATACACACATATATAATGAACGAATCAGGTAATCCTCCACCATTCGAATTCGGGAATTTCAAGTGTACACTACACTTTCGTCCACGCTCCTATTAACAACAACAATGTCTTTCACAGATAAAGAAAGAAATTTTTATCGCATTCATCATCCACAAAATGGTAATGGAATGCAGTTTAGTGGAAATTTATTATTTTACAGAGCTTCTAATGTAAGACAAAAAGGTAGTGGTTTAGGAGGTTTTTTTGGAACAATATTTAAAAAACAAATACCATTTGCAACAAAATATATTTTACCACACGCTATGAGTGCAGTTAAAAATGTTGCTAGTGATGTAATAGAGGGGAAAACATCTGTGAGAAATTCTATTAGAGACAGAGGAATGACAGCATTAAAGGCTGCTGGAAATGAAATTTTAGCTCAGTCGGGTTCTGGCGTTGGTCGGAAACGTAAGGCAGCTTCTATTCAAGAATATCCGTATAAAAAAATCAAACGTTGCAATAAAATTGGTAAAGGAAAAAAGAAACAAAACAAAAAGTCTAAACACGGAAAAGGAATTTTAAAGCTACCAAAATTAAATAAAAAAAAGAAAACAAATAAAAAATCAAAATCTAAAGCAAGAAAAGGATACAGTATTTTTGAATAATTCAAATGGCTCAACATCATTACCTCAGAAGTGAATTAGATATATTTAAAAAAGATGGATATGATATGTCAATACTAACATCGCAAAATTGTGACGTTTATCCAACTTCACCATTATCTGAATCATCTGTTCCTATAATATTTATTTTAAATTCAACAGACGGACATTATATTCAACCTGACAAAACAAAATTATACGGAAGATTTAAAATAACAAAACTCAACGGTGAGAATTTAGATGCTAAAAGCTTTGTCGCACCAGTTAACAATGTATTACATTCATTGTTTTCACAGTGTGCAGTTTACCTAAATGAAACACTTATAACTCCGTCAAATACATACTATGCGTACCGCAGCATGATTGAACGATTACTACTGTTTTAAAAAGAATACAATAAAACTCAATCAGAGTCTGCTGGATATTTCAAAAATGATGCTCCTGTCTCAGCTGATTCTACAAAAAGTAACTCGTTTAAAATAAGAAGTGAAATTTGTAAAGACAGCAATGTGTTTGAATTCATTGGTCGTCCCCACGCTGATTTGTTTGCTCAACCAGATTTTTTACCACCTGGAATTGATTTAAAAGTTGTATTTCATCGTTCATCAGACGATTTTGCTATGTTTGCACCTCCTGCCAAGGAAAGTAAAGTTCAAGAACATTTTAAAATTCACTTCTTAGAAGCCAAACTTCAAATTGTACGACACAAAGTACTTCCAGCTGCAGCAATTAATCACATTCGTCAGTGGGAAAACAATGAGATAGCTAGTTTAAATTTAACGAGAGTAGATATAAAAAGCTTTTCATTGCCGATCGGATCTTTGTCAAGAATAGAAGAAGGTGTGTTTAAAGGAGGGCAACTACCCGAAAAACTTGTAATTGCTATTGTTCCTAGTACAAATATTAATGGATCTATAACATCAAACCCTTTTATTTTTGGTGATTTTGGTCTATCATACATTAACGTTTCAATCAACGGTGATACGTGTGAATCATATCCATTAGAAGTTGACTTCAGAGTAGGCTCAAGACGTGTAAAAGAAGCTCTAAGCAATTTATTTCGATCAATTGGAATTGAAAATCAAGATGCAAGTATCGACTATAACGTCACTGATTTTGTGAGTAACAAAACTCTATTTGTTTATGAAATCTCTCCTGTGACAGATGTACGATGTCCACCAAGATTTGGAAATATAAAAATTGAGTTACGTTTTCGTGAAGCTACTACTATTCCATTAACTATTTTATGTTATACAAATACATTTGGAACATTAAATATTGATAAAAATAAATCTGTATTTTACAGTGATTATTCTCAAATGCAACACTAATAATGGATACAAAACAAGTAATTAACTTTTTAAAACAAATTTGTACTAGGCGTAAAGCTTATTTTGATTGTATACCATGCGATGAGTTAAAATATGTTCGTATAAATAAATTTCCAATGTGTTTAGTTGTAAATACTGATCCAAGTACTAAACCCGGAGATCATTGGGTATCATTTTACAAGAATAGTAAACAAGAAGACTTGGAATTCTACGATTCTTATGGATATGGTATAGATTATTATGCTAAAGATTTTAATGATTTTGTAAATAGATGTAAAAGTAGATGTAAAGAAAATATAAAACAATTACAAAGTTTTAATTCTACAGTTTGCGGTCATTATGCTATATACTTTTTATATAAAAGACTCAAAAGATGTTTACCTATTCATATATATTGTTCTTTTTCAAATAATTTTAAACAAAATGATAATATTGTGTACAATTTCATTCGATCTAAAAAGTATTTATTGTCAAAAATTTGTTGTAATGTTACAAATCATCAATGTGTTACACATTTTAGTTACAAATGAATAAATTTAAATAGTTTTCCAAATAATTCTTGATACATCATACATACCTTTACCATACTGCCCAGTAAATTTATTATTTCTCGAAGGTCGAGATTTTATTGAAGTAGCTAATGTTTTTTTCGAAACAATTGTTTTCTTTCTAGTTGATTTAAACGACGTTGGAGTTATAGATTTGTCCATTGCATTTGCATTTGCATCCATTTGATCGTCTTCAGTGTTGACAGAATTTTTTAAATCTTCTACATCATATTTTCTTTTTTGAGACCATAAATCATTCATGTAACTTTTTATGGATTCTAATATCTTCTCACGATCAATATCATTAATTATATTATTAGTTGAGATGGTATCAGGATGATTAATAGTTTTAACTAAAATTGGTTTTTGACTTTCATATTAATGTTTGCTTCTTGCTTTACGAACTTGATCACTGTATAATATTTGTTTTACATCATCAGTTAAATCAATGGAATTAACAATATCATTTGTATCTTCTTTTTCTTCCTTTAGCTTCATTAAAATATTGTATAAAGCCTCTGGCATGACTTTCATACGCTTAGCTGCCATTTTTTGAAATTAAACTTGATATAATTGATGATGCAATTGTAGCGAGAATAGGTATAAAGAATCCACTACCACGTTGACAAATAACTCGCTTCTTTTTTAATGATGTGTTTTTGAGAGATAATAAATGTAGTTGTTTTTTATACGGTCTCAAACGAGTGACTGTCCGTTGAGGGACTGGAACACCTCCTTTTAAAATGTTTTTTGCGCACTCTGCTAAAGTTTTAATTTCATAATTGCTTGCTACATTTATTGCATTATGAGCACGTTTTTTACATTTACATTTGTGTAAAAACAATTGATTATCTAAAAGACGCTTCATGTTAGTTGTTTATTGTTGAACATCTCACACTCAACTGATAACTATAAACTGATATATTATGATTTTATATACTTAGTCTTCACAAATCACTCAGTCGGTATGGATTCAAAAATAAAACGTCTGTATCTTAATCCAAAATGTCGTGGAAGCTTTTTTGGTTTACATACATTTGTTCAACATAACAAGGGTATCAAAAAACAGGATGCTTTGAAAATATTACAAACAATTCCAGCCTTTACAGAAAATGTGCCTACTATTCGAAGATTTAAAAGACGTCAAGTCATTGTTAGTGGAATAGATGAACAATGGGTTATAGATCTTATCGATATTTCAAAATACTCAAAGTTTAACAACGGTCATCATTTTTTACTTAGTGTAATTGATGTTTTAAGTAAGTTTGCATTTGTAAAACCAATAAAATGTAAAGAAAGTAGTAGGGTTTTAAAAACGTTTAAAGATATTCTAAAAAAATCAGGAAGAAAACCAAAACGAATACAATGTGACAAAGGAACAGAATTTAAAGGAGAATTTAAACGTTATTGTACTTCTAAAAACATCAGCATATTTCACGTTGAGTCAGAGTTAAAAGCATGCATGGTTGAACGTTTTAATAGAACAATCATGGAACGGATTAGTCGATACACACAGCATAAACAGTCGTACAAGTTTGTACACGTTTTAGACGACTTAGTTCGAAATTATAATAATACAATACATTCAAGTATCAAGATATCTCCAGCAAATGTTGACAAGAACAATGAGTTTGATGTTTGGTGGACGCTGTATGGAAATAAAAAATTTAAAAGTGACAAAGCATCAAAATTAATTATTGATGATAAAGTTCTCATATCAATAGACAAAAAGCGTTTAATTGAAAAGGGGTATTCAAAACGATTTCAGTCTGAAGTATTTACAATAAAAAGGATTAAAAATTCGTTTCCTCAAATGTTTTATTTAACTGACAAAACGAATGTCGATTTACATGGTGGATTTTACTATCAAGAGCTTTCAAAGGTTAATTATGATCATTAGACTCTTTTTATTTTGGTATAAATACGACAGCTTTTATTACACATTTCACATTCATCTTATTGCTGTACTCCAGTAAAGGTCGTTTTTAAAGTTCTATCCATCTAATATCAAGGTAATAATACAATTTTGAATATTTATTTAAAATATAATATACAACATGATAGAGTGTTTTTCGTTAACATGTTTTGCTACATCTTTAAATATTCTGTTTTCTTTGTTTAAAGTTTGTCGGAAAATTGAAGAAGTAATTGAAGACGAGATGCATCATCAAAAGGAGGTACCCGAGGGAAACGTTGTTCCACCTATCGATGCTGAAATCATTGCTAAGGAGATAAACGATTTAGACAGTACAATACCGTATGATGCTAACGCTGCAAGTACCTCTAAAAGACCATTTGATTCTCGACCATACTTTAAAATGTGTGGAATTTCTACTGATGTAACTCGGCCAAAATTTTGGTATTCAAGATGTGGAGAAAAAAACTTAGCCTACCTTAATATTCGTCGCAAGACTTTGAAGGGAGAGATAATGAAGCTTAACTTTAAAATGGATCGTGTACCAGAAGCTATCAGTTATTTAACGTATTATTATAATGTAACTAAAGGAAATACGAATGAGTTGAGAGAATGTTTAAAAAGTTGTATTAAAAAATGTGATGAAATAATCGCAAAATGTGAAAATTCTCTTTCTGTTTCTTCTGCTGATGACTTGGATTAAACATAATTTTAAGATATTCGTTTCGTTGGTTAAATATAAGTATTGTTAACGTTTGTAAATTTGATGCATGTTTAAACTTGATTAAATAAATCCTTTAAAAAAAGTATAAAAGCAAACTTATAAATGTATTTAATATTCATTCAAATACTAGCTCCCTTGACGAGTAGAAGTCTTTTTTTTATTCTCAAAGAAAAGTTTCATATTTTATTTTTCATAATCATCATGGCTGCTCAACAACTTACGCAAGCTAATTATCAACCAAATTTCGTACACACTGGTATAGTAATTTTAAATTATACTCTAACATTAACATAATAACAAGTTTTAAATTAAACGGCTGGAGGGTAGCAGTAGAGGCAGAGGTGGCGGCGGCGGCGGCGGCGGCTTGTAGATAAGGAGTAGGGGTAACCAAAACCCCAAACCTTCCCATGTACTACTTCTTCCTTAGTAAAACTTAATATATATTTTTTTTTTTACTTTACACATTTAGATTTGTTTGAAGGAGTTGACATTTGTGGACAATGGGATTGGAATGCTTCAATACCTACAGCCGTTTCTAAAAGTAAGGATCTGGAAACTTCTTCAACTGAAGGTGATGACGAATCAACTCAAATGGAAGTACTTGAGAAACCCCAAATGAAATCTAAAAACCTTCAGTCAAGAAAACGAATTGTATCAAAAAAGGTTGCAGCACTTAAGAATGTTTCAGCTAAGATTGCAAAAAAAACAAAAGTAAAGAAGAAGTTCCTAGCTGTCCATAATATTCCTGTTTTTGTTGAACCCAAAAATCCAAAATGCACTCTGTGTGTCACTGACGCTGCACAGAACGACAATCAAACTGTTTACGTGTCAATCAATCAAAACTGTAAGGATTGTTCGAATCAACAGGTTACTTTTATTCAGGGAGAAAACAAAATATGTATGTCATACAAAGATTTCAATTTCATTCATCGTTATCATGCTAACTACTTTAAAAAAAATTAAAAACTAAACAAACTATTTTTTTGTAAAAATGATACAGTCGTTATCAGGAAAAATGTTACTTCTCAATCGATAGTTTTCATTTTGAGTTTGACTACAATCAATAAATAAATATCCATGTGGTACACTTATACACTGTTTGTATGCATCTTCAATTAGTTGGTATTTCTTCCCACAATTCATTTGACATCCAATTTTATTTACAACTTGCGTTTCTCTTGGATTTTGAAACAATGAAATATATCTAGCATTTATAGTTAACGGTCGAAGGCCTTCATGAAAAAAATTTTGTGTAATAAAAACAATGGAACAATTCCTATGATGTGAACCACGAACAAAAGCCTGTAAAACTTTTTTAGATTTAGAAGCTTCTTCCATCATATCGTCCAATATGTAGAGGTATGGTTTTAGATCATCATCACCATATTCTTCAGGTAACCCCTTGTGAAAATGCATGTCAGGAATTTCGGTTTTCATTTGCTTGAATATGTGAGGTTGATCAATACCATAACAGTATACGACAACCTTAACATTTGGAAATATGATTTCATTTCTCCGAAGTATAATTTCCTTTGTAAGAACACTTTTTCCTGACTGAGTTGGACCACTAACTATCATATTAAATGGATGAATAAGAGAGCAGTTCATGATAGATGTATCCATGATGACAAGTGTCAAAAGACTGATCAATTTTTTAATATAATACATGTATTTGTATAAATAATAAGTAAAAAGTAAAAAAACTAAAGAAATGTCAAAGTACCCATTCAACCACCCAACTAACCCACCCCTCCCACCCCCACCCCCATTCTTGCCCGCTCCCAACCCCCCCTCCCCCCTCCCCCCCCATTGTGCATATACGTGCAACATCTTCATTGTCATCAGTAGTGTGATAATCATTTTGTAAATAAATATTTCCATCTTCATCAATACATTTCCATTAATATCCACATGGTTTATGTATCTGAGTATACTTAGTAGCACCGCCAGTTTCTCCATCAGTAAATTTAAAGTTGTAATGATCAGGAATTTTCTTTTTTATAATTAGTTTACCACTTACATTGTCCACAAGTATACACTCAAAGTCGGCATATATTCTAAATGGTATTGGAGTCATATATCTATAGTTTCTAAAGTAATAGTGTGTTTCCTCTGGTTTAGGGAATGTAGTTTTTTGAACGCCAAAGGTAGCACATTTTTCCATATGTGAAAGTAATGTTGTCTCACTGGTGAATCCTTGAAGGCACTATTTACACATATATCTTATAGGTGTTCCTGGAATTCTGAGCAGTTTAGATAATCCTCTATTCTTTTGGAGAGCAACAAAATGTACCTTGTCATCCTTGTCAATTAAAAGCAAATCAATATCAACTCGTGTAGTCTGATTGTATGATGAAATGTAAATTGGACATGTATTTTCGTATATAATTTTCGCTAGTTTGTTTGCTTCTTTAAGTTCTTTCTCACGGTTTCTTGCATTTGCTAGTAAAGGGTTTCTGTAGTATCCATTATCATCATCAATATCTTTTAACGACAACTCTGTCTCACCATGATCTTCGTAGTAAAAAACATTAATTCTATATTTAGGATTTTGTTTCTCAAATTTGTGTATTTGACTCACTGTCATTGGGAAAACAAGACCTTTTAAATTAAGTTTGCCAGCAGCTTTACGATAGTTATTAATATTATTAGATTTTTGACTTGACTTGTAATCTTTTTCAGCTGCTAACAGTGACCATACAAAGCACTGTTTATCTTCATTTGCACTATTATCAACATTTATTAAACAATCTCGCTTTATTGCAAGTAATGGTGGTAGTGGCATGTATGACCCTCCGCGAAATGGTTTAAACTTGAAACATTGTACGTGATATTTATTGATTACTTCTACTGCAAAGCCTGAACCCCCTTCACAAAAAGTGTCGATTTGCTCGAGAATTTTTCCGATGCACGCCTTAACAACAACGTTAATACTGTCTTTATGGAGTAACTGATGACCCAATGATGAAATCCATTTTTCATTATAATTTCCATTTAACTCAAAAACTACATGCATTTTTAGTATTATTTTTAAACTTGTTTTGAGATTAAGTTCATCTTGTAACACTTTAAATAACTGATTCTTTAGTAGAAGTAACTAGACCTACTACACTTGTAAAATTATGTCCAGTCAGATTTGCTTCATACAAGGTTACAACATCTTTAAAATTTTCTTCAACTTTTTCAAAAGAAATAGCAGTATTACTACGTCCTGAACCTAACTGAAAAGATGCAAACATGTTGCTATGCACTGTGAATATATGTCTGTCAGCACTTTCTTCATCCCTTAATTCTACAGTACATTCAGGGCAAAAAAGGTTTCGACGAATATGGTTGAGAAGTGGCACAAATTCTGGTATGGTCACTTCCACTGCACGACTGTTTCCAATACCTTTAAATAGAGTATCATTCTGTGAACTTCTAAATTCATTCTCTTGCACTTTGTTAAGGTAGTCATTATACCCTTCAAGACACTGTTTATTTTCTTCGACTGTGTTAAGATAGTCATCATACCCTTCATGACACTGTTCATTTTCTTTGACTGTGTTAAGGTAGTCATCATACGCTTCAAGACACTGTTTATTTTCTTTGACTTCTTTTTTACTTCTGAATAAAGCATACGAAGGAGTACCTCTTGACCAGACAACACTTGAGACTGATCGACCACCCCAAATCTTTTGTCCAGCATTTAGAATTCGAGAAGGACCAGCTATAATTATTTAAGAGTACTTATTGTTAAATATCATATATATTTATATATATACATTTATACACTCATATCAACTAATAGATCTTTATACGCCTCAAGAATCTTTTAATATAAATTGAGAGAAATTACCTTGACTATGACATTGTCCGTCTACTCGACTGCGTTTGCTTGGAGGAGATTTAACTTGTTCAGCCATAATGAATCGTATGTAAAGTAATAGGTGTTTCCGCGATGAGAGAAAAAATTGAAATGAAATAAATTTAATTTTGACTTGGTACTTATATACAAAAAAATATTTAAAAATAAATATATAAAAGTATAATCGTTTTAAAGGATTAAAGTTATGTAAAAATTCAAGGAATTGGGGATTAAAAAAGGAAACGTTGTGTATAAATTCCATACATTGGGGATTAAAAAAGGAAACGTTGTGTATAAATTCCATACATTGGGGATTAAAAAAGGAAACGTTGTGTGTAAATTCCATACATTGAGGATTAAAAAAGGAAACGTTGTGTATAAATTCCATACATTGGGGATTAAAAAAAGAAACGTTGTGTATAAATTCCACGAATTGGGGATTAAAAAGGGTAACGTTTTTCCAGAAATAGAATACAAAAATAAATATTAGCTTACTTTCACGTCCGCCTATCCCTATAAAAGCAGCAGTCAATCTTCAACATGTATTCATTACAACTTTTGTTTCTCTCTGAACAAGTTACTTGTAAAACTCTCTTCTTATTTACGTAGGGAGTATTCCAATTCATCTAGAAAAGCATCACCTTTGTTTATTATGGGTAAGTCTTTTTTCAGTTGTACAATAGATACGTTTTACTTTTGTGTGGTTTACTTCTGTTGTTGAAATCGATTTTATTTATTTATTTATTTATTTTTTTATTCTTTTCAGGAGGACGATATGCACCATACAAAATGACCGCTCGTGTAGAACCTCTGCCAACGCCGTCAACAGCAGCATCAACCGCAACCATTCCACGCTTGAAGTGTTTCGATTGTGGCTACCTTTACTTGTACTGTTTGAACGTCGAACCTGGTGTCAAAAAATGTGGATTCATATATTACTGCAGCAGGTGTTTCAAAAAACATCTAAGAATTGAGGATCAAGCAAAAGCCCTGGATATGGATGATGCAAAGCAGGCTGAGGAAATCACGGATATAAATAATTGGTTTTGTGTGTTGCGGGATTTTCGCACACTGGATTGTACTTTATGCGGTGATGATGCTGTTGATAAACCAATTAATCGAGTTGAGGTACCTGGACGTGGATCGGCAACAAAGTGTCAACAATATCTTAGATTTGAGGAGATTGTCATATGTCGTGCTTGTTTCAGTGCAGGTTCAGTTCTGGAAACTGACAAATTAGTTGAAGTTGTTCAAGAGATTATTAATGATATGTAATATAAAGTTTTATTGTTTATATACAATTATTGTCTTCATTGAAGTTTCCTTATTGTTTAAAAGAAAATAAATAATCTTAATAGTTAACTGTTTAATATATGTATTGTTGGGTGGATGTATGTACTTATTTACTTTTCTATATTTTTACTTTTTCATCATGATACTTCTACATACAACTTTAGAATTTGTACAGCATATTATACTAAATATCTTTAACACCTCAATAATACTTAGTCATGCATACTTCTTAACTCGCCACATGTCACAATTTACACGTCATATGTTACTCTACCTACTCTGCCACCATGGTTAGCATTATGTGTATGTAAATTTTATATGTTCTTATTGTAACTCTTTTTGATGTTTTTTGGCTTTTTGTTTTCTGTAATTTTTTTAAAATTTTTACCCCACCCACCCTTTGCATACTTTTTCACCCCCCACACGTCACAATTTACACGACGTCATTTACTAATCCACTCCTGCATCATTTCAACATAAAGTACATATTCATGTACATAGCTATTTTCTTATGGGATTTAACATGCAAAATTCCTGATACGCTTGCGTATATACCTACTACCTACTCTCATTTAAACGGAGTTTAGATTACATGTCAGATAATTATTCACGCCGTCAAAAATTCTCCATTCATTTCCACTCCAACTGAGTTAGGCAGAGACATGCATTAGGGCTCCAGAGGCCAGAGGAGCATGTACTTACATACGTGGGATAAGGAAGAGCCAGGAAGAATAATTACGAACTCTGAGCAGAGATCCCAATTACGATGGACTGTGAGAAATCGGATTAAAAACTAATGAAAAAGCACAATCACCCTAAATGAAATTAAGGGGATGTATTTTACAGTGGACGAATTTAGCAAATCATTTCTACTTCCCAGACTCCAGGCTTCTCAAATCTCTACTATGTCAAGTCCTACACTTACACAATAGCACCAAGAACAAGGACCACGCTAACAATATGTAAGTATAAAAGTATGTTACATAATAAGTTGTGCATTCTGCAGCGTACGGAGTATACGCACTGACTTTGCTTATATATATATAGACACTTGATCATTTTTAGGATGGCAGTTTGGTAGGTATACTATTGTAGAGTATGTATTTACACACACACTTCCTTTCAGCCTCCAGCTCAACGCTCATGAATTATTGTCTGTCTCTGTCGTATGATTTCTTGGGTTCGGACTTTTGAATTTTGAGCATTATTCTCGGGATGTGATTGTAATACACAACATAGGTAATAAGGTTAAGGAGCTCTTTATCTGTTTGGGTGTATTTCATATTTTATTTTCTCCAGCCGCAGCAAGCAAGCCTATAGCCACCTACCTACCTACATTCTAAATATATATGAGATTTTTAGGTTTATTAGAGTTTATAGGTATTTATTATAAACCAGGCCACAACTACCACGACACAGTTGTGTACGTCCTGTCCACTTGCATGCGTACTTCGTCATTGCGTGCTTCGTCGGTTTGCCTTCAAACATGTTTCCCCTTAATTCCCAACTCCATCCCGCCAGTCTAATTATGATGAGTGGATTAAAAGTTTGTACTTTTTTAATTACTAAACCGCCTTCTAGACTCAAGAAAAACTATGAATCGCTCCACAGGGTTTTTTTATACTTATATATAATGCATTTCTTTACGCTTGAAAACAGTATAGGATTTCAAATTCCTCCTACGTATAAACATGTGAGTACAAACAAGCACACAATAATAGAAGAGAGTGATGATGTGATAGTAAGCTACTGTCTGCCGCCTTCCCTGCCTGCCTGCCTGCATGTACGGATACGGAAACTCGGTTGAAAAATTATTTAGGTACCTAGGTGGGTAGGTATATTTAATAATAGCTTCCAAAATCCCAATTCGAACCCCTAAAAAACTCCCAAGACGTTTTCAGCACATACTTAGCACTTCCACAATTCATAATTTTGAAAATTATGTTTTTCGTCTGCCATCTATAATTAAGTTGTAATATTTAAGAATATGCTGTTAATTGAGTTAGGGAAAAAGCTCATGAGTGGTTTCTCCCTCAAAAATAATTGTTAAACATTCATTTGCACACGTTCTAAATTATAACACGAAATTAATGGAACCGTGTTTTTGTTTTAATAAGAGAAGCATAGATGAGGGAATTATAAAAATTACAAGACCCGCCGGACTTTAAATTGGATTCGGAAAGAATGTTTATTTATATTGCAGTGGAAGTTATTAAGCATTTTGCCGTTAGCAAAAGTTTTTTTAAGGAGCCTAAAGATATAAAATATGGTGCACATTATAATTGCATAAAGATAGGAAAAAACTAACAAACAGACAGACAGACAGATAAACAGACAGTGTGAAGGCAGGGATTTTTGTCACTGTTCATTTGGAGTGGTGGTGTTGGTCGGGACACTGGACGGCCATATGATCATTCCGAGGAGGTTTATAGTCTAAATCTAAATCCCTTGAGTACTCGCTCCGTTGTGTACTCCACACAAAGAAGATAATGGTAACAAATGGAGAGAGCTACCACTACACTGCACTGTACAGAACTCATTTACCTGTACATCCTTTCCCACTCGAGAGTCAAAAGGGAGTCTTGAACGAAACTAATCGGGGACTCATAAATCAAATCTGAATCAAAAGTTGTGACTGCCATACATGTCATGACGGATTCTAATTATTCCGACTCCAAAACCATAAGCCCTTCCTTCTCTATTCTGTCTCCACTACATGTGTGTGTGTGTGCTCTATGTGTGTATGGGAAATGGCAAAGAAATCAAAATCAGAATCACACCTCATTTGCATCACACTACCAATACACATCACATCAGCATCCCTCCCCTAAACCATCTCGTCGAACAAGATCTGTACAATCTACAAACAATTATTTGTTTGTATGCTCAGGACAAATAGAAACAAAAACAAGACGGGAATGTGTTACAAATGCAAACTCTACTGATATACGCATTGTCGATACAGTCTTTTCCTTGACCTTGTAAAAGTTAATAATAGAAATGAAATTAATTATAGTATTTGTAATTATTATGACAAATTATTCTTGAATTTCTAACAACCTCTTGTACAAAACGGCGGTCAAAGCAAATCACTTTGTCCTATATTTACTCATACATATTGTGAGATGTAAAATTGTCCTGAAATTTCTGACTATGGTCGTTCGTAAGAGAGTTGGTGTGAATTCTTGAATGAATTACATGCTGGATGAGTGGATGAGTTTCTGCGTCACGGTTGAGTTTATAAGCGACTTCGGATTGGGATGCTGACTGATGCCTCAGTTATGCTTAGATATCTATGGATACTATTCAGACACACAAATCAGATGCACATTATTATTTAAAGGTAAAGGTATTTCATGTATGTTATGTGATTACATAAACGTTTTTTTTCTCTCGGTAATTGTGTGTTCAGGTCCTGGTCATATAGCTCCTATAGCACCCTCCTATAGCTGGATGAATTGACGCGAGAGAGAAAAAAAACACCTAAAGAATACAACAGTGAAAATCCCTATACATAAAAAGGAATAATATTCACGGAGATCACAAATCCTAATGGCTACTTTGGAATTCAATTGAAAAGGATAAAAGTGACTTGCGTCCAATTTGGATCTTTTTTTCACTCCTCTCTTGTTCGACACCAGTCAGCACAATGCTTAATAACTTGCATTCAGTCATTATACAATTCTATTATATCTCACACTACGTACCTCACCAATATAGAATACCATTAACCAAAAAGTCTCGGAGAGAGAGAGAAAATAGAAAATACTAGCTGGCAGTGGCAGTATGCAGTGGCAGGAAAGCGCAGCACAATTCAGGCTGTAGCTATTTTACTTTACAATCTTTTCAATTTATGTACCTTACCAAGGTACTATTGTCGCTGAATTGCTCTGTGTTGTGTGTTTATTTGTATTCTTCGTGTATTTCTATTCATCCCATCACAAACAGAGTATCTGACAACATATTGTATCCATACAAGAATACTGTGTATCCCCGTGCATAGATCTGTATACTATGGAATACAGTATAGAAATAACTTATGGAATAGATGAGTTCGGATGATTTAACTTGTTCGTCTTCACTCGTCTCATCCCTCGTCGTCGACTTGTAGGCTGCTGTGCAGGCATTTTTGGTAAAGTGACGGAGGTTAAGGTGGACATGGAACTACCGATTACAAAAATGGTATTCAATATTGAAATTTTTTGAATACAAGTATAATGGGGAATAATTTCATGGAATAATCTATAAAAAAATTCTGTATGTATTATAGACTGCAGTAAATATCCTATATGCTATGGTGTCTATACAAACAGTCGTCTGCAGTTTACGCTACTGTAATAATAATTGTACTACTAATTGTAATACCTCCTCTGTTATGTAACTTGTATGATTTGTTGTAAGAGTTTCGTTAAATATAAACCTACCTTTTCCCTACAGAATCTACTCTGCTGCTGTATCGAATGAAGGAATGAGCGAGATTTGGGAACTATAACGTCAAATTCTACACACGAGTAAATAGTGGAGGCGTGGCTGGATTTTTCACTGTCGCACCTGGTTTTACCCGAACTCCTGATAATGCTCATTCTCTTGCGCCTTTGCGACACCCCAAGATTCTTCCTCGACTACTCAGGCGAACAATACTATAGCCGTAGCCGTAGTCGGAGTCGGAGATAAAGTTAAATGATTTTCAATTCAGGTGCTTCGTTCATTCAATATTTAAAGATATAGCAATTGCTTACACGTACGTCTCCTTGTCCTTTTCGTGTTGTTACTTCATTCCTCGATCCTTTTCGTCTTGATCCTGGCCCTGACAGTTAGTGTACTGATACTGGTACCCATGTTAAAATGGTAAGAGTATAAGGCAGAGATATTATCATACGTGGATATTTGAATGAACGCGTAATTTGTAGTGTACTGGAACGTTAAGGATAGGTATAAGGAATCCCATATATGACTTTTATTGATATTGGACCAAATCAAGATAGTTTCATTTTTAACGTCAATCATTGTAATTCACAATTCATTTTCATTGTCATTTTGTGATTTGTCAACAATCTAAATTAGTACAATAGATGCTTGGGAAAAGATTAAATCAAGCAGAAAAATGAATTACTTAGTGTAAGTGACGTTAGTGTCCTTTTTGTTCACTAAACACACACCTTTTTGCTTTCCATGATCTGTACATAAAATACTGATATTCTGAGTTCTAATACAAGACACAATTAGTAGCAAATTCTATAATATATAGTTTATCACGTTTGGATTTGAAAACTAATGGCAAGGTTGACAAGACATGTTGTCATTTTTATTCCTTATGCTTCTTTTTTGTTGGCATTATTGGATTACTTTGACTTGTATTTCTTCCACTTTTACTTCAAGTATTCAATTCATAAATAGCGTGTACTAAAAACCTAGGTAAACAATCATTATAATTATTGTAATAATGCCAAAGTTGGTTCATTCTCCCCATTTGATTCAATGCTGAAGATCCCGGGAGTTATTTGGAGCTTTACTGTCTTACGGTAGGCATACATATCAATGTGAGAAATTCATATTGCCCCCATTTTATCATTCAGCAATTTTTAAATTTAAATACCATAGTATACAAACTAAAATTTTGCCAAAAGAATGTTGCATAATTAAACTTCAAAATTTCCGAAGTGTACACCTCCGAAACTCATGCAATACACTTTCCGTGTTGTACCCAACAAAACTTGTGATTTAAATAGTAAGATTGCTTTAGGACAACATTAATTTGTCAGAGTAACGTAACCCCAGTTTTTTGTTTGTATTTTAGCCAATTTCTTCGAGTGGTCGTAGTATGGAATGTGAAATATACAGAAGTGCTTTACTGTAGAAGATTTAATTGTCTCAAATTGAAATTAATGAGGCAATCCTGCCCACGTTTTAAGCTATAAGTATAAGACATGCCATTAGTATAGCTACTGATATAGAGCATAGCCAAAAATATATTCGCTTATTTTACATTTAGCCAGACTGTACACATAAGTTAGTTGCCCCATCACCATCACCCATCACTATTACTTAGCTTAATTGTATATCTTAATCGTATTCATACTTCTAGGCGTTCTATGCTAAATTACCCGTGAAATTAACTACTAATATTAAAAATGGCTTTAGCTTTCTCTGAAATCGTCCAAGTGTTTGAACTATTGATAATTTATTCAAATCCTTTTTAAATAAATACTGTGCGGTACATAGAGGGAAAGAAGTATTTAATTTAAATAGAACACATAAAAATGCTTAATGTTAATGAAAATAGGATCGTTTAATGATAATGATGAGAAGTACTGTCAAATGTTTTGAAGACCGGATTATACTTTGCAGGGGATTCGAATGTCCTATTATGTATATGTGTGTGTCAAGTATTTACTTAAGTGTGTACACTTTTTGATTAGGTTAGACGACTTACAATTAGAGACTTGTACGAAGTATCAGTAAGCCGAGGGCGTATATGGTATGTATACTGTTACGTCTAATACCAGTGAGATGGGTGTAAAATTGTTGACTGGGAATATTAAAGGGACTGAGACCGGGTCCGCAGTTCTTGTTCTGATGATAATCTGAGACAGAATATTATTGGGATGGAGGGTGAAAGCCGAAGGATGAACCACGAGAGCAAGTGAGACAGAGAAGTGAGCTCATCGCATCATGGGTTTTTAGGGTTGGGAATCAGGATAAAATATGGGTTGGCGACAAAAACAGACATTCGCTGAGAGTTCATAATGGTTCTAGGATCTTGTCGGACACGCCGATTAATTTGGTAAATTATGTGCCGCAAAAAGATCTATCCAAGTGTCGTGTCTTCCTTTAACTCTAATAACCGCACCGCACCACACACTCTTCCAGAAGGTATAGGAACACATATACCTACATACTCTGCGTTATACTATACTGTGTACATACTAATATGCACATAATATAGAATTTCACAGGCATTCAGGAATCTCGTAATAATTGCGAAGGGATTATTTACATGGTAATCTTCAGATTTAACACATTTAGCTGGGAATAAAATGTTCAATTATTGGATTGGTGCTTACATAACATTATGCACCTATGCATACAACATTTTCTCAGTGTATCTAATCTATTTCTGGCTAATTTATAAATGTTATGCTATAGTCTCAGCTTTAGCATAGGTACAGTACAGGGAATGACTTGCTTCACTGCAAACAATAAAGCACATACCTAACCTCAACCTGGAAGAAGAAAAAATCCGTAGTCTGTCCCAATTATCATGATAATTTTAAAAACAGTTTCGAGTTTTCTCAGTTTTCCCTATTTTTCATTATAATCGCGTTATAGTCACATTAAGTTCCTCCTGACCTTTGTCAATCTGCATGTTCGTATCCATTTCTAATTAATTTAATTTACTGATTGTAATTATTTTAAATTCAATGTTTTAAATTATTACGGAAATTAAATCTACTCATTTAAAATAGAATTTGACTCTGAATATCCCATTAGTTGGGGTATCTCATTAGTTTTACTGTGACAACATGACGTAGTGAATTTCGAATACTAAACCGTAAGTAGTAAATGTATTACTAGGGAAGATCCACAGTCACAGGGCCTTAAGCCTTCAAAATTGGAATTAAATTTGAAATGGATAGGTGTAAGTATTAAATTATGACTGTTAACTGAGCTACCCTGGCCATGATTAGAATATTAATTAATGTTTCAATTTTGAATGTGACAAAAACTTTCCCACACTTCCTCGCTTCGTCTCATTTCGATAGACTTAGACGTCAATGTCCATTCATGCATGAGAAATTGCTTCGCTAAGGAGATCAACACGGAGTGACATGCATCTTACAAGTCAGTCAGTCGGAAGAAATGAAGCGGGTCTAAGTGAAAATATCCGTAGTGCTTTTGTTCCGACCGAATATAGCGACAAGGAGACCTTTGGGCTTCGGGCTTTATTATTTGACAGATGCAAGTGTGAATACGAAAACGAATCGGAGCTCACCAGGACGAGGAGAGTGTCATACTGTCATACACTTTGTCTAAACATCTACATCCCAAACTTACTTTTGATTCATAATTTTTCTATCCTTACCATACCAAGACCAATACCTACCAATATATTGACATATTGCCCACTGCATGTTTGTGCGGGAAAATAAAAAGGCTGTCAATTCCTCTGTTTGAACACTGAGAGATCCCTGTCATAGTCCTGAAGTCGTTTCAGTGTTTTAATATACGTGCATAATTTTCTATTACCTATATATTTAATTCCAGAAATTTAAATTTTCATCTTTTCATCAACTGCTATAGTCTGCCTTCACTATGAATTTAAATTGATGCATCTGCACGAAGCCGATGCATTTCAATTCATGACTAAAATAAGATATTTCTGTTAACACAATTTTTTTAAGGTTTGCTGAAGACTGGAATAATTGCCTGAGGTAGTTGATGCACAAAAGAAAGTATAGATCAATTTATTTGTATGTATGTATGTTAGGTGCCCTAGGCGTCTATAGAGAGGTAGTGAGTAGATACAAGCTGTGCTTAGTGAGTAAAGGAGTCGAACATGGAGACAATTTCTTACCAATTAAATCCTGTGATGCGTCAGTTACTCGATCCCATGTGTTTCTTCCTTTTTTTTGCAACCAAGGAAACACTGTCAGTGTGTCAGTTTGTAAAACAAGCGACATATGCACGGCACGGCATACAGTATAAATATCTCTAAATTGCCTTTTCAATTTTGTTTTTGTCCAATCTCTTTGGAATGACATCGGTGCCATTACGAAAGTACGATTTCTATAATATAAAATTGTATTTTGTTTCTTAATTACTACTAACAAGAGTAGTGGTTCCGTACACAACCCATACCGACACACCGGATGAATAAAAGAAAAATATTCTTTCGTCTCATCAAAAGGAACCATATGGATACGAGCTTCAGTAGTAAGGTATCTATATAATAATTAAGCAGGTGTGAGTGAGCGGTTAGGGCTGCAGTCTGGAACAAAATTTCCATTCTCAGACCTGGCTTCAATCCTCGGCCACTGCTAATCGTATACGGCTCTGTGTTGTACGGTATACGTACCTGGATGGTTGATTGAAACCCAATCTCCTTCGGTCCAATTGGAAAAATATTCGTCGGAAAGAAGATATCAGAGGGCCACACATAATAGGACCGCTACTAGATGTATAAAAAAATAAGTACATGGGAAACACTTTACTTTTGAACAAAAGTAAAACAAATAATAAAAGTATACATTTTTAGACGCCTAAAACGTTTCTGTAACACCAACACAGCCCTCCTAATAAGGATAAAATTTCACAAAACTGAAAAACCCTTGCTGAAATATCAAAATAACTGAACAGCCACCGAAATAGAAAGTTATTGAAAATCTACGACCCTATACTCTCTGTGCTGTGTTGTATCCTGCCAGAGACAGGGGCTTTATTTCTAGTACAATGTATAATAGTACAGTAGTAGCGTGTAGGTAGTGCGTACCTATTATCAATTGATCATTAGTAAACGAGAGAGAATTTTGAGTGCCACTAATGGTGATGATATGTTGTCTCAGCGCAAGGGACTCATGTGGCTCCTTAATTATGGATAACGTTCAGATACATGACTCCCGTCGTCCCGTCTGCCGAGCACATCTTATTCAACGCTTGTTTACGATAAATTAGCCATCTCTAGTTGAATGTCAGTTGTCAGTTTCCTCGCACCTCACGTGTCTTTCTTGTTTCACTCTGTTCTACGCACACAATACAAAATAGTGCGTAGATATATACAACTAGTTGTGTTGTGCGTCCCATCTATTGAATTGGATACATGAAAATAGTGTTCACGGCTAAACAGTTGGTAAATTACTCAGCACTCAACCGCAGGACGTGTAATGGGGACGGGTAATGGTAATAGTAATTCAGTACGTTTTTATTTGTGGTTGCGTAAATACCTGCATTCCCCCCACATGCTGTGAGGCTCACAGGTTCAAAGTCGTTAGAGAAATGACATACATGCTCGCTAATCACATTGCAGATGTTTATGGATGTAAATTTTCAATTTTATTAGAGGCAATTCGTGTAAAATACAACATACTATGGGCACTGTATACAAACTCTAATTGCGTACGTATACTGCTTTCACCCTTTAGTACATTTTACTAAATATTTTTCAAATTTTCCGATGTTCGTAGAATTGGGTCATGAATTTAATTGAATTGCTATGAATTAAACGTAGCTACATCTATAAATATACATACAGTGACCCCGAAAATGTTTTAATATCTCCAATTTCAATACAATTGGGTTTTGGATCTAAAGTAATGTAACACTTCGGATGTGTAAAAAAAATAGTTAAAAGCAGAAGTAGTTTATAAGCAAAACGACAAGGATAATATCAATTAACTCAGTCTTCTGTGCATATTGGTATACTTACGATTAGAAATTAGCATTATGGAAAAGTTCCCAAGTAAACCAGCCGTGACTAAAAGGATCACAAAAAATTGATAATCTATCAAAGCTAATTAATGTGAAATGATTGATTATGTCTGATTAGTGCCACACTCATATAGCCCTCTCGAAACTTCTCTGTCCCAATTTACACACATATAGATTTTTAGCACATTAATAAACTCGGAGTGGAGTAAGTGCAGCCTAATCGGTGCAATTAACATGAATGAAATCAAGGGTAGAAAAATGATTAATGATTTATGATTCTTATGATCCATTTGGTTTAGTACAATTACACACTCTTGTTCAGAAGTTAGGTACAATCTGCCCCCTGCAGTCGCAGTCCTGCATATTACCCGTATTCCATACAGATAGTGATAGTCTGTGCCCATTTAGGTTTGTTAGCTCTGAATTTGTGTATGTACATATATATTGTGTACAGTAGTGTTATTACAAGTATAAGATACAAATGGAGAGTCTGGAAAAAATAAATCTAGTTTTCCGTATACTTAGCAGAGCAGCAGCAGCAGACTCTTTTTGTTGGTTGTTTTCCCCCAATCTTCGATTAGCTCCATCCTAATATGTATATACGCCACTTTTATTTTTATTATTATGTGCAGCCAATGTACATTTACAGCGTAAAATAATTTACTCTGCTACAATTTATTGTCATCCCTAGTATAGAAAATTGAAAACATTACAAGTTCATAATTAATTCAATTTAATTCCACCATCATTGACATTGAAATCAAACGTGACCCCATGCACCAACCCATGTAAACAACACGGATGAATTATGCAGGTGCCTACGTTGCTACTAATCTACATTATTTGTTAAATGTCATGTCCATCTAATTTTGATATTTGCAATTATTTATTTTGGATTCGTCAAATAATTCCAGTAAATTTGGAAATTTGGGTTGATGAACGCATTAACTGGATAAACTAAAATAAGCTAAGGTGTAGGTACTTCAACTATCATGTCATAAATATATTTTATGCTACTTAAGTAGTATTTACGACTTCTAAAAATCATACTTCGTGGCACATTATGTTTCAGCATGTGTTGTTATAGTTTGTAAGCAAGGCAATAAAACTGCGTCTTTTCTCAACAAAATTGGCACGCTTTCCGCTATTATTGGCCACACATTATGTACTATGTTGACAACAATTATTAGCTATGTAGCTGTACCAGTAAAAACAAACCCGTAAAAAATCGTCACCTCTTGTCCTATGTAAAGTAAATACATCATAGAGTCTGAGCGTGTTTCCGGAAAGAGAACAAATTCTTACTAGATAAACTACATAAAAACAAATTAACTAGAGAACTCGGCATTTCATATATGTTAGAGCAATTAATAACAAGCGATAGAGCAGCCAAATAAATTCCGCGTTTCCTATTTCTATTCTCCTGACGACTACAACAACTATCAGTATAGAAGCTCGATCCGCTGTAATTATGGTTGAATTCAAACAGATAAAAAAACAATTCAAAAGAATTTTCTCAGATGTATATTTATGACTCCTCCCAAGTGTGTGTTAAACCAGTATATAAAGTCTTCTCATGATGAGTCTCGATGACAGTTTCACGGTCGATTAAAGTGACACTCATTTTTTCATTCTGTCCCATACCGTCCGTAGGTATGTAATATTCGTACCGTTGGCTCGGGCTTTCGGCTTTTGGTGTTGAGTGGGGGGTAGAAAGAGATAAAGCATAGCGCCTTAGTATCCACTTATGTAGGTAGGTAGGTACCTACCTACCTACATGAACATGAGTAGTTATTAGTTAGATATACTTTTCTTATTCTACTTTTATGGCTTGAACCACGACTACTACTGCATCCACAAGGGAAGTAAAAGCGGGGAAGGCAGGGTGATAAGACAACCATAAAGTTGCGGTTTGCTATATATGTTGTAAAATAAGTCCTCACTTGTCTACCTCAGTTGCATTTGGGCCTACTGCTGCGTACTATATGGAATGTATTAGTATGTACTAACCAGTCGTGTGTTGTGTGAGTGTGATAATAGTGTAATGAGAGTCAATGGCAGGGTAAGAAAGGAAGACAAATTGGCTAGTGATGTTATAGCATCTTCCTCCATCGGTTTTGTTTCAATGGTTAATATTTGTTCGTTCAACAAAAATATTATGAGCACATTATATTTCCTATCTCGTAAGTATATCGTATCTACCAGAATTAATACACACAGCACACAGACAAAATAAATGTATGTAAGTATAGGCATGTCTGTCCTATCCGCGATGTTCCGTCGTTGCGCCCCGTAGATATTGGACGGGTATCGGTGCCGTATTGGTGTTGGCACTAGTTGCAATTGCTGGTTCTGGTTGCTGCAGTTAAACGGAGGATGAGTCCGGAATCGGATCCAATTCATCTTTGACTAAATGACCTCATACATTTGACATGAGTATTAATTCCAAACGCTCGTTGACACCAATAGACTTGTCGTTATTCTCCTTCCCACTATGTAATTATATAGGAGCAACTCAGAAACAAGTATTGGCCTTAATGGGATTGGGAGCGCTCGTACTTAAAAATGAATTCCCGTAGTACATAAAACATAAGTATATTGGTGTGTGTATGTGTGTGTTTGTGCTGGAACAAAATACAAACCGAAGAGCGAAACAGAAGCTCACATGCGGGCATACTAACAACTGGTATACTACAGTATATACGGTTGAAATCTATTTCGTAGAAGAACTATGTATAAACTATCAAGTATGAATGCCATGCTAATGTAATGTGTGGGTTTGGGACTCTGAGCGTATAACTACAAATAGAGAGTGACTAGAGAGATTCCTGACAAGCGGAAAGGCGAGAAATTCGGTAAAAGTCACAGTTGCGGAACGCCTCTTATTTCTTCCTTCATGACGGGTTGTTTGCAGTTTCTGCTTTCCGACTCCCTCCTATTTCTTTCCTCTCTCCCTTGCTTGTCTTCTTCATGTATCTATATTATAGACTCAGAAGCTCAAGACTAAGGTGCCCCGTTTTTTCCCCTATACATGCATTGGTTCGGGTTGAGCTTTTACATTAATATCTTAGGTATCAGTGAGGACCTATATGTATATTTGTTGGAACCAATGTAATAACACTATAGCCCCACGTCTGGCTTGGAATGGCTTGGCAGTCACCACCTCATTTTCATTTTCATCCTGACTTATTTATAGGATTAGATTAACTGCCTTCTATTTAACTACTCAAGCGGATTACAACGCTCGTTTATCGCCTTGTGTATTCATTCAATATTCAATGTCAAAACGATTTCGTTGCGTCGGAACGACTAATAACTTCCAATATGTACCTATCTACCTACCTACCTAACTAGCTTGCAACCGAGTTCTTAAGGAACAATTCTTCTTCTCATGCAGCTCACAGTTTAAACACAATTGCTCTCTCATCTTTAAAACTCTTATCGTTAGCTGCTTAGCAATTTTTTTTGGCACGGATTCGTGAATATTCTACTATCCTATAAGCTATCAAAGATCTGGTAAGTGCTTGGATATAGTTATAGTTAAATTTACATATTATGGCTGCCTTTTCTTGAATTTATATGACAAGGCTTAAGAGGTTAATGAAAACGTCGTGGCAGAAGGTATTTACTCGCCGATTCTACGCTAAATTAACGGGTAATGAGGAGCAGTTATGGGAATGAGATACTAAATAATTGATCTCCTTGTAATGATGTCATGTAAAAAAGATTTTTTTTTGGCGAGTAATGATTGGATCATCATCGTAATTATATGGGATATGCATATCCTACATATATGCAAGTATACTTTTAATACTGTCATATATTATTCTTTGGCATTAATAGTCGCTACTGCGGATTCCTTTGGATTGAACGTGAAGTGAAGAACTTTTAATAGTGTATTGTTTACTGGACAATTTGAACCCTACAACAGACACACACAGTCCTTAGTATTTTTTAGGGTAGAAAAAGTTTGGAATAAGCAAAAACGGGGAGGACAAGTAATGTAATGTGGCATAATAATGAGGTGAAATAGGGTTAAAAATGTTGTATATCATCTGAACTGTTGTATAGCCATGCGGATGTTGAACAAAAGTATTTTATCACGCACAGCAAAATCATACCTGGGTCAGGTGGGCTTGTTTGGGGTAAAATTAGGACTGGAAGCATATAGGCACCTACCTACCTTTAGCATGTATGTTATACCCAAGTGTCATGTATATACGTAGGTATAGGTACTTATACACGTATCAGGCAGAGTATGAATTGTGAAATAATAGTAGGAGGTACCTATATAGGTAGGTTAAATAGTGCATGTGTGAACTGAAAATTTTGACAGACTTCTCTCCTCTGATTCTGTGTTCATTTCGTCGCGGTAGCGCACGGTAACTACAACAATCCCAAATTGGACAATTTAGATCTTATCTTCTCTTTCAAAGTCACCAAATCAAGAGTAGTACTACACCAAAATATATTTTATAATGATTTAATTTTTAGTAAGGTGCAACCAAAAACGCAGTCAACGTCAAAATAATAGTCAGCGTACAGTACATACGCAGTCTCAGTCATGGGCATATGTCTACTTAAATTGTTGTGTTTGTTATTGACAGAATTTCAGAAATATGAACAATTCCTTTATTTTTTCATTCCCAGCAAACACGACAAAATCCGCAACTGCACTACTGCACAAAAAGAGTTAACGTTAAAAGCAACGGACAGTAATTTACTTGTTTTTGAAATCTCCATTTTTCCTTCTCGACCCTCATGAATTATAGAATTATCCATATCCGCCCAATTACCCGTGCCAGTGCCCAGGACCAGGACCAGTACCAGGACCAGGACCAGGACCATCAGCGATGCATGGCTGTATGTGATAGGGGGTATGCACACTTAAGTGGGGTCGTAAGTCCCGGTGCACCTTAACGTCCACCCTAACTGGACGTCCTCTGTGTAAATAAGAGGATGGGATGGTTTATTCCTAATTCGCTATGAAGACGTGTTTGATTAGGTTGGTGGTAGTGTTGCAGTTGGTTCCAAGGTAGGTGAATGTGATGGATTGAGCTGGCTGCAGTGGTGAGATCTGGGTTTGTTGCTGTTGGGATGAGGTTTGAGAAGATTGAGACCAGGTTGAAGAGATGGGAGACCAGGTCCAAGAGCTGAGGTTGGGGTCTGGGACCAGGTGCGCTTGGAGCTGGGATCAGATGAGAGCTGGGCCCAGAACTTGGGTCTGGGACCAGGTGGTAGTTGGGACCAGAGCTTGGGTCTGGGACCAGGTGGTAGCTGGGACCAGAACTTGGGTCTGGGACCTGAAGAGAGTTGGGACCAGAGCTTGGGTCTGGGACCAGAAGAGAGTTGGGACCAGAGCTTGGGTCTGGGACCAGGAGGTAGCTGGGACCAGAGCTTAGGTCTGGGACCAGGTGGTAGCTGGGACCAGAGCTTGGGTCTGGGACCAGGTAGCTGGGACCAGAGCTTGGGTCTGGGACCAGAAGAGAGCTGGGACCAGAGCTTGGGTCTGGGACCAGGAGGTAGCTGGGACCAGAGCTTGGGTCTGGGACCAGAAGAGAGCTGGGACCAGAGCTTGGGTCTGGGACCAGGAGGTAGCTGGGACCAGGTGGTAGCTGGGACCAGAGCTTGGGTCTGGGACCAGGTAGCTGGGACCAGGAGGTAGCTGGGACCAGAGCTTGGGTCTGGGACCAGAAGAGAGCTGGGACCAGAGCTTGGGTCTGGGACCAGAAGAGAGCTGGGACCAGAGCCTGGATCTGGGACCAGAAGAGCTGAGGATCCGATGAGCTGGGATCAGACTTGAGCTTGAGATGGGACCAGAGGCTGGGACCTGAGCTTGTGCTTGAGATGGGACCAGAGACTGGGACCTGAGCTTGTGCTTGAGATGGGACCAGAGACTTGGCCCTGAGCTTGAGCTTGATACCGACCGACCGACCGAGCTGGTCTGGTATGACGGTGCGATGTGAGCTTGAGAGCGACCGACCGAGCTTGAGCTCGAGATGGGACCGGAGCTTGAGCTTGAGATGAGACCAGTGCTTGAGCTTGAGATGGAACCAGAGCTTGGACCAGAGCTCGAGATGAGACCCTTGAGCTGGGACCAGAGCTTGAGATGGGACCCGAGAGCTTGGACCAGAGCTCGAGATGAGATCCTCGAGCTGGGACCAGAGCTTGATACCGACCAACTGACCGATTGACTGACCGCCTGACCTTGAGATGATGTGGACGCGTATATGGTGTACGCTGGGCCGGGTACGAGGTCCTGGTGAGACCTTGATTTTGGGCAGACAGATTGGCTTGGATCCGAGGAAACGGGTCTGAGGTGGCTATAAGCTGATGAGCGGTGGTCCTCTTCAATGCTTCCAATGGGCAAGTGAAGGATGGATAGGTACTGGTGAACACCGGAGAGATGATCGAGAGCAGGAGGCAGGTGCTCGAGAGCACAAGGTAGGTGGTTGGGAGCTCAAGTTAGATGCTTGGGAGCACAAGGCGACTGCTCGAGAGAGCAAGGAGAGTGCTTTGGAGCACAAGGCGGCTGCTCGAGAGAGCAAGGAGAGTGCTTTGGAGCACAAGGCGGCTGCTCGAGAGAGCAAGGAGAGTGCTTTGGAGCACAAGGCAAGTGCTTGGGAGCACAAGGCGGCTGCTCGAGAGAGCAAGGAGAGTGCTTTGGATCACAAGGCAAGTGCTTGGGAGCACAAGGCGGCTGCTCGAGAGAGCAAGGAGAGTGCTTTGGAGCACAAGGCAAGTGCTTGGGAGCACAAGGTGGCTGTGAGATCTGTCCAACGTCTGAACCGGGGTAATAGGCAGCAGTGGCAATGACGATACCTTAGGTTCCGCTGCTCTGGCTCTGTTCCTGGGGTGATGAGATTCTTGTGATGCCCGGGTGACCGTCTTCTTCGTCTTTTTGAGGGTGGCGGAGGTCTGGAGGATTATTTGACAGCCGCCTAAAGATCGATGACCACGGATGCAAATGCTTGACTACACGTAAATAGCGTGAAAACAGCACTAGCAAGGTATATGGAAGGTTATGGTATGGTGCACTTGAGAATCTGGAGCGTGATGCAATTAATGGTTATGTGGTGTATCCGGGTAGAGTGAGATTAAGGTGTGGCAGCTGAATTTCGAATAAAATGCCGGTGTTTTGATACTTGATTGTGTTTTGGTATTAAGTACCAATTTAGTCTTTTAATTTAACACTAATACACTTAATTACACCGAATAACAATTAAATACACGTCAGGTTTGTAAATTACTACGAAGACTTTGAAATATAATTTTGAAGTAATTTTGGAGGAATGGAAGCTCAGAGCACAGAGCAGGGAGATGGTCACACTAGGACAGTTGGATTCAGACTCGAGAGCGGACACTTGCTTTCGCTTTGGTGGTTTTTGGTCGACTGGGAGCAGTGCCAAAAGGGAATGACTGCTACTGCTCCCTTTCCTTTGTTTGAGCCAATGCTGAGGCATTGGCTCCTTCTACTACTTGAAGCTCTCAGACACATACAAAAGTGGGGGTTTGAGAGCAACTTAAGTAAAGTCGTTAAGTACTCTGGGTTTGAGAGCAACCCAAACCCAAATGCTCTGACGTCATGGAAAATTTCTGACCATGCTGTACAGTCACTACTGAACAGTATGCTTTATCAATTACCTACTACAGTTAGCTTATACGTGTTTATTCGTACGGATGACGGTACGAACCGCACAACAGGGGATCATTACGCTCAAAATCTTTTTTTATTTCCGTGTGGTTATGCATCCGTCATTTGATTTTATCTCATAGTGATTGTATAATTTGAAGGATTACGATTATGAGGATCGGGTAATATTTAATACGGATAGCAACTGGAAACTGGAAGGCACCCATCCCTTTAAAAAAATATCCCAAACCTCTGTATAGTGAGAGCCTTGTATAAGCCTAGTAGGAAGGCCCCTATAGTGCCCCTACTCATATTCTGACAGTGTCCGTATTCATAGTAGGGCATATAGCATAACAAGATAGGTACTTTATTAGGGTTATACTTACATAGATAACTCACATCATAAATACAACTACAGATATAGACTACACAGTAAATCGCCACAATTTGTGGTTTGAGGGTTGGTGGGTAAATGGTATAAGTGGTAAAAAATGGTCAATCGTTTACATTAAATGACTGTACAAAGGATTTCCTTAGTATAAAAGCCGTAATACAATTACTGGAGCAATGGCTTGGAATCGGTCAGATTTTTACGTTTATTGCTTATTATTGTATTATCATAATATCTTCATAAACTGTAATATGGTGATGTAGTGATATAAGTTTTCATTGTGTGGGAACTATTTTCACAAATTTTTGGGCTACTGATACATAACTTAATTTGGTAGTTTGGACTTTTTTTCAGGGCACAGCGTGTGATGTGTAAATTGTAGTAGACAAGCACACAAATGGACCTAATATTATATCTGTACCCAAACTACGTCACATAAAGCAAAAATAGTATGTAGGTAGGTAGCATGGTTATGGCTATGCTATGCTAAAAAAAAACCTCTACACATATAGAGCATGTAGGTATGTATTTCTGTTATTTGCAGTTTCGTAAGTTGCAAAAGTAAAAGTCGTCTCCCTCAGCCTTCGGATCGGAATCAGAAACTAATCACTGCTGGGGCGGGTTGACTGCTATTTATAACCCGGAGAAATTATTGAAAAAGAAGTGATGAATGAATTAATTCAATTTTCTGACAAAGTGACCATTTTATTTATAGGCGTTTATGACGAAGTGATAAAAATGAAATTTTCCTGGAATAATGCTACTCCGCCCCCCAATGAATTATTTATAAAAATGTTACTCTCAAAATTGGTGACTATATTTTTTTACTGGATCCACACAAAAAACTCTTCGAGCTACCCGTATCACGAAAATGTAAAAGAACGTTCATTTTATCTTCCCTAGTATTTTAGCTATCGGGGAGGCTACCCAGAATAGAGCCCTGTGCCATGTAGTATAATATTAACATCATCGTTGGGGGTATGCGAAGGGAAGGAACGACGGAACCTACGATTGAAATTTACGACTCATTAGACTACTATAGGTGCTATATACTGTGTGGAACCAAAATCAAGAGCAGAACTGGAGCACACATAAAAAAAACTCAAACTCACGGCTAAAACGGTGGTAGGTATCTTTATACTGCAAGAACAATTATAATATTATCGTCGGTGATTACAAAATACAATGATAAAAAACAACGCTATAGGTGCACCTTTGGCCTTTGAAGTGTTTTTTGTTGTATCACAAAACTAGAATTTCTAACAAATCTGGTAGTTACAAAGTAATAAAGATTGCATGGCATGCAAATCAACTAGCCATTACTATAATTAAAGGCCGCACTCTGCATAAACCAACTCCCCCTGAAATTATGTAATTTCAAAGTCACAAGGAAAACGATCAAACAACAACAAGAAGAACAACCACCACCACCACCGCATCGGCATAACCATAATCACATCACAATAAAGTAAAAATCAGTAATAATGCAATTTACTGCCTACATGCCACATAATATTATGTATACGTGTAACGATTATATATAAGACTTAAAGGAAAGGCAAGAGAGGATGGATATTGTTCAACTTGGTATTATGATTTGAGCTGCGTGCAAATTTTCTCCGCCCTTTCAAAACACACCGACTCAATTAAGCCATGCAAACAGGAAATATCAAAATAGCTCCCAATTTTATACATGCCGCCAAATATTACTTTACTGTCTTTGAATTTAAATCAGTCAGGGCGAGCTTTATTAAAGAGAAATATAGGAAAAATACTTTGTGTGCTATACTTGTAGTAAAACTGTAAAAGTACCCCACACCCGACCCGAGCTATATGGTTCTGATTGTACATGGCTCGTTTTCTTTTTTGAATTTTTAAATAATATGAATATGAAATGAGGTTGGTAGTAGGTAGCTCACATTTTGTTTAAGATCCCCAATAAAGTTGAGAAAATTCTGCTACTCCTTCAATCTAGCTTTTTTTAGTAACAGTATTCTGACTCGGATTTAATGATTCTGAGTGAGTTTGAGTTTCCCATTTATCCGCCACTTCCTACGCCGATTGATGCCATGAAAACGAGAATTTCCGGAACATACTCAAAGATTAACTGTGCAGAACAAAGTGGAGTTTCTATTATATATAATGTTCCTATCCAATGCATATAAACTACTAATACTACTAATAAATAGCTAAGTGAGCACGATCCCCATCTCCACTCACGTTGAAGTTTTATTACATACATAATAGTATAGACTTTAGACTCCTCGCGAGTTGCTTACGGCGGAGAGTTACTAAAACTATTTTGTCGTATTATAATTATCATATAATATTGCCCCAGGAAAATTCCTTTTAAAATTTAATAGGAAATAATAGTGATGATGACAGGATGGCAATAATTATGCAAATTTGATGGTTTTAATTGAGTTAGTTAAATTTTTTCCCAGCCTTTAGGTTGTGTGGGTTGGGTTATATATAGATGCATATATTTGAATTTGAATTTGAAAGTAGATATTTATATGGATATAGTTTAGAGGGTAGTATAGTGAGTCAATCACAGGAGTGTAGTAATATAGTCATAGTCGCTTGTCATAATTCATATCATATTAAGTGGCCGGCACTGGCAACCGGCAAATGGGAACTGCCACCGGAATGTATGACTATATATTTTTCAACATATACAATCTCTATAGGCATTCTGTGACACGACAAAGGACTATTATTCCATTAAATTGGTTCGTTTGCCCTGGCGCGCTTGTTGGCATGCATCAATTAGTGAGTTAGCGGTGGATGAGTGCGGAGCAGAGCAGAGTCTTTATTGTATCAGTATTCTATGATGAGCCAACTTTATTTACATTATAATGTATAATCAAGTCTCATTTCATCCGTGCATACATTAAATCCGCGTAGATTATGCTCAAGATTTCGGCTTCGGCTGTTAGTGAAGAGTGAAGCTTAAAGTTAGAACTAATCGTGAACGTCACTGATGCCCATATGATAACTATACAGATATAAATGTTATGTAAAACTTTAGGTTGTGCTTTATTTCTGTATAATAACCTAGAAGTTATACGCCTCGCCTACTCACTACTACTCCGGTCCTTGGTTTCAATATTAGCTTGATAATAATATATTTAAAAAAAAGAAGAATGCGAATAATCTGAAGTCAAAAACGGTGTTGGTTTGAACATGAAATTTCCATTTGTGACAGTTTCTTTGTTATTCAAATCAGTTTCGGGCATGGCCTCGGCGTCGGCATCACATCGGGAGCAAGGCAGAAACTCTTGGAAAATTTATACAAATCCACATCAAGAAGTCCAATATAGCTCTCAACTTGGATTTTGGTTGGGAGTATTTTGAGGTTTGAATCGTTGGATGATGCGTATGTACCTAAGCTGATATATGTATAGCGTGTTGAAATTTCCTTGATATGATTTCTCGACGTTGACGACACGACTGTTTAGACACGGTTCTGCTATATGCACATGTATCTATACATTTGTGATCTCTCTTTCTCTTATAATGTGATATGGGATAATCATATTATAATTCGAGTGCTCAAACAATCCCTGATTTTGACTGACACATTTAGTCTTCGTCTTCAACCAAGTGAATTTTCCCCACTTGAAACTTGATCGAGAGTGAATGCTCACACTGACTGACTGAAAGCGCTGGGAAATGTCGTCGGACTTTCTGATTTCTGTCTGCCGTTGAAATATGAATGAAATGAAAATTATATTATTGTGTGTGTGTGTGACGACTGAATTTTCTCGGAAATCATAATAATTGTATCACACCTCGATTAGCCTTTCACGCTCGTATATGATGTACTATGTATCCGTCTGTCTGTCTAAATGAGATCCTTTACTGGGTGACACCCTGCCAAAATTCAGACAAATATATATGTACACACTGCCATGGCTGACATGCCCTTTGTGTCGAAAACAGTACCACTCTCATTCAGTGTAACTTTAACTTTTTGTATAGGTTATACGATATATGTATGGATATGAATTTCGAGTGTAGATATATTACATACTGCATTTAATATAATAATTATACATGTATGCTCAACTATGTCATTTTATGGTCTGTCGCGTACTTTTAAGTTTGGGGTCTATACCATCAGATTAGCTAGGCGCTGGAATAACAAAATCAGAGCAGAACAACAAAGCAATGCCTTCATCGCCATCTCCATCCCCATTCGGATTCCAGTTTGCACAAAACTGTTGACAAGCTGACATTTTGACAGCCGTGGCCAATTTTTTTTCCAACGCTTTCGCTTAAGTATTTGCTTATTTTTATTCTTGTGATTGTTATAAAGGCCCCTACCCTGTCGAGATCAAAATGAGACAAGCCAAAGTCAAAACTGGGAGCCGTACATAGGCGGAATACATTATTTTGGGTCAATTGACTTTTGCTGTAGACGAATTAGGGAAGACTAAAAGACAATACTAATTTAAATTTGAATGATACTAATATGATATCGTACTTTGAAGACCGGAATAATTTGTAGTATCCACAGTCCAGGAAAAGCTTTGTTGTTTCGTTTTTTTTAGTTCTTTAAAACTAAATAGACGCGTCACATAATAAACTGAAAAATGGTATGTACATTTACCAATATTTCCACTTGCTGCATTAAAATCAATGTAATTATTTCCATGCTTATTATACACACAGCTACAATATTTCATTGCAAAACTCGTGTGCCGCATTGACATGCCTTATCACAATTATTGTAACTAAAATACATGGTAAAAAAGTTTAGCTATAATAAATTATTATTTTCTAGCTAAAATAAATATGTACACATTTTCTTCTTTCATAGTTTTGATTTCAAAGTATGTAGTTTTTCTTATCCCTCATGTTGATAGTAGTCGATGATTATTGGCAAGAAAACAAAGAAACCAATTACGAGTACTAAAGGTGACAGTATTAGTGGAATGAGCATTGGTGATAGGATAACAAATGCAGTTGCTAGAGCAAACCAACTGATCCCAGCACTTGGCTTCGTTCCAGGGTGTCCGTCTGTTCGTAAAAATTCGATAATCTCTCGTAGTGCATCTCCTATTTTTTCAAATCTCTTCATTAATTTTTCGCCTTCCTTATTTTGTAATGAACTCATGGACTCGGGGGGTGTATGACCAGAGCTAATTTTCCCTGTAAAATGAGCATTAGTTTTTATGCAAACATTTGTTGACTTAAACAAAAATAATTTTAATTATTTGAAATACATACTAATGTATACCTTGCATAATGTACTAATTATTTTCTTACTAATTTTTTAACCAATATTATTATTACCATAATTAATTTGCGTATATTGGTTACTATCTCTTGAATTTGAAGGTTGATGGTCTGTTTCTGAAAGTACGTTTACGTTTTGATTTTCTGCATTTGCAGCTTGACGTTTTACAGGATTGGATTTTTTAACGTACTCTGCGGAACTCCAGCCGATTACATTCTCTTGTAGGAAACAAGCCAGGAAAAGCACAGACACACACATGTTCACCATTCTGAGCTAAATTATTGTTTTTAATTTTTTGCTTTAGATTAAATGCAATAATATCGTCAATGTAAGGAATTAAACTGATGAAAGAGTGATCTGTTTATGTATATTTACAACAGTCAGCAGTGTGAGGAGCTAGATAAATGGTTTTGGAAGTTGATACTATCAATCGTGACTATTTTGTGTTTCAAAAACTCAATAAAGCTAGATCACTGACAGATTACATTGTAACAAGACACTATACCAGTCTAACACAATTTCCTCGGTTTTCTCCAGACTACACGGCGATACTAACAAAAATACAAAACAAAACGATAAAATATATGTTAGCAAAGATCGTTACTACTAGGTCAAGTTTGAATCTTTATCATCATGATCCCTATGGTTTGCAAGTATATTTTGTATGCTTTAACCCCTTTTTAACTCTCTGTCAGTTTCAATGTCAGCCTCCCTGACTTTAAGCTGTTAACACATGTGCTAAGTTGACACAGTAGTTATGATCATTAGGTACTTCTCTCGCACTTTACAGCTACATATAAAATTTGAGACATTTTACTAAAGTGTATGAGCATCTTACAATATCAATACGGGATAATACAGATGATTAAATATCCAAGCAATTTCAATTATAATTTCAAGCCTTTAATATGCTGCGCTTACTTCTGTTTCAATTTCAACTGTTTAAAAGCTACGTGTCGTGTTCAAATTAATGTTCTCTCTCTTTTTTGCTATCCAAGTGCTAATAACTCTTACTTTGAAATTCAGCTAGTGCCTACAATAATTTGGTGCTAATCAAAAATGTCTCAGAATAAGTTAAGTTCATCGCTCGCCCAAGTATTTTCCACTGATTTACAATCACACAGTGAGGATCGTATAGTATGGTATGGTATGATAAATAATGCAAGTGCAGCGAGGTCGAACCGTTGTGTTGATTTTATGTAGCAATTTTTCGTACGGTTTGGTTGGAGTAGTGTTTTTACCTAGGAAAATAAAAGTAGGCCAAAACATACATATAGTACAGTACACATACAGATACTAAAAACAGAAAAATTTCAAATTCAAGTCCAGCCAACGTCACAATTCTAGTTTATTCCAAAAGTAATTACTTAATTATTTTCAAATCGTGCATGGATTTAAATTTCATTTGTATACCAGTCTCAGAAAGACGCAAGTGGTCATCATTAGCTTCATCAGTCGCAAAGTTCTTAAAATTTTGAATGTTAAAATTGCACTCCAGATTATAGCTCTGTGCGCTGGCTTTTGCAGGTAGTCCACACCGATATTATAATGTAAATGTGTAATCAAGATTAGTTTTGCATTCTTTGCTGTGTGCCGGGTACTATTGAATGATACTCACGGGGTAGGACTCTTCTACTTCGACTACTTCTTAGTTATTTTGGTATTTGAATAAAATGTGAGGAAAATGAGATTATTCTAATTCGTGGGAATCTATGGTATCCTTTTACGGTATAGCTGTAAGCTCATAAATTTTGATTTGCGACTATGCAACTACTTACACACGTAACAATATTACAATTTTACTATGACAAAAAGAAAGTGCTCATGAAACCAACTAGGATTAGATACTGAACAATGTACCATATAGACAGCAAGTTATTTTAAATCCATGGAAATATTTACATACACTCCGTACCTTGTTCCGAAACTTGGGCAGTTCAAAAAAAGCTACTTATTGACTGTGCCACAGTCCCAGTAAAAACTAAAGGTTCTCAGCGTCATAATTGTAATAATTATCTTTAATTATTTGACTAGGCTAGGGACAAAGGACCTGGAGTCCAGGTTCGTGGGCCTATATAAAGAGATTCCAGCACAGTAGTCAATTCAGAAAGCATCTCGGACTCATTCGACTAACAACTGATTTTTAATCTTTTTTGAACATTTTTGTTTTCATTTTACCGGTATTTTTTCTAAACCATTGTCATCAGTAGCGCTACTGACTCAACTTTTTATAAAATCACTGAAATTTTTTGTGAAGTTTGAAACGAATTCTAGAATTCTCAAAATGGGTATTATCAAGGTAATTATTATAAATTTTTATTTTGAGTTTGTTTTTTATATAACTGAGTTTGTCTTTGTGAATCTGTAAATAATTTAATTCGTCGTTCTCTCCATCCAAATAACAATTCCACTACATTGTATTTTCTTTTCAGTTAATCGTTTTGATCCTAATTTCGATCGCCAGCGGAGTGCTTTCTATTCCTGCTTCATTGCCTCGACCAACAGGAGATTCGAAAAATGTGGAATCAACTGTTCTACTGAGGAAAACAGAAAATGGAAATCTGCCTTTGAACCATGTGGCGAGATCACCCGCTGGTCCTGTCACTGGAGATTTGGAGACTGCTGACACTTTTATTGGTCTTTATGGCGGTTGGGGAGGATATGGAGGTTATGGAGGCTTCGGCTACCCATACGGCGGTTATGGAGGTTATGGCTTCGGCGGCTATCCATATGGCGGTTACGGCTTCTATGGTTAAATGTAAGTAACAATTTTTACATTTTTGCCCAAGTTATTTGTATGCTTCTAAAATTTCGAGTACAATTTGTCTAGAAACTGATCATGGTGACTCAAGTATTTAAACTTTATCGTGCAAATTTTTACAATAGTTCTGTTGTTTGTATCATTTTAGATACACCAAATATTTGACTTGGACTCCTTCTTGTTACTTTTTGACGCCGACCGTTGTTCTCTCGCAGCTTCAACTTCCATCTCCCTCCCTGTCCTCTTCTGTTATTGCCTGCTGTTCCCCGCTCTTCTGTTTTCATCAACAAGAATCTCCTACAAGGTTCCCTGACTGAGGCCGCTGTGTGGTTGTCTTGACTTATTATTATTATTTCGATTTTTAAAAGACGCATTTTTTATGTTAAACTACATCGTTATTTGTTTTATTTGCGTCTTTCTTCGCCATTCATTCACGCTAATACGCTTATGATGTAAACTACTTTGTTATTTTTTAATACTTCCTTTTTTAATTCATCGCTTGGAAACACAAGTCAAATCGTTTGACTTTCTTCGTTATGCACTTTCTTGTGCTCGTTTTTTTATTGACATCTCCATTACGTGTAAGACTAAATTCAAAACTACATAAACACTTGTTTTTGTCAATTTATTTTTAACTTTTTTTAACTATACTTTGTAAATGGTACTCGATTTCGAATTTTGAGTAATAATAATTATTAAAAAATTTGCTAATATAAAGCGTAAACATAATACAAAAGACTCTGTTTGTGTTTCATACATTATTTCCATATACTCTGCTTGGGTGTAGCACTACAGCACTTTCACCCACATTTCCACTTTTACATTCGACACTGCTTGAGCATACCTTGCACACCTATAGATAGACAGATAAATTATACCAGAGCTTATTCATTATTGTTGATTTTGTTGTTACCTGTAAATTAAGTTCATACAGAATACAATTACTATGCCTCGATCCATTCACTTGAAATGATACAATAAGTAATTAATTAAAGAATTAATGAATAATAGTAATTACAATTATTGTACTATAGCTTTTGATTAATACAGTGTAAATGCTCATTACTTTTATGCAAACATTTTAATTTATTTTCAATTTTATTTCTGAGCTTTAGAAACTTGATCTTAAAATTATAGACTTCCAGAGTTTCGCTCGTAATATTTTGAAACTAACCTTGAAATTAAAAGAAGAAAAGTTGCAGTTGAGTTATCAAAATCAAATAATTTGTATTATTACAATTTCTTTTATTTATTTGAAAGTTACTGTAGTTTTATAATGCTTATTTAAAATATAAAGTCAACGTACAAGAGTCATTGTTATATAAAATGTCACGTATAGTTTGTTTCTCAGTAAAATTACAAAATGTTGGTAAAAGCGTCTCTCAAGCGTGTAAAACAGTAAACAAAAAAGTAAGTCGCAAAATTACAGAAGTATACATATTTTAGTTAGATAAAATAAAGGATAGGGAAGATTGTTAAGCTCATAAGTCAAAATTAATTAGGGAAGTCCGAAGTACAAAATTGTATTAAAGAGAGTCCATGTAAAAATATCAGTATTCTAGGTTCAAGATTGGTCTTTTAGGTAATATGGCTGCCATGGTCCTGCCATTGCATTATGTTTCATTGGTCATCGTAAATGTATTTTAATTGTCGTCCGCTAAGTCCAGGGGAAGGGAAAGTATACATAGTAATGTGTGGTTGTGTGGTAAGTAGTTTCTGTTTTGTGTTTGTTTTGGATTAAATGAGTTTCTATTCTTCGTAGTTTTTGGTGTATTTGGGTTCAGGTTCAGCTGCTATTGTCATAAGTGTATAAAGTTATTGTGGTTGTGTCCTTGTACCAGTGAATAAATAGTAAATTAGCGTACAATACTAAACTGCTACATACATAATAAAATAAAAAGTTTAACAGAATAAATTAACAATTAATTAAACGATAATAACTTAGTATTCACTCTCAATTGTCATTACAAGTAAGTTTAAAATAAATTAAAGGAGTCAAAAGTCCATGTCGCATTCGCTTAATATTTGAAGTCAATAAGTGGTGTATAATGTCAGGTCGGGGACTGGTTGGGCTAGTCAAGGTCAAAAGTCAAACTTGAAGTAATGAAATTGTCAGCGTAATAATTTATTTGTGTAGGCGAGTCCGTCTTTCGTACTGTCCGTGTAGGTAAAAGTAGTCGTCGCTGTCAAGTAATTGTTTCTTAAAGTCAAATATCATTTTAAAAAATATTATTTTAGCTTCTAATTGGCACTCTAAAATTGATCATTGTTTCTTAGGACTACTAGCTCGGCGTGCTCCACTTCCACTTGCTCGTGCCTCGGATCCCGATTTCTTGTTCGGAGTCAGGTACGAACGAATTTTTTGAAGAGGGAAAGTGAATGTTGCGCAGCTGTATTGACTACAGGATGAATTGCTCCGTGCAGTTTTGATGGATCTGGAAATTCTGTGAAGCCACTTGTTATTGTAGCTTTCAAGTTTCCTAAAATTTTTAAAATTAGTAATTTTGGTTAGGATTATGCCATGTTCAAGTTACAAAGCCTTTTCAAATAATTAAACCAATATCTAACTAAAATATGACTTTAAAGTATTTTAGGCTTAAAAAATTGGCAACGTTCGTCTTACCGGTCAACCCATTCATCTGGAACGTAACTTTTGGCCAATCTTGCAATTTCACATGAGACCCTTTCAACACACTCGTCACTTTGAAGGACTGATCGTGCTAAATTCATAGTTGACTCCACTGGTGACCAGATAGTACTTGAAACACTACGCTGGCCTTCAATAACTGGGATCGGAATTATCAAAATTATTGCCACTATAACTGCAATGACCAGTGCAATCAGTGGGAGAAGAATGGGAGCTAGAATAATTCCCTTAAGCCATCCAGCTTTTTTCCCCAGAATAATTCCTCCGAGTCCACCACCGATGCTTCCTCCGATTCCTCCTCCTGCTCCACCACCACCACCACCTCCACCATCCATGGATTGTGGCCAGCCATTTCCACTTCCGCCATAACCACCTGCTCCCATGTGAGTGCTGTGATCGTCGTCCATTCCCATCCCAAGCATTCCCAGTAGATCGGTGAAAACTGAAGTTAAAGAACCCAAGATACCCTCACTACCGCCTCCTCCACCATCACCATGCCCTCCAAGACCACCGAGTCCGAACCCACCATTACTACCCCCACCAAGGCTACCAAGTCCGAAACCACCGCTACCACCCCCACCAAGGCTACCAAGTCCGAACGCACCGCCCTGTCCTTGATCCGACGTTTTACCTGAAAGATTATTTTTGTTTAGTAATTAACTTGAATTAACTTAATTTTGCCTAGTATGTAGAATGCATAGCCCAATGCTATTGGTTTTGTACTTTAAAACGTTTAAACTTAAGAATTGGACTTACCTAATGCGAACTGGGCATTTTGCTGTGGATAATAGTGGTTGTAATAATATTGTGGCTGAGTCTGTGCTTGCTGTGTCGTTGGCTGGGTAGGATTTGTGTACTGGTAATAGGCTCTCAATGATTCTTGTCCAGTGTTAGAGCCATACGAGCCAGTCTGTTGTTGTTGTTGTTGCTGAGGCTGGTAGGAATTGTAGCTCTGGATATCTGCAGCATTGCTCCCGGTATTTGAACTTGCAACCCCCGCATTGCTATTCGTATTTAAAGCTCCACTCGTCCCTGTTTGATAAGCTCCTTGTTGCTGAATATTTCCAGGTAGAGAATTTGTATCGGCGTGAAGAACTTTTAGTGACTCAGTTTCGTGCACACGGACAACAAGTGCCACGAGAAGCACTGTGAGTAGTACATAGATTTTCATTTGAATTACGAGTTATTTTATTTCACCTTTCCACCATTAAAAACTATCAATTCCAATATGAAATTTTGAACACACGGCGATCAAAATTATGATGAAAATCCAACAGGAAACTCTCAACGAAAAACGAATCTATACACTAATATAGTAAATGCAAGGGACACTCAGACAACCGTGTCTGAGTGAATTTGAAAGAAGATAAGAGTAGTAAGAAATCGAAAGATAGAGTGAAGATCAAGTTGAGTTGGACTCCCGTTTATAAATAGTGAACGCCGAACGAAGGAAATAAATACATAAAATGATATGACCTAGTAATTCTTAATTATTATTCTTATTTTGAAACCCTATATATATACTCCGTCCTGTAATTCTTTTCTTTCATACTTGGGCATTTTTCTCCTTTAACTTGAAAAGTGACCAATATACCAATGACCAATATCAACATTAGCACTAGACACGACGAAATTATACACGACACATGATCATAATTAAAATTTGCATAATACTACTGCATATGTAGCTGTTATCCATTTCTGTCTTTGCAAGCTGACTGACTAGCAGTCCTTTGCTTTTAGTTAGTCACCCACATTCTCATCGCCTCCCTTTGAGTTTTGATTCTCAAAACACTCAGCCGGCTCTACTGTATCTTCCATTGAAGTCAAGATCCTTATCATTTTGAAGGAAATTATATTCTGGTCTAAATGCGTGTTTCATTAACACATAGAAGTAAATGATACCCAAACACTTTGTTTTGCTGTTAGTATTACTCATTCATAACAAAGGATTAGAATTTGAACTCGCTAACTTCTTCAAATGACAGCAGGTAGACTGCCGACTAGACCGTATACCTGTAATCTATATCTGTTCAGATTCTGTTTCCTGACACTGGCATAGTTGGTGCTATGGCCAGTACTGAAATCTGTAATCGGAACCAACTGCATTTTTAATAGTGTTTAAAAAGAAGTACACGTAAACCAATAGTATATCCATTTCCCCTTTACCGTTTGATGTCATAAATACATTCATTAGAATTAAAACACAGAACATTGGAAATCAAAATGGTTTAGCACGTTTATTGATTCCATTTCATTCGTGTAGAATTTTCCAGTATAATAACAATACCAAAAATACAATTCGCCACAATAATAAATACACTACTTACACGAAAGGAACCAGGTTAGTAGAATAGGAGTAGGATCCGGAGTGTGTTGTTACTTTGATACTCCGATTAGTATGTTTTACATGAATATTGATGCAGTCCCCATTGTTATTGTGAAAAAAGTGTTGGATATGCGCTGGAACTATACAAAAGCCACCGACGCAGGTTACATTCTAAAACCATATCCGTATTCCGTTTGTGTCGAGAGAATAACATTATTTTCTTCCATAATTAATATACAGAAAACGCTTTCTACTTAGTTTCATTCATTGTAATGTCAATATTAAATACTCTACAAAAATGCGTAGGTACTTACTTCTAATTAGGTACCTATAACTGGTACCTAAGTTACATGTGTATAGTGTGTAGGCTTGCCCCGTATAAATTCCCGTACGAAAATATTACTTTCAATTGTGATGCAAAATAGAAAAATTCGCATATACTCTATTATTATTAGGTAGGTAACTATTTACCTATCTTATAAAGTATGCAGCGCACAAAATATGGATATTGTCCAAACAGATCGAGTCACTCAATAATGAGTGAGTATTTTTTAAATTGGGTGAAGCGGAACAAAGCTATAACAATTAATTGAATCCGTAGACTAAAAGCAACGATACACCTGTCCTATCATATCTATGCAGCAAAATACATAAAATACAATAATTAGCAACATACACAAACAAAAACATTTTCTTTTCATTACTTGCACAGGTTACTATATCTAGCATCAGGAGCAGGAGCAGGTAATTCACAGGGTGCACGACTTGTTGGTACAGACAGTGGCTTGGCTTGTCATGGCAACAAAGAATATAGGGGAAAGCCAGAGACAAGAACTGCCGTTCGTCCGAGTCCGACCTACTGCACTGGGTTCGACTCTCGCAGGGAAATTCTTTATTGAGCCACGTTGGGTACGCTCGGTTACATTTTTGTTTGTTATCCGCAATCCATATCTCCAATGTTTGATTGAAAGACCAATATTTCAAAAACATAAGCATTTTATTATTTGTTTTTGGATTTAAAATTGATCGGTTAGTTATTACTGTTATGGTCAGAACTTTAGTTTGTGCTTTCTCCTTTTGCATTTTTGCAAGCTTTAACTTTAAAATCAATTCAAGCAAATCCAAAAAAATGCAATACCTATATAAATATTACAATATCCGTTAATCCGTTTCGTGTAGAATTGCATTAACTTTCACATCCTCTAAAACAGATACAAGTGTTGTACTTCACATTAAAAGACAATATACTAAAATTCGTAAATATTTGACTGTATGTTATTAACAGGTGGTAAATCGCATAAATTCAGTTCAGTATCTGAACCTGATGATGTGGTCTGATCTTAAGCGGGTTATCTGTCTTCTCAATATGCATTAACATTATGCAGTAATTTTTGTACCAGTAGTATATGGAAAAATACCTTCAAAGGGGAAAGTATCTAATTAATTAATTACTGTCTATTTTCTCTGTACTGTGCATTTAATACTACATTACGTAGCCGTAACCTGGCTTCCTAAATATTATGGAAAGACTAACCAAGGACGATCAATCCTTTCTCCATGAAGTCAGGCAGAATGCATTACTAGAGCGTGAGCAAGCCTATCATAAAATGAATCTAGAATTGGAGAAGAAAACATCTTCTATTATAGAAAAAATTGAAAAATATTCGGTACATTAGATTATTGAAAGTTATTTTATTGCGTATAGTTAGAATATTGTACTATTTATGTATATATTGGACCAGTCAATTTTTGCTCTCGATTGGCAATTCCTTTTGCTTCTCTATGTATTTTCGAATGCAGACATACTTTCATACTAAATAATTGTATTAGCAAGGTGTATTCTTACTTCTGATTGTGGGTTTAATGTTTAAATTGTTTCATTGTGTAGGCTTCACGAAGTTTGACACGGAAGAAAGCAGAAGATTCTCTCAAAGCAATGCCTGGAATGCTTGACATGACATTGAGTGGAGGAGGTGGAGATAGCAATCCTTTTTTAGAAGCACCTGAGTTGGACCACACGGATCCAACTTCCGACAAGGATGGCAGTTTCTTAGAATCAAGTGCAAATAAAAACGATAGTTTTGAACTCATTACTTTATTTAAGGGAGGAGGGGATTTCGATTTAAAGTAAGATGTTATTGTTAACCTTGACCTTACTTTACTTATTCCTAATATATTATATGCACTGAAATATATAAGAGAAATTATAACATCTACTATTAATCTAGGAGAGCACGTAGTGCGATCTCAACCTCGTCCATGCCATCGTCTTTACTCAAAAAATCACAAAATAATGGTAGGGGTAGAATTAACAATAAAGAAAGTTCCATCTCACAATCGTCGCTGGGTATTACTAATGGTGGATCGTGTTCAGATCTCTCACCACCTGAGCTAAGACAACAGAGTCGGTTGCAGAAAGCAACTGAATCCGTTGTCAATTGTCTACAGTCCAAGTTAGTAAACCATGAGGCTCGTCTTACCGAGCTACATCTGCAGCACCGCCAAAAGGTAAGAGAACTGCAACTATACTTAATTAAGAAAATAGTAAATAAACATAAAAAGTAATAAACGATTGGTTTAAACATCATACAATTAAACACGTTATACGTGACAAGTTTAAGTTAGCTGCCATTTGTTAAACCATAACCCATTCAAACCAAATTAGATTCAAGAGAATACAATGCTGGAATCTAAAGTGAGGGCTTTAGAAGATGGACGAGAAAGATTGCTAAGAACAACAATCTCACTCCAATCGGCGCTGGACAAGCAATCCAAAACAATTGAGACCTGCAAAACTAGTGCAGGCACCAAATCTCAAATTGTGGAATCCATGAAAAAAGTAAACAAACACATGATTTTTATGTTAATGCTTCATTTTAATTGTAACAAAAAAAACCTGCCACCAGATTACACCTCAGATTTGCCCTTTTAACAGTTTCTAAATGTTTTAAGTCATCAGTCACACAGATCAAAATCAAAGTAAAGAAAGTAATAAACCTGTAACGTCGCTTGATGCGATTTGCGCACGCAAGCTTAGTTTAAATTGTATCGCATTTTTGTTCATGACGTTACAAAATTACGCAGCTTGTGAATTCCTAATGCTCACATTATTTGTTATGTTCTATGTTTATGTGTGATTGTTCCCGCATTTGACAGGAAATGGATGTTTTAAAGCGAGAACAGAAACAAAATAATGCACAAGTACAATCATTACAGACACGACTAAATCGAACAACGGAGGAAAATGAAAGGCTGAAATCTCAAAACAAATCTGTTACACTTCATCTCAGGGTAATATTTCTATTTCAATTTGCATCCTTCCTTGTTCCTTGAATTTCTTTGTAAACAAATAATTAAAAACTGCAAAAATACTGCTCCTAATTTTTTGTATACTGATTGTCACCAGGAAGTACAAACTGAAAGCCGATCTAAATGCGACGAACTAAATCAGAGGATCATTAGTTTGGAGCAAGAAAGAACCTTATTAAGTTCAACCGTAGCCAAGCAGTCTCATCTTTTAAGAAATCTGTCTCATCAAAAAGTAATACTAGAAAACATTATTCAGCGCCATTCTCCGAATTTTCAGTTAATTGACGTGGATGTTAATAATGATAATCCTATAAATAGTGTAGATTCAAATTCAAGCTTGGTATAGCGACTGAAATTACATGGAACTGCTTACTTTATCATGCTTGTTTTTCTCAATTGTGAAATATTATTTTGATTTATAGCGACCTTAAGGTCAACAAGAAGCATAAAATGTTCTAGTTTCTTTTAATTATTGATGTGCAATGCAATGGTGGGGTGGCTACCGATATAAATATTCAAACCATGATTTTGTCATCCTTTTCCTTCCTCCTGCATTGAAACCTATCCTGACAGGTATCTTTTATTTTTATTCAGCCAGCAGTATTTAATATTTTGTCAATGGTTTGATTTATGTGTATTGATCACAAAACACAATTTTTATGTACAATTCAAATATATATGAATATATGGAATATGGAATAAAAATAAATACGAATGAAACGAAAAAGCGGAAGAAACTTTGTTTCACATATGATTCCTATGAAAAATAATTTAATGATTAGTTACAATTAATTGCTTTTACGACATTTTTATAAACAATTATTTGAAAACCGATAACTGAAAACTGCACAAAAAAGAATTATACTTATATCCGACAGATTTATAATTATAACTAGTAGTAATAATAATATTATAATACGCATTACATGTAAAGTGTAAAGAAACGCGTTTGTTTTTACGAAACCCAAAATGGTAATGGTAGATATATGGTAATACTATATAATTTCAATTAAAAAATCATCAATGGACTTGGATAAAAACAATTTGTTACTCTGTAGTATCTAACTGATAATGAAATAGCAAACACAACAGAATAGAGTAGTACGCATCTCACCTATAGGTTATACATTTTATATTATTTAAATTTAAGGTTTATTATACCGAATTGACGTGTTCAATAACTTTACAATAAGTTGATTACATTTAAGCATACAACTAAAGACGGTCGCTTGCCACTCGAAATTATGTTGGGTTCTACACATAACAAAATTCACAATAATTAACAGCATTCAAATAATAGTTCCGCTAAATCTTTCGAACTAGTTTTAGATTTCAAAACTTACGAATTGAACGAATAGTTAGAAAATAATGTTTAAGCCAAGTAGGAATAAGTGTCTTTTTGACCATCCGTTCGTTCAAGGTATTCTTTTTCGATCAAGATGTCAATGCATTTCTGAAAAATAGAAATAAAAAATAATAGTTAGTCGGGCAATTATTTTTAAAGTGGGTGACGGATTCCGTAAACTCAAAAATCTTTCGGCACTAACAGCTATCCACTGCACATTCGGACATATTATACCAACACGAAGATGCGAGGATTGAGTGTGAATGCTGGGCATGCAGTTTATTAACAAGGGCGGGAAAGGTGGGAAAAGCGGGGCAACGGAATTTGCATGTGACCATAACAATACAGTAATTTTGTGCTTTTGAACGAATTCTTCAGGCTTTTGATGAAGCCAATAACTCGTATTAGCTACAAAAGAAAAATCATGTTTACCTTTATGATTTGGATTCTCGGGTTGAATCGTGCTGCAAGTTGGGTAATTACTTCTGCAACTAAGTTTTGATGCTTGATTACTTTTCTCATCTTCATGATTCGCACAATCGCAGCCTGAATTAGCAATTTACGGTCTTCCTCAACTCCTTGCTGAGCTTGCTCTTGTTCTTGCTTTACCTCCGCCTTCAGAGGTACATTAATATTAACACGGAGTTTTTTGTTCTTGTACTCTTTGAACCAAGTTATTACAGAGTCATCTTTCAGCTCCTCCTCTGAATCCGAGCAAAGAAGTAATTTAGCTTTGAAGAATATCTGTAAGACCTATTATAAAATATTTACAATTTATAAATGTCAAATTTCGCCCCTCATTTCTTATCTCCAAAAGAACGTAGGAGGAATTTTCTAGAGCAGCAACTAACTGCAGTGAAAATGTTACAAGAGAGGTGGTCAAAAGAAAACCTTTAAATTAATAAACTGAACTACAATATGTATCATACAAGGGTCGTGTTTTTGAAAGCCGGTGCATTTGAATTTCCCGCCAAGCTTAAAACTTCAACTACTGGTTACTTTCTTCAAATTTATAGATGTTATACACCAAACGAACGGTGAATGACATGCAAATATAGTGCATCACGTTAATAAATACCTGGAGAAGTATATCTGCCTTCAATTTAGTTGCATCAGCAATTTCGCTAAGCTTGTAAGAATCATTTGCATTGAACATCAAAAGTATAGCCATCTGAAACGTGGACGCCTGGAAAATGTATCGGTTTTTAGTGTTCTTGTAGCCACTTGCGACAATTTCGCCTTTAGATCTATTATAAAGCCAGCTTAATTTCCGACCACTGTGCTTCCCGTTGTAAAATTCATTAAATTTGTTGACACTATGTTCCAACTGTAAGCAAACAACGAAATCAATATAGTATGATTTTTGTATACAATTCAAATTTTATTCTTGTTATGCATGAGACATTCCAAATTCTTGGATAGGAGAGAGGATAAAAGTGAATGAGTCACTACATACCTCGGATGGAAGAGCGAATTCAACACACTGGGTAAACGGCCAGGAGCCCGATGACAAAACTTGGATGTTGAAGTCAAGTGCCAAAGTAATGCTAGCGTTAGAGAGAAACGTCTTAAATTCGTCGTTCAAATCCTTGGACAGGCCAATATCCTACACAATCAAGATTTCACAAGAATATTAAATGTTAGACTACTACATTGATGACGCAAATTTGAATCTTTAACCAACAGAACCAATATTACGAGTATAAATTTGAAAATGCACAGTACATGAAGCACATGATTTTACATTCCCCAATCATCCGCCATGTTTTCTTACCTGATACATTCTTTGCAATTTGGACGTATATTCATAACCGCAAGCTAACTTTAATTTTCCTATCATAGATGATTCGGCCTCATCGCTGGCTGACATGTGTTGAACAAGACGATTAGCCAACATTTTACTGTAAAACTTCTGAAACACATCTTTATCTTCGAGATACTTAAAGACAATCATCTAAAAATAAACAAATTTCCTTTAATTATTTTAACCCCGTACAGCATTTATTTAAAAAATCAATGTTTACTCGAATACAAGAAGAATACACATGGTTCTCACCACTTGATTAAGAGTATCCTCTAACTCTTGATCTTCGGGATTTTTATTAGATTTCTTTAGAAGGAGATCACAATATCGTGCCAAAAGCTCAGGAGACTTCTGAGTAGTATTGCTTATTCTAAATTTTGAAATATAACATGATCATTTAAAGTCAACGAGACCTTGAAAACTGTACAGCAAAATAGCTGTAATTATACCGTAAACTCTTAAACTCACCTCGTAACAGCATTATTATTTATAAACTTCCCACAAGCTTTATCAAGGGCGGCAACGAATCCAGAGTCATTTCTAAATGCAGTTTGAACTAACTTGTTGTATTTCTTATGAACATCAAGGATCATGTTGACATATTGTTTTGGATCCTATAAAGTAAGTCGAGGAAATTGAATGTAAATTTTATTCTTTCCGACGTACAAAAATATGAGGAACTAACAATAAATTACGATTACGCTATTTAAAATCCCTCAGGGTAATAATAAATCTTACGGAAGCCCCACTATCCCCTAACTCTTCTAGGGCAGCTAGACCTTGAGAACATATGTGATTTTCCAAATGATCCTTCATTGCTCCCAAAGCGTCATCCAAGCGGGCTACAAGCTGGTACATTCGACCAAGATCGTCCTTCTTCTCTGAGTGCAACAAATTTTTAAACTCTTGATGAAGATTGTCTAACTGCTTTTGAATTAAAACAGTCTCACAGACACGCATTAATTTGTTGAGGGTACTATTATGAAGGTAAACTTCAACACGCTTCTGCTCCTCTACCAAACGTTGCTCAGCCTGTAAATACCATGAAATTCCAAGATTACTGATAGTTGGTTAAAAGTCAGTAACAGAACACGGATGAAGTATACTAATTACTTTTCAGGTTAGGAAATGTTTTACTTTATAAACAATGTCCAAGAACATGCAAAAACACAATGTGTATAGGTTTATAATATTCAAGTGTCTCTAACCTTTTTCATGTACTCAGTGACAGGATTTTGAGATAAGAATTCAACAGATTCTTTGGCATAGAAGTTTTCCGTATCTTGTAGAAATTGCGCTTCGAAATGCTTCTGGTAGGTGCCTAGCTGGGGACCTGCTCTAGTGCTAGATAATGATAAGGAGGCTGGATTCCATTGCCCGTTTTGCTCCTCGTCCTCCAAACCTTAAAACAAAGAATACAATAATTACGTTTCTTCACATTATCAAAGGGGATTTTAACACACACAATTTACTTTAGTACGCCACGGATTCGATATTCGATATGTATTAACCTACCAAGTTCCACGTAAGATCCAATGACACCACTGACAAGACTGCTGTTGATCATTTCACCATTTCGCTCTTTTTCTATCAGTTGCAACACGGCGTTTGTAACCTGAGAGCACATTTTTATAAAACATAACATTAGTTATAAAACAATGCTCCTATTGTTGCTGTGAACGTCAACTCAAGAAAAGAACGTTACTAAGATACCTGCTTGTGAAGTTTTTCAAAAAGGGTGTCCTTCCAAATCACAAGTGCCAACTGGTAAATTTCGTAGACATTCTTGCGCCCTTCATCGCACTCTCTTCGAACCCAATGTCTAGTTATACAAAATTACAAGTATTATAATCAATCTCAGAAACTACATCTGTAAATGTGATACAAGAATAAATAAAAATTTTAATGTTTACCAGCTGCTTGGAAAGGAATACAGGAATAAAGAGCAAACAGGAGAAATTTCTTCCATGTTTTTTAAATTCGAAAAATTATAATGAATAGGAATGAACACCAACAACAAATATTTTTGTGTTTAATCGATTCGAGGGTAACTAGCGAAAGTCAACCAAGGATTAAAATTAAGGGTATAACAGGAAGGATAGAAAGGAAGTAAGGAAAGCAGGCGGTTAACTAACCCTAACCTATTCAGGTAGGCACAAACTCCATTCAGGACTTTCGAGCTGAATCGATACTCTTCCCACTGCTTTGTATAAAACGTCAACACAGCTTCTCCCATTAAATCTTCTCCTTGCTGAAAAGACACGAAGAATTTATAATGCGTTTCATAATCCGTAGAAACCAATAGTTAGAAACCTACTGATACGAACAAGAATGATATTAATTGCAATAATAATAAATTACCTGGACTAGCTTCAGCAAATATAATTTTAAGAACTCATTCAGTCGTTTATAAAGTTCTTGGCCGACGAACTGAGCTCCACTATTATGGTTAACAGAACTGTTGGTTCCTGTTCGGGCTCTACCTCCTCGATTTGTATTTGTGTTTCCTCCGGTTCTCGAAGGAGCTGTACCAATACCCGGCTGACTTTGGGACTGACTACCCTGCTGATGAACGCTGGTGCAGTAGTTGTACACATGCCTGCAAAACATTTTTTTTAGCTCAGTGTTACCTCATTGTGCAGGAACGTTGAAAAGTGCTTACTTATTGTTAGATATACCTGTATTGTTGTTATCAAAATAATTCACTTACGTGTAAAGTTCCATGTAACGTGGTTTTGCCATTCCTCTTCGTTCATACACATGCTCGATACCTTGGCGTAGATCATCCCAGATTTGGTCTAGATCTATACTTTTACTTGTAGCATTATTGCTACCCGCCCTGGGTGCCATCATGTTTTGTTCCTGCAAAAATAAGTTAACAAATAATAAGTAAATGATATAAAAAGATACCTGGATTTGATTGCTTAAAATCAAAATAAGCTCTTGTTTTTTATTACTTCCATTAAGGCAGCGGGCCCTTTTTTAAAAAAATTAAATGGCATTTAACGTAAATGCCTCTGTAATTCAAATTGTTATAATCTATACATTAATTAACTATACTTTGGGCTGGGTTCCGTCCCTCAACCTAAACCTATAGAAGTCGAAGACACAAGAGATTGCTAGCATCAAACCTCAAAATCATAGAAAAAAAAGATATTTAATATTTTTAAATATTATTCTAAAATTTCAAACTAGTCAATTGCCTTTTTTGAATTTAAAAAAACTAAATTAATGGAGTAAGCAACGTTTTAACATGCTTCTGTTTTAGGTACCTATGTAACCTTGGTAAAAGTAAAACACAGCGAAGGCGATTTCGTTTCGAAAAATATTTTTAACTCCAAGAATGCTCTCTGAATAACCACTTACCCCCACTAAAATTTATCAGTTTGCTGCTGCGATTCAGCGAACACACGTACTATGGTACAACTAAAATTAAATACACAAAAGTTCGTGGAGTATTTCAATTTCAATAACCTCTGCCCAGCATTGATTATGAAGTTATTTTTATATACATGGGTAAAATTCTTATTTATGTAAACAGATACACTACACATCACCTCACTCACTGTCCTGAGTTAATAATAGACACTTCAATATTCCATGAAGAAGGGTCAAGGGTTGTCTCACCCTTCGCCCTTCACCTTTTACCACCCTCGATTTGATGTCCAGCCCACTGCCCAGGACAAAAATATCGACTGCTAACGGTCTACAGTGAAATTATCAGGAAAAACAATGCGTGTAGCAGCTAAAATTGGTGCATGATATCTTTGTTGGTAAAGTGAAACAAAAATATATAAGAGCCTATACTTGACAACAAATAAACTTTTCAACAGAATATTTTCCTTCAAAATTTGTTGTTTAATTTCGAATGTGTATTATTGAAATGTTTTCCGCTCAAATACTCTCTGAAAGGAATTTAGTTATACAATTTAGAACCCAACTTACTAAAGAAGTCGACAATCAACAATAGCTTAACCAATATTAAGTAAACATCTACGAATTTGAAGCCCAAACAGCTTCCTGGACTGAGATCCTGACTTACTGGGCTTGTTTTCGAAATTCAAGTTTCGAGATTTGGGACATAATTTTTGATGTCCATCACATCCAACATCATTCTCAACTGTCGTTCAAACGTAGTTTGTAGTCCGTTTAATGCATAAACACAAGCTAGCAAAATATAATCTAAAGTCTAAAGTTCCTGTCACCATTATGTTTCCCATTCGTAGTTTACAGTCGACTGACACTTCGGATATATTTTATCACACTTGACTTGGTAATGAACTAACATTTCAGAAGTTTTGGTAGTTCATTACAATAAAATTCACAAAATCATAGCAGCCATAACGTATGAACGTATATCATCTTGAAAGTTGAATTTCGAACTATTTTGTATTTCCACTAAAGTTCATTCATGGTTCGACCTTCAATATCAAAACTATGAACTGTGTCAGCTACATTTCATGTTTCACGAAGAAATAACGAATCACGTCACAGTCACGGCCAACGGATTCGAAATCGTAACACACAAAAAATAATATCCCCCGCGACACCCACTACCATTGCCCATTAACATCAATGAGTAAATTTCGACACTGAATATAAAATAGGAACAACGAAATGCTAAAATTGATTACATAACATAATATCACATAATATTATAATACTGCGTTCAATGCGTTTTACCTACAACAAATACATTACAAATTACTAAAACAAAATCTCCGTTCAAAGTCTGATTACCTTGGTTTGCACCACAGTGCAAGTACGATGAAATGAAGAACCCTTTGTCCTTTATAAAATTTATTTTATCCTCTTCAAAATCCAAACCAGATTCCCCAGATCGTTTCCCTTTATCTGGACTGGATGCTATATATAACTGTACGTACGTCGATGTCTATATGTACGTAGCATGTACTGGGTGCATGTAACAGTGAGCGAGAAACTACCACGTACTAATTTCCTCGAAATTTTCCAGTTCTTTTTTGAACAAGGTAAACCAAACTGGATTTGAAATAAAGTGCTGATTAGATGAACGACCTAGGAGCTACAATGAAACTCACAACTAATTAAACTATTTTTGACAAGACAAAGTAAAGATAATGACTTTTGAAAATTAGAAAGTAAGGGCTCTCGCAATAAACATTGAACATCGAGCGACGATCTTTATACACTAATAAACGTACTGGTAGGGTGGTGAGTAAGCAACAGCAACAGTAGTTGAAATGGGTAGTTTCAGTTTTGAGGAAGGTGCACAAAATTGGAATTAAATTGACTTTGTCAAAACTAACAGCTCTCATCACCCACCAGTGGACTCTCCAACCCACATCGTTCCTCCTTCCACTATCCCAACCAATCCACCTTTTTCTTTCCGCAACTTCATTGGAAAGATAGCAGAATAGCAGTTCTTTATGTACAATTTGATTTAAAATTATTGTCAAGAAAACTCACTAGTCAGACTCTTTTATTCATATACACAACGTGAATGTGAACGTACTCTTAAACTCTCAAAACGTAGTCCGTATAGTATACAGTATACAGTACCTGCCCCTGCGACTTAAGCCTATCCTAAAGCCTACGTCAATCCACGGAGTCACCCTGCAACGACGTCATATTCAAATGGGAGGACACATCTATGCTTCCCCATTAGCCACAATATTGTATTGATATTACCACTTGGGTGGGTGGGGCATATTATGCATGATGAATTAATGACAACATTTGCGGTTAGCCCAGTTGAACTACAAAACCTACTACTGAGTGAGTACTACTACTGACTTAAACTAGTAAAAAAGACTGCATAATAAATATGATTGTGCTGGGCAGCTGAGCAGCACTGAAGTGAGCAGTGCATAATATGGTTATGATAATACACCGTATCATCGCACTCAGGTAGCAACTGTAATGAAAATAATGTAGTAGTAGAGTGCGTATATGTGATCATGCCTTAAGTGTGATCAATGGCTGGTGCTAAAACACAAGCTGCATCAGAAATCCTTTACTAGCCGATAATGATAGCTTTTACTCTTAACTAACTACCGTATAATTTAGGGTGCGCAACTTTGAATACCTGGGCAGAGTAAATCTCCGAAATCCAAATATCAGAATAATTCGTTTTCCAAATTTTTTTCCGAGTTTTCAAATTTCAAAATTTCCAGTGTTGTACATTTTAGAATTAAACAACGTGTGCAACGTGATTTACACATTCAGAGAGAAAGAAATACTTTATTTCACTGATGCTAATATAGCATTTGCCCGAAGACACAGTATACCATTCATACGATTTAAATGTGACTTATTATGAATTATAGGTACATTTGAATTCCATTACTTTATAGTTGAAATAACTTATATCTAAAGGTTGATCACTAATTTATAGAATTGTTGTTTTATATTTTAACATTTATTTTGGTGTGCTAATTTCCTTATTAATGTGATATAGTATTATAGCAATGATTATGGGCTATCTTCGATGTGTTGCGGATGATCGATACTATGATTTCTTCATTCATGGATTTGGGGAGAAGGAATTCTTTCCGGAAATCCTCAAATAGTGTCGTTATGGTGCCTCTTGCTCCGATCAATAGTCCTCTGACTTCAATCTCTTTTACAGGGTACCAACTAGTTGAAGATATAAGTAGTTTGAGATTTTCGTACAGAGGGCTCCCGCTAAAATAAATGCAAGTCAGAAGTGTCAAATCCGGGAGTTGTGCTATACAGTCAGTGGACATAGTCTAGATCTAAATGATCAGCATTTAGATTTAAATGCACGTAATATATTCAAATTTAAATACTGGGCAATTAGAACTAAATGCTGGGCGTTTAAATCTTAATGTTCATCGCCAAAGTATTAGATCTAAATGCTGAGCATTTAGATCTAATTACTTTGAAACCCGTATTTGCGCCTGCGCGACTTCAAATGAGCGGACCAATCAGAATTCTCGCTGACAGCGAATAAAATTGGTGGCAGTCGAACGAGAAAATCTCGTTTTCTCAGTATCAGTTGAAAATCTGAGATCTGGATTGGAATCCGGGAGATCTGAGAAGGCAAAGTTTCGAAGCAATTGGCGCGACAACCAAAAGTGAGGTCTGGCAAGAATGAAGCTGCCGTTTAATTGCATCCAAAATTTATCCTTGCCAGACCTCACTTTCGGTTGTCACTACTGTACATACAACACTTACTATTTCGTTCTTAGCTTATTTATTACGGATGGAGATCTAGTCCATTTAAATTCGGTGAATAAAAAGGAAGTTTGACATTGGGCAACCGGTTGCCCTTCTGATATTTGGAAGATTTTACTTCTCAAGTCTAGTCTTAAATTTTGATAAGCTGATTGATGATTTCATCCAGCGATGTGTAATTTTAATCAAATCAGTTTTTACTTGTAATTATTATAGATAATTGTTACATTGTTGGCAATTTCGCATTTATTATTTTATGTCCATCGACGTTCGTTCAGTTCGTTGTAAATTGTATGGTTGTAGGACTTTCCGTGCCTGGACTTTTTCTACCCACGACCAAAAATAAGGCATGCTAAGAATACATCGCTATTATTTTTGATATTCTTTGTCACATGTTTATTTCACTTTTTTACTTTCATTTTCAGTTGTAGCGTTTACGATTCAGATAATTAAAAACAATCGCCGCCATCATTCATAAAATATAATGATGAGCAATGAGCAATAATTTTGATTTGGTCATGGGCGGGAATAGTACTAGGTTTTTATCGTTGATCGTGGGTAGAAAAAGTCCGGGTAGGATTAGTTCGGGTAGGACAAGTCCGTTTACAATATGTATAAGCACACACACAATCAATGAATGAGCTACCACTGACTACACAATACACAACCTACAATTTTACATCTAGTAGTCAGTATAAGATATTAAGTCAGTCAGTGATTTGAGCTTGAGTTCGTTCTAGCTAACTTACATAATTGAATTTCCATTTAAGCCAAAAGACTTGCTTAAATGAGCTCGTAAGGGCTCATGATAATGATAAGCCAGTTTGAACTTACATATAAGCTAATGCTGGCTTAACTGCACTAAATTGAATTGCTAAGGGTTACTAATCACTGCTCAGTCTTTTTCTAGTCATCAATTAAAAGATCGTATTCAATTACATATTTCCACCGTGCAGTTTTTCAAATTCACCTCGCATATCATTTACAATAAAAGTTTAAAACGGGCATATGCTTTGCTTATGAACAAGCTACTTTCTTTTAAAAATTATTATTAAATTATAAATATTGATTATGGTCAGTTAACGGCTATCAGTAATCACTACCACTATTTCGATTTGAAAAATTTGAAATAACCGCGTTCAAATTCTATAAGACCAGCTGAGCATTTATATCTAAACGCCCGAGGTTTAGTTCTAATTGCTTAGCATTTAGATTTAAATATGTCGAGGCATTTAAATCTAAATGCTGATCATTTAGATCTAGACTATGTCCACTGACTGTATAATGTGATCATTCTATGCGCTAAAAATGTGATCAGAGCTGCAGATGGCTAAAAGCATCGAATCAACTCAGTTTATGGAACAGCTTATTAAAATAATTTGACAATGCTGTTTTACATCATTACACGCTCAGAAATGTTCATAACCGTAATATTTGTAAAAATCAGGTTTACAGTATTCCTGTAAAAAGTAATGGAGGTGCTCGGTAAAAAGATGAAAAAGGTAGTATCGAAAAATTGATTAAATATTGTTTACAGTGATATTTGTATCTGTGTCACATTTACAGTTATCTCTGTTAACAAATAACCGAGTACATTCATAAAATGCGGTTTACAATAATTTTGGTAAATATTTTTCAAATTTTGAATTTCGTGTCTGAATTACAACCAATGAACTTTGCTGACATTAGAATCCCTCACACAAGAAATGAAATACCAACCAGCGACGAAAAGTAATTGCCGTACCTAAATCAATTAGGTATCATTTCTTTCAACTAACGGTTCGAGAGTATTCGTAACAAACAAAGGGAAAACAACGAACAATGATAACACAAGTCAGAACTAGAAAACGTAAAATTTTGAGTGGACACAGAACGTTATTTTCTGGGTTTCACCTGTTTTCTAATTGGTTTAATTAAGACTCCTTATAACTTATAGTCCTTATAATAATTATTAGCGGTTGAACGAATATTGTCTAATAATCAAATTATCGTCTCAACTCAACATCTATAGTGACTGGTGACCAATAATTATTAGTGCGACAAAGCTTAGTGTTAAAGTGACGAAAAACAAAACTCGGATTTTTTTAGTCAGTGAACAGTGTATTTACTTATATACCCTGATTAAGGGAGCGTCGTCCTCTATTTGAATATTAAAAATATCTTTAGTATTAAATAACTATTTTTTGTTGAAATAAAGCATTCAGTTGTCATTGATTGTGAATTCTATTGAAAATTTTCATATTTTGGTTTAATTCTTGTTATTCAATTTTATCGGCATCACTATAATAGCATTTAACAAAAAATCTGTTAAAATTCCTTTTATTGTTTCCTCTATTATAATCATTAACAAGAATATTGTTAGAGCTTCAATACAAGATTCCCATTAATCAAGCTAACAGGGTGAACAATAAAGTTTACAGATTATATCTGTAAATGTCTAACAAACTTTTACAGTAACTAATTCTAACTGCTTTCAATATAGAGGCTCACTAACATATCACCTCTATTACTTTTTACAGCTGACGCTGTAAATCTCGGCACTTTTTTCTGAGCGTGTAGAGATCGTCCATAAATGATGTAGGCCGTATGGTGTGGGTCCAGTCAGATTTTGAAGACATATTACATATAGCGGTTTAAGTAACTAATGTTGATGTCATGACATGGAGTTGAATGGGTCCTAACAAAGTTTTAATTTGGGTGAAATCATTTATGAACCATCCCTTACAGTTTGATTTTTTGTAAATTAGCAAATTGGGTGGGTATTAAAATTCTGTGTATCGTTAGCATTATTGTGGCGTGTGTAGCTCAAGATAAATCCACTAGTTCAGGAGAGGAATTCCTCGATCATTTACACAATTGCTGCTATCACAAGTTACAGATGGCGAATTTTATTTTATTTTATTTTTACCCACCAAGATGATGGCATCATTTATGGGCAGCCCTTTAAGAATGGTCCTTAAAGAATATCATCGCTAGGGTCAGCTGGTCTACCCAGATATTGATGACTGACGACATCCCATTTTAAAATAGTCGCTTACTCAATGGTAAGGGATCATCCGTAAATGATGTCAGGGGTACGGTTAGTGGGTAAGCTAGGATATTGATGACAACCTACGTTAAGATATCCATCTACACTACACAATGGTTCGGTTGATGACAGAGTAATCATAGGGTCGTAGAAATGGAGATATTTCGATGAAATCATTTATGGGCAACCCCTAAAATGATGAAATAATGGTGGGACAAACAAATCATTAATTGTGTGACGCCATTTGGAGACCACCCCAAAACATGTGATTTTGTAACTTTCACTGTAATATTAATGCGTTTTTAACATGATCACATTTTGGGACACGGTGATCACATTTACAGCATTTTTGTAATTTCGAAAATTATCGAAGTTATTTCATACAATTCGATATAAGTCTTTGAATTTTCAGTTTATCGGTTTGATATTTTAAGGGTACATAGAGAATGAACTGGCTAGTATTTCAGTACATAAACAGTGAATTTAGAGGAAGTACAAAAAAAGTTACAGATTCTCAAAGTTTAAAAAAAATGAACCCGATCACACATACGCACTCTACTACTAGGTATTTTGTATTTTATTGTTTATTTTCCCTCGCAACTTTATTAGGTATTTTATCAGGCGCCTGCACCCTCTGTTCTTCTATTATTTGGCACCTATTTTCATACCTAGCCTTGTCAGTCTTCTTGACATTATTACTAGTTAGTCTGAATGCTTTGTTACTTTATTTACAGTATCAATTCAATTCAATTATTTATTCAAGTGTGAAGTATTAGCTTTCTGCTCTTTTCAATACCGACACTTTAGATAAACTACAAAAAAATCAAATTCATATTAGGGTCCAGGATCTTAAATGCATGCTGGATTGAAGCGATTTAATTAATGTCATCAGTACCGTAATGACGAATATGTATCTATTTGACGTGCCTCAAGTCATTCTTGGCTTTCATTGGTAAGGGCACCTGTTTATTTTCAGTTACAGTTAATTATAGGTATGGGTAAGTAAGTAGTAAGTATATTATATCATGTGGATATGTTTAGAAGTAAGAATAATAATTATCATGAAATTAGACTACTGATACTCATATTGATCATCATGGGTCAATTTTTATTAGACATTTTTTGGTGGGTTCTACTTACAACAAACCTACTTGTTTATCTTGGTAATAACAACAAACTTGTGATTAAGTAATCTTTTTTGTGGTTCTAATGCTAAATTAATAATATGACCCAAAAAAAAGTGTGGGGAAATGGGAGGCAACTACGTCTACTGACGTCGTCGCCCCTCGTCTCGTCTTGTCATCTCTTGTGAGTGAGTATGAAAAACAAAAACATTGTGAATACTGTGAAAAACAATAAATACCATTAATGCGTATAGGTAGACTGTAATACATTTTGTTAGTTGTGGTTTACTATTTCTGTAACGCGTGGGCCAAGGAAGTTAAAACATCGATTCAAAGAGGAACAAAACGGAAAAACTGACTGCGTCCCGCACATTTCCAATTTCCATACTCCTCAAGACTCCATAGCCATAACCCATAATGGCTGATTTGATTACCATCGATTTCTTTCTTTTTTTACATTTACACGCGATTCTGTCTCCTTAACTGTGGACATGTCATTGCATTGTGAGCCACTGAGATCCGATATAGGGAAGAGTGAGAAAGAAATGAAAGATGCGTGTCCGGGTCCGGGCAGATTCTGTGTATCCAGCATAAAGCTAATTCAACGACGCAGATGAGGCTTAGAGATAAAATGGAACTATACTGGAACTGGAGCAATGAAGAAAAAGAATGACAAACACTTCAAATCCTATATTGAAGTTTAGAATCAGCAGGCCTCTATAAGTGGACTATATAGTGTCCACTGCTTTAAATTAAAAATTAGAGATTTAGAGGGGCATACAGACAGAGTTCCATGCAATACGCACATAATGTGCATAATTATAGGTATCAGGTAAATACGTACACAGTACAGCCGTTATGCACATGAAAATAAAATCACGAAAATGCTCACAAGCATGCTTATGAGTAACAAAGACCTCACGATTAATTTTATGTATACGTTATTGATACATTGAGGCGAGGTTTAAGTTTCGAAATGGTGCGTTTCGGACCCTTAATTTTTAGGTTTTGAAGTATTAAGCGAAATCTACAAAGCTACAAGCACAACAAGAGGCTCTATACTAAAACGAATTTTTTCATTTTGGATTTTGGACAGCAGCACATAAGATATATGAACGACTTTACAAATTTAATTTGATAGACTCGTGTACCATGAACAACTTTACCCGTGTACTACTATAATAGACTATTACTATAATAGACCCGTGTGCAATAAAAGAATGTATTGTAGTTGTGGATCCAACCGAAAGATTTAATTGAATTAAAACAAGTCCTGACATTTCTCTATCTGGATCAGTCCATCATCAAAAGGAAAAATCAAATTACAGAGCAGCCCACAATTAACAATATGTTCATGCATGTGTACCTGTGATTCCCTGGGTAAACTCGGTTTAGATGATACAATATGATGTAGAAGTAAACAATTGGGGAATAATTGAGTTTCAACAATTTACTTTCTGGACTTCATGAAGGCAGATTATTGCTACGACATGGATATGTTTCTGCATGCAGTCTGCGTCCTGCGTACTATTCAAACTGACTATTGTGAGATCCCCCAGATCTGCATTACTTATTTATCCCAGTACTTAAAGTACAAAAATTGATCAATTCATTTCCTCAGATGTGGTGTTACACACACCGCGGTCGGCGGTTGCGGTATATGAAGCGCTTATGACTAAGAAAAAGAAAGAATTTATTTGACAAATAAATCACTGACATACAATTATTATGCTTGCCCTGTAGGAAACAGTATACTTTTACAAAATGTTTACGACAGGTTTGCTTAGATATGTGATTAGAATATGAACTATTTTAAGTACAACTATTATAATTTAACTTTGACTTTAACTATTATAAGTACGTCTTTGAATAATTTTTGACTTGTTGTTCAGCAATTCTACGATTCGTGATCCTTATGAAATGAATGAGCTATTATTTATGGAACATAATATATTAAATCTGATGTACTCACATAAATAAATGCGTAAATCTGCCATGAAACTGATGAGTAACTACGTAATAAATATTCAGTTCAATAATGTTGCTTAAATTAATATATCAAATCAAAAACTTTGTTAAACAAGATCTGGTAGGAGAATGTTGGCGGGAGCGGGGAGCGAACTCTTGAGTCTGCCCCACACTTACTTTACAAGTTAGTAGTTCCGTCTGCGTTAGCATGGAGCAGTTGGAGATGGAGCTGTGAGCTACAGAATTTTCCACACTGAATCTCAAGAATCATAGCAAAGCTTTAACTGCAATGGAATAGAATTGCATGTACATGTATAAAGTCGATAGACTGACTCAACTGACTCACTGGCAACTGGCAACTACCTACGAACGAAATCTCTGACTGTGATCGTGATCTAGGATAGGAGTGTGTGTGTGTGTGTGTGGTACATAATATTATAAAGTTTTTTGGCGATGCGATGGAAAAATAGTGGAAACCCCCGGAATGTTCCCCCAACAACCCCATCCGTTTCATCATCGACTCGAAACATCATAATGGCTGGACCGAGCCAGTGGTATTAAACATTAAAGAAGGAATATCCTATTTCTAGAATTACATACGCAATTAAATACTTCGAGTAGCCAAAATATTTGAGTGATGTCAGTTTTTGTTAGTGTTATTTACGTAATTAATTTGGACTCACCTGTAATGTTGACAACATTAGAGGTGTGAAAATATAAAAATAAATAATAATCGCAATGGAGGGAAAACAGAACCCGCCGTCCGTATCCGACTGAGACAGCGCGCGCTATTGTGATTAATGGTAAGATTTTCTCATTTTTCTTATTATTTTATTCCATTAATTAATTTGTTTTTTAAACTTGATGTATTTAAGGCTTCCATAATTCATCATTGCTACGACGTTAGTCTTTGTGACATTTAACTATATTCCATGCTTAAACTGTTATTACCCACAACCCAGTTGGAGTCAATGTTGTTTCTTTTTTGTTTTTGTTTTTTTTATTGTGTATATGAGACCAGACTTGTTTACTACTAACAAACAACTAAACTGCTTAATTTTTTTTATATCAAGGTTGCACTGTTTTTTTCTCTTTCATTTTCTGTTTACTTACTATTTTCATGCTAAAAAATCGAGTCGTTTAAATGTTTCTTGCTTCCAGTCCACGTTAGCGGGACTGCGATCGAATAATGGTTCAAAACTTTCCAGTTTTGTTGACAACTTTTTTACATGCTCATAATCTATATATTATAATATTAAATTTTATTATATTACATGTTATGATAAATATATAACTCAAATGATTCGTGATATCTTTATATCACTTTATTTATTATCAATTATATTTACTTGCATACATTGCGAAGTCTGTCAGGTGCTATATTAAATTTAAAGTGGGTTTTTAAGCTCGTTATGTTTTCGGGTTTGAGAATGCATCAGATTGGATGAGTGTAAAAGTTATGATAGTTGATAGTATAAAAAATTCTGGGTTATCGGCGTATTCAGTTTTGGGACATAGGGAATACAATTTTATAGTCTGGATGCTCGTATGTATATCCTACGTTTATTTTAAGTGTTAGAAAAACAGCGTCAAAACTCGTATCCTCGGAATTCGGATTCAGAACTTAAAGATATTAATACCAGATTACCCAAGTTGCAAGCTTTGTCAGGAACTCAGTATTATTTTAGCGTTCAGTTCTTCACTTCTACTTTCCTTTGATTTCCTACGAATCCATTAGCTCTGAGCTTTACCTCTAATGACCGATGACCGAAGAATGTCAGTGACGACAAGCTTCCTCGAAAGAGGGGCAAGCGTAACCCATTGCGTTTAATTAGTTACAGTAGTGGTAGGAAATCGAACGAGAACATTATTGTGTAACTTGATAACTTAATTATTCTCTGGCGTCATCCAACCACTTTTAGTATACGGCATGATGCCAGCAGAAAACATAAAGAAGTATGCTAATAATGAGTTCCCTAATGCTGAATAATGTTGTTGATTTGGAATTTATTATTCAATATTCGTGATAACGGGTGAACTATTAACCTATCCTCATCAATGAAATTGAAAATATGATAGCGTTACCGTTGTATTTTGTTCACAACTCTTTGTGAATATTTGTTATTCTGAGTTCACAAAACAATCCCAATTTACTTTGTTGACAATGTAGTTTAACAGCCCAAGATTGTGACTGTGAAAGATTGTGATAGTTCACAAAACGTTCGTTACCGACGAGTGGAAAAACATGTTCGATCGTTTTGTTGCTGCTTGATTGTGGTGGGCATTGTGATTGTGCACAATCCAGTTATTTACTAGTTTGTGGTTGTGATTGGGGTTTCACAATCACAAACGAAATAACTAAAATTGTGGCTTGTGAACAAAATACAGCAGTAGATAGCGTTGCTTACAATTTAGGTTATATTTAACTAGGTTTAGCAAAAATAAAGCCTTGTTTTATCCGGATTTAATTTTTTTAGCTTTTTTTTACTGAATCATTAAGTATGATAATTGATTAACACTCACAATAATTATTAGATGATGCAACTCATTGACCTTTATTTCTGCCCATTCATTTTTACTCTTAATTGGCAAAACAAATGACGGCTGGCTGTCATCACTTGACCATATCTCGTGTTTAATTGTTGTGGCGTGATGTAATATTGATAGTCCCTTTTAACCCTACAAATAGCTAAGATAATTATAATTCCTTCATTTCATAATAGTAATCAATTCACTGCAGTGTAGTAGCGTGGTAGTATTGAATATCATTTCGCTGTGTATTTCTTTTTGCTGTTACTGTCATTAACTTTTAAGGAATTAGTTTGTGCTAGTAACAATTTAAAATGCGCCCTTATTTGGATCGTTTTTGATTGTGACTAACCTCCAATATTATATACCGATTTTTGTCTGGAACAAGGTTATATATAACGTTGCTTCATAATTTATAGGCAACTTGTCTTGGCGAGATATTTTGAAGAGAATTCTGGAGACCCTTGGTGCATTCATTATTGGATGCACTTAACTTTGATTGATGAAATTAAGGAAATCACGACCGCTTCGAGTGTCGCGCAGGCAAGCCTCAGCGCCGGTAACCATCTTGAAAGGACGCATTCAGCAGGGGTCCCAAAGAAAAACTTGTGCTGTTGGTAGTAGCAAATTTCAAACAAGGAATTCTAAAAAAGATGCTCTTTGCAGTGTGAAGGAGAAGAAAGCATGTATTACCAGTACCACTAATAATATTGCCACTGGTATTTCAACTCGAAGAACGTCTAGCAGATTGCTGTCAGCAACAACTGATTCTTGTACCAATTTGAAGACATCATCATTATCGTTGGAATCGAGTGAACCCAAGCGTGTTTTACGCTCTCGAAATTTGAATGCTTCAACGACTACATCGTCCAGTACTGTAAAATCTTCTGATGGTAAAGAAAAAGAAACATTCGTGAATAAAAGACAAAGCTTTAGAATTGTTAAAAAATGTTCCAACTCTGAATCTCCACCATTGAATAATGTTAAAAAACCAAATCGGGCTGTGCCGAAAAAACAAGTACCAGTAGCGCCAACTCCAGAACTAATTCAGACTACTGATGATGATGTTAGCATTACTGTAGCATACAGTCTCAAAACTGACAAGAAAAGATCTTTAAAGTTGAAGCGTCCTACTAAAGAAGAATCAGAACCAGGTGGTTCTACGTCCTCTTCCAACATCTCGTCAAGATCAAGTAGGCTTCGAAATAATAGTACTAGTTCCTCTGCGTCGGTAAATATTGACGACAGCGACAAGCACCCAACTCCTCACGTGTCTAACACTAGTAATTTGTCTTCAAGTCCTGGATCTAATTCTTCCACTACGGACTCCAATGATAAAAAAGATTTACATTTAGAGGAAAACAATAGTGAACATTTGATAGTTGCTGATTCTGTTTCTGCAAATTGTTGTGCTCCTAATCCTAATAATGATAACGAAGTACAGAATGAGACAAGCGCAATAACACCTGGTTTTGATAAAGAAAAAGAACGAGCATTGACGACTACAATGTCAACCGAAGATGGGCCGACGATTGCGCAGTATCCCATTAGTGTTATTACCGGCTCTTTTGGGTCAAACTTTGGGAGTAATAATGTACGAGATTATGAAGATGATTTAAACTATGAAGATTTTGATTTATTTCCTGATGAATACTGTCCTAATGGTGTTGGTCTAAGTGGCATGGATGGTTGCCCATCACCAGTGTATAACATGCCTATCCCTGTCCATATGAACGTGAGCTCACATGGAGCTTATGAAGCTTCACCGTCAAAGTCTACCAAAATCTATAACCAAGGAGAGGGTTTTATGGGAAGCATAGTTCAGGTGCACCACGAATCCACAGAAATACGTTGTCAATCAGAGCAGCAGCAAACATCTTGCCATGTAAACTCGACTAATGAAATATTTTCACAATCGCAGTCTTGCTGGAACATTAGTAGTAATGACTCACTGCGATCGCCAGATTCAGGATTTGACAATGGGGTCGGAATAGAAACTATGCATGATAATCATATTCAGATGAATTGTCAGACCACCAATGTTGTACTAACTTCAAACGAAAGGATTCACGGTGCAACAGAGTACAATCAGTTTATGCCTTCCTCATCGTCTGGATCATGTGTTACGTCTTCGTCTTCTTTAATACAAGTTTCGTCATCTTCTTTGAATTACTGTTGCAAATCTAGTGAAACCAGATGTGGTGGTGGAGAAGTGCCTTGCGATGAAAGTCATCATCTTCAACAAAATCCAGGACAAAATCATATGGTGATCGGGAACAACCATAACCATGGTTTAGTCAGTAATACCCACGATAATAATTTAATCACATCTTGTGAGAATTCCATGGTCGTCCCCACCCCGGGCTACAACTATTATACCAGTAATTTACTCTTTTTCATAATTTTGGTAGATATAATAATATATATTCTATACTTTAATCTTTATAATTACATTACAGAATCCTTACTTTTTTCCAAACGTACAATGAAATATTGCAAGTTAATCAATGTTCGTATTTATGTTTGTTTATAATTCAAATAATTGTAGATACAACTACTGGAGAATTTTACTATGATGATTATTGGGACAACTTCAACCCTTATTTCTTCATTAAGCACTTGCCTCCATTAACGGCAGAAATGAGATCAAGAATTCCAGTTCTGCCTTTAAAAACAAGAAGTTCCCCAAAGTTCAGTTTAGTTTTAGACTTGGATGAAACTTTGGTACACTGTAGTCTTCAGGAAATGACAGATGCATCATTTTCTTTTCCTGTATTTTGTCAAGATTGCACTTATCAGGTAATTATGTGATTTATTTTTAATGCGCTCGTTGCCATTGTGCATTTGAGGAGCCTGCAGATTAGCAAAACTTCATCCTTTCATTTTGATAATAAATAAATAGATATATTTGTATTGTATTGTATTTGAAGGGATCTCCCACAGTATGATTGACTATGCGAGATGCCGCTCAGGCCACTAATAGGCCCATTGCAGACTACCCTTATACCATAACTTTAATTTAGGCATTACGCAAAACGACCTGTTGCCATTGTATAGGACAACAAGTCTTTAGGTGTAGCCAGTAGTAGTAGATCAGTTGTCAGGATGCATGTAGATATATATATAGATTACGTTTAAATAATTGCGTGTTCTGTAATCTTGTGCAGGTGTATGGGCGAACTCGGCCATTCTTCCGGGAATTCCTCGAAAGAGTTTCATCGATGTTTGAAGTTATTCTATTTACGGCTTCAAAGAAAGTATACGCGAACAAAATTTTGGATTTATTGGATCCATGTAGAAAGTGGATTAAGTAAGTCTCAAGTTTCTACACTTTTTTCTGCTGTCAAAGAAAGCAAACCCTTTAATTTTAACCCTGTTGTTTTAAATATATACATGCAAACCCCGCAGCCATCAGTAGATCCAACTGTATCCTTTGATCTCCCCCTCACCTCCCCCCCCCCCTGGCAAAATTGGAGGTTGAGGGGTTTGCATACATGGTTTATCGAGAAAGTTCATACTGAGGGGCGTTTAGATTTTTAGATACTTTCTTGTTGTCGAATTAGATTTAACTCGTTGTTTTTGAAATTTTCAGGTATCGATTATTTCGGGAACATTGTTTGTGTGTAAACGGAAAATACATTAAAGATTTAAGCATACTCGGACGGGATCTCTCCAAAGTTATTATTGTCGACAATTCTCCTCAAGCTTTTGGGTACCAAGTAAGTTCTTACGCTGAAACAGCAGAATTTTATTATTAGTGTTTACCTGCGTTGCTTCCACGTGATTTTTGGCCTCCGTTAAAAATATTTTATTCTGCGTAAATTATTTATTTAGCTTGAAAACGGAATTCCAATTGAAAGCTGGTTTGTTGACGAAAATGATCGTGAGCTGATGAAATTAGTTCCTTTCTTGGAAGACTTGGTCAGAATGGTACGTTGCGCTATTGCTATTTACTTATTTAAGCTAAACTATTAATTCAGAGTACTAATAAAAGATTGTAGTTTTTATTACTCGCGCACACGCGTTGTAGGATTCTAGATAAATAGTAGTGTATTGACCATACAGTGGAGGGTTCATTATATTATAAGCAACTTTTTGGGGTAGAGTTTCATGTCACTGGCAAACACACAGTATAAACTGACAAAAAGTGTCATTAAATCACGTAAATGCTAATATGTAAGTAACCAAAGTAGACTTCTGGTACAATTCTACGAATTCCATGTCATATTATCTATTATCTCTGTATTAGGTATCTCGTATTTCATAAACTCTGTGTAATCATTGTGATTCTTTATGACCTTTTCTTGGATTCTGTTAAATATTACAGAATGAGGATGTCCGACCGCACATTCGAGACAAGTTCAAACTGTTCACCTATCTTCCGCCGGATTGAAATGAAAATCGATGAAATAACGTGCACTTGCCTGGGAGTATCATGCAATTATTATGCTTCGTAATTTATTAAAAATATTCAAAACAATAGTGTAGATAGTTAAAATAGAAGCCTAGTACAGCTTCGTGAAGAACCTGCCGAGCTTCACTGGAGTGAACAAGGGCAAGAAAAGTTCAAATTGTTCAGGAGTTGTTGGTTTCGTAATTATATATTATATAATATAACAGTAAGAGTATAACTATTACGTAGTATATAGACGTAAGCAGAAAAATAGAATCGTTGGTGTCGGTGCATAAAGTGTGATGTAGAATTTAAGCTACTATTACTGTTACATATTAAAATACAACTATTGTTATTAACTACTATTATTATAAAATATGCAATTGATTACCTTGTCATGCTATCAAATTATGATTCTAGTTAATTTTTGTGTTACTGCGAGCAGATCATATTATTTTATCTATTATAATTGTGTACATTAATGTCTGATGTAATTTTATATGTTAATATCTATACATTACTGTATAGTTCTATTTGTGAGTTACTGTTTTTCTATATATTTTTGAAATGGTTTAAAGAGTTTTCATCGTTTGCACTGTTCGGTGTCGGTATGCAAAAGTGGTAAATGATGTGTAAGTGTTTACCACTAAACGCATAGTATGTCCACAACTTCTGTTTTCTTCTGGGAAATGTATTGTTATAGTGCAAAGGCTTTTATTGTATTAGTATTCTTCAATACATAATTTTAAGTAGCTTATAGTTCTTATACATACTGATAGTTCGTTTAAGAGACAATCGAATCGAAAATTGAAATTCCTAAAAAACAAAGTGTTTTTCCTGTTGATACTTTTTGATGTACACCAAGTTTGTTTTGTTGTTGCCTTTGTCCGTGGAGCCTGTACAACATAATTCTTGATTGCCAAATCAAAAATCATATTGTAAACGCGCCATACTACTACTGCTACTACGTTGCTCTTGTAATGTTTCCCACCTTTCTTGCCGGGAGCTTCATTCGCCGGGTCAAATTGTTTACTCAGCTCTCCGGGTGAGTTATAGTAGTAGTGCCAAAATCCAGCAAACAATAATATATAATAAATGTTGAAGTAAGAAGGTTAAGTTTTATTTCAAATTGAATTCGTTGAGTTGTGTGGTATTAGTGTCAATAAGCAAGGAAATATGTGCTGTTAAAACGGGAAATTGTAAGTGATAAAATTAATTATGATCAAATTAAACTGGGACTTTGAAATTAACACTCAAGAGTCCAAACAGTTTGGAAATGATGCTTTGTTACAACTTTTAGTACAACTATATTTCACTATTCGTGTAATATAACGAATTCAGTTTGAAATAAAATCCAACCATGTTTTGTATTGCATATTATTGTTTGCTTTCTGCCACTATTACTGTCATTCACCCGGCGATTGAAGCAAAATTATGAATTTCGTCCCCGCAAGGCAGGTCGGCATCATTGCAATGTTGGTTTACATTGGTTAATATTACAGTTACAGGTGCGTTTCTGTACAGTGACTGTAAGCAGAATAAGAATGTTATTAAATTAGTTATTAGTTATTATACTCAGTAGATTTGTTTATTATTTTTCGGTTTGCTTGAGTTAACTTGTGTTGTAACGTAGTTCAGTTGACGCATGTGTAATTATAGCTGTGCTATTTCTCGTAGCTCGTGAGTACATAAATTAAAACTAATTTCAGCAGTCATGTTTAGTAGTACGTTGTAGAAGGTTGTTTTTGTAAATCAGTGTAGCTTCACTTATTTACGTGCAAACAATCCGAAAACTTGATCAAGGTGCAGAATATCTACATAATTAATTCGTAGTTGAAAGAATTTGTTACATGCAATACCTCGGCTCTGTAAAAGCGAACCAAAAATGTGTATGTTAGTTGCTTACTAATATTTAGATTCATTAGAGTCATGGTATTATGTTACGGATATTAATTACTATTATTTTGTCGTACATACATAGCGTAAATCGTAACAGGTACATGTACCTATTGAATTTTACCTAAGGTACACATAATACCATATAATTATACTATTATACATTATATTATGTATATTGCTAATTGAAAATACCTAATTACATTTATTTGACTCTACTTGCAAATCTATATTTTTTGCTGCATACCTTTACAATGTATATGCTTATGAGTATACAACTATGCAGTTAAGTGTAAATAGTAATAATGATTATTAATATATTTTCGAGATTATATTATGTCATCGATTGTAGTCTGTTTTAATTCACATAACAATATTACATTTCGTAGATACATTGGGGTGGATGCGGTTGAATGGACCGCATTGGTATAAATAATAATTATTATCAATATTTACATTACATTGTGTTTTTTTGTTGTTGAAAAAATGCAACTTGCGCATAATATTCAAAATAGAAAAAATCAAAAAAGAGTTCTGAAGATTGTATGTTTTAAAGATCAATAAATTGTATCTTATCTTGATAAGTTGATGACTTCAAAGAGTTAAACACATTAAGGTTACACGCTTAGCGTTTAAAAGTTAAAAAAAATTGTTATAACATAAGTTACAAGTAAATACAGATAGTTTTTAGTGTGAGAAAGTAGAACCAGTTATTATTGAAAAACAATAAAATCTAACAACATTATTGTTGTAATTTCAGTTGTTTCTGTTTAACTATTATAAATATATTTTAGATGAGACTACACTTTTTTTGCGCTATAATATGAAGTAGTAGATTATTATAAACACTCGGTTGATAGAAGTATCATTTAGTATATCTTTTTTTCATACAAAGCATTGTGCCTACATATGTGCAAACAAACCATCGACTCACATTCTGTTTGGACATGATTAATGTACATACCAGAAGTGAACGAATCTATTTGATGGCTGCTCATCAAATTGGTTAACTTCCACGTTTTGCTAAAAGCAAATCGGATTCCTTCCACTTTTTATTAAAAGCAAAACGGTTTCCTTCCATTTTTAGCTGCGGACAGCATTTGTATAGGCATAGCCACACTAGCAACAAACCGGTTTTATTGGGATGATGCACAAATGATGTCATAGAAATTAGAGGTTGTCCACAAATGATGTCAAGGATCGTTGCAAAAATTGAAGGAGTGATCCATAAATGACGTCAAGGACTTTTGCAAATATTAATGGGGTCGTCCATAAATGACGTCAAGGACTGTTGCAAAATTTGAAGGGGTCGTTCATAAATGACGCCAAGGACTGTTTAAAAATTTGAAGGGGTCGTTCATAAATGACGTCTATGTTTGTTCTAAACATCCAAGGGGCTGTGCCTAAATGAGGTCCATGGACGACCATTTTAATGTTTGGTATGACCATAGACGTCATTTATGAACGACCCCCTCAAATTTTTCAACAGTCCTTGACGTCATTTATAAACGACCCCTTCAAATTTTGCAACAGTCCTTGACGTCATTTATGAACGACCCCTTTAAATTTTTCAACAGTCCTTGACGTCATTTATGAACGACCCCTTCAAATTTTGCAACAGTCCTTGACATCATTTGTGGACAGCCCCTAATTTCTATGACATCATTTGTGCATCATCCCAATAAAACCGGTTTGTTGCTAGTGTGGCTATGCCTATACAAATGCTGTCCGCAGCTAAAAATGGAAGGAAACCGTTTTGCTTTTAATAAAAAGTGGAAGGAATCCGATTTGCTTTTAGCAAAACGTGGAAGTTAACCAATTTGATACTTCACCGTCGATATGTATCTACATAATTTTTTCGTCTATAATATAGAAATACGTGGGCTACTAGTCCTCAGGCAGAAGGTACTTTTTTTCATACGAAAATTTTGTATGTAGAGTGGATTATATTCATGGGGTATTTACATTAATAATTTAATATGAAACGCAGTTTTGAAAGTTGGGTATGACCACTGCCGTGAATCACGGCCGGGGATGCCGATGTCGATATCTAAACAAGTAAGTACATGCATGGTACTGATTTCTATACCGTCACCATTTAGCTACAGCACTACAAATACTTATATGCATATTATATATAATGAATTATGTTAAAAAGTAGGATGAGAGAGGATACTCCGTTTCCTTTTCTGGATCGGGTGCAATCTACTTACGACTCCAACAGAGTTAGGTCAAAGTGGTTGAAGATAACCACATGGAGATAGCCATGCCATTGTAACCCATTTCCTTTTTTATACCCCGTACGCCCGTACATATTGTGATTTCAACTTTCATTTTCCTCCCGTCTGGCCTGAACGGAATCCTTGACAAAAGGTGGGTCATCAGGACCCTTAAATTTTATGTGTTACTACACAGTTAGTTACAAGGTATAAACAAAAAATAAACAGAAAAACAAACCTATAAACATAATTAAGATTATACTTTATTTTGACCATTATTTTCAAACACAATTAATTGTTTGCTCTATTTTCTATATGATATTAAAGTTAAACTAAGGTGTTAAACTATTGCAATAAAATTAACAAACAAGTACCTTCTGAGACTGCTAGCTCAGCCGTTAATTAGGTAATGGGCTATATGTTAGTATTTTAGATATAAGTTGAAAGTCGGAATTTAAAAAACGATATTTTATTACTGAAATTTGGGATGTTAAGTTAGAATTTGATGAAGAAACAGAAAAAGATTTCAGATTTGAAAAAATGTCTTCGATTTATAAATATACATAACTCGATTGCTTACAAATAAATTATGTCACCTACTCACACATCCTATTATCGTGTATATTTTTTTTTAATATTATAACACATATTATTTAACTATCAAAACGAATTACTTGGGTTTTGTTTTATAGACAAAAATTAAATAATATTTAAACTCCCTTTTAGTTGTGTAGGTTTGTCATGTTGCGTGTTGCCAACCAAATTATGTTTAGAAAAATGAGAAATATCGAAACACCAATTTACTCTGAAAATCCTATAAAAGCAATGTAGACAAACAAATTTTTCACGAGCTTCAAAATTTGCATGCATTCCATATTTTCAAGAAAAATTAAGCTTTGAGATAATGTTCTGGCCATAGACAGTGCTTGAGGCTGCAGCTGAAGGCAAAATTTCAAAATTCAGTAAGTTTTTGTTTTCAAATAAATTCGGCGTCAATCAAGTTAATTTTTTGCTCCACAATAAATTACCTTTTTGAAATGCTCCTGCTATGTACTTATTCACTGTGCTGTTTATCATAATGTAGAAGTATGGCCTTCTGAAGCCATATCAGTTATCAAGGCACTGCTTTTGACAGAATTTGATTCTAGAGTGAACCGTATTGACTGTAGGATCCCTTGCATGAACAACAGTCTAATAGTCCTAATGTATCGTAACTCACTAAAATTGGTAAAATAAATTGAGTCAAAATTAACATTAAAAATGATGTAAATGACCGGTAGATCGTAGATAGTATGCGGTTTACCCTTAAAGTAATGCCAATTCGGCCAAGTGTATGTTTAAGAATGTTGAATACGATAAACTGTATTTAAAAAAAAACCAAAATTATGATTTTTTGGGTAAAAAACGAAAACATTCTATCCTTGGCTCGTGCATTTTAAAAATTCTCATGTTATAAATATATACCATAAAAAAATCAGTTTTTTCAATTTCGGGGCATTTTGAATTTTGTTTTTTAAAAATAGTTTAAGTCCATCTGCGGAGGTGTGCTAGTGTCTAGACTGTATAAGCAATGCTTAATTCGACTGACCGCATTTCGCTCGAATCCCAGAAAATATGGCCTTACCATTTGCTCTCAAGTACATACTAAAAAGTAGATATGGGAATGTAAGTACTTGGTTATACATAGTATAATTTACATAAGTAATTAGATTTAGAATAAGAGTAAGTTGAATTTAATACAGGCAGAAAAGACTCGTGTTGGACAAGCAGTAGTAAAGACAAGTTATTTGAAAAATTCGAAAAGATGGATAATTCTAATTTCTAAAGAGTGAATGGTCTTGAAGGTTCAACGTATTGTAAATAATTGAGAAATAATTTGTAGTTAACATTATCAGTTCGAGTCAAATGCAAGATGAATATTGGACTGACTAAGTAAAATGCAAAATAGGTTGTTAAGGCCGGGTCTTGGGGAGTTTGCGACGGATCTCAGGCTCCGAAAACATTTGAGACTCGTATTACTTATGTTTTATTTCTAGTTTTGTAACAAAAAATAAATGCATATTTAGTCCTGGGCGTGTCTAATCAATGGCATTAGCTTAAACAAATACGGTAGAGTCTTTTATATACATAGTGCAATGGTCGGTTACTTAAACTCATTTAGATAAACGCTATTGAAACTCTAAGTTGCAGAATAAGTAGGTTTAACTTTGGACTTCTCAAATGAAATCAAAATACATTTTTATATTTCGACTTGTTTCAGATGCACATCCGGTGGTCACCATTAACGGGCCGTAATGAGACACCCTCTCACTACAACTTTTGTTACCATCAGATATTGTATCAGTAATTTTAAGTAATCAGTATGAAATTATCATCCTATTGATTTTAAACCATCGCATCGTATCTATTAAGATGCATGTATGTACACAAATAAAAAACTACAATGATGACTTTAATAAATTTGTATATACCTTACGTATGCATTTATTTTATTAAAATAGCAGTAATCGCCTTTTTGCAGTCTAGGTTTGTCAGTTAAGTTTTTGTCTTGTTTTTGGCTTAAAACCCTGTAAAAATCGTTAAAATCACATAAAAATACTTTCTTGTCTGGACTACGACGTTCACTTGGCTTCTAAATAAACGTTCATCTGTCAAATTCCAACTTGATTTTAACAATAACTATATAAACCCCACTTAAAAATACTCACGAATTGAAAATGTCATATTTAGTTTTAATATGCTTTAGTCGGTACTGCATATTATTAAGACGAAGATTTTTACTAAACATAAGCAGGAATATGAATGCATACGTTTTATGCGCATACATCTATAAACTTTTGTAAACTCCACTTGAAATTTTAATTGCGGATTTAAAGGAATTAAAAACTATGGAATTGTCATATATTCGGTGAAGCATTCAAAAAGAATTACTAGCGAGAATAATAAAAAAAGATTAAAGTCATCGCGTATAGACAGACATTCATTTCTCCAATTTTTATTTTAATCGTCTTAAAACATCTTAAAATTCTCACATTCTCATGCCTTTCAACAATCCATTTTAATCAAGCTGGACTGAAACTCTTAATGATGCACCTATACGCGGTATACATATGCTTTGTTTCTAACGCCGTGTACAATTCACACCAAAAGTGTAGTATATACATTTTTTAAAAGTATAGCTATATAGCCACTGCTGCTTTGGCTTGAAATTTTGGCTTATCATAAGCTCTTTCCAGTTCCAGTGCAGTCACCAATTTCAACGACGCATACAAGTGTGTATAGCTTTATAATTTAATTTAAATTTTTTTAATCCGTTCTGATGAGCCTACTTATGTAGAAGGAGCAATAATTTTAGTTGGGATTTGAGAACACTACTTATTTTTGAAATTATAAATTTTTGAGTCTTTCCAGTTTCTAGGACCACACTTCAATACTTCAATCAAGTTGGAAAAAAATGTATTTTCTATCTTTGTCTTGTCTATTTTATAAGACCTTCAACTTCTCCTTGTAGGATGATATGCTGCAGGAGACATAAATATGCAGTACAACGATGCACTCACAAAACAACATCAATGCACTTCTGTGAACTGTGGAGAAGATAAACTTATTTTACACCTACTATTACAGTCATTAGTTTTTGTACTATAGCTTTTCTGCCTCCTCTTTCTGAACTTCTTCTAAACCGACTCCAGTAGCCCAGATAATATTATTTGGCCTATGTTTATGGCATTCAACATGGACGTACGACAGACATCTGGAGAAAACAATTTTCCACAGAATTGTCAAATGCAAATATAAGTATATAGAATTACTTTTCCCACAGCCAGACCAGTCTAAACAAGCATTCAAGATACGTTTGATTCCTAAGCAGCTTACATATTTAAAAATAAATATACATATGCGACCTCCACTTTAGTACACTGCAGTCACATATAATTTTCATTTCAGAGGCATTGTCCAATGTCTATCCAGTTTCCAGTCTATATCCAGTCTATCCAGCAAATCCAGCTCACGCTCCAGTCCAGCGCCGCCTTCCCCATACTTCCATCCGTCGGCTATATGCATTTATTGTTCTATCTCTCGTTCCTCTTTCCCATATCTATCCAGTATCCAGCAGCCTTAGCCTTAGAATAATAATTTTAAATACAGAATTACAGATAAACGTTCTCAAAGTCACTTCTTGGCCTGTCCTTTCGCCTTCAATAAAAGCAAAGCAGTTTATGTGAAGGAGAAACAGACGAGCTCAAATAAGTAGATCTTATTTTCGTCGTTCTAATATTGTAAATTCTAAACTTACCTACTGTATAGCTCTATACCATCTATTATTATATATAGGACCATATACATATACTTAACTTACAACCTTAAAATGCAAGCACAACTATTTGTTCATTTAAAGCTTAAGTTGAAAAATGAAATTAGTCTGACAGGGCTTGTGGCTCGTAGTATATTAAATAGATACATAATAAAGCTGGAATTTTCTCGGAATCAGAGCAAGGTGCTTGCGCTTTTGTTCTTACAATTTCAGTATTAGTATTTATTTAAGTCCTTTTGCTTTTACGACTTTCGATTTTGTAGTCGTCTGGAGACTGGAGATACTAAGCTATACACTTTTATTTCAAAGTTAATCTAAAACTTCATAGTAAAAATAATCTGCAGAGTGCAGACAGTTTTATAGTTCCACACACATACTGATACTTACACGAATTTTAACTTGGACACACTATTTTGTTTTGTGCTGGATTAGTTTGGACAGCAATATTAATAGCGGGCTGGATTGTAGATTCTAGAATAGAAAGATTATTTTGTCAAACGTCAAGTTTCAAAAATCTGTGTTGTGGTGGCTAAAAGTTGAGAATAATTGGGAATCCCAAACTTACTAAAACCTCAGACACTAAATACAGATATAGAGGCATCTAAATTAACATTAATATTAAATTAAATTTCATAAATAAAACACTTAACCACAAGGTTATGCAAAGATTAAATTGTATCAATCATATGGCACTACAAGAGCTGCCTACATGAAAATTCTGGATGTTTCCATCTAAATTAATCAGCAATAAAACATCTATTTTAATTTCGATGGCGATGACAGTGACAAAATTAAGTCGGAGCCTGGATGTAATATGCCATTTTTTTTCATTGTGATGCTGAGTGTCTTTACTATATTGTATTACATGTACATATTATAATGTACGAAAGTTCAAGAGTTAATGATAAAATACTTCATACAAATGTGCCATATTACACGAGTCGAGTATGACAAATTATGATGATGATGATCAAATTACACAATACATTCCGACGTGCTTACCATAATAATTTTTTGTGGCTAATTGCTATTGGATAAATAGCAGTCTCATGATTTTGATAGATACGGACCGACCAGAATCATTTTACAATGCTACAGTACAGTATAGATGTTATATATTTTAGTGTTCACACTCACAGAAGTGTGTCCTCATATCTTCCTTTGTCATAATATGTGCTTATCTCTGTGACTTTGACGTCAATTTATTTATGGCACATGATTCGATAATTCGATTGAAATGATGTGGTAAATAAATGTGAGCTTGGCAAAAATCACAAAAGCTTTACCAAATCTGAAGCTTTAACTCACAGGAGCTTCCACTACAGCTTTAAAGATCCAATCCAACCATCAAATACATATGACGGCTTTAGCACAAGTTTTAGAGTTTGGGAGTTTATTAAATATCAAGCATTCCTGCATAATATCATATATATGCGTATGAACACAAACGGGAAGCCTGATTACTTGATTCATTTGACTTCCTTTTTATATGTGCTTTCTTGCTCGCCGACGAGTATGATACATTATATCTTGAGATTGACAGTAGCACAGTTTCATCAATTATTCATTGAATTCCTAGGAAAGGCTAGTCTGCAATGTCTGCAACTGCAACCGTTGTGTAACTAAATTGCTACCGACAATTTTAGTTTCCTAGGAATTACATACACAAATGTAAATGTGAGTTGTTGGAAATTAAGCACTTACCCTGCCACATGCAAATGTAATACCGAACTATGCAGAATAACGATACAGGTTAAATGCTAAATAAAGTGATATATGTACACAGTAGGTAATGTATTTACCAATTTACCTAGTTTTGATATATTGTTACCTATCCAATAATAATAATTGTTCCCACATTGCAAATGATTTCGCTAGAAACGTGAAATTATATAGAATGCTCAAAGAGTTCATCATTATAAACCGTGATACATAGTAATATTTGTGAATTTTGTTGTAATTTTAAGGGAAAAGATTATTTTAAAATATTGTATCCATAATCCATAATCCAATCCATGCCGCATGCATATTATGCAACATACTTAATATGGTTAACATTAAATGTGAGGGAACTAATTCATGTCCAAACATGCGCTTCACATTGACTCTTCATCCGGCATCCCATACTGTGGAACGCTTCAATTATTTTACAGAGAGTAGAGAGATGGATGCACAACCAATAGGTTACGTAGGTAAGTACATACTTTACATATACAATGCCTTTCTTTCTTTCTGGGGAAGATGAAAAAACAAGAACGAAAATGAACTTGTTGCTTTCATGTTCGGTCTTGTCGAAGGTGAAACGTGAATATCACGTTCATTGCTCACTTCTTGGTCTTATTTCCCCGCGTTGCAGCAATGCTATCCCTTTCCGATGATATGCAACATTCAATATTAATCTATCCTAACTACACGTACTAACTACAGTTACTACAGCTTTATTTTTATATATTAATGTTATAGTAAAATACACAGCAAATTATGTAAGTTGTCCCTAACACTAGCACTACTAACACCAACACCTTGCTGATATAATGATAATCCCACAAGCACAAACACAACACTACATGAATAAAAACATTACCAAGAAAAATATTATGACTCATGCTATACCGTATGCAAAACTTGCTTCCCACGTACTCCTACAGTCCTGCACTGCACCATGAAGGATATTACTACTATAATATAATCGGAATCTTCTGCGACCAACTTTCTTTTTTAAGAATTAGGACATCGATGTTTTATTTTCAACAATATTATTTGACTCTAACAATAAGATCTCTTCTATGCATTTCTCACCAATAACGCCAATATGTAATATTATGAATCTAAATAAATCGAACTAAAATTAGTAAAAATTCTACACTAAACTGGGTACTAGGTGGCTTGTGGAAAGTCAGCTATTTAATATTGTAAGATCCAGAAAACCAAAAAATGGAATACTGATACAATGAAGGAAACACCATAATCGAATGTGTTTATCACACAGAAACTCGCCAATGCAATGAATTTTAAGTTGCAATAATACATATTTTTATAATTTTGTAATAAATTATGGTTTTAAACCTTTTGCCTATATGCTCTCCACACAATATAATATGCTTATAAGCACGTTTTGAACAAGAATAAACAACAACAATGCATAATGTATTTAAGCATACATGTTGCAATTAAAATTCATAATATTGTTTAAACACGACATTCCATTCGAAATCCAATTTCATTCATCATTCATGCCAAAAAAGGCCAGATTTGAGAACGTGAGACTGTAGTCAGTTGAAACAAAGTTGTAGAAGGAAGCAGCACATCATTAACATCAGTTAAAAATATAATAATTGTTGTCAGTAGTATTTAATTTATTCACTTGTCCACCGTCGTGTCCGTGTACCGGCCGCATTAAAATATAAATCCCTCGCAAATCCATCTAATAAAACATTGGTGTTTTGAAGCAACAAAGACAAAGGAAGGAGAAAAAAGGGTCACGGGTAAAAAGATTATCACACGTAGGTAGTAGGGGACCTTGCACAAATTGTATCATCTAAGAATAAGAGATTTGTCACCCTACACTCCCCCCTTTTTTTGGTTTGTGCTACTATGTACGTTCGTCCAAAAAGGGTAGGTAGCTAGACCCCCTACGCCAAACCGGAAGGCGTAATTTATACACGCTCCCAGGTAAAATACAGGCACAGACTGCACAACTAATAAGAGCGTCTTACGTCTGACAAGTTTTAGCATTCGATATTTCATTTACTACCTGTGTTCTGCATCTCAGTAGACTAGATTGGATGGAGATGATTCATGCGATTGTATGTATGTAATGTAATAAATATCGTGCAAAATGATTTAACATGATTTACATAGTACTACATAGAATGTTCTTTCAAGATACGGCATACGGCTAGGGCAAGAGTAAGAGTAATTTACTAGGACTATGTCTGGGAAGGGAAGAAAACATACTTGACGTCATTCGGGGCCAATAGAATACTTGGTGCGGGAAGTTTTGAACAAACGTTTTCATCTCTAGCACAGATGAAAACCTTCATTTCGAACAACCAATCCGGATGATGATCTGTGAATGTCATCGTCAACGTTGTCACACCCCCAAACCCCCGTCAAATCTCCAAGTGGTATTAATGGTAAAGGGACCTTGCTGAGAAGGTATTTGGAGTATGAGCTGACAACACTGGGTAAAGTTCAACATTCCAAATGACGAAGTAAAGTTTCGTGCTCAGACCTGTCCGGCCGCATTATACGTTCAGACTTGAGAGCGAAAGGACGTAAATTTTGTCTGTGATACTATTTATACACATTTTGACGAAGATAGAGGTGAACGTAGACTATTATTGTGCTGAAATTAAATACGTCTCCATGAGAGTGAAAGATAACCATAATTTAACTTCGCATTTTAACAGCCAGATTTATATTGGACTCCCGGAGTATACTCTAGAGGTAAGTAATTTTAGATTTTTGATTGTCATTTGAAGTAATACATTTTATATAATGATATTTTTAATTTTAGGCTTTAAAGAACTTACGTAATTTACCTACTCATGACCTAGCTACATAATACGTTTTTTAACTCGCTAGTGTTTTTGAACCCACATCGGCGTTCTTGTTTTAGTTTTGTAATATAAAATAGTTCAGTGCTGTTAAATGTGAAGTGTAACAACTATCAACTATTAATTTCGGCTCTGAACTTGAGTTTTTGATTGTTGGTTGTGCCTGTCATTTAATAACAACATAAATACATACATAAGCAAAGACAACAGATAACAGATAAACATTGACTGAATTAGAGAATTAATTTTGGAATCTTGGATACATGGTGAAATACGATATATTAAATTACATAATAGTTATATTATAACGAATTAGAATACATTTGGCTTGTTGCTTGTGCTAAAATAATTATTTGAAAACCTAAGTTAAATGTTCTGTCATCTAACCTCCTGCCTGTGTTACAATCTCAGGAGAATGTAGCTTGCATCAATAAAGTATACCAGTACCAGTTCATCAGTTGTCAGTTACCATTATTTAAAAAATTAATAGTGTCCAATAAAAGTAATATTAAAGTTACAGATATTTCATTCGCGAAATTTTTTGCAGGCAGTGGCTGCGTAGTGTGTGCCCTGTGTTATAGAAGCTTATATTGTTGATGGCATGTAAAGAAAGATATATGTGTGTTATATTGACAATGAGCGGAATGGCGAAATGTTTCATGTTTCATTATTATTTGTGAGTGGCAGTTACGTGAAAGGTGCTGCAGGAATTTAATGATGCAACCGTTGGGGTTTTCTTGCATGTCTAACATTCATAGTGCGTAGGATTAGAATCACTGTTGACTGTAGGTGAACGTGTGCCTGCTTACTGCTTAGTGAAGTGCTAGAGCGATGAGTCATGATTTGTCTTTCATCATTTTTTTTTGAGGTCAAGGAACCTCATGGGCATTCATGGCCAGTCCAAATAAATGCAACGTGTAGTCTCATATGAATATAGGCTTATTTATTTGAAGTTCAAGTTATGGTTTAATTACTTCCTATCGGTTAAAAAATAGCATTGCCGAAATTGTTGAAGTAGATGTTAATAGAAGCCTTTTTGATTCTAAGGGTTTAATGTGTAATTTAAAATCGAGTGCTCGATTCCCTAATAATTCTTCTTCCATGTATTACAGATGGATAGTACAGCAGAATATGTATTCATCGCGCCAGATGAGATCAAAACGGAGCCAATGAGTCCCTGTCCACCCACCCGTGGCAGGAAGCGTAATGCCAGTCAGATTTCATTGGATTCTGTTGGCAGCACATCCTCGACTGAAAAACGGAAGAAGCCTAAGAAGTATCAGTTGGATCCGTCATCTGATCCTAGCGTCAAAAATGCTGTGGCTGCTAAGCTTAACCGGGACAGAAAGAAGCAAGAAGAGAAGAAGATGAAAACCGATAACGATAACTTGAGAGCTCGAAATCTTGAACTACAAATGCGGCTACAAGAAGCAAAAAATACAGAAATCCAACTTCGTCAGGAGTTGGAAGCAGAACGGGCAAAGTGGCAAGAGAATCGTTGTCCAAGGGCGGAAGTTTTCTTCAAAGATATACAAGATGATCTTAATGCTAAGTATGTCACAGACGGGAATGATGACTTCGATAATATACATGTAGACCCGTCCCTCTCTTCTGATTTCGACCTCAAAGAATATTTGGACACCGATTTACGGCTGTTTTCCAGTCCCGGATCACCGGAGAAAATCGTAGGAATTGAAGAGAGTCCCAGTCCGCCCGACGGATACTGCCTATTCGAAGGAACCAACAACTTGTCCGAGATGTCCTCTTGCTTGGATCCCGTGCTAACACCATCTTTACGAGTGGATGGATCCAATAATACTTCTCAGTCTTCGAGGAACTTGCTGGGGGAGTTTAACAACATCATGAAATGTAAGTTTTTCTGAACTTTTTGTACCACCGTACCGTCATAGCTTTAATATAGAAAGCAATTAATTTTTTAAAATATTTACAAGACATTCAACATTTAGCAAACAAATTTATTGAGTTTCGGGGGATTAAAGGTTCACCTAGTTTTAAGTTTCTCCGTACTTTCTTGGGTTGTAATGAGTTGACATAGTACATCAGTCATGTTCATGTGCGGTAATAACTAATTGTACGAAATGTAGTTTATTTTCACAATAATCAGCAATTTTGTTGCTGGTATATAATAATTATATTTGGTTAAAGTAAGTATGGTTTGACTGTCATTTGGAACTTGTGGATTTCTCATTTATATTTTCAACAAAAGCATTTTAGTTGGGGTGTTATTTTTTCGTACTAGGATTTCGGAACCATGAGCAATATTTTATTGGAGTTTAATTCATTTAATACTCTTAAATGAAGATCTAATTTGTTGAGTTCACTTACTTGTTATTTTTCATAAAATGGTAATATTTAAGTTAAAATTTTTCTCATAGGATTTATCTTCGCATCTAGGATTAGCCAGTTAATATGACTTTCGATTTCGACTGATAGTGTTCTCCGCTGAAGTATATTCCAGTAATATTTCAAGATAACTTACAAATATTTTTATAACACGTCGTATGTGAATTGTTTGAAAAGTTTTCAGTTTTTTTATAGCATTCTTACTTTTATCCAAAGTTCCCAGTTTCCTAGTTTGTAGTTTAAGATTTCAAGTGATAAGTTGTGGTGAAAGTTTTTGTGGTCAGATATATTGATAATAGCAGTAGTAGTCTACAGTATACGGCAATGTCAATGAAAGCCTATAGATGAATGAATTCCGGTGTCAAATACTATATATACGAGGGCACTGGATTCAATTTTTTCCATTAATACGTTACATGTGCGATCATTGATCATATATCATGGAAGTTAAGGATTGAGTAAAAGTGCAAATAACTAAATTAATTGAGAAAGAAAGAAGTTAACTCCTGACTCCTTGGTATTAACCCCAAAAACCTTTCTGTTACTTGTCAACTCGATCAACTGAAATAACTCTTCTGCAACCACCAAATTCACCTGACCTCGTCTGCGGCTCTGACCCGACCAATGGTATCGAAGTCATCTAATCTGAGAGATCTGAGATTGCCTCTGATGTGAAGCTGTTCTGGAGTATGGGATGCCTTGATGCGTGATGCAGATGCTCCCTACTCGAACAGTGGATAGCTTTTACCGTGACTCAATAAAAAACAGGAAATTTCGATTTTGTTAGTGTGTTCAAGTATTGAGTGATTATTAAAGGGAAAAAATGATTAAGCATTTGGGTTTGTTATATGAATTATATTTATTAATTTTGTTGTGCTTATTGTTTATAAGAAGGTCCGAAAATCAGATCCAGTTACTTTTAAAACGATTATTTTTGTATAGGTACTCCGAATCTTGGGAAACAAATAGAATCAATGCCAATGGCTTTAACTCCAATGAGTGGGTAGGGTTTTCCCAGTAGGTAATTTTCTTGGGTGGGACACTTGCGAACTAATAGCTTTTGGACAGTAATAATTCTTGGGGATGAGAGATTTGAATTTATTATTTCAAGTTAAATTTGGTTCACAAACTGGACACTGCTAATAAATGGTCCAGTGAAAAAAAGTTGAGCTAAAAACCTCTGTTTTTAAAATGAAATCAGTCAATCAGAAAAAATACCGTCGGATCAGGTAGGGGAGAGGCATGAGAACTTACTTCGGAAGAGAGAACAGCCATTGGATGAATGGGGAGAGAAAATAAAAATGAGGGGAAAGAAAGTGGAGGGGGCCACACCACCGGCCTTGAGGATCACGTGGCGAGGAAGACCCGAACCGAAGGAGAGAGTCGGTTGTGGGGATAAGCCGCAAGCTCTTTTAACTGAATGATGAGTGGCCCCTTATGAAGCAGTCTGAGAATCACAAGAATTGAAGTGGCTCTACCCTCGCCGTCGTTATCCTAAATGAATCACTCCTTTTTATACCTAATTAATCTCCTTAAAATCCTTTTTATTCTCCAGATTTAATTTTAAGACCTCTGTTAATTATGCATTATTATCAACGAAGCGCCCGTTTTAATAGCGTCTAGTTGGTAGTAGCGATTAAAAATTCTATTTCACTTTCCCTTTACTTTCTGCCCATAACTACCCCCCTGGGTTTCTAAGTCCGCATTGAGTAATAGTGATATTTTGGGAACAGGGCACTGTGGTGAGTTGTTTTTTACTAATAGATTTTTAAGTCAACTGTGTTTGTATCTCAACCATTGTGATAGTGCAAACAAAATATTGGTTCAGATCAAACCAGCCTCAAATATAGTAAGGCCTCTAATTAATTTTCTTAACTTTTGGAATTCTTGTATTTTTTCTCTGCGTTAAGCGTAAGTCACTTGATTTCATATTCCGTGCAATGAATATGAAATTTCTTTTGTATCACTGTAATTTCTAAATAAATTAAGATTCGTTACGAATTCATTTTGAGGCCTTGCTAAAGTATAAATATTCGTTTAAGGACATACCTAGTTTTAATTTTAAGTATCAAAGTGGGATAATTGATCCTATCGTTAATGACTTCTATATTAGCGATACTCGATTATTCATACAACGTATAAAAACTGCATTGCATTGATCGTGGTCAATCATATTCTGTTGTAGGGAGCATTATTTTGTAAGCATTAGTTGTTTTTGCAGAAGTGAATGATTGAGTGGGACATATTATATGACAAAACATCTCCACGCATATTTTGAGGTAGTAAATAGTTACCAACGTTAGGGTATAGTTTTTTCCTTATGCAGTACCTGCGTATTTTTCAGAAGGAGTCAACCTGTATTGATAGCTAATATAATAAATCTTGTTCCAGTCTAATTATTGTATTGATTCGTAACAGATTTATCCGAGTAAACGACATAAAAGCTGACGTTGAAGTTCATCCATCGCCCTCGATGTAATGATTTTGTTGGTTGCCGGTCATCAGTGAATCATGAAAAAATGGTCCGGTTTCTTCAGACGCTTCATGGATGGATACTTGAAACTTGAATGAAGACTTCGTAGTTTAGTTGAACTAGTGGATAGCAATTTTTTCAAATGTTCTATTTATATATATATTTATATTGTAACCTGGGTTAACCCCCAGCATGTTAATTAAGTACACGTTAATATTTGATATTTTATTTACAAAAATATTGTAGTGGAACTGTTTTTTGTAAAATAATTTTGATTTTATTTCTACGTAAATTATTAGGGATATGTAGTTTCAAATAATGTTCCTTAAACACCGAAAATATCGAAAAAATATATTATGTCATTGTATTATTATTATTCAAGCGTAATAGATTATGGAAGCCCGGTAGGCGATTACATGTACTTAAAGATTTAGTTGAATTCAAATAGCTAATCGTTTAACGTTTTATTGTAGTAACTGGGTTAATGACCATTAACACTGAAAAAATACTAAACAGAAAAGATGCCTACATGGCCAAGTTAGCAATATATAGTTTTTTTTCGGTAGCTCGCTATAACGATCATAATCGAAGATGTTAGCGTTTAAATCAATCAATGTCAATATTAAAATTTTCTTATGTCTATTGATTATATACTTCTAATTTATTTAAAATTGTTTTTACCCTGTACTTTTTGTTAGCATGTACTGTATTATGAACTTGTAATTTTCTATGCACTCCAACATAACATAATTATTGTCTTCGTTTTTTTACACATACTTTATTCTATTTAACTTTGTTTGTTTAATTGTAATAATTGTACATTGAACACATGTGCGTTCTACTACCTACTTGTCTACTTCTTGAATTTCACTGGTGTAGTTTACCATTACTCAGAACTACAAATTGGAGTGAAACTTTACTTTAGGGTGTACTGTATCATTCAATACTTAAATATTGTTTTCCTATTATCTCAAATCTTCACAAAAGTGTTCTCTTCAATGATATTTCTCTGAAATTTGTTAATACAAAAAATTAAAAATTATCGTTATTTTATAAATATTGTATTAAAAATGTTCTATAAATCCATAAGTAGGTATTCTTTATCATGACTAAACTTACAGAATTTTGTTTTATATATTACTATTTACTATTATTGCTTATTTGAATTTTGTTATTTGAGAAATTCTGAGCATTTATATTATATTATTACTTACCATTACCAACATTCTTTCCTGAAATTAATGCAACATAATTTTTTAATAAGTTGACAGTGGCTGAATTGGAAAAATTTAATAAAAACAAAAGAAAAAGCCAAAAAACTAACTAATACTGATTGCGTGAGTCTGGGAATGTCTTATTGCATTGTATTATATTATTGTGCTGTATGACTCACCTAACATATGCATAGTTAGCTTCCTGATCGTGAGTGTGACTTTACACGGTCCTGACGATACTGAGCACAGCTACGAACCTACCACGTATGAATTGTAAAAATAATGTGGGTATTTTGTAGGATTTTTTTATTCAAGGCTACGTTTCGCGAAACAGGTATAAATGTGTACTGTAGTCAAGTAATAATTATTGTGCTAGCACTAAAGAGACTACTGTGCACTGCAGTCTGCAGTGACAGTGGTAGGCAGTACCGAAGTTGTGTTGTGAGATAATATTGTACTATAATTATATACTTACACAACACCGACCGTGCTCAGGTTGATAAAATAAAGCATGTTAAGATCGCGAGGGCTGAGGCTGCTGAGAGAGACAGGAGGTTCTAAAATTAAGCAAGGTCACATAAATGGAAGTTGTAAGTGTGTAAGTAGGGTTTTTCATAGCATATTAACCTTACAGTATAGAGTTGCTAAAACCGAGATGTGATTTATTCTTACATGAATTTTATGAATATGCTGAGGATTGATAATCCTCGATTTATATTATAATATTAATACAGCACTTGCATTATGTGCATTAACTATACACTGTGCATAATTATGTAGGAAAGTAGTTAAACTTGGGCTTCATTTTTAGCTTTCGTGGCTGAACATTCTAGCATTCTACTTCGCCTGCACTCACACACATGCCATGGCAATGAATGGGAGATTTTTTATTCTCATCAAGTTCAAGTTGATTGAGTGAAAATTGGTGGCCTGATTCTAGGGACGGGCTAATTATTGGTGGGAGTTATATTTTTGCATGTCCACCGTTTCTTTTAGAGGCTCATAAGTACAGACAGTGGTAGTTATTTATTTATTTATATTTTACGTAATAAATTGCAGTAATTTGTTTTGCATTTTGTTTACTTCCCTTGTCCCTTATCATATGTCCATGATGTCTTGGTGCCTCATCACATGGAATAGAAATGGAAGTAGGAAAATCACTCACAGCACACGCCTTTGTGAAGGTTTTCATTTATGGGAGAGATAATAAACAGTTTCCTAGTTCACATTTTCACATGTCAAATTTTATGCAGTACTTATACATATAAACCATTATCTGAGACTGATGAACGCTCAGCATTATTTATATCTCATATGGACGAGAACTGTCTAGTGTCAAGCGCACACCATGTCCTGGCCACCTGGTTATGTTTTTTAGCTGTCACTGTCCAATTAGGCATATGGGAAAATGGAAGTACTCACAATAAAAAAAATACAATTCAGCAAAATACCGGTTATGCACCCATGAATGTATGGTTGTACGAAACTGCATAATATATTTGTACATATTATGTAGTATTTCTATTATACATAGTAGTCCACCCTCTACCTTGTTGCTGTCAGTGCTGTGACATTAAAAACCTTTAAATGGAGAAATAATATAATGAAACATGGCATAGAAGAATGAATGTTCTATATTATTATACATTACACACCTTCGACTAGTAGTATATAGCGAACAGCTTTTTGCAAAAAGTGGTGTGATCGCTTCATCGCTTGATCGTAATCAAGGAAATTTAATCCCGACGACCAGCAGTTTAACTTTAGGAGACTGGTATAAACTACAAGTAGTCTCGTCGATTGAAATTATTTATTTTAGTTTCGATCAGTGCAGGACTATTAGAGGACGTGGCAGTGACAGTGTAGTTTTACTTAATACCTGAACCTTATCCAATTACTAAGGTAAGATTATAATATAATATTTTGTAACATTACATTTTGTTTCTCTATTTTATTGTTCAATGGCTGTTTTCAATTAGTGACAGAGGTAGCAGTTGCCATTTATTTTCGAATGGAGCGGAGTCGGTCCCGATAATAATGTGTGTAGAGTCGCATATTAAAATATTTAAAATTATTATTGCATCCTTTTAAAACTTCTTCAAAAATCTGGAGTGTTTTTATCTCTTATGAAGTATTTAGGTACATGTAGATATTCTGTGGGTGCTATGCTGGTGGTAAAGCTTTAGCGTGTATTGAACCCCACAATAGTACGTACAGGTTGAGAAATAGGTTACGTACTGGATTCTATCCTACCCATTCGACTTATTATAGTTCTTATTAATTGAAGTGTTTATCTTGGGACGCCTGACGCCTGTCCTTGCACAATGTCAACTTCAGTTTTTAATGATATTAAAATAAAAGGCCGTGCCGTGCAGCTGTGTTGCTTCGTGTGCCATTATTAGGCCTATAGAGTCCATAGGCACAGGGCCACGTCGGGACTCATTTATCATTTCGACTTGGAGTTGAACCTAAGCAAATGTTAATATTATGGCTTAGTGGGTACACACTTCCAGGAAAATAGTGTGTGTTAAACACCAACAAAACTTGGTGTTTCTTCTAGCTTTTATTGAAATAATTACTACATAAATGGATGTTACAATTTTCTAAAGCTTACATAGAGGTCTAGGTTTATAGCTTCTCTCTACTGTTTTACTCTTCACCTTGACTTTCAGTTAAAACTTGTAAAACTGAACAAATTCGTATATACAAGCAAAAAAACGGTTGTTTCTACATCCAGTTTATTCCCACACACTGTATAAAAGTATCCTTGAAATAGGTAAAGAAACATACTAAGTAAATAGGTAGGATAGGACTGAGGAATACGAAGATGGAATCTTTGTTTCCAGCTTCCAGCAGCAGTAGGAGAAACACAGAAAAAAAAACTGATTGTGAGCCTTTATAGGGAAGACCGACCAGCGAGCTCCTCTGACGGCGGATTGTAATCTATTACTTCGAGAGAACAACCTACTGAGACGAGTGAACATACGAGCCACAACCTTCTCGCTCCCCTTAGACTACTTTACACCTTGCATTCTTTTTCCTGTCCACCACAGTCCATACCATACCGCACCGTTATTCAGTATTGGAGATCCAGCCCGAGCCAGAGATCCAGCAGAATCCAGGGACTTCAAAAACTATATATCAGATATCAGGCAATTATTATTATTCGAATAATTTACCCATCATCAAATCATAGGTGTATCATATTCCACCAGCCTGGTTCTGAGAAATATTGTTGCGAAGCGAATCTGTAGTTCAAAATTTATTACGATTCCTCAGGAATAACTTGTGTTCAGCTTTTGACGAGTATCAGCAAATTGTAATAATTGTAAAGGTAACAAAACAATTCTACTGCAATCACTATCATAAACTATTAAGTTACTTATACACATACTACAACTACAACTAACGATTAACTAGTTGCTAGCACTTGTTAATATTCTCTCCTCGTCATAAAAGATTACGAGGGTTACATTAGAAGTTGGTAGTTACTTTAAAATAGTATAGCATTTAGTTTATAAATATATCGTTCAGAACGGAGACATAATCGTACTTAATTTTGTAGTACTTAGTCGTAGTAGATACTTCCAGAATTTCTAGCATTAATTTTGGGCTGTTACACTTTAGATCAGGTACTAATTGTAAGCATGCTTGAAATGGGAAAATAAATTTTTCCAAGAGTAAAACCTTTTAACCAGTGATGGGCACTTTATTCGCCTACCTACTTTTTTCCTATTTCCTACAAAACAAATTTCAGCTCCTATTTCCTTCCTATTTCCTACAAAAAATTTCACTCTTCCTATTTCCTTCCTATTTTGGAATCTGAAAATCAGCCTTCCTATTTTATTCCTATATCCTATCAAATTCTACAGCCTTCCTACTTTTTCCCTAAATCCTATCAAATTTTACAGCCTTCCTATTTTTGCCCTACATCCTAAATCCCATCAAATTTTACACCATTCCTATTTTTTCCTATATCTTACCAAATTTCACAGCCTTTCTATTATTTGACCTGGCGCTATCGCTGTCACTATTTAAAATAGTTCTAAAAAAGCAATAGTGGCCCTATCACTATTGAGAACAGGACAGGTTGACCATCACTACTAAATCGTACCAGCCTTTCTATTTCGTATGAAATTTGGCAACATCGATTTCTGAGTTACTGGTTTGGTTTAAATTTAAAAAGTGGGGGATAAGGCGGGTTTTTTTGCTCATCACACGGTGCGGGCACTGCGGGCCAAATTTTTAAGATTGGAGTTTATACTTTGCACTACTTTGCAGAGTTCAGATGGCAGTAGAGAATTATAAGTATAATCCCATAAATCAATTATGAATTGCGATGTGCCCCAGCAGACGACAATTTTTTGGATCTAAAGACTTCCTTCCTAGAAATTTATATAAAATTTTTTCCTATCCTATATTCCTACCAATATTTTCTCCTTCCTATATTTTTTCCTATTTTATAGGAAAGTAGGCTTAAAAATTCTCCTTCCTATTTCTCCTTCCTATAATTTGTAAATTTTCTTCAGTTCTTCATCCTTCCTATTTCCTCGCCTATATTGTAGGCATATTTATAGGAAGGCGCCCATCTTTGCTTTTAACAAGTATTTACTTCAAACTATTCGGTAGCACTATCGCATAAGTGGCATCCATCATTCATTAACCATTCGCCATATTACACCAACCAAATATCTAAATTATCACCAAGATAGTTAGGTACATCATGGGATATTAAAAAATATGCATAGTTTAAAGTAGGGATGCAGTATAACATATAAGGGTAATAGCATAAATTACAATGAACTTGTTGAAAAATTGCATTTTTTGGAAGTTAGCATTATTGCCATGTTGAAATTAGAAGTAGGCGTGGAAATCCAAAATCAAGGGTTTGACTGAAGCATTAATACCGACTACTGACTGAGTCCTTAAAAATATTTTGGTTTGCTTATCTAAATAAATAATAATAGTGCACGAAGCAATTAAAACAATCCGAAGTTTGTAATTTTAGTATTTCATTTGGGTGGGATGCAACCGGTTCGCCGGTGCGCATAGTTGTAACCAATTTATAAGACATTACATATTATATAGGTACGTTATATTGTTGTTAAACAAAGGGGATGGTTTTGATTTGGTTGAGACGCTTCAAATAATTTAAAAATAATTATTATCTACAATCCGATGCCTTTTCCTGCCGCACATGATAATGAGTGCTGTAAATAGTATGTATATAATTGCTATATTGTTTCCAAGTACAACTGTAATAGCAGAGTTTTACGCAATAGTAAAAATAAATAGCAATGAATTAAAAATCGAGATTTTGCAAACAGGAGAAGTTCACAAAAATAGAAAAAATAGACATCTCAGTGGCAAAAATTGTTATTTAAAATGAGTAGTTAGTAATACGAAAAATTAGAAACTACGCAGTTACGCACAATTTATTGTATTTTTGTGTGCGTTGGTACTTTATACTATAAAGTACATGCGTGTGGCGTCGTTTAGTACTGTTTGTTGGACAATAGACTGACAGAAACCGGAGTAACTTTTTACTGACTTCGCAAAATATCTGCTCTAAATCAAGCTCATAAAGATGTACACAAATTCATGGATTGGGATAGGATGGAAAATGTGGATGTTCCTCAATATCCGAATTGTGCCCGCTATAAGACAGAATTATCTTTTTTCGGGGTTGCGAATATTTTCGTCACAATTTAGATATTGGCAAACTCCCACCGCAAGGTTCCTTCGTATGGAACATCGCTGGGCGGGTGGTGAAGGCAGAGGAATCCCCGGAATCCCCGAATCGATTTTGCACTCTCCTTCTTGTTGTGCAGCTCATCTTTGCAGTATAGCAGCAACATTAAGCATTATTCCTTACTCCGCACCTTTGGCTTTTAATATAGTATTACATTTTAATTTCATTGAAATAAGTTATCTCGCTAAGTTATTCTTATTTGTTGCTATAATCTTTGTTGATCGTTAATTTTAAAATATTCAGTTCGCGTAATTGTATTCGCTTGATTTAAATTTCCTTCATTGAGCATAATAATATTGTGTAAAGAAAAGAGCGTGCTGCTGATTGTTTCCATCCTGCCGACAATAATTCTATTCTAAGCACAGCCGTTATCCTTGTTTTTATCGTTTTATTATTCGTTTCCATTTTTAAGTCATACCAAACAATTTTACAGCTCGTTTCATTGTAATTTTCAGTTAGGCACTATCTAGTAACTAGTGCAGACACCGTTGAGTAAATTCCCATAATAGTGGTTTGCTAGTCAAACGTCTGTACCAAACCTATAGTTTAGCTTAGAAACCGAACTTATAATATCTTAACGACGCGCATCCTTCCTGTTCGCGTCATCTAATAGTACCTTATAATTTACATTAAATTATTGAAATAAATAATAATAATTCTCAGGATTCTGCAGTAGTAAAAGGTTTGGATTTCATAAAACTGTCAGCAATCGGAATTATTGGAGTAGTGGACGTGATAGTAAAATCAGGGCTGACGATTTATTTTATCCAATCGAAAATATTATACTATATTCAAAAAGAATGGTCTGGTTTTCCGCTTTAGATGGTGTTGATAACACGGTACATAACTAAATTAAACTTTAAACGAATATTGACTCACAAGAAATCAATTACTTTTGTTCAGGTTTTTCTGTTTCTTTTAAAAAAATAATTGTGTGTTAAACCTACAGCGTGTGAAATTGAATAAATAGAAATAAATTGTTAAAATAACTTGTTTTGTAGATGGCTAGCGGAGATGTACCACACCAGCAGTTTGAGGCTGCACGTGCACTGTGCCACTTGGACCATATCTGTGCCCTTGACATTGACTCCAAAGCTCCAAGACACCGATTATCTGGAATAATCTGTACCATTGGACCTGTTTCCAGGTCACCCGAAATTTTGGAAGAAATGATGCAAACTGGCATGAATATTGCTCGAATGAATTTCTCACACGGGTCCCATGAGTACCACGCAGGGACCATCGCAAATGTCAGAATTGCTGCTGCAAATCTGTCCAAAAAAATTGGAATTAATTATCCAATTGCTGTTGCTCTTGATACTAAAGGTCCCGAGATCAGAACCGGACTTCTTGAAGGCGTAAGTCAAAAATCAGTTGTCAATTTGTATGGTTTTTATTGCAATTCATGGCATTCATGCTGTATGTAAAACCGACTATTTGTTTTTCCAGGGAGCCTCTGCTGAAGTTGAGATGGTGAAAGGAGCACATGTAAAACTCACCACCGATTTAGCTTATGGAGAAAAATGCAGCGAGAAAATTTTGTGGGTTGACTACGTTAACATCACCAAAGTCGTCAAACCGGGAAATCGTGTTTTTGTTGACGATGGCTTGATTTCTCTGGTTGTTGTTGAAGTCGGTAAGATTTAATCTGAAAAATAAAATAGTGTCCGTGTTTGCGCAGAAAAACAGATATTCACTTAAGTCATCTATTTGAATCTTTCTTACAGGCGCTGACTCTGTCACTTGTGAAATTGAAAACGGAGGATTGTTGGGCAGCCGAAAGGGTGTCAATCTTCCCGGCGTTCCAGTTGATTTGCCAGCTGTATCCGAAAAAGACAAGTCTGATTTCTTATTCGGCATCGAGCAAGATGTTGATATGATTTTTGCTTCTTTCATTCGGGATGCTGCTGGTGTACGGGAAATCCGTGAAATTTTAGGTTTGTTTAAGTTTTAAAACTCTTTTGTATTGCTTTATGCAGTGGAAATGATGGTGCCGCAATGAGGTTTACTACAGTTTGAAGCTCTGAAAGATATTTAGAACTATAAATATTTGCACTGGCATTTTGAAAGGTTCAGTTTTGCTATGCCATTATTCGCCATTGGTAAATAGCATGCATAATGTGCTTTTTTAATTATTTTTTAGTGCTTGATGTTTAATTGAACTTGTTTTTGTAGGTGAAAAGGGAAAGAAAATTCTTATTATCTCTAAAATTGAAAATCATCAAGGAGTAAAGAACTTAGATGAGATCATTGCAGAGTCTGATGGTATTATGGTAGCTCGAGGAGATCTTGGAATCGAAATCCCACCAGAGAAAGTGTTCCTTGCCCAGAAAGCTATGATCGCCAAATGTAACAAAGTAAGTTTCAGTTATTGTGTTTGTTTTGTAATGGTAATATTATAGTATTTACATTACATGTATCAACGATGTATTAATTATGCTATATCATTCTTAATTTAACTAACAGGCCGGGAAACCAGTTATTTGTGCTACACAAATGCTGGAGTCTATGGTCAAGAAACCGCGCCCAACGAGAGCTGAAGGTTCGGATGTTGCCAATGCTATTTTAGATGGTGCTGATTGTGTGATGCTTTCTGGAGAAACCGCAAAAGGAGACTATCCTCTTGAATGTGTAAGTTGTCTCTTACTTTATATTGGAGGCATTGAAAAATTAACTGTGTTTTAACAGTGCTTGAATATTTTTGTTATAAATAAACTCATCTTTTGGAATTCCAATTTTGAAGGTGAGAACTATGGCCAATATTTGTAAAGAAGCAGAAGCAGCTATTTGGCACACAAATCTTTTCACGGACTTGATTAGCAAAGTGACCCCCCCGGTGGATACGGCCCATACCATTGCTATTGCCGCAGTTGAGGCTTCACACAAATGTTTAGCTTCCGCTTTTATTGTTATTACGACGACTGGTCGATCATCTCATTTAATAGCCAAGTATCGTCCAAGATGTCCCATCATATCGGTTACAAGAGCCGCTCAGGTGGCACGACAGTGTCACTTGTACAGAGGAATCATTCCGATCCATTTTTCAGGTAAAGGTAATTCATCACATGATTGGGATCTATGTGTGTCTGTCTTGTGATGTCCTTATATTATACCACATTTGTTTGTTTTTCAACATAATTTAAAGTATGTGCTCATGAAACTCTTCGTTTTAAAATCATCCCTATACAGGAGGAGTACTTGAAGATTGGATGGATGATGTCAATGAGCGTGTGAAATACGGCGTGGATTATGCGAAGAATCGTGGAATGGTTAAAACCGGGGATGCTGTTATCATTGTCACTGGCTGGCAAAAAGGTTCCGGTTACACCAACACAATGCGTATTGTATACGTGGAGTAAACAATCAAATACATAAAAAAAAATTAAAAATCTTAGGACTGAGCAGTTGAGTTACGAATTACAAGCAGTTATAGTTGTTATTATTCCACAATAAAAAAATTAGTACTATAACTCGGCGAAAGTTCGCAAATTATTACTTAAGTGAGCGAGAATAATATAATATAGCCACTGTTATTTTTTCTGCAACGAAAAATACAAAAATAACATTTAACTGTTGTTATTCACATAATGATAATAAATAAAATTACTCGTAATTTCGTTCAAACGAACTTCAAGAATACAAGCGATCCAATATACCGTGAAGTATGAACGGTACTTTGCACTACTAACAAATAAAATCAATTAATAATTGCAGAGTAATTTATTGTAGTCTCAAAGAATATCGTGGTGCGAATATCTATATTTGTATGTGATGTATCGCTTTACAATAACTGAAATTGTACCACCCAACAAATGTACCTCGATTCAAGTGATAGAAACTGTTACGTGTTGCACACGAATGAGAAATAATATTTGATTGAGATCTGATCGTCAGAACGTTAATAAAAATGCAGTAGTGTCGTGGCTAGTTAATTTGAATTAATTGTTGACGTTTTTGCTTCATTCATTCCTTATACACGTACATTTATCATCTACTAATTAAGCCTTTAGTTTTAGTTCCGTTTGAAATTGCGATTATCTATAGCTGTCCATAAAACCAATCACAAGCACCGATAATCGATACAAGCAACAATCATACCTTTGTTACCGTAAATGCTCAAATACAATGACCCTTTTTGTATTAAAACTCGGAGGTTTACGCCGTATCAGAGACATCTTATGTTAAAGCATAGCAGACTCCCGCGTTCTAAAAGAGCCACGCGTTGTATTAGATCATTGACGGTATGTTTGCGACTAAAATCAACTGCATGTTCCGGCCAAAATACCTGTAGATGCTAATAACTAATAATAATACCTAAAGTAGAAAGGTCTTCCCATCTCAATAGTCAGTCAGCATGGACTGCGCCTCTGTACCTGCTGTGTGCCTGTGTCCATCCGTGTCTGTTGTTTTCTGTTGGTTTTTGTGCAGTAGACAAAATAAAAATAACTGCAGCCAAGAAAACCAGGAAATAATTTTTTAAGATTGGATGATTTTAATTTTTAGAATTTTTTCCGTTCTGAATTTTAAACTGACATGGACTGACTGGATCTTGATCTTGACATTGTCCACCCTTGCCCTATTGTCTTTGACACTTGATTGACATTACTTATTGCATGACAATATTATTATTATATTATTGATTTATTTACGGCAGGCCGAGGCCCAAAAGACAAAAGTACAGACACACATATTCATAATTATAGTACTGCCTAATCATTAAATACATAGGCAGTACCTTCAGAGCATAAAACAGATTCATCAGGTCGTATAACAATTATAAATTTTAATTATTAATTAAGTAACAAAAATAAGTGTTGAGTTATTAACCAAGCAACAAATAAATATAAATATAAATATTATTTAATATGAGACAAGTAACAGGTTCAGTACTACTACTTCTAGGCTACAATCTGTAAGTTCTTCCATTCTAGCTGCATTGTTGAAGCAGCATGACAATTTGAGTTAAAAATGTTTATCACTATTTCATTATCCGAATTGGTTAGCCTATTCTGAAGGGAAAAAGTAGAGAATCTTCGGACAGCAGGAAAGCTATTCACCCTGTTATTAACAAACATCTCTGTGGCACTGCTGAGCCTTGGTAGCCCCATAACAATACGAAAGGCATTATTATAAGCAACTCTCAGCTGCTGATGAGCAGATCTTGACAGTATTAGCAGACTACACCCAAGAAACATTTTGATTCGCTTTAGACTCTGATAATTGCCGGCACTGTCGGATTTGCAGCGGCGGAGGCAATGTGCAGTACACCGTAAGTATGCCGACAGCGGCGAATGAACGGATTATGGCTGTCTGTGTCGGCAACGCTTCGACATTTTCGCCGCAACTTCGCCGACACCAATCCGATGCAACACTGAAGTGCTGTTTTTAGCACGTGAGCTTCATATGATTTGCCGACGTGCTGCCGCTTCATTACTTTTTCCGTTACAATACTGCATTTCTACACTATACAAGGTTCGTGCAGTGTGGAGTGTGACTGTGGAGCGAGTGCAGTCTTCTTTTCCTCACAATTACAGAGATAACTACAACTTTAGTTATGGAAATAATTGCAGATCAGTGCCCATTTCTTGTTTTGTGAAGTTATATAGTTTGTGAAATGTATATTTTTATTGGGTACACTATCAACTATTATTGGACTTCACAACAGTCGTGGTTTGTGTGATTTAACATAGTAAACTCTTACTGTTGACTGTACTGTTAGCTCAAGTTTAAAATAATCTATTTGAGCACGGTAAATGTCAAATCCGGTTTACTAGGCTAGGCTAGTTGGAAGTTATTCAGTTGACTAAGCTTCATGTGCAAGCAATCAATAGAAAATTAGGCTGTGCGCTGTAACCGCTGTTACTGACAATTTATCTGAATCACATCCGCTAAAATGTATTATAGTCGTCCCGATCCCGACTAATTCAATTATTACCTGCTTTTTTAATAATGGTGATTACTGTTTCTAGTTTTAATTCATACTTTAGAATACCCAACACGTAAATAACTACTATCATATTCGGCAGTCTATGTTCGTATAGTAGTGCTGTTTTGATGACATTTGTAAATGTAAAACCTAATCGGAAGAAATATTTACAGTTGACAGTTGTTATTGTTATCATTTTTTAGTGTGGTCTGTTTACTTGTATTAACCTACAATGGGGGAGAAGTGTGTCTTGCTGTGACTAGAGAGTGTGTTTAAACTCCAATTATGAGTGACATAACTAATTTTCAATAATTCATACGCTGCTGGTCCTTTTGAATAAATATAATAGCATCACTATCAAAAAATTTAATGTTCAATAATGTGTACTTTCAAAATTATTTACTGGCTTCTAAACATAAATATAATCGTACTTGTGCTCATATAGACGGAAGTGTAGTCAGTTCATAATTATTCATATTTACTATCTCCTGATAGTTGAGGATTTTTTTACTTCAGTGAATGAAATAAAGTTATATTTATTATGTATATCAACTATCTACAGCACCGCACTGAACTAGCAAGGTATCGTAAGGCAGTAGCATAACTAATGGCATAGGTGCAGATTCATGTCGGCGGCCGTCGGCTAAAGGTGTCAGCAAGCGGGCGGCAATCCGTATACGGATGCTTATGGTGCGCCGCTGGTGGGCCGGTGGACAGAAATTACTGATGGGCCGCCATGCGGAGGCGCCGACTATTGCCGGGTGGTGGGCCGCTTCAGAAATGTTTCTTGGGCAGCAGTAAATTGTGGAAAGATAAGTATTAAATAAAAAATAATATTGAATTAATTGACATTAGGCTTTTGGCAAACCAAAAACGACATTTTATTACAATAAAATTACAAAACAAAAACTGGCAGTACTGGACTGGCGGCGGACTGGCACTGGCACTGGCGAGACTGGTGGACGTGGACTGGCGACTGGCATCCAAAAGAATAAATCTACTCGCTCAGAACCATTTCAATTTAGACAGAACCAAAAAGTTAAAATGAGCGATTTCAATAACCACCACACTCAACATCCACCCTACAAAAATCATTAAAAACTTGAAATATTCAACCCTAGATATCAAAATCCAAACTTATGAGCAATGTACGCCCTAGGCATTACCCCAAGGACTTATTCTAAGTTAAAATATTCGACCCCAGATATCAAACTAAACACTTATATTCAATAAACGTCCACGGCCTCTTCACAAAGACTTAATAAAAGATTAATTATTCAACTCACGTTACCCACATCCAAACTTATGAGCAGAGTATGCCCTAGGCATTACCCCAAGGACTTATTCTAAGTTAAAATATTCGACCCTAGATATCAAACTAAACACTTATATTCAATAAACGTCCGCGGCCTCTTCACAAAGACTTAGTAAAAGATTAATTATTCAACTCACGTTACCCATATCCAAACTTATGAGCAATGTACGCCCTAGGCATTACCCCAAGGACTTATTCTAAGTTAAAATATTTGACCCTAGATATCAAACTAAACACTTATATTCAATAAACGTCCACGGCCTTTTCACAAAGACTTAATAAAAGATTTAATATTCCACCCAGGTTACCCATATCCAAACTTATGAGCAATGTACGCCCTAGGCATTACCCCAAGGACTTATTCTAAGTTAAAATATTCGACCATATATATCAAACTAAACACAGGTCTCTCTATATATATATATTTTGTTAACTTTACTGGGACTGACCATTGCTCCACAATGAACTGCTGCATAGACCAATTTCAAGACGTACTAAAGTGAATGAAAAAAAAAATGGGCGAAGGGGTCGTTCACAAAAATGGTGACATCCAAATTTAACAAACCTTTTTGACCTAACTACTTAACGCGTCAACCTCTTCAGCGTACCGTAAATGGCTATATCGTTAACATGTCGCGTCATCTTTTTTAAACGGACCCAACTCTAAACGTGGGTGCCGTAATTTGTTTACCACCCCAAATGCGTGCCGTGTATGAGTATACGCATTTACTTACATAAAGTTCTAACAAAACTTTGTTTCGTTTAATTCGCGCGGCACTGCAGTACAAGGTAATCTATGCGATACTAATATTATTATTTCAGAAAATTGTAACCGCGTAAGCAAGTGACGTTAAACATCCGAGTGCAAGGGGGGAGCGAGCAGTTGGGTTGGTTGACCTCAAGAGAGTGACTTTGATTATTTCCAAAAACAACTAAAAGTTTTCTTAGTATATTTATTTATTTGTAATTTGTGGTGGTTGTTGTTACGTTATTGGAACAGAGTAAAATTGAAGGAAGTTTAATCTTGTCTACGTTAACATTTCCAAATGCCCGTCGTGATGATACTGGAAATTACACATGTGCTTTAGACAACGTCGGCTCCGCCAGTTTCACTCTTTATGTTCTTAATGGTAATGCTCTAAGAATATAATATTATGGAGAAAATTGCATGAAATATGGATCCACTTATTACCTATTTTGTAGAAAAATAAAACATTAAAAAAATAAAACAAAATATTATTAGTACTTGGATTTGAGGCTCGCTCTTGCAAAGCATACTACTATTACAGTGGAATTTCTTTATGACGTTCCTACATAGTATGGTTATATATATCTGTTAAAGTCACAAAAATGAGGATTTTTGATGACTTCATTTTTGGACGATCCCTTACCTAAACTAACATATTGCATTGACTATAACTGCCTCATTAGTATACGTCTTTTAGCTGTTTTATTGGTATTACACGCTTAGAAAAGATCTTGTACGGCAACGCTAACAGGTTTAGATGTTAACTTCAACAGGTTTAAAAGTAAATTTTAAAATATTTAGGAGTGAAAAAACCGGTGACACACTTGTAACTAGGCTGAACATTACAAAACTGTAACAGAAAATCTGTTAAAATCTACACTGTTGGATCATGTATTTAACTGTATATGTACGCCAAATTAGTGGTCCATTGCTAAATATGTTGTGTCAGTCCAGTAGTTATTTTAAGATTAGAAAATACCTATGAGCAGTCTGGATTTTTTGGGTCAATTTTGAACAGGTGACGGTCAAATTTAAACGATTATTTTTTAATGTGAGACGGTAAAAACTGAAAGTTGAACATTTAATTTTGATGGTTTGGCGACTTCCATGCTAATTTGCATGCAGATGCTTTAGCATACAAATTTAACTTTTCCACGCATCATCGCTTACTATGACAGCTCTAACAGAAGGAGGTACAGATGCTAAATGTGCCAAATTTTATGCACATTCTGCCCAAAAAGTTATTTTACTTGTCAGACTTAACGTTTCGCTGTCACGTCACTCAAAACACCACGCGCGCGATTTAGGCGTTCGTTTTTAACCGTCACACGGTCTTTTTTGAGCGACTAGGTTTTAAATCATGCCTACTGCTTCAGCATAGGACACTGTCAATAGTAAACGTCACATTCAAATTTCAAATCCTCTGCATGCAACCAAATTTAACCGTTACTTAGTCAAAAATGACTCAAAGTACCAAACTGATAGAGAAGGTGGAGGGTTCAAACCCAACTATTAATGTTGACTATTAACTAATATAAGCAGGCGTGCTTGGGTGAGTGGTCAGGACTGCAGACTGTAACGGAATTTACAGTCTCAGACCCGGCTTCAATCCTCGGCCACTGCTAATCGTTGACGGCTCGGTGTTGTTCGGTGAACGTCACTGGATGGTTGATTGAAACCAAATCTACTTCAGTGCAACCTAAGTGACCACTACTTACTGTAGATGCCTAGGGAATGAGACTTCTTTACTGTGGAGGAGTGAACGGGGATTAGTAAAAGGGTACTAGGACCGAGACGATCTAACGCAGTAGCCTCCTATTTCCTCACCCACAGTGACTGGTTGAGTCTAGTTGTATGAACTTCGAACAAATCAAACTAATGAATAAATTATTATTATTATTATTATTATTAACAAATATCATCATTCAGCTGGGTTTGCTATGGAGCGATTTAACATTAGTTTCAGTAAGTATTTTAACTTAGAATAAGTCCTTGGGGTAATGCCTAGGGCGTACATTGCTCATAAGTTTGGATATGGGTAACCTGAGTGGAATATTAAATCTTTTATTAAGTCTTTGTGAAGTGGCCGTGGACGTTTATTGAATATAAGTGTTTAGTTTGATATCTAGGGTCGAATATTTTACCTTAGAATAAGTCCTTGGGGTAAAGCCTAGGGCGTACATTGCTCATAAGTTTGGATGTGGGTAACGTGAGTTGAATAATTAATCTTTTCCTAAGTCTTTGTGAAGAGGCCGCGGACGTTTATTGAATATAAGTGTTTAGTTTGATATCTAGGGTCGAATATTTTAACTTAGAATAAGTCCTTGGGGTAATGCCTAGGGCGTGCATTGCTCATAAGTTTAGATATGGGTAACGTAAGTTGAATAATTAATCTTTTACTAAGTCTTTGTGAAGAGGCCGCGGACGTTTATTGAATATACGTGTTTAGTTTGATATATAGGGTCGAATATTTTAACTTAGAATAAGTCCTTGGGGTAATGCCTAGGGCGTACATTGCTCATAGGTTTGGATATGGGTAACCTGGGTGGAATATTAAATGTTTTATTAAGTCTTTGTGAAGTGGCCGTGGACGTTTATTGAATATAAGTGTTTAGTTTGATATCTAGGGTCGAATATTTTAACTTAGAATAAGTCCTTGGGGTAATGCCTAGGGCGTACATTGCTCATAAGTTTGGATATGGGTAACCTGGGTGGAATATTAAATCTTTTATTAAGTCTTTGTGAAGAGGATGTGGACGTTTATTGAATATAAGTGTTTAGTTTGATATCTGGGGTCGAATATTTTAACTTAGAATAAGTCCTTGGGGTAATGCCTAGGGCGTACATTGCTCATAAGTTTGGATATGGGTAACGTGAGTTGAATAATTAATCTTTTACTAAGTCTTTGTGAAGAGGCCGCGGACGTTTATTGAATATAAGTGTTTAGTTTGATATCTAGGGTCGAATATTTTAACTTAGAATAAGTCCTTGGGGTAATGCTTAGGGCGTACATTGCTCATAAGTTTGGATATGGGTAACGTGAGTTGAATAATTAATCTTTTACTAAGTCTTTGTAAAGAGGCCGCGGACGTTTATTGAATATAAGTGTTTAGTTTGATATATAGGGTCGAATATTTTAACTTAGAATAAGTCCTTGGGGTAATGCCTAGGGCGTACATGCTCATAAGTTTGGATATGGGTAACCTGGGTGGAATATTAAATCTTTTATTAAGTCTTTGTGAAGAGGTCGTGGACGTTTATTGAATATAAGTGTTTAGTTTGATATCTGGGGTCGAATATTTTAACTTAGAATAAGTCCTTGGGGTAATGCCTAGGGCGTACATTGCTCATAAGTTTGGATATGGGTAACGTGAGTTGAATAATTAATCTTTTACTAAGTCTTTGTGAAGAGGCCGCGGACGTTTATTGAATATAAGTGTTTAGTTTGATATCTAGGGTCGAATATTTTAACTTAGAATAAGTCCTTGGGGTAATGCCTAGGGCGTACATTGCTCATAAGTTTGGATATGGGTAACCTGGGTGGAATATTAAATCTTTTATTAAGTCTTTGTGAAGAGGCCGTGGACGTTTATTGAATATAAGTGTTTAGTTTGATATCTGGGGTCGAATATTTTAACTTAGAATAAGTCCTTGGGGTAATGCCTAGGGCGTACATTGCTCATAAGTTTGGATTTTGATATCTAGGGTTGAATATTTCAAGTTTTTAATGATTTTTGTAGGGTGGATGTTGAGTGTGGTGGTTATTGAAATCGCTCATTTTAACTTTTTGGTTCTGTCTAAATTGAAATCTCAGAACCAAGGATACAATAGTAGTAGGCGGTGGCGCGTTTATTTGTGGTTTGAATCAGTACGTTCGCTAGCATTGTATCGGGTCGTTTGTTTTCCGAATATTGAGTTCAATTGCACCAACATAACACTGAACACTGAAGTGTTTTAGAATTTCTGATTTACAACTAACAACTATAAAACTACAAACTAGGTACCGATAGTTGCTAGTTACTGTTCTGGTTACACAGGCAGAAAACTAGCCTTTTTGTTACTTCCGCACAACTTGAAACTTGAAAGTAACGTAAGTAGAATTAGAGGTTTTAAGAAATTAAACACAAAAAGGGAAATACTTCTTTGATCAGGGTAGTTCCGGGCTTCCGGGTTCCAGTAATAGTAACGGACGACAGAGTTGGAAGTTTGGAAGTAAAGTGGGGTAACTAAACTAATCCTTCGACTAATATTTTTCTTAGCTGAGTTAATTGCATCTGCAAGATATATTTAATTGTTATGCGTGACATGGATTTTTTTAATTCTCTATTTCATATTTAGTATTATTCCTATTTTGAAGTTGTGTAAGTAAGTAATAAATTGCTTTATTGTCATAATCACACAGCGAAATTACACTGATTTTTTGGAAAAGACATCGCTGTAAATATACTAAGAACTACAAGTAAATTAATTCACCGTGCCAGAATAAAATTGATAATATGACAGACAGGGTCCCATGAGTTACTGAGTTGCAGTTACATGTTACAGTTACAGTTACAGTTACATGAGTTACAGTTACAAAAATCTCTCATTTAATATCTAATTGGGAATGGTTGATGGTAGTATTTTGTATTTATCTAGAAGAGGAAACTTTCTAATTGCAGCACATTCGCAACCAGCATTTTCATTTTACGAACCAAACAGGCAACGATCAGTCTACTGCTGCCTGTAGTGCATCATTGACAGTCAGTCAGACCCAGACCATGAATTCATCTATGTTATTTATATATTTACGTTTAAACGTAAGGTGTCACACGATGCTAATGTAAGGTGCTAATAGTGTAATAGTTATTTTAGCTAAACAGATTTGTTCACAAATTGCTGCAGCGAATGTTGTAGGGTAGGGTCGGGTAACTGTGGTAGGTCCGATAACTGTGGTAGCGACAGTTTTCACCAGGAAAACATCAGAACTGACAGTAAAAGAATACCTTGCATCGAAGAACAGGGTTCGCTCTTCTATGCAAGAAATTTCTTTACTGCCAGTTCTGATGTTTTCCTGGTGAAAACTGTCGCTACCACAGACAGTTATCGGACCTACCACAGTTACCCGCCCCTACCCTAATGCTATATTTTGTATAATTCAAAACTGCATTTTGTACTGCATCCTAACGCTTTATGTAACCACTTATTATCAATTGGTGTATATGTAAAAGGATTTTACCAGGTTTAAAAATTCAAAACCATGATATTGTTCAAAGCAGTTATGCTAAATTCTAATGTTAAATTTTTGAATGTCATTTTGTATTAGTTGCTGCAGTTATTTCTTCATAATGCCGGTTGCTGGAATGCCAAATTTCAAATACATAGCTGTGGCGTTTATCCTGGGGCTTGGAGTTTCATTGTCTGTTGAGCAGTGTAAATAAATACAGCATTACATTAATCTGGCGATAAAGTTTCAGTGCAACTGCTAAATACAATTTGTAAAATAGAGCCTAACTGGCTCCTATCATGCTTAATCTTAAAGGCTAATACTAACAATGTAGTCAAATATGTTTTTGAATTTAGTGGATCCGAAAGCAGTTCATCACTTAAAACAAAATGGAGGAAGCATGATAAAACGCTACAACTATAAGGAGGAAGAAAAGTACCCAATTCAAATTTTTTGCCGAGAAGGAGAGCCGAAATTGTTGAAATACTACTTTCGATCCGCAACAGTAAGATAACTTATTAGAAGGAGAAGATTTTACTGACTTTCGTTAAAATGCTTATTATTGCGTTAATTTCATCCAGTTACCAAACTATTTAAGAATATCGTAGATGTTAATGAAAATGAATTATGATCATTAATATTTTCTAAATTTATATGGTCTTGCAAACGCACTGTAAAGGAAGCAAAATCAACTAAATCTTAATTTTTTGCTTTCTACGAATTAGAACTATAAGGCGTTTTTAGCAAGGCAAGTAGAAAAATTAATTAACATTATTATAATTACTACAATGAGACAGACTTTTTCTCTGAAAGTTGAGATGAAGAAAAATACGTACCTAGCATGAACTAGGCTTAATTGCGCATATATATTTACCATGTGTAATAGAAGCCCATGAATATTTTAAGGTATTTGGTTTTTTGGCATTCATCAAATGTTTTACAAATTAATTGTACTGTTTGTAGTTACGAATTGATAGTTCATCTCAAGACCTCCGAATTATAAAAGGAGTTAACGAACTGGATGTCTATTACAAGTATGTGTCAACTACAAAATGGTACGTTTGGGCATCAAGTCTTTTGCCGTGGCGGATTAGAGAGGTATTCAATACAATAAATTATAATGCTGCTTATCTTACTCTTAGTTTTGCATATATGCTTCCCCTTTATTTTATGTATTTAAAATTATCTATTATTTAATAAAATAATTATTAAATTGAAATTTTTGAAACTGATTTCTGTGAGAATTACCATTATTGTAAATATGATTTTAAATTGGATTAACAGATATAGTATCGTAAAACTTTGTAGACATAGATTAGAAAACACCTTGTAATACAGTACAGTCGCGTTACAACGGCCTGGGCTACAACGGCGACTTTGATACACCGGTCAAATCTTTTAGTCCCGGCAACAACGCTATACTGCGTAATGTTAAAGTACAGTCTTACAACGGTCAATTCTACAACGGTCGCCTTGATATACCGGTCCAAATCTATGGGCCGTACAGTACTGTTACCATTAGAATGATATTTGTTACAACGGTCTTTGGTTCAACTTTTTCTTTCTTAACAATATCTCCATTTGTAAATTTAATGGAATAATATTTCAAGAAATAAATAAGCGGGTGGATACGAATGACACAAATTAGAAATGATCTAACACGAAGAGTAACACTAGGCTCTAGGAGTAAGTAATTTTGCTAGATTTAAAATATTTTTTTTTGAATTTTAACTTCTGTTGGCCTTGGCGATTTATTAGCGAATGAGTATGGCTCCAACCACGAACAAGAAAAAACAGCAAGCAAATGACAATGAGTGAAAAAGTCAATCATTCACGAACATGAAAGCGGAAAAAAACAGTCAGTGGTTGCAAAAGAAAAATCCTTGCACAAATCAAATGTACAGACGATTTGATCAGGAAGAGATCAGATTTTAAATAATTACCTAAAATTTGCACCGAAATCCAAGCGTGCTTAAACTAGTGGATTTACGAATGAGATTTGCAAAAAGAAAAGTATTGCTGCTACTTGACGATCGTAAGCCTCACATGGTGAAATGCAAGTTCACCAATATCAAACTAGCCTTCTTTCCGCCAAATGTGACATCTGTTTTACAGCCCCTAGATTTGAGTATAATAAATGAAACAAAGAAAAACTATCGAAAGACTCTCATTTGGAAGCTAATCGAGCATCTTGACGATAATAATGACAAATAATTACATATTATGTAAAATTTAAAATTTTGTCAAAGTAAAAATACTGTAAATATCATATGTCACTATACAACGGCCAAAGACCGTTGTAACTTTATTTCGGGCCTTTGATATACCGGTCAAAACTCACCACCCCCTTGAAAGACCGTTGTAACGAAATTTTACTGTATAACCTCTTCGGATCAGATAATTTAAATTGATTATTAATAATTATCCGACTTGCACATCGTAGTATGACAACTTTGTTAGTATTTTTTTTAAATTTTAAAATAATAGCCGGGTATTGTTTTAGGGTTTTGATTTTCTCAACCTGTTATGAACGGGCGTTTGTATTTGCAGTCATGTATGGTAATTAAGTACAAACTACGAATTATTGTTTATTAATGGGAACGATACTTTGAAACTGAATTACAGGCAAGTTTTCCGGCTTTTAACTCCTCTTGTGTTGGTGTGTTGACGCCCAAGGAGTATACCGCAAATCTTCTCACTCGAAGTAAGAATTAAATAATTATTATTACTGCTCAAATGTGGTTTGAACAACAACAGAGTAAATGCGATCCAAACCATGTTAAACTTCAGAACTATTTTGAATTTTGTGATGAACTGTCATCACTGATAGAAACTGAACCAAATATTACTTCTAGCAAGTTGGTATTTTTGCAAAAATATAAGTTTTTTCAAGGCAAGTCCTTAACCAAGAGCACCTAATTGGTCGTCACAAATAGAGCAACGTGGTGTTTTTCCAAATGCTACGTTTAAGATGCATTGCTTGTCCAGTAATAGATCAGCGAGTGTCAATTTTTAACTTTTAAAATTATCGAAACCTGTACTCGAATTTTATTGCATCATGCTAGGGTCGTGCTTTTGGGAACAGCAAGAAAACAAAACAGTCTCTTGTCGATTGGAGGGGATCACTTGAACTCGATTAGATTATTAGCTTTCGTTGATTATTTGCTAATGTTATGACTTTGAATAATCAGTTATGATGAGTCAGTGTTTTACACTATTTGTAGAAATCTGAATAAGATTTCCTAAACTTTAGTTCTTATTATTTCAACTCTCTACTTATTTTTTTAAGCAAATAATGACTTGAGGTCTTGCCATTTCTGTCAGTTTTTGTCGATGTAGCACAAAATATTTTTGGTTACTAGTTTTCTAATGTATCGCTTTTATAAAACTCGGATAAATGGTTAACTTAAATTGTTAAAAATAAATGGATACTCATAAATCCCTTTACATAGGAACATAATATAACTAACTCTAATGTTGCTTATAACTTTTTTAACTATTGTAGCAATTGACCCATGGAACTTTGCACTGTTTATGCTCGGCCTAGGACTATTTTTCGTCTCACCCAAATTAGCAAAATCTACTGCCTTTTTTTACACTTCAGGAACGGTGTTAGGGGCAGTTGCTGCTGTCCTAGTGCTATTGTTTATATTATCTCGATCTCTTCCAAAGGTAAGATATGGAAATTGTAAATAATAGTCCCTTGTGTGACTTTGTTGGTTTAATAACCAAGCAAGACAGTTTCTTTTCTAATTAAAACCTTTTGGTTTACCTTACCTTAGGGGAAACTCTCGTACTTTACAATCAGCGTTTTGTGGTCTATTTGTTTGTACTTTGCTGGGGAGAGTTGGAATAGAATGGAAGAACTTTTTCAAGAAAAACTTCAGTATATTTTAGTTTACTTGACCACGGGTTCTCTGATTGCCTTTATTACATGCTACCGTATGGGGCCGCCTTCTCATCCCAAAACTCTCGACATCATTAGATGGTCTTTGCAGGTAACCAAAAACTATAATCTTTTCCTAATGAGCAGGAGTTTTCTTTCGCCTGACTTTCGTGTCAAAGCAAAGCAATACCAAAGCCCTAAACCCCAAAGTAAATTGTTGGATTACAGTGTTCAAACCTCTTTTTCTGCTTTGTGATCACGTTCACACGCACCTTCTAATATTCATGAAAATTTGAAGCATGTTCTTTAAGGTTTTTAGGTATGTACCTACATGTGCTCAGTATCAAAACATTTTTTTTTCTTTAAAGAAAAACGAAAAACATTATCGATAATAATAATATTAACATTTTTACCATGTACTTTTAGTACATAGTAGATAAATTAGTTTATTTCGATAGTATTTTTAGCCACTGAATCTGTTTTGTACCAACATTGTTTTGTTTAAGTGCCTCTAAGGTTTTCAAAAACTCCCAAAATTACAGTAATATACACATTTTCACAGCAATAATTTCAAAATATCCTAAAGCCTTGGAAGATAGCTTCAGGTCTTTTTCCCAAAATATATTTAGTGTAACTTTTTCTTGAAAAATTGATTTACAGGGTGTAAGTCTGTGGTTCATTCATTTGAGTAGTGAGCTGGTTGAAGTTTCTACAGTAATTATTCTCTGCATATTGTTCTCCCACATTTTTGGGACTCGCCTCGTACGTACAGGAAAGCAAATTTGGTAAGCATTTATTTTTATTTCCCCTTTATTTTGAATCCTAAAATATTAATATCTGTAGTAAATCTGTCTATGGACGCTTTATATTTTAATCATACTTACGGAATGTAATTTTGTTTCGTGGTCCTTTTTTAGTAACTATAAAGCGTAGTGAACAAAATTAAGGTGTATTCACGTATCAGGCCAGGGAATGGAGTAAATTGTAGATCCGTTCTTCGTGAGTTTAAAATACCGTATATATGTCTTGTAATAGCACGCCCTTCGTAATTAGAGACCCGCTTTTTATTGAAATTCAAAAATATCAGACCTACTTTATTACAATGAGAAAAATCCAAAGGAAACTTCAAAAGTTCAGATTTATTATTTATTACCGAACAACGTTCGTCACACCACCCTGCAACATCCTATGCCTAGCCGTACAGGCTGGCCCGCCTGAAAAAAAATTTTGCAATGATAAATTTTGACACCCTCGAAGTCCCGTAATGTTAAAGGTATGTATAGGTCAGCTGTTTATACCCCCACCCCTGTGGTAAACTTGAAGGCTTCAGGGGGTGCCAACCTGTTTTGTCGTTTCTGCACTCGTCGCACATAATAGTAGTCGTTTTTTTTCGTCGTATAATTAATTTCAACCGCCTATAACGCTGGTAATAAATTTATACACCACGGTTCATATCACGTTACTGCCGTGCATACACCTACAGCTTCATCTGTTTTACGAACAGTTGAGCCAAGGCGGGAGTAAAAGTATCGATACGACGAATGTGCCTACCTCCCGCGTACTATTATTGACCCGCGTAGTACTAGAATCTATACGGTACTGCGTAATCAGTTGTTTGTAGTCTGTTTCTTATAAGATTCGTTTTGTGAGCGACTGGAATATTAAGGCGGGGGGGGGGGGGGGGTGGGGGATGAGTGTGTCCGTATATCGACTCTAGCTGGAGAAGGATTTGTATTTGCCATTAAGACAACACATGGCTAAGTAAAGGTACAGGAACGCATCATTACTACGTATATGTGCGGAATATAATAAATTTTGGGATGACAAGAATTAGGTATGCGTTAATTATGTACACAGGGGTGCTTATATTAAATGATTCCATTTGATTGTCGCTTTGCTGTTTACTCTCTTAGTTAAGGGTGTAGTTGAAAACCTAAGCTTGCACTTGTCAATTAAAGTTACACTAGAACGAAAACTCAATTTAGTGCAAAAAAGCGTGCTGCCTTTCTAATGTGACGCAATAAAGCCATTAGTAGCGTGGAAAGGACAAGCCATGTTGAAGTCAGCTATAGAAGCGTGCGTAATTTGTTACCGTTTACTTCTAGTGTCTACGTCTACGACTCCGACTGAGCTCCCAGAAGCTTTCTTTCTCATCTTCCCTTTTCACTAGTCTATCTCTCTCTCGGCCTCTCTGTCTACTTTGAATTTTCATCATTATCAGAACCAGAACCAGGTTTTGTCGTTGTAGACACCTTTGCTGTATTTCCGCTCTTTCAGTGACCTCACTCACTTGCAGTGTACTGTAAAAAGTATAAACGAAATTGCTTAGTGGACACGCAATTCTTTTCTTTTCACTCTTTTTTTGGTGGTGGGATCTTTCACCTTACTTTATCAACGCTTTTTCTCTGTATTTTTTTCTTTTTGTGTTTGTAATAACCTTGTATAGCTCTGTGTATAGGTCCCTACTTATATCTGCAGTTCATTTCTGTTCATAAGTTTTCTCTTTGCTGCTCCTATGTTCTGCAGATCCCCTGGTAACTAATAATAATACTGTACTACAGATAGGTTCTGTATGCCAGTAATTATATACGGACAGAAGTTTTACTGTAGTATTAAAAATTTGTCTTTGTTGTGTGTGCTCGTGTACAATACATACAAAATGATTTATTGCTTTTGGTTTTGGGCCTTCGCCTATTTCCATGATTTTTATTTTTGTTTGAAAGATTACTGCGGTGCGGTGTACGAGATGCTTACAATTATGATTAGGAGAATAAATAGTAGTGGAAGTTTTATCCCACCACTCACTGACTATCGACTACTTAATATTTTGTGGGTTTGCTTTTTTGTTGTCACGAATGTACTACGCAAATAGCTGTGGTAAATTATAAGTCGCGTGATATTTGAAAATATGACTAGATTTTTAGGAAACCCCATTTAAAAATGCCAAGGTTTTATTTATTGTCCATTTGTACTTACAGAAATGCTACTGGGGAATACGAAGTAGGAATGCGGGAGCTTGGTTGTGGTTAAGTGCCTATTGCATTTAATAATTGGACTGCATTATTATAATTTTGTGTGCTGCGACTCCTGTATGCGCTCTCTTTCTGATAAAATAAGCTTTTAAAATACCATGCTTACAATGTATACAAATATTACCAGGCCTTGACAAAAATAATGTATTTATTGGCTTCTCAAATGTAATAATACACATCTTTTAAATTTTACCTACATTTGCTTTTGTTTAAACAAACTAAAATTCGAATACATGCTTACAAGCAATTCTGGGCTGTTACATTTTTTCGCATTCAATTTAATGGATTATTGAGTACGTAAGATGAATTACGATTAGTGTTCAGTAGTGGAGTTTAGGCATGGTATGAATATGTCGGACCTCTGACCTTTTAGAAATGACATGCCTTAACAGTGTTAGAGCTGAGAAAATGCCTTAACAGTGGCAGAGGACACATACTAAAGTCTGTGCTACTGATATTCCAGCAGGTGTATTGTTTTCTAGTTTCTATTGATTCATTATTCTTACAGCAGCTTATACACTCGGTGGCAAGCCACATTAATTTTGTCTATTAATTCTTACATTACTTAACTATGGGTTAGGACTAAGAGTAGGCTGGCTCAGCATTTTTGCTCGGTCTTATACACCCTTTCACCAACTATCACAGCAGATGTATTTATATTTCGTGATGTAAATATAATTGGTTGTAGGACATTTCCAACCCACGACTACAAGTAGGACATTTCCTACCCATGTAAAAAAGGTAATTTAACATCGCGCAAAAGGATACCCAAACGTAATGTATTTTTATTATAAAGAGGATCTGCTTTAAATAATATAGACTTGCTAGGAAAATAATAAATTTCTTGCTCTAACTATCAGCGCAGCATTTTATTTCTACATTAGTCATGGGTAGGAAATGTCCTAGGTTTGGTAGTGGATAGAAAATTTCCAGGTAAGAAAATTTCCGGGTAGGAAATGTCCGGTAGGAAATTTCCGTTTAATGTATACTTATATTATGTAATTCAAAAGTCAGAATCTAGGTAAGTAGGTAGGTGTATATTTCATATGCCAATGCGTAAGTTTAAGAAGGACATAAAGGTAGACGTATAGATGCAACAAAAACAAAGGCTGAAGCTAAAATAAAATTTGTTTTTTTCTCTTTGTATTGAGGACTCTGTATTTTTGGAAATTTGTCAAAGGAAAAAAGATTTAGAAGATCAAAGCTTTAAAATTGTTTAGTCGTTTTCGTTTTAGTGTCACGAGCATGCATTTTCCTTAAGGAGAAAAAAGTATCCTATGGTGTGACTTGGCTTAGGTCTTAAAGGATAGACAAATAGTTCGATTCAATCGGCTGTTAAAATTGACTCTTATTTCCTTTTGATTTCACATGTGAGACATTTAGTGAGGACTGGAGGGTCGCAGAGGACAGATCGTCGAAGAAGTACAAATGTAGAGGAAATGAATACCGTGGGTGTCGTTTTCCTGGGCTGTTGTAAAATAGTATGTCGTAAAGGTATTTTCTCTCTATCTAAGCTGAAACTAAAGGCAACATAAGAGACGTAGAGGTTAGAACCTATAGGCTCACTTCCTTTTCAATATAGATGAGGACCAAAGCCAAAGTACTAGGGGAACTCTGGAATGTACAGTTACTATCAATTCGTATGTTGCACTTAAAGAAAGTTTTGTTTCTGTTCCACTACATTATTTCATAATGACAAAATATCAGTATAAAAGAGAGAATCCTTACCTACAGAAATGACTGTAGAATGGGGAAATACCGGCTATCTGGCCCTGTTCTATAAGAAATACATACTTGCGTACATAATCACTTCAAAAGTGTGGGTGTACATTACGTATGTTCAAAGCACGCAGGGAAGGTGTACGGACTTAATACGAGAAGGGTTAAATCTGATATAACTATATGAAGAATGGATATTGTTGCTGAAGAATTAAAACAAGCCATTTTTCTCGGATAAAAAACCCGCAATGTTAGTTGCTGTCTAAATTCAAAATATTTAGTTGCAACAATAGAATTAATGTTTTTGAAATTGTTTTTCTAAACTTTCATATTGGTTTGATTGTTAAAAGGCTTAGGGCGAAAAAAGATAAAAAAATTCAGTATTTTATGAAATTCAGTGTTTGTAGTTTGGTAGGTTTTGGAAATTTCGAAATTTATTCATTTGAGGGGTAAAATATGTGGAGTAAGAGTCCATAAGATAGGCATTCAGTGTTTCCACGATTACTCGAAACTCGAAATCTACTCTAGCGATTTTTCCCAAATTGTGTATTTGTAAGCAAAGACATTACCCATGAAGACAATTTAGAGTTTTAAAAAATGCCAAAAGTTGTTTTCAAAAATTTGATTCTTCGAATATTTAAAACCAGTGTAATGGAGCTTTTGTATGAACAGGGAAGTGAAATTCACAAAAAATGTTTGTTCGACTGTAAAAAATGTAAAATTAATTCAAAAATTTACAAAATCCTTTTTGAAATTGTCCAAAATCAGAGCCAAACGGAATATTGTTTCTTACAAAGAACAAAGACAATACAGTAGATTTCGAGCAATCGTCAACTAAAAAACTAATTAAATCTCTTGCCCAACTGGCCCAAGGTATTGTATCCTAAGAAAATACCGACGTCAATAATTTTAAACTAAACATGTTACGCTGAATTTTATGAAACTTGAAAAACTTGTGTGCTTTTCTCTGTCAAAACTTGAGATTCCTTTTCATATTTTACTCTTTTTCAAAAGCTTAAAATGTCCAACCCAAGCCGTTTATGAAAGTAAAGAATAAACTGCTTCGAATTTTTTTAGAAGTGAAACTACGCTTTCTACATTTGGTTTTTGTTTTTACACAAATTCGTAAAATCTACATGCACACGTGCTATTAAATCTTGTTTTTCGTTTTTAAGAATTGATATAATTTAATATTATGTTACTGAAATTCGTAAAATAGTACGTAAAGCTTTAGCAAGGAAATACAAGTATCTCCTGTACAAAAATGGCCGTGTGTTAGCAGCAAAATTTGTCTCTTTGGTTTTCAAACTTCAGTATAGCCTTTTAAAAGCCGTTAATCTTTGGGGTTTCCAGTAAATTATAATTACAAATTCAGATTGTCCATCCATGTTAATGCCCCTTAAACGATGTATTTCTTGCCTCCGTTTGAAGATTTTGACTGCGCTACTTTTGGCGCCAAGATCCGAAAGTGAATAAACTGATACCTTAAATTTACAGCGGATTAAGCCACTTGCAGCCATCCTATACTACTCTAATATTTTCAATAGCAAGGGCAAATATCAGAATCCCTTATTTTAAAAAAATGTTCAAGTGTGTACAGTTTTCATTCTTCAACAACAGGAAGTCTCAGCGGGTTGGTGTAGCCGTGAGTCCATGAGTACTGAATAAACTTGTATTCTTGTGGGGAATAATATCTCGAATTCTCGACGAAAGGGGAAGGGGTATTCTAGTTTTGGATGTGAAATAGATAAGAGCGGTAGTAATAGTAGTAGCAGTAGTAGTATAGAAGAAGAATACGAAGAAGATTGTGTAATGTCTAGAAGTGAATTTTAAAAGTAAGAATGCATTGTTTTCGACATGGCATCCTTCTGTCCTGTGGATAAAGAAAACCAAAAGGAAGGGAGTGAGAGAAAGAGAGATAAGGAAGGTGGATGTTGAAGCTTCTCAAAGGGGAGGGAAGCGGACGGAGAGAGTATTATTGTTGTTTTGCTAAAATATTCATGGACTATTGAGTACAGGAGGCGTCTGTTCCCAGCTCAAGTGCGGCTCTTGACGGAGGAAGAGTATATTACCCAGGGAGCCCAGGAGACTCAGAAGGGTTTGGAAGAACTACGTGAATACTGCAGCAGTCCTGAATGCAGCTCATGGAAGATTGTTACTCGTCTCAAAGATCCTCGCAGGCATGTTTCTTTTCTTCATTTTCTCTTTCTTCACTCTATTATGGGGTCTTGTAGTGTGTTGAACTGTAGGTAGACTGGAGACTGCAGAAACGTGGAAACTTTCTTGCATAAGCATTCATGGCCTCGTAACGTAAAACGTAAACCCTGCTGCACACTGCTCCTCCTGACTGAACCATTGGGAAGAGAGACAGTTATGCAGTTACACAGGCTCACCTCTACGTGTATCACTCCCACACAAAATGAATTTACCGTATATTCTGTCATGGAGCACCCGGGCTCTATTTACAATTTCACCTCCCATGTAACTCCATGTACTACCGTGTGTGTTATAGATCTATATAGGGGAGTCCCACGCTCTGTTTTCGAGGGTACGGTATAAACTAAAATCTTAGCGTTTAGGTACTTTAAGACTCCCTTTCATAGAGTGCTGAGTTCTTGGACTTGGCCCATACTTCATGGTATGATTTTCGTTTTCCCAAATAGTGTACCAAATAAGAGCAATTTGGTAATCAGAATCCAGAGAGGGAGATACAGGCAAAGAGAAGAGACTCAGCGTCAGTTTACTTTGTTCCTTTATATCTTTGTTCAAGGCTCTATACTATTAGGCATGCATATATTTTGCCATCCACGTTAAGGGTGCAAGACTTTGGGTGTTCAGTGGAAATCATAATATGCACCTACCTACCTACCTACCTACTTAAATATCTGTCGTTGCCTTTCTCCTTGGAATTACTAGTCTAAATCGTAAGTCTCGGACCATCAACAACGATAACGATAGTGATATGTACAGGTATGTGTATAGTGTAGTGCACAAAACTGTAATGTGATACATAAATCCCTCGCCATTCCATTCCATGCTTTCACGTTCACGTTCACGTTCCCGTTCACCTTGAGCTTCCGTGGATGACTCGACTGGAGCTTTAGACCCGCACACAGGAGCTAATGAATTGCCATCTAATTAAGTTACGAAGACTTTTATTAGAAGGTTTCAAACTTATTTTTGGTTCTCCAATGTAATTTCATTTTGTATGGAGTTTAAGTCATATTTAATAGACACGCGCTCCCCTCTTGTCATACCTTCTTCAGGTCCTATATATTCCACGACTTTCCAGCGCACGGGGTCGATGAGCTCCTTTTTTTTAACACAATGTTCATTTTGAGAAGCTTATATATACTTACTAGGACATCGGATAGCATAGCCACAAACAAACTACTGACTAGTGTATGATGTTAGTTTTTGATTGGAAGTATGTAATGCAAGTTTTTTTGTGAAATTAACTTTTTTTCACACTTTTTTAAAGGTAGGTTTATGGGGTATTGGTAGGAGGGCACACCTTCAGTTAGAGGATATATCGAAAACCGTAATTTCATAACTTTTTGTTAATATTTGTCGACATAATATTGTACATTTACATCGTTTTAATTTCGATTTTAACTTCAAACTATATTTCTGTTACACATTCAGATCTCATACACCTATTTGGTAAACGTATGTGTCTGTATTTAATAGTGTAGCATTCTAGCACAAGGTACTTTGATACGGATGATAGCTTGGAGACTCCCAAATTAATGGGAAATAATTTCACTTGAAAAATTAAACTAGTTGTCAGTCTTAATGAATAATTGAATGGGAACTATTTCATAGAGGATATTTTAGGAGCTTGAACAAACTCCGAAATCCTTTTGAATGAAGGACAGCGCCCAGGGCCCATGGTGACGGTGAGCCTCTGGCTCTGGCATGTGGCATCAAGGTTTGGCTTGAGAGAAGAGCGGTTTATTATTTTACACACTGAATTTGAGCTACAAAAGTTGTTCCCATTCCCACTCCCACTTCCGAAAATCCCAGTACTCCATTTCTGTTTTGGAAATATATAATTGTAGTAAAATAGCTGTGCCCAGGACTGGGTACCACCTACATATATCAGAAGTACCCCCCCCCCCCCCACTCACCCACTGTAAACCGTCAAAAGTAAATTTTCACTTTTTAGCATGGTTTCACTCTCGTATGTAGTGTAGCTTAATCCTTGTACTGTCATTAGACAGTAGAATGTAGACCGGAAGAATAAACCGGCGTTCTGGGATGGGGGAAAGTAGACTAAAAAATATAGCTACTCACTAACTAAACAATAATAACTGTCGTCCTGAGGTACGAATAAGAAAGGAGGAGAAGAAAACGTTGAGAGAGAAGGAAATTAAAATATGGGTTATTAGACATGTATTTATAGGGAGGGATATCTCTACTTATCATTTGTTTTTACGGAACTCTGGAGATGTTCATAGTTTCTGTAGAGGAGAGGAAAAGGGGGATTTAGAAGGTATTTTAATATAAAAAGGATTAAAAATATTATAATATCAAGAGGAGGACTATAGTATGTTAGGTAGGTAGGTACCTACGTAGAAGAGAAAGAGGAGAGTGTAAATGGGTGACTCACTGTCTGTCTCTATACAGAGAGGCCACATTAATGAATTAAGAATTCATGAGCTTTGGAAGTATAAAATGATTAAATGATGTTGGTACATGAGGAAGGAAGAAAGGGGAGAGGAAGTTGAAAGGAGACTTTCCTCTCGAACTCCAAGGCTCAAGGGAAGACTCAAGACTCACAAAGACTTTGACTTTGTACTACCTATATGTGTGTAAACATATCAATTTCCGTGAAACATCAAGTACCTACTGACAGTATTAACTAACTCTCTGTCTCCCTGCCTCCCTGACTCTATACCCCGTCTCCTAACTTATTTTACTCTTGTCGCTCCGTCTTTTGTTTATATGTTTTCTTTTCAGGCTATACACGTATACCTATACTACCGAGTAGAACTTGAAAAGTAGCTGTTCCTTTATTATTCTAAGAATGTTAAGATGTGAAGAAACATTATTTCAACAATTCAACTCTCGGTGGTGTCCTCTTATTTTATTCCTACGATCTCTCTGAGCTTTGTTTTTGTTTTAATTGTGTCAACAATATGTTTGTTCCTTCCATAGTCCGCCTTTAAATATACATAGGATTTAATAGCTGTGTAACATTGTTCCTAATAATGTTCACATTAGAGTCCAGGTCCCCCCCCCCCCCGGCTATGTCCACTAACATATTTTGCTCAACAAAATCCTCTTGCTAATTAAATTTTTGCTCTCCTCAGAAATCAAGTAATCATATTTTAATATTTTAGACAAATTACATATATATATCAATCTCAGATTTTTAACTTTAGGTAGGTAGGTAAATACGCAATTATATATGTAAGATTTACGACCTAGGGGCTTACGTATGCATGGTTGTATTAATCTTCCTGTACAAATTCACTTTTATAATTTGAAGCCAGGAGGAAGGAAGGAAGGCTCTTGAGGATTAGCTTGACATGAAACAATTAGGCTAGAATGTTACTACTTAGAAATGATACACTCATGTATCTAGGTACATGGTACATGGTGGGTGCCTCTGAAGTTTAGGCTTTAAAGTTTAGCTCACGTGTGCATCATCAGTACTACTACTATAGAACTGAATGTATGGCATGATGGATTTTATATAGATAGAATTTTTGTGTACTTGTAGTAATTAATAATTTGTGCCCTAGCTCCAGAAAATTTCCAGGAATTATGGATTTAGTTTTAATTCGAATTTTCACTCTTCAATCACAACTCTGAATCTTGTCCCTGTGAATGGTAACATTTTGTTCAAAGTTTTAATCAAGTTGTGTTGTGCTTTTACAAAAAAATGAAAAAAATAAAATGAGATGGAGTTCTCAAGTTGGCATTCATATTAATGGGAAACATTTCAGTGGAAAATGATTGAATGTAACCTACCTTCTTTGTACGTAGTTGAATTTATGAATTAGCGTGTACAAACAGGAACCTTTCCCTTGGCTGGTCTTCTTTGTCTTTACTTTACTTTCCACTTTCCACTCTATATCATCTCCAACTCTAAAAAGTATTCCCGCCACTAGCTGTTTAAAATTTGATTGTTAGGTTTTTTTTTATTTCACGAGAGAATTCCGAGAGCACCATTGAAAGTGTACTGTAAAGAGTTTGATGTATGTAAATGACTTTGACCTCTGATCCTTTGGACTATTTATCTTTTCTACTGAGGGCAGAGTAGATAGAATGTAACATGTACACCTATGTAGTTTTGTAGGTAGGAGTGGAGTAGCACTCTCATACATTTCATATCTTGTCAAGTGAACAATGGAATTATTTAAAATGTACGAAGTACGGAGTCACCATCACAAAGCTCACAAGTAATACGAGAGAGAGAGAGTCAAAGTGGAAGTTGGGTAGTTTCTACGCTGTGTTCAGTTGACTTTATAAATTATGCCTTTGGTCAACAGATTCGAGGAAGGGAAGGAAATGGGAAGAGTGTATGAAAAATAAATGTATAAATATTTACTATGAGTTAACTTTCCGTTCCCTCTATGAAAGATTCTTCAACATTCTCATACATAGGGAAGGGAAAATTCGAATTCAAGCTGTATAGTGTATATTGTCAGTTGGAGAATCAAAAATAGCCATATGAATGGAAAAATTTCATAAATTGTGAGTAATAATAATAATTTAATTTTTACAGTCGTCATGGGGTTAGCCCATACAACATTTTGGTATTATTTACAGATTATTTTTGATACAGTTATTATAAAATTGGTCCTTGGTTACTTGCTGTCAGAAAGTTTTGAATTATAATTTTGAAATATAAAAATGTGTAACAGGCCGTGTGCATAGTCAATATAGTATTTTTAATTTTGAGAGTAAAACTTGTAAAATTTCAAAGCAGATTTGAAACTAAAAAGAGTATTTAGCTTGTTTTAACCCTTCAACGACACACATAATGTAGGTACATTTCTAATGCGTATAGACTGCCAGAGTCACGACCACTGACATGTTTTTCGGAGCTACTACGTACTTCGTCCCTAGTAGGTAGTATTTTTGTGCACGTAGAAAACTCTTGATTGAGTCACTACAGTCTACACTGCCCATTCCTACTACCTGCCTCCCTATAGCTCCCTAGTACATATGATATATATACTGAAATATAAATTTTAACCATTGGTCTTTGTATTAAAGGATGCGAAAAAAAAATTGAGAGGTTGAACTAACTTTAAGTGCTTGTGCTACTATTACTGAGAAAAAAAAACTAAAGTAGAACTGTAGAAGGTAGAACTGTGGAAGAACTCCTCTGACTGTACTTGACTTTATTCTCTCTCCCCATTTCACCTTCCTACCTCCGGACTTGACTCCTCATAGAAGTCTAACAGTCATACGAGTTGCATAATGTATACATACTACATACGCTTAAGAACCCATTTTTTATTTATTTAGTATGTATTTATCCTTTTTTCTTCCTCTTCTTCTTCTTCTCGTATTTCTCATATATAGGATCTCAGAACTCCTGATAAAGTTAAACACTGACTGAGGTGAAGTACAAGGAAAGACAAGACGACTAAGTAGGCGGCCGGAGTATGAGGAGTATAGTAGGGAGGAGTGAATATCAGTATAGGGGATAGATTTCCACAGTTCTGTTCTACACACGGTAATCATAAATAGTTAAAGTGGAGGCAGACTGGGGAGAATGTAGTAAAGTGTATAGCAGTGTTGTCGACTGTATCCAACTTTATTCAATTTTTACTCAATTTCTCTTGTACTCTTTTTATATTATGTAGTAGTCTCCAGAAGTCACCTTACCTTTCCCTTTCCCTCCAGCTTTGGCTTTGATATTTGATGACAGAAGGAATCCTGAAGGAATGAAAAATGAAAACTCTACCTTACCTCACATTAACTTACATTTCTATAGTTTTATGTGGAGAAAGGGAGGAGAGAGAGAGGGAGATATAGAGAGCAGCTCACCCAGAAGGGAGTGAAAGGCTTTTCAAACAACATTTCCAAGTGGATGTCGATGTGGGATTAGTGGGATACCTGTGTGTAAACGTGGTCTCTCTTTCTCTGTCGCTCTGACTCACTCAGTTGTCTTTGTGTGTAGAGTAAGAGTCTCTAAAGATTTCTTTCTTCGAGAAAATGAAATGTGTAGCTAGACTATAAATACCTTTATACATACCTTACGTTCAAGTTAAAGTATAGAACAAAAAAAAGGAGAGGAAAAAAAAAGAGTCACTAGATACGATAACTCAACTTAATGCAATTTACCTTTGTTTTAAGAGTTTCAAGTTTTGAAAAGTTGGGAAGTATTTCCTCGAGGGTAAATTATATCCACTATGATGAGTATGGTCGGTCTATGTGTGTGTGTGTTTTTTTTTGTTTTTTTTTGCCTTTCCTTCAACCAAACTCATTTTTAGTTTTAGTGCCGTCATCATCATCATCATCATCTCCGGTGGCTTGGTCTAGATTTCTTAACTCTCTTCTATTCTCTCTCTGCTATATATTTGCTCAAGTTTTGTATCTCTCTCGTACGTTTTGTTTTATATATGTTATTATTGCTGTTATAAAAGTCAGGAGTTGTGGCTGGTAGCTGGTGAAAGGGAAATTGTTTTCTCTTTTTTTTTTCATGGTGCGGCTCTATGTTTAGGAGTGTACCTATGTATATGTAATCTGTGATCCTGTACTGATACTCATATTATTTTTTGGCTACTATAAAATCTAGATTTGCTTCCTTCATGGACGGCTCCTCTCATCTGAGTGACGACGAATTGATGTCATATGAGACTTTTATGCCGCTGAAGGATGACTTGGAGAGTAGTGATGAAGATGATAGTGATGAAGTCGAAGCAATGAAGATGGCTCGGAGAGTGAAAAGATCTGAGCTTCGTTCCCGAAGCCGAAGCTCTGAGAATAATGTTGAGGCTCGAACTCTCGTAGCAGCCGCACCAGGTCGTCAAGGGACCCCACGTCCTCCTCATCCTCCGCCCTCATCTCCACCGTCACCGCGTCGAGGACCACATAATCAAAGTAATGGCACTCGCTCACTCCGGAGTTCCAGCAAAGTTAGACCTCCGATTAATGAATATTTGACGGATGATGACAGTCCAAATAATGCTTCTCACACTGATGACGAAGATTGATTTATGAGCCATCGTCATGTCTCTGCCTCTCAAATTATTGTGTACTACCGACTCCTACGATATACACTACCGTGTACAGGGATGCTTTTAACTATGTCTATAACATCTGTTTGAAGTTTCGGACCTTTATTAGAACAATGAGGAGTATGTATACATGTATAATGTCTTTACAACAAAAAAAGAAGCTTTGTATTTTCTTCCTAGATGAAGATGAGCACCGATTTTTAATTAAGGTTACTGGAAGATTACAAATTCAGTAATTATTATTATTGTTCTAGACTGTATAGTAATACATATAATATATACAGGTAGGTTAATTAATTAATTATATATGATTACAATTTAGTTTTTACATAATATATATTATTTTGGATTAAAGATTACTAAAACAGATTATTTTGTATGTAAATTTAAAATAATTAAATGTATGGATAATGTGCGTGAATCAAATTAAAATAAACATAGACTTTTAGAAATTACTCAAATGAAAGGGGTGAATTTAGCGGAGGAGTTCTTAATCCGACGATAAGGGAAGGATAAACTGTGAAAGTGGAAGTGAAAGTGATTCAGTGCTCTACAATAAAATTCGCATGTCTTTCCTTGAGATGTTACTGTTTACAGAAGTATATCTACTATGTAGTAATTAAACGTTTACTAACTCTCGGTGTAATATTGTTATTTTGGGAGACGAAGAAATTGAAGCGGATGCCGAAGCCGAAGCCACGTTGTTTGCGGCGACGACGGCGCTCCACTTAATTATGGTGTCTATAGTTGAGAGCGTGGTGTCGTGGTCGCAGATGACGATAACAGTGATAGTGAATAGTGATGATGATCACCATCACCATACTATATACTCGTCAAAACCGTGTAGCGAGTGCCAGCAGTGCTCACCGCTCCTCCTACTGTATACAGAAGTATATTTCATAGGACATCTTAGGTGTTCAGCCTGGTGTAAATATAACGATGTTCGTGCGCCTCGAGTGAAGTGCTCCACACCAACACACCTCCTATATATAATATAATATGTATATGCGTGTACACTGATATTTTCGGTCTTCCCAAGTAGTTGATGTTGATGGTATGGTTATTCTTTGAGTGGATTTGTACAGACAGAGTCTAGTTGAGTTGAGTTGCGTTCGCTTTTACTTTAGCGAGTCAAGTCATGTGCCTTATAAATTACTCGCTTACCACCGAAGATCCCGAGTCAAGGAGAAAGACACGATGAGTTTTGTTTGCCAATCTTAGAATTTATATCAGCAGCTGTCCATAACGGGGTTGACGATGTGTAATCTCTCCTTGGCTCCTCTCGCCCTCACTATCTCTTAGCTATTAAGTAGCACGTATCTATAACGTAATTATATGTCTGTATGTCTGTACTTCTTTTGCATCAGTCAGCGTCAGCGCTGCTGGTTGCGCGAATGAGTCTGTAATGTTTATTGCTGTCACGGGCTGTTCTCTTTTGTTTTTTTAACTACACAATATTTCTGTGCTGTCTGCTCAATCAATGCAATGCAATGCAATGGGTGAGTCCAGCAGCTTTATTTATTAACACAATGCCACTAGCTTTTTATTTATCTGTTCGTCAATATTACCTTAACTACATCTGCTGCAGTTTCACATTGAGAAGTAATTATTTAAGTACCTATTTGTTTTTAAAAAATAATTATTTTTATGCATTTGTACACATATACAAATTTATAGGTGAACTAACTATTTAGGCAGTTATTATTATTTTTACTCTTAACACGCGGTTTTTCGTACTAAACTATCGTGAAAACAAAAGGCATAGAGGGCCTGTAATTTAACTAGGTTAGGTCATAATATTACAGATATTATTTGCTCAGATGTTTTTCATAGGAATTCAAAGCATTTGGAAACAAGGAAACAATGAGATATTATATTCTACGAATTCTACGAACTGCCAGTTGCCATACAATAACAAAATATATCTCTTATTATCAGAAAAGTTTATTTTTATTTTTACCTGTATGTATACATAATTTATTTATCTTTTCAAATTGTTAACATGATTACACAAAACATACATATTGACAAAGTGAAAAATAGAAAATATGAAAATCTACCAAAATTTAACTTTGCTTACAGCTAATGTATTTTTTTGGTGGTTTTAAGATAAAAAAAAGTAATTTTGCAAAGTCTTGTAAAAATATTATGTAGGCAATAGTAGGCATCATTTACACAAAATCAGATTCTAATACTAGCCTCTGCTGTTCTTATAATTTTGTATCACTAGTAAACTAGTAATAGATACACAAAGTAACCGGTCGAAATTTATCATTTTCGTTTGTTTAGAAATTGAAATAAGCTGATTTCTTTTATAATCATAAAGTTGATGAAATAGTATTACAATTACAGATGATTTGTTCTATAAAGGCTGTTATTGCTAGCACAACGTGAATGCCGAAAATAAAACGAGCGCTAAAAAATCTGAACCCTTATTTTAATTAACTTTATATTATTTGTGATTCTAATATGGCGAATTCCAAGCCCCCTTTTTTACGACTCGCTAAAGTTTTACGGGCAGTTAAATCTGTATGCACGCCTAGTAACTTAAACAAATTACCCGAGTCTAAACACTCAAACAAATTAACACAGTAAAAATCAAATTCACTCTTAAAAATTTAACGAATGAATATATTTATATTCACCTGGAGCAAATCATCTAAAAAGACGGATTTGAAAGTAATGAATGCCAGATATAGATAAAAAATACAGGTAAATATGTTTATTACATGCAATATTGTACCTAATTTTGTGCCTCTTCGACAGAAATATCATAAAATTTTGAAAGCGGTTGTTTCACTTGGTAATTGTGGTTTGCTTCTGCTAAGCTGACGGTCAGGGCTTGTTGAATTCGATTGTGGATGACTTAAATAATAATTTTAAATTACATAGATCGTTACATAGATTTAATAGTTAAGCACACATGTTATATAGTACTTTTGTATGCGTACATTTTGCAAAAATTAAATAGGTAGGTGTTTTAACGGTATACGGACATTTTCCCCCCGGACATTTTCCCCCCGGACATTATCCCTCCCGGACATTATCCCCCCGGACATTATCCCCCCGGACATTATCCCCCCGGACATTATCCCCCCGGACATTTTCCCCCCATGCAGTAACCCCGGACATTTTCCCCCCGGTCCCAAAATGAAACTAATGGTATAGACAAGTACACTTACGCGTTTAAGGTAAATGTTTTGGGAAAATATAGTTAATATTTATAGTAATCTAAGGGCATCTAAGCGTTGATGCATTTTCTCATGATTAGCGTCGTCATTAATATTTAACAATATATGTTTCACAGTCTAAAAAACTTATGCAACATTTTGCATACTTTAATTTACCATATTATCTTTGCATCGGATCAGCAAGTAAATTAGTGTACACTAATAGATTTCGGTTGCTATTTCATTTTACCTGTCTATTTCAAGAGGTCAGAGCAGTTTGACTCTCATGAAAGTCGATTGCAGCATTCTGTTTTGTGAGTTTCCTATTTATTAAAGCTAACATGGAATTAGAAATGATTAAAACTGGTAAAGGTGGAAACACAAATTTTAACGACACTGCAAGATTTACTTATCAATTTTTATTTCTGATTCAATTTGTTTGAATAATTTTATAAAACCCGAGTAAGTTTTTATGTTCAGAGGTAGTGGCACCTTACCATTATTAATGACCTAAATAGTTTTACCCTGTCTTATTACCTTCGACCTTGTAACTAAGCATTTGTTACGACGTCAGAATACACATGTACAGAATTTTTAGGCACATTGGAGAAACAGTGTAGTACATTATGAATTTTTGAGTATGCTAGCAACTACCAACTTTAAAAAATATTATTATGATCTAAGTTTATTTTTTTCAATATCCTTTTCGAGGGGTTTACATTTTTATTTTATGTTTCACTACGCAGATCTCGCTTAAGGTTTAATTTTTAGATTGAATTGGATTTATGAGTATACCATTTAGCGAATCATTACTTTGTACTATAACAATATGCATCTTAGCATCTTAAATAAGGGTACGGGGGGAAAAAGTCCGGGGTTACTGAAATGTCCGGGGGATAATGTCCGCGGGGGAAAATGTCCGGGGGGGAATATGTCCGGGGGGAAAGTGTCCGGGGGGAAAATGTCCTAAAACCGTTTTAACAGATAATTAGTAGATAATTGCATATATTTGCGCAGGCTTAATTATATTGATATTTACACAGAATCCAGAAGAGTGTATTAAATAAAACTTATTAGGATTATTTTGTTACAATAATAGTAAGTGAGGCACTTAACAGCTTTCATGTACCCATATGTACCTATCTACACAAATAATAATTATAAATGCATATTAAGGAAGTATGTGTCGTATTTTTTACTAAGTATATGCAGTTTGAAGGAAAATAAATATATGTGAATAAAAGTACTTACCTACCTACACCTACTTACTTGGATCCTTCTGTATATAAAATTTACTTAGTGTATGTAATTACACTTGAGGCATAAAAATAGCAACTAATCGTAAGACTGTTTAATAATGGAACAAATTGCCTAATGGATTCGAGCAATTTTTCAGTTAGTGGGTTTCCGTCCCGTCTAAAAAGACTCATTGTGAGACTAACATTATTGTGAGTGCACAATTCATATCATATAGACATAGTATGCCATTACGTTTATAAATTATTTTTGTTGGGTGTTGGCTTGGCTAATGTTATATATTATTATAGTAATGACTGACTACTACGTACGACGTCCCCTACCTTCCTATTCACCTACTCCACTCTAACTATCAATAATGAGTACCTACATGGATGTCGAGTAAGTGTGCCGGAAGGTTTCTATGTGTGCCGATGACAAACTCATGAATTTCAATGAAGCGGAGGAATGGGAATCTGTTCATTTTGTGAGGATGAAAACGGGAGAGTATTTATTTATTTTTAACTTGAGGCACACAGTCACTGACAAGAGTCGATGTCGAATGAAGCTGAGGGCGACAGCATAGAAGAGATAAACGATTCCATTGACTTTGACTCCAGTGCCCATGCACCCTCACACAGTCACAGCGAGCATATTATCATCCCATCTCTCTCTCTCCCTCCCAACTCAGTCTTCTATTTTCTCTACTTGTACAAATTAGTTAGTATAGTTCAAACTGTAGTTTTCTATAGTGTAGTGTAGTGTAATATGGGCTCTTCAGATCCAGATATTATGTTCTCAGCTTAACTCTCCAGCTTAACTCTCCCCATTTCATTGAACAGACACATAGATGGATTCCACATTTCACTCGAACATGTAAATTGAAGAATACCCTGAATACCTACAAAATGTACGTAAAAGGGTTAACAGCTACAGCCATAAGCTCTCAACTGTCTCCACGTTATCTCCACATTTCCACATGGAGGAAAGTAGCCAAGCGTTGGCGGATCAGAAAGTAGAAATACAATCATAGAGGGCTGTATTAGTAGTACAGAGGGTGTCATAAGGTTACGTACATACATACCTATCATTATTTTCATTATCAGCAGTCAGTAGTCAATCACACTATTAGTGTCCCCGATATAATACGTGGTTTGTACATTTACATGAGTTACAAATGTGATGTACAGCTTACAATATAAGACACTATTGCAATAATAGTCAAATTCAAATACAGGCCTACCTAAGTGAAGCACTTATTCCTCTCAAAGTTATACAAATGTCGAAATAGAAGTACAAATCAAAATCAAAAACGAAATCGAGATTAGAGTTACACAATAATAACAGCACATCATCTCTCAAAAAAATATACTTTTCCCACTCCATAAGGATGTAGCTGAGCAAATAAAAAGCACGAAATGAGTGATGAATGGTTCAGGAGCGCACGAGGTTGGATTATAGGGTGTGAGTTAGTAATATAAAATGAAGGGATCGTCCGGGCTACTGAAAATAAATTCATATGCAATTAAGTATAAGCTCTTGTGTGTGATGACAACTACAATTTAGACAGTCAAAACTGATGATGAGTTCTGATTTTAGGATTTTGATTGTAGGTGGAGAAAGTATATATGTGGTGAGTGAGAGTGATGTTGTAGGTTGTCAAGTACTGTATCTGTAGTGGTTCACACTACTTGGCACTTGAAAAAGATTTTCGAGAGAGGGAGCGAAGGAGAAAGTTGGCTTGGGATGTTTTTGGCTTGTGGAGAGAAAGGGACTGGGTGTACAATATAATATGTATAATATATGTAAGGATGGGGCTGTACATGGGTAGCAACATGTTTTAGTGTGTGTGTTATGAGTGTGTTTTATGCGGGAGAGAAAGGATTTGATTGATTGATAGAGTGGAGAGAATAAATGTAGGGAGTCAAATCGGGATTTGAATACTTTGCTGGGTGCTGTTCATGTCATATCATCATTTCACTCTTGTCAAGTCACCCATTGAGCATTCAGCTGTGCTTGTTAGTCATTAGTTAGATTTCCCTTGTACACCCGTCCCTTCCACTCACTCTCTCTCTCCACTATTACTCCTACATATGTATTCCCATATCGTGTACACATACTTTCTCCCTCCATGGACTTTGTTTACTCTCACTCTCTCTCTCTCACATCCAGTTTCCTTTCCCTCACGCAACCCTTTCACTTCCACTTTTTCTCGTCCATATTTTCACTCCTAGGTACATACTTACTCCAAGTTATGGTACGTACCCATGTGATGTGTGCTTCTCTATGGATACTTTATTGTGTACTTTTCCTCACAGTTATGCACGTACTTCAAATGTTCAAGCTATTTTCACTTTCACTTTCATATTCAGACTACCTATACGCTATCTCTCTGCCATATCATACGTTCAGGAAACCCGAAATTCGAAACTGAGGCAAGAACTATGATCTCAAATAAATACGGTGTAAGTATATAGTGTATCTCTATGCATGTATTAAATCCCTTCTCCTCAAACTCAAGACTCAAGGACCTAAGGACTCGAGAGAGTTTTGGATTTCAATTTAACTTTGACTTAACTAACTTATCTTATCTATATTTTCCTTTACATTTCCTTCCACATCCACAGTTTTCCATATTGCACAGTATTAATTTTAGAGAAATGTCAAGAGAAATCGGGACAGACTAAACTTGAAGCAATTTTTTTTCTTTACAGCTACGTAGCAGACCATGATATTTTATGCTTTGAGTGAGCTAGTTTCTTCTTCAAATGTTCTACGTGAACACGAAAATATAAAACTGTTCATACAAAAGCGTCAGTGCAATATGATGGGGTGCCATTACGATACAAAATTGAAAAATAAACGTACACATGACGAATGATGTAGGTATAAGTACATATAGGTAGTTGTGTTTAAATATTTTATTATTCGAAATTCAAAATATGAAAATTGAAATTAATAATTGTAAACATGTCTGTTGACATGTCATTTTATGCAGAATGAAATTGCAAATACAGATGAAAATGTCTATATGGTTTTCATAATATGAAGAATGACAAGTACAGAGACTGGTACTACGGATGGCTTTTTGCGAAAAAAAAGTGTATTATGTACAACGGATTTTTTACCTTACCCCACCTACGTTGACGTAATAATGTACCTACAACTGATGTAATCCTATTCATGGATACAAATTTTCTTAGTAATATGTTACAAACGAACAAATTTCATATGGAATATTAAAAATTCATTTAGCTGAAGAAAATCCTAAATTCAAACGCTATTGCATACTAACCTTTACAAAAGTTTCCAGTGTACATCAATGTTTAGATTGAGTTACAGCTGCAATTCAACGTTTTCATATTTAAAATTTCAAAGTGGTTACGTTAGCAGTGTCTTTTCAGTACTTCTAATTTTATATAAGGTGAACGCACAGAGATAGAAAATTTGTGTAGGATTCAGCTGAGAATGAAACCGCATAATTATCCTTCAAATCAAACAGTACGCTTACGTGATTGTTTGAATAAATAAATGTTTTTAAAAGAACTTCAAATTGTAATAAAATTATCTACGTACCGAATATTTTATAAGTCTTACGCCCGCATACTGCACAAACTTAAATTCAGTGGAGACTATAATTATTTGATGAATATTCTATTGTATTCTACTTTATAAAAAATGTGCAAAGTTATTAATTAGTAACTTATTAGAAATGCATTGAAACTACGTCGGCTACTGGAGTTTTTAATCGTGATATTATTTTTGGTATAGAGGGCATGCTAGGGAAAGCGGTTACGTTCTATTAAAAAACACTATATTCCTTACGTTAATGGCAAACGGGCACTCGGAAACCTTAAACTGGAAATTGGATGCAGGAAACTGGAGACCCACAAAAGCCATAACATTACTAAAATACAATTACTGTGATGATGAATACAATTAATTAATAAAAACGAAATTGCTTGTAGACATGTTTTTTGAAAGCCTACCTGTCCACTCATTAAAATTTACATTATGTATTGCGCAGAATTTTGATTCAATGCTTTAAATGATAAAACTGAAGAAATTACGAAGTCCAATTTCAAAGACGGAATAATGTAATGTTTAATAATAATGTTTGGCAAGATGCAAAGAAATAAGGAGCTAAAGTGTATAATTTTAACAGTTTGTTTTTGTTTTGAAAAATGTAGATTGTTTATTTTGTGTCTGTTTTCTCAACTTCAACCTTCATGGAGGACGAGGAGATGGGGATGGAAAGAGGGAAGAGAGGAGGCGGAGGGCGAGGAGGACAAGAAGACTGTAGTCTGTGATCAATGACATCAATGCACTCAATATACGAGAGACTACAAACATCATGTATCATTTATTGACCCAGCACTGGAAATTTCTCTGGGGAATCGTATTGGGATATGGAATGTGCACAGGCTGAAATTGATAGTGATACATTACAATGTGCTCCAGTTGAAATCATGATAAATGGCATCTAAATGTACAATGTAAATATTTCTATTCTTGATCCTACTACATATAACACCCTACCACCATCCCCATCCCACTCTGTGTATCTTTCTTGAGGTGCAAAATTCAATTTAATTGGATTAGATTAGTTTCTTAGAAAATGGTCATATACACATATTATATAGTACACAGTATATAGATTATAGACGCATATACTTATAGAATTACATATAGAGAATAAAAGGACCACCTATCTATATTATGTACATGCTTTCATTTATCACCTCATACCTGTACCAGTACTATACAGTCATTGACATACCAACATGTAAACTCCACATCCACAATTTCCTATACAATAAATTGCCTTATTTGTATTTGTTTAGTTTGGTTATTTGTTTATATTATTTGTATTGCAATTATCTAGTTCTCGTTCTACACACAGAGTCAGACTTAGGTTTCGAGACTTGAGACGAAATCGACTCCTGGCTACGACTGGAGTTTCAGATTATTCAGGGCTTGTGCCAGTTTCAGCAGCGTAGCCGGGACCGGAACCGGGACCGGGGCCGTCCGTAGCTTATCCAGCATTACTATAGTACAGTCTATTCTGTTTCTGGGAGGTAGGAATACGAACCAGGGGATGGCTACCTTGTTCCCTCAATTTGGGCAACATTAACATGGCGCAGGATAGGAGAGCAGCACAACACACATTTCACAGACAAGATCACAAGAATAATTAATTAGTGCTTCAAAGCGTGCTAATAACAAAGACACACTTTGTGAAGCTATATCCATATTAATGTGGGACTTAAACTCAATGGAATTACAATGGAAATTAAAATAACAACTTGAAAACAATATATGAATGTGAACTCAAATGTGATGAATTTCCTGGAGCTGGAGCTGGAGACCTGAAACCGGTACCGGTCAACGGTACCGGTCCTGCCTAGTACTCGCCCTCCACTGCCCTCCAGTCCCAGTTATAGTTACGACATTACCTTCTCTTCTCGCTCCGGACTCGTAAAAATCTCCATTGCAGATTAGCTGACCCAGACAGTGTGCCAGGGGCCAGTATTACATCCACTTGAACAGAACTCGCATTATACAGACTGTGACTACAAAAGAATATTATACGCAGTGCACTCCCATTTCTCTCTATATGATGATGACTAATCTTTCAAATTTGTAGTGTTATTACATTAGCAGAGTATATTCATTTTTGGGGTATGTACATTAATGTAATTGTTATCCTTTTTTTATGTTATATCTTGAACTGTTATTTTATGGACAAATTATGTCTATTATGTCTATACATGTAGGTAGTTGACATTCCTAGAGAATTGCATTTTTAAATAGTTGCGTTCGCTTAAAAGAATCAAGAATTTCATGGCATAAAATAAAATGTTCCTTACTTTCTACATTCACATGAGTGGTCTGCACGTTGCCAGCGTTGCGTGGCACTGTTTGCAGTCACTAATTCAATTTCTCGTAGGTTTTAATGTTAATGTTGCTTTGAACATTGTTAAACTATTGTTACGTATCTACAAAATCTACTCTAAATTATTTGCACAAAATGTTTTATATTAAAATCACATATAAAATTAAATGCTTCTATAATCTCTATCGAAAATTCACAATCACGTGCCAATCTACTACTGCAAACATTAGATATTAAAAAAATCATACGACAGTCATGCTATTTGCTATAATATTTAATCAACATTCAGTGCTATATGATCGACTGACTTAATTTAATTATACCCTCTGCGTATAAAATACTTCCATATCATCCTCTACGCACTTGGTTGGTTTTACAAGTATTTATTGTGATTGCGAATATACCTATATATAAAGTGTGTAAACTTTGCTGTAGAAATATAAAAAATATCAGCTAGAAGTAGAACCGCAAACGTCCCAAACCATGTTAAATTTTGATTTCCGATTGTATGGAGGCGTCCACAGTGAAGGGGTGTGAATTCATTTCCCTCTCCTGATGGCATGAATAGGATACACATGAAATAGAAAGACTGATTTGGATAAAACCTCATATCCTGATTCTGATATAGAAAGGAAATCAGTTGGAAAAATCACAAGAGGTATGGATGGGAGGGTGTCAGTGTGTAAATCGGCGTGAAAAAAAATAGCGGAGGCGTATATTATACTATCAATACTAACACCTCCACACAACCAAACCACATACAGTGAGTCGAGTGCCTGAATTCATGAAAATAGAAAAATTGGTTCGTAGATCGAATTCAACATTACTGATAGCAATGCAAGTTGTCATGCTCCATCCTCCTACATGCTATAAACATACACTATATCATTATGCAGATGTAGTAGAGCCGCGTGTATTAAGAGACGAAGCAGACCCAGAACCAGAACAACCGGAATTAGACGTAGGCACTTAACACACTATAATAAAAGACGTTTGCTTTGCATATACATACACGGAGACGCAGGGCACGCGAGACGCGTGAAGCTATGTTAATATGGACACGGAAAAAAACGGGGGGAAAAAATCTTATCACTATACATATAATAATATTATAGTATATACATATAGATTCTTTTCCAGTACTATAGTAACTGCTACTATTTACAATAAGATGGGAAGTCGACGAAGACCAAGCTACCAAGGTCAATGAGGAAAAACAAGCAATCTATGACCCCTGCATCCCCTACTTCCAAAATCATTTCAATCTTCGTAATATTAAAACAATCGGGCTGTATTTCGGAGCGCGAGGAACTATTAGCAGCTTCTTCGAAAGTTTCTTAACAGAATACGGCATTCCAAAGACTGCAATTATCGAAGACATCGTTATTGCAATTCTCAAGGGTTCTACTCAAATATGCCAACAACACTTATACTCAACACCCAATCCCGGATAATAATATGTAAATTATTCTATTACTACATTTTTTCTGTACAACACAAATATATTCCATAATAGGGTTAAACCCCTGGTACCGTATACTGTGTCATTTTGGCAACTTTCTGTAATGAAAGCAGTTGACGAATAAAGTCTATTATTATTTTATTATTATTATTATTTTAGTAGCTACTAGCTACACGCCATTGCCATAGCGAGAGGGTCTACATATATGTAATGGATCTAATCGATACTATCTATTATCTTCTTATTTTCTAGAGTGGCAGACGAAGGATTTCCATTTGCATTTCTATGAGGAACATTAGCACTGAGATGATGATGATTTTTCTGTAGTACACGAACACTCTTCTTCGACTTGGCCGTTGCCTCTCCCGGAGCCAGCGAGAGTCTTCCTCTCGCAGTCTTTACTTCATCCTCAGTCACAACTCCTACTTCATTCCCGTTCGAGTCTGTCCGTCGTTTTTTAGGCTGTGGCTCTGGACGGAGAGAATCAATGTGGAGTAAATCTCCAACACGGATTATTTTGACTTGAAGTGGAGGGACTGAAGGGACTCGTGATGACGACGAAGACGACGACGACGATGTCCATAATGCGAATGAGGATGGAGATGAGGAAGAGCCGCGTTGGTGGTCGGGTCCGGGGCCATGGACTGAGGAAGATAATGAGAACATTTTTTGGAGCTCTTCACTCTCATTTTTACTCCATGACACGACTGTCTCCTTATCTCGACGCCCATGACCATTTCCAATGTTTTTACTCCGTGCGTTTTCATGGGGAAGATGCTCCTCGCCCCCCTCCTCCCCCGTCCCCGTTCTCTTCCCGTACAGATGAATCCCAAAGTTGGCTTGTCCCTGTCGGGAGGCTGACAGCGTTAAGAATGGCTCAGCACTCCGCTGACCCGTCTTTTGGTCCGTACAGATAGTTGCACAGCGGAGGCAGGGACCGCCACTCTATTATGGAAATATATACAAGAAAAATAAGAGTTACTTAGTATGCATAGATAAGTGATATACTTGTTGTGACACTGTCATAACATAGAATGCAAAAACCTTGAGTATCAAACTACATATCTGTTACATAGAAGAACAACATGTGACGAGGGAAAGTTGAAGTTTGTATGTTTTCTGATGCGATGTACAGAGCTGCGGGACTAGTCAAGTCCAAGTCCACCATTTTGCATTATAAAAAATAAATAAAAAGAATGAAATATGATGAAGCTTTTTTGAGACGTGTTCTTTTGCTCTCTCCCCCCGTCTCAGTCTCAGGCCAGGGCAAACAACATGGAATACCAGTACCAGCAATGAATAATATTTGGTTGCCTTTCTTTTGGGAAGAAAAAGGTTTGTTAGCTTTTCACATACTTTCTCTCTCCATTCTTTCCCTCCATAAATAGTAACAAACATGGCATTCTATGTACATAGGGAGAGGACCATACAGGTTTCTCCGTTGGACGTGTGTGTCTCTACATCAATACTAATATGGTGTCATACTTGCATACATATGGCCTCTCATACTCATGTTTTTCCCATTTTTCCTATTTCATATTTTTGTATATCTTCACGGGGGAATACGTGCCGTACCGTGAGAGGCCATATATAGCTCAAGTTCAAGTAGTTATATAAATTATAACGTGAGCTACATACATATTTTATTTATAATGGTATATAGGACTAACGTACAGGGATGAGACACGACGATGAGAGAAAAGTGAATAGGGTGCGGTTATGCGGCGAAAAAAAATGTAGGAGCGCCCTCAAAAATATTTGATAAGAATTTTTCAATTTTCCTTCTCACACGCCACAGTGACAAAACTGAAAAGTCACGTTATTATTTCATTTTCGGAAAAAAAGGACATCAACTCACACACACACACATACACACAAAAAGATGTATTTTTATTTTTAGTGTCATACTGGGTAGAGGGGTACGGGAACCACAACTAAAAGTTTATAGACATAGAGTCTATATATATGTACAATTGCGTACAAAGAGGGCAGAAGGGTGTACAGCTACGACATTGCTTTTGAAAATTGGATTCCAATTTTTCTTTAGAATATTTTAGCTGGTGGACCTGCACAGGAGAATTCAATTTATTCCCATAAGCATTCCTCAGAAAATTCTCTAGATTTTGTAATTCTATTTTTTTTTGGTGAAGGTGCATATGGTTGTATTAATACATAATACTGCTCTGCTCCAACTGCATGTAGTGTCAATGAAGGTACAAAATCTACTCCATACATACAGTACGAACGTATCTACCCAGATATATTGTCTAGGAAGATATAATATTTGTCAAAAACTTTCAAAACTTGTAAAAAGGAACATTTATAACTTGCGGAGCGAAAAAATAACTGTGTTATCTATTTTGTTTTACAGACTACTAATATCCTAATTTTTACTTTCATTTTTGTGTGATTTGTATAAAGCATGATGGAATATCCTTACCTTGTAATAGGATGCTTTACAATCTTTTAAAATGTTTTCAATACATATACAGTTTTAAAAATTGAGAAATTTTGGGATTTACAGGCTTCCGCCTGACATTGATTACAAAGATGAAAATTAAAAAATTCTTTGACGACAAAAGTTTTGGAAAAAATGGCAGTTTTTGGAATGCTAAATTTTTGGTAACAATTAATCAAAATCAAAAAGTGTAACAAAATATTTTCGAAAATTAGGTAGGTACGTTCAAAATTACAAAATACCTAGAAATATCCTATAATGTCCTAGCCACATACTACTGCGTATTAAAAATTGCAAATTGTTTCCCTTGCAAAATGTCTACTATATTCTACTCTGCTCAGTATTACTTCTTCATCCACGACATGATACACATGACGTAAAAATGCTGTTAAATATTATTAGAAACGAAAAGATTCTGCTCACACAAATAAAAATGTACATAGCCCATTTTGAACTATTACAGAGAGTACACCATTAGTACGTACAAATAAACAGTATTAAATTTTCAAAACGGCCATACCTGTATAGATATAGACTAAATACTCAAACTGATATTTATATTTATGAGCGGACATGCATACTTGAGACGCTAGTCTCGACGCTATAACCTCGTCTGTCTGTTATACCTCCGAGTACATACTATATAGTTCCACTCTATGAGATTCTATTACAGTTTATTTAGTGCATAAAAATAATTTGAGCTTCTTAAATAAAGTGTTAAATGTAAAGTAATAATACTACATCATGTATAGCTCCAGGTAAGGATTTCACCCTTGAATAACTTCTATCTCTCTTTCTCTCTCTCTCACACTCTCTGGGTGACTTTGTATATATAAGAAAAATTCTACACTAGTCTACTGTATATATAACATAGTTCTATATTACCTTTCGCCCTTCACTGACTTACTTTCAAGGGAATCGTTCCAATCCGAATTTCATCCCACGATTCCTCTTCATATGGATGTAAAGGAAAACATTCCCTCCCAGAGTAGTTGCTCCCTCCACGACTGCTTGAACTCCAACTGGAACAGCTACCATCATCGTTTTCCCTTTCATTTTCATCTGTAATGACCAAATTTGCTCGAAAACGCTCGATTAACTCCTCCACTATCTGTAAAGAAAGGCAAATACTTTTTCTAGAGTAAAACTCACAGTCCCATTTCCCATTTCCCTCATACGCCTCCACCTATTTTTGTTTGGGTACCATTTTGACTATATACACTTTTATTTTTAACGTTTTTACCTTCTTCCTCTTCTTCATAGAAGAATTTACAGAATTCAGGAGGATGCGGATGTATTAGATATACACTTTTAGTACGGACGGGGCAAAATAAAAATACGATATAGAAAATGAAAAAAAAGAGAGAAGAGAATTTCCTTCCAATTAGTATTCATACCCCTAACTCATTGTTTGTTTTTTCTTCTTCTTCTTATTCATGTTCCTGTACAAAGACGGAACTATACCTACTTACAAAAGAAAGTATATTATGTTCCTAGGTACATAATATAGGTTGAGTAGCTCTCGTGCCTTCTCGGATTAATTAGTACTATCAATTCTAAAAACGGATTTTTAATTACAAATTCAGCATGAAACTCCTCTCTCTCCTGTTTGCTTTGTAAAATGTACATAGCGTAAAAATAATGTAAAGAAACGTAAAGTACCAAAAAAAAGTAACGTAATGTATTTTAGTTGGAAAACGAGCAAAAATTTTTTAAAATACAAAAAACTGTACATGATGGTATGGTTTGAATTTTCAATTTTAGTTAAAGTTTGTACAATAATTAAAGTAATTATCATTAGTTTGAAAAATGTGCATATGTTGGAATAATAAAGGGAGCGCGCGCCCCTTAGTTAGATTTTTGTTCTTGTAGCTATTTTATTCATGAAATACGGGTATAAATATTAATTTTCATTTTAATTTTTCTACGTTATTATTCAGTCCTTATATAGGCAAAATTGTTTGCTTAGGCATTTATTGTTTTCCTACGCTTTCGTTGTGGCATGGGTTGGAGTTAAAGGCGGGAGGCTCGCCGTCTTAGTTCGTTAATAAAAGGATTGTAGACTGATCGTGTGTGTGTGAGCGACCAAATTGAGGAGATAAACAGTGAAGATTTTTCTATTCTTCTCCGTACTAATACATTCTATAATATGATTAAACTTAACTCGTACTGGTTCTATAGTTCTGCTGGGGCTTGTACTACTTATGCTGAAGGTAGTCTACTAATACTTGCATACTGGTGCTGGTATGTACATATATGGTGTGGTATAGTAAAAACTTTTTTGAAAACTTTTACAAATTACCTCAGGTCATAATGACAACAAAATGATAAAATTAATGTTATTTATCCCTTTTAATTAAACCAAGAAAAAATTAATTATCCTTGATTCAGCTCAGAGTTTTGTTCGGGGCCGGGGCCGGGGCCGGTATCAGTGCCGGTGCCGGTGTTTAGTTTAGTTTCCTATTTTTGTTCTGGTTCATTACTTATCTTTAGAAAAGGAAGAACCCATACAGACATACGAGGAGGAAACTATCTACTCTACTGTACCAGCACCATAGCCGTATCCATATATCAGACAGAATCTATAGAAAACCTACGTCATTGTTATCTCATCCAAAGATTTTTGATATTGAGAAAATTTCATCTTCCTTCTCCTTGTGTAAAAGTTATCTTTGTGTGGTGGTGGTGGTGGTGGTGGGTGCCTCATGTCACACGCAATCCAAAATCTATATACTCTCCTACTACAGTATATGTTACATATTATATGCACAACACATCCTCACAATAGGAATGGAGACAGGGGTAGAAAATTGTTGAGAAAATTCCAAAACTCATGGACCTTTGGGGAGACATAATACCTTTACTACACCACACTATACCTTCATTATTGGTACAGTTTCCTTCGCAGTTTTAGAAGTACAGCTCCCTCATAATAATAGACAGAAGTTGTTCAAGTCAAAGTCTGAAATGAAAAGCTATCATACAGAAACCACTATCTTAATTCTATGTTCATCCTCCATGCTGTGTGGAATGTTTAGAAAGGTTTAAAATGGCTCGTTAATCGCAATGGAGCGGAGTAGCAAATTGTTCTGGTGTGGTACAGCACAATGTTAAGCAACTGTTCAGTGCCAGAGAAAAGTACCCCTATAATCATCGCTACTAATGCTGTAGTCAACTGAATGACGTGTATAGACACAAGAGAAAAAAAAGTAGGGTAGAAAAAAAAGTGTGAAGTAATTTAAGAGCTGGTCGTACAGTGTATCAGTACAATGAGTATCGATATCGGTGTTGGCATCCGTGATCCAGACCAACACTGACATCGACATCGACATCGACTGATAGCGCAGAGACAAAGAGCGTGTCGCGTGACAACAAAAGACTGGGAGAGTTAAAACAAAAAGTTGAGAAAGAAAAGAAACAAAAAAGCTTTTGAGTCACCGTCACCGTCCTTTAGGAAGGTGGTTAAAGAAATAAGAAGAAAGCGGAGGGAAGGAGAAAGGAGAGGACTGAAAATGATCAAGAAAGAAAAGACGACCTTTGTTATTCGAAGATGTTCTTTCCCCTCGCTCTTGTTCTTCGTCTCCTCCGTCGTCGTTCTACTCGTCTCATTTTGATGAACTTTACTCGTGAATTGGAATCCGTTTCGAGAATTAGAGTCCCAGCTTCGAATCTTGTCACACGAGAGAGTTTCACACGGATCAAGACGAACACTCTGAGTCTGAGAAGTATCATCACCCTCATCACCATCATGACCACCGCCGAGGCCGACACCATCCCAGTTTCTTGTGGAAGTCGGCGGAGAGCCTATCCCTATATCATTAAGATCATAACTCTCCGTCTTCATCTTCCACACTTGTTCTTGTTCCTTTCCCTTTGAGTGAGCATTGGAGCTGGGAGATGTTCGACAGAGCTGTTGATCAAGAAGATCATGATTTTGATCAGAAGTATAAGTACAGTGAGTGTCACTCCCATTTCCTCTTTGACCTCTTTCATCATTTCTTCCTACTCTCCCCGTCCCGACCTCCTCCACTCCCTCCCTCACTTGGTTTTGTTCACAGGGGTCTTTGTCTGGATCGTCGTCTTCATCCTCTTTTTCTAGGTCTTGAGTCTCATTCCATGGTATAGTATTTTTACATTCAGCTGGTTTTATTGTACAAGTCAAAGGAGTGGACGACTTGGATGGTGAGTCCAAGTTGAAATCAGACTCGAGTCCAGCCCAGTCAACTTTCTTGTCAAGAAGATCCTGAGCTAATCGTCTCAAACTTCCCATTGACAGGAGTAAGAACTGTGAAAAGTTGGCCAGAGAAATTTCATCAATGGCATTCCCTGGAAGTGAATTATGAAACATCAAAAATACAATAATGTTACCCATTAAATATTATAACTAACTGGGGAATTTCAGCGGCAAGTGCTATCCTCCTTTTTTCTATCTAGGTATTTATGAAAACAAGGAGGGGCAGCCATCAAAGTAAGAAGCGGCAAAATGTTCTAATTGTCTGCCATTTAAAAAAATAATGCGGTCTTAATTATTACTCTATACCTTCTTATATTTTAATAACCTGAATGTTGTAAAATTACAATCTAATTTTCAAAATGTTCTTGTGTACGAACATCCTACACCAGAATTTGGAGAATTTTGCAGGTACCTTGGTATGGCTGTACAGAGCAGGGTATAGAGTTGCAGATCGTACCATGGAAATTTGCAATTTTGTTCGCTTACAAAATTAGAGATATGTAGACTACTAAATTTTCAGCACTTTATATTTCCAGCAGACAAAGCAGTTTCCATTATTAGAGGGGGGGGGACGGCGGGATGTGGGTGCTTATATTTATCAGTAGAAGAAGAGGGGTCAGTTCCACCATTACCAGTACCAGTCGCAGGATGTGGAGTAGGATTATATTGTATGACGTAAGTTACTCAATGTATCATTCCCTATTCGATTTAATGATGATATTTTCCTGTCAACACGAACATGTTCCCATCCCCATCAAAATCGAAATCAAAATCAGAATCAGCCCAGAAGACCTACATATTCTATATAGCCTCTGCCAAAAAGTCAACCATCTGTGCAGGAGTGAAAGTATCATCAAAATATGAGAGTTAACTTCCTCAATTTCCTCGCTCCCTCTCCACTAGTACTTTTTTCTCACACAATTCACAAATGCCACGTCCAAAGTTCCAAAACTGTTTCTATAGTAAAAACATGGACATATATATCTATATGCATTACATTCATATTGCTATAGCTGCATCTGTATCTGTACATATCTGGCTTGACAAGCCTCAGGAGGAGCTTAGCAATTCTTGAGCCTTTAGCACTCCATATATGTCAGTCCAATTTTAATGAAATTAATATCATTTGGTTGGCTACGGGAAATCTAACAAAAATATATATGTACATATCTATAAAAATCCTAGTGAAAATAACTTGCCATCCACCACCCAACATGGACATGGTCATGTTATTGAGAATAAAAATATGACTCTCAATATCATTTTGATGTGACGGATTAGGTTCGCCTCCAGAAAAATATACAGATAGATAGCAATACATTATTTACTCGTCAGTCAGTCGTCCTCCGTATTTTGTCATACGGTGCTCTCCATACTGCAGATGTACTTATACCTACCTACATACTATTATATGCATTACTGGAAATGTATATTGGACAACGCTAATAGTAATAGTCCCATAGTTATGTGCATACTACCATATTTGGTGTGGTTACATTCTTCAAGAAGCCAAGGCGACTAACACTATATATATATATATCTCAACAAATGTGCTGCTCCATACTCCATGTCATTTCCTGTATAATACGTTTATGTGTGGTCTTTAGTTGAGTGAGTCGAATTTTTTCCACTCTGACTTCTCTGAATGAGACATAAAGAAAACTCATTTATTTCTTTCCCTGCACATATTATACGAGAAGGAGAAGGAACGAAAGTACAGAGAAAGAATTGACGAACAAGACGATTTTTTTATATTATTATTATTATTACTATTATTATTATTGTGAAGTCGCTTTCATTCGTCAATAGTCAGTAGTAGAACTCGTATACTTGTATATACTAAGGCCATTCGCATTTGTACATTGTAGGCCGTATATAGACGAATAGTCAAAACCCTTGCCAAAGCCAAAGTGGAAGTCGACAAATTCATTTCTATACCATGGAACCAGATCCAGATTCAGGACCAGTACAAAAAAAAATAGTACGAATAAAAGTATTGATATAGATAAGCTAAAAATCAATACAAAGCGTGAGACAGACACTACACATCCCATTCGAAAGATGTATGCTCCCTAACCGTGCCGAAGTTCGTCTTCCCAATTCACAAGTCTCAATTCTCAAGGCTTTGCTTTCTTTATTGGGAGACAAATACCAAGTTTTGTAAAAATGGAGGATGGAAATGTATGTTAAAATCACGAGCCAGCCTGCCATAGTCAAAGGAGTATATTAATCATTATTAATATTAGTAGTAGTATAGTGGATGAGTTGGAGCAAGTTGGAGAGTCCCAGTTGTTGTGTTCTTATTTCTTAGTATTTTTTCATAAATAATGTAGTATATCCTGAGAGCGAGTTTCTCTGATCGTCAGATGTAGAGGAGATTGACTCGTACTGTGGTAGGTACTTTACTAGTGGACTGGGGTGTTGAGAGTTCTGGTGACTCGCTTTGCTTTTGGATTTTCTGTTTGATAATCGTGAGCTTGGATTTGGATTTCTCTCATTATTTCCTATAAGAATTATTATTGTTGTCTCAGCGTTTTTATATTGGCACTACTTATCTTCACAGGGGCGACGGTGCCTGTGGATTTCTTTTGTGTTTCTTTCATTATTCTCACCAACAACTATTATTTTCAGTATCGCTCAGGAGGTCCAATCAGAAAATCCGTGAGCTGTGTCAGACTTGACTGACAGGAGGGGTGAACCAATATTTAATTCTATGGACTGAACCTATGGGATATCCTATAGCGGATAATAGTTAAATATCTGTAGAAAAAGATCTTGGACTTTGAAGATTTATTTTTGAAAAATAATTGTATAAAATCATATAATAATAAAATATATGACCATGGGGAAATTAGAAGCTTCTCTTGAAATTGCACCGAAAGATAATATTAAATCACTAATTACTCTTCTTTCACTACTACGGTATTGGTATCTGATGGTATACCAAACTACAGATTACAAACTTCATTACGATTCTTCTAACAAGTTAAAAAAAAAAGAATTGCTTTTCAATTTTGATTTAGGCACACAGTGTAGATTGGGGATGTTGTGTAGCTTGTGATTTCAATTTGAAACCGTACACCGGCACCGTAACTATCTATCTACCAAAATGTAGATACTTTAATACTAAAGGTATACTTTGAGGATGCGGAGAGAAGGTTGTTTCTGAGTAGTGTGCCTAACGGATAAGTACCTGCCTCTGTATATTCAGTCAAAGGGTGTTATGAGCCGACCAAATTTTGCATAGCTCAGGATCAGTGAGTTTGATGCAAATTCAATTTATTCTGGATTAACTATCAACTACTTTTCAATGCAAATTTTGGAGGAGCATTATTGAGAGTTGAGAAGATCCGTCAACATTTTCATACTTATACTCAGCCAGCCAGGATTCACCCCCCAAAACATTACGTGTATATTTTGTTTACAAAGTAAGGTTCAAGTTTGCTTATGGTCTCACGATCACGACCGCAGTAGGAGTAGGAGCACTACTAGTACTACATGCATAGGGCCAATTCCATTATTGCCATAATAGTGGTAGGGCCACAGTGCCATAGGTCCAGAAGCAAATACTATTTGCCTGGAAAGTGGTCAGTGTTTGCATAGGAAAAATATGTGAGGACCACCACAACCACAGAAGCGTCAATGTTTGCTAACATATTTGAGAAGTAGGTATATAAGTACTAATCCATCCTTTGTCTGTGTGAAATAAAAATATAGGTTTCTGAGTTGGAGAAGTGCTACTCGGATTCGGATTTAGATTTGAGCTTTAACTCCAGCTGACTGACTACTTATTGAGTTTCTTTACACACAGACACACACACAAACATACCAACATATAGGTAGAATTCAGAACCAGAGACGTTACTCAGAGAACATCAAATAATCCGGAGGTATTTTCTATATGAGTATGTGAAAGTATTCTTGCTCCTGTTCGTAGTATGGACAGCAAAAAAAAGGAAAAGTTTTGGCTCTCTCTCTTGAATCGGCGATCCTCGAGCATTGTAAAAAACTCAAGTGCTTTTGTGATTGAAGAAGTAATACGTAACCCATGGGATCTTCAAGCATACAAAAAACCATCTGTATTCCTGATTACTGTCTAATCGCAAGCATTTTTAAATTACTTAAAATCCCATTTACTAAAAAAGCTTAAATAATTGATTATAAGTTTATTTTTGAAAAAAGTTGTCTTTATCTCTTACGCTTGAATAATAATTAAAACAATTTGACCATTTTAAAAAAATATGATCATAAATTACTTTTAATTACAAGATTAAAAACTATAAAATTGCAATATTTTTCGCTTTAATGAGAAAATATTAGAAAATAGTATACTACTGGAATTTTGAAAAATTAGAATTTTTTCAAATCTTAAAATGCCTGATATTGATATCTTGTTATCTGGTGAGAGTATCGATTTCAACATCATCCATTTCAGTTTGAACTATTTTTATTGTATTTCTATGTATTTTCGTTTGATAAGACCGTCTGCTAAAGCCGCACGCGATTCGATATTATTTTATTTTATATTAATGCTATTATTCAGTGATAAGCACGTAGAATGCAAAGCTAAATTAGCAACTCATGACTCATAATACATGCTACTTCTCCAAGTACTTTTTGTACGTTTTGTATACCAAAACTCTTTAGATCTCGATCTCAGGATCAGCCGATCAGCACAAATATTTACTACATTGGAAATATTCTCAGTGTCCATCTGGTGCTGACGGCAATGAAATATTAGGTGGCTCTGACTCCACAATTCTTTCTCTCGCTCCCACTCCCCCCCCCCCCGCTCCCCCTCATCCTCTTATTTTTTTCCCTTCTTTTCTGCTTTCTAGGTTTTGGTTTTTCTATCGCAACTCAACTCCATTCTGAGCTCACCACCACTACTACTACTACTACTTCCGCCACTACCAAACTCCCACATCCCATCACCGTCAGAGCCATTTCCAACACCACGCAGAATGGTGGATGGGTTGTTAGCTTTAGCTGAGTGAGCATAGCACGTTTCACTACATTCACATCCGAAGAATCAATTCAATTTTGCTGCCTTTAAAATGCAGGTGTCAGCGGATTGAAAACAAAGTTGTATGTATCTTATGTTATATGTAGCGGAGCTGTGTTTAGGCAGATACAAATACAAACTTAGAATGGACGTACATACATCTGTATGTATAACATAATATAGACAGAGTAACCTAAGAGCAAACAAATCAGACCAAAGCCAAAATCAAACACATGAATTGGTTCCGTTTGCAAACAATCCCAACGGAGAATAAATGAGCAAGCTGCTCCTATTTGTCATTCAAAATTGCATTCCAATTTATTCTTCCTGCTGCTCCTCTCTAT